>JAWNZC010000095.1:927500-1537500 GCA_035771165.1 Paragorgia papillata
TCTATCCTCCATCCATCCATCCATCTATCCTCCCTCCATCCATCTATCCTCCATCCATCTATCCTCCATCCATCTATCCTCCATCCATCCATCTATCCTCCATCCATCCATCTATCCTCCATCCAACCATCTATCCTCCATCCATCCATCTATCCTCCATCCATCCATCTATCCTCCATCCAACCATCTATCCTCCATCCATCCATCTATCCTCCATCCATCCATCTATCCTCCATCCATCCATCTATCCTCCATCCATCCATCTATCCTCCATCCATCCATGTATCCATCCATCCATCCATCTATCCATCCAAGTATCATCCATCCTTCCATCTATCATCCATCCATCCATCTATCATCCATCCATCCATCCATCATCCATCCATCCATCCATCATCCATCCATCCATCCATCATCCATCCATCCATCCATCATCCATCCATCCATCCATCATCCATCCATCCATCCATCCATCATCCATCCATCCATCCATCATCCATCATCCATCCATCCATCCATCATCCATCCATCTATCATCCATCTATCCATCTATCCATCTATCCATCCATCTATCCTCCATCCATCCATCTATCATCCATCCATCCATCTATCATCCATCCATCCATCTATGATCCATCCATCCATCATCCATCCATCCATCCATCATCCATCCATCCATCCATCATCCATCCATCCATCCATCATCCATCCATCCATCCATCCATCATCCATCCATCCATCCATCATCCATCCATCCATCCATCATCCATCATGATCCATCCATCCATCCATCTATCATCCATCTATCATCCATCTATCATCCATCATCAATCTATCATCCATCATCCATCTATCCTCCATCCATCCATCTATCCTCCATCCATCCATCTATCCTCCATCCATCCATCTATCCTCCATCCATCCATCTATCCATCCATCCATCCACCTATCCATCCATCCATCCATCTATCCATCCATCTATCCATCTATCCATCCATCTATCCATCTATCCATCCATCTATCCTCCATCCATCCATCTATCATCCAACCATCCATCTATCATCCATCCATCCATCTATGATCCATCCATCCATCATCCATCCATCCATCATCATCCATCCATCCATCCATCCATCCATCCATCTATCCATCCATCCATCCATCTATCCATCCATCTATCCATCTATCCATCCATCTATCCATCTATCCATCCATCTATCCTCCATCCATCCATCTATCATCCATCCATCCATCTATCCTCCATCCATCCATCTATCCTCCATCCATCCATCTATCCATCATCCATCATGATCCATCCATCCATCCATCTATCATCCATCTATCATCCATCATCAATCTATCATCCATCATCCATCTATCCTCCATCCATCCATCTATCCTCCATCCATCCATCTATCCTCCATCCATCCATCTATCCTCCATCCATCCATCTATCCTCCATCCATCCATCTATCCTCCATCCATCCATCTATCCTCCATCCATCCATCTATCCTCCATCCATCCATCTATCCTCCATCCATCCATCTATCCTCCATCCATCCATCTATCCTCCATCCATCCATCTATCCTCCATCCATCCATCTATCCTCCATCCAACCATCTATCCTCCATCCATCCATCTATCCTCCATCCATCCATCATCCATCCATCCATCCATCATCCATCCATCCATCCATCATCCATCCATCCATCCATCCATCATCCATCCATCCATCCATCATCCATCCATCCATCCATCATCCATCATGATCCATCCATCCATCCATCTATCATCCATCTATCATCCATCATCAATCTATCATCCATCATCCATCTATCCTCCATCCATCCATCTATCCTCCATCCATCCATCTATCCTCCATCCATCCATCTATCCTCCATCCATCCATCTATCCTCCATCCATCTATCCTCCATCCATCCATCTATCCTCCATCCATCCATCTATCCTCCATCCATCCATCTATCCTCCATCCATCCATCTATCCTCCATCCATCCATCTATCCTCCATCCATCCATCTATCCTCCATCCATCCATCTATCCTCCATCCATCTATCCTCCATCCATCCATCTATCCTCCATCCATCCATCTATCCTCCATCCAACCATCTATCCTCCATCCATCCATCTATCCTCCATCCATCCATCTATCCTCCATCCATCCATCTATCCTCCATCCATCCATCTATCCTCCATCCATCCATCTATCCTCCATCCATCCATGTATCCATCCATCCATCCATCCTCGATCCATCCATCTATCCTCCATCCATCCATGTATCCATCCATCCATCCATCTATCCATCCAAGTATCATCCATCCATCCATCTATCATCCATCCATCCATCCATCTATCATCCATCCATCCATCATCCATCCATCCATCCATCATCCATCCATCCATCCATCATCCATCCATCCATCCATCATCCATCCATCCATCCATCATCCATCCATCCATCCATCCATCCATCCATCCATCCATCATCCATCATCCATCCATCCATCCATCATCCATCCATCTATCATCCATCTATCCATCTATCCATCTATCCATCCATCTATCCTCCATCCATCCATCTATCATCCATCCATCCATCTATCATCCATCCATCCATCTATGATCCATCCATCATCCATCCATCCATCCATCATCATCCATCCATCCATCCATCCATCCATCCATCATCCATCATCCATCTATCCATCCATCCATCCATCTATCCATCCATCCATCCATCTATCCATCCATCTATCCATCTATCCATCCATCTATCCATCTATCCATCCATCTATCCTCCATCCATCCATCTATCATCCATCCATCCATCTATCCTCCATCCATCCATCTATCCTCCATCCATCCATCTATCCTCCATCCATCCATCTATCCTCCATCCATCCATCTATGATCCATCCATCATCCATCCATCCATCTATCCTCCATCCATCCATCTATCCTCCATCCATCCATCTATCCTCCATCCATCCATCTATCCTCCATCCATCTATCCTCCATCCATCCATCTATCCTCCATCCATCCATCTATCCTCCATCCAACCATCTATCCTCCATCCATCCATCTATCCTCCATCCATCCATCTATCCTCCATCCATCCTTCTATCCTCCATCCATCCATCTATCCTCCAGCCATCCATCTATCCTCCATCCATCCATCTATCCTCCATCCATCCATCTATCCTCCATCCATCCATCTATCCTCCAGCCATCCATCTATCCTCCAGCCATCCATCTATCCTCCATCCATCCATCTATCCTCTATCCATCCATCTATCCTCCATCCATCCATCTATCCTCCATCCATCCATCTATCCTCCATCCATCCATTATCCTCCATCCATCCATCTATCCTCCATCCATCCATCTATCCTCCATCTATCCTCCATCCATCCATCTATCCTCCATCCATCCATCTATCCTCCATCCATCCATCTATCCTCCATCCATCCATCTATCCTCCATCCATCCATCTATCCTCCATCCATCCATCTATCCTCCATCCATCCATCTATCCTCCATCCATCCAGCCATCCATCTATCATCTATCTATCATCCATCATCAATCTATCATCCATCATCCATCTATCCTCCATCCATCCATCTATCCTCCATCCATCCATCTATCCTCCATCCATCCATCTATCCTCCATCCATCCATCTATCCTCCATCCAACCATCTATCCTCCATCCATCCATCTATCCTCCATCCATCCATCTATCCTCCATCCATCCTTCTATCCTCCATCCATCCATCTATCCTCCATCCATCCATCTATCCTCCATCCATCCATCTATCCTCCATCCATCCATCTATCCTCCATCCATCCATCTATCCTCCAGCCATCCATCTATCCTCCAGCCATCCATCTATCCTCCATCCATCCATCTATCCTCCATCCATCCATCTATCCTCCATCCATCCATCTATCCTCCATCCATCCATCTATCCTCCATCCATCCATCTATCCTCCATCCATCCATCTATCCTCCATCCATCCATCTATCCTCCATCCATCCATCTATCCTCCATCCATCCATCTATCCTCCATCCATCCATCTATCCTCCATCCATCCATCTATCCTCCATCCATCCATCTATCCTCCATCCATCCATCTATCCTCCATCCATATCCTCCATCCATCCATCTATCCTCCATCCATCCATCTATCCATCCATCCATCCATCTATCCATCCATCTATCCATCTATCCATCCATCTATCCATCTATCCATCCATCTATCCTCCATCCATCCATCTATCATCCATCCATCCATCTATCATCCATCCATCCATCCATCTATCATCCATCCATCCATCCATCATCCATCCATCCATCCATCATCCATCCATCCATCCATCATCCATCCATCCATGCATCATCCATCCATCCATCCATCATCCATCATCCATCCATCCATCCATCTATCCTCCATCCATCCATCTATCCTCCATCCATCCATCTATCCTCCATCCATCCATCTATCCTCCATCCATCCAGCCATCCATCTATCATCTATCTATCATCCATCATCAATCTATCATCCATCATCCATCTATCCTCCATCCATCCATCTATCCTCCATCCATCCATCTATCCTCCATCCATCCATCTATCCTCCATCCATCCATCTATCCTCCATCCAACCATCTATCCTCCATCCATCCATCTATCCTCCATCCATCCATCTATCCTCCATCCATCCTTCTATCCTCCATCCATCCATCTATCCTCCATCCATCCATCTATCCTCCATCCATCCATCTATCCTCCATCCATCCATCTATCCTCCATCCATCCATCTATCCTCCAGCCATCCATCTATCCTCCAGCCATCCATCTATCCTCCATCCATCCATCTATCCTCCATCCATCCATCTATCCTCCATCCATCCATCTATCCTCCATCCATCCATCTATCCTCCATCCATCCATCTATCCTCCATCCATCCATCTATCCTCCATCCATCCATCTATCCTCCATCCATCCATCTATCCTCCATCCATCCATCTATCCTCCATCCATCCATCTATCCTCCATCCATCCATCTATCCTCCATCCATCCATCTATCCTCCATCCATCCATCTATCCTCCATCCATCCATCTATCCTCCATCCATCCATCTATCCTCCATCCATCCATCTATCCTCCATCCATCCATCTATCCATCCATCTATCCATCTATCCATCCATCTATCCATCTATCCATCCATCTATCCTCCATCCATCCATCTATCATCCATCCATCCATCTATCATCCATCCATCCATCCATCTATCATCCATCCATCCATCCATCATCCATCCATCCATCCATCATCCATCCATCCATCCATCATCCATCCATCCATGCATCATCCATCCATCCATCCATCATCCATCATCCATCCATCCATCCATCTATCATCCATCTATCATCCATCTATCATGCATCTATCATGCATCTATCATCCATCATCCATCTATCATCCATCATCCATCTATCATCCATCATCCATCTATCATCCATCATCCATCATCCATCTATCTATCATCTATCATCCATCATCCATCTATCATCCATCATCCATCTATCATCCATCATCCATCTATCATCCATCATCCATCTATCATCCATCCATCCATCTATCATCCATCCATCCATCTATCATCCATCCATCCATCTATCATCCATGCATCCATCTATCATCCATCCATCCATCTATCATCCATCCATCCATCTATTATCCATCCATCCATCTATCATCCATCCATCCATCTATCATCCATCCATCCATCTATCATCCATCCATCCATCTATCATCCATCCATCCATCTATCATGCATCCATCCATCTATCATGCATCCATCCATCTATCATCCATCCATCCATCTATCATCTATCCATCCATCTATCATCTATCCATCCATCCATCCATCCATCTATCATTAGTTAACTTTGAGAATAGTTGCTACTCAGAGTTTCACGCCTCTTGCGATCTTCAGGCAAGATCGCAAGAGGCGTGAAACTCTGAGTAGCAACTATTCTCAAAGTTAACTAACTATTATCTGCTCTACGTATAAGTATTGAGCACTCTTGGAAAACCTTACAAACGCTCATATATATATATATATATATATATATATATATATATATATATATATATATATATATATATATATATATATATATATAGTTCACTACAGACACGGTGTTTCGCTGTACAACAGCTCATCAGTGTAGCTTGGAACAATCTGAATGAATTTCATCAATTACTTATACACATGCGATCGTCGGTGACAACCGCATGTGGGACAGCATCGGTGAAATACATTCAGATAGCGTGAAGTGCGCATGGGCCCAGAGTGCTCAAACTTCCACAAGGGTAGTGAGCGTTGCATTTTATATATATATATATATATATATATATATATATATATATATATATATATATATATATATATATATATATATATCTTGTAAGGATTTTGGGTGAGGGAAAATTCGAGTGTAGAATATATACATTTTAAGACCAAACCGGGACCAGTTGTGAAAAATGCAACCACACAGGCCTTCCAGCAGGAATTGAACCCACGACCTTGAGGCTGTTGCTGAGAGCTTGATCATGAGTTCTGTATATATCATAAGGTGGTAATGCCAGGAGAGAATTGGAGAAATATATATATATATAGTATACATACATATACATACATACATACATACATATACATACTGTACATATACAGTGAAACACGCGTCTCGAGACACATGTTTCACTGTACCACGGCTAATGCACGAATAACATAATATAACATATTTAATATTTATAAAGCGCTTAAACTATGAATATTCTAAAGCGCTGCCTAGATAATACAATCAATAACAAATAAAAGCCATAGAAATATAGTTCAACACTACATGATATACACATTCATCAGGCATTTGCTCTTGAATCGCGACCCTGGGGTGGGGGCATTTAAATATTCGAAAGTAAATTTTCAAACGTTTCTAGGCAGAGAGGGGCAATTTGCCTACATTTGATCATAATTCTCTGCCCCAGGGTCGCACTTTTGAACACTTCATTTAAAAAAATTCAAACCCCACACCTTTTGCCCGGCCTCCCCTGCCCTCGGGCTTAACACTGATTTGTGCATAATCAGTGTAGCTTGGAACAATCTGAATGAGTCTAACCAGATATTTAAACACATGTGATGATTTGTATTAAACAACCGTATGTGGGAACCGATTAGCACATGATTAGGACAACATACAGTGTACCACCCCATATGTATAAATCCATTTCTGATTATTGACAATCAGTGTCAGTTTCTAACAAATTATCATAATAGTTGGACTAGTATTAACCATGATGACACTGAAGAAAAAGCAAAAACGCAACATGATTTAGACTAAACATTTGTTGGACGTACCTTGGTAGCATGTTCTTCAACCACGCTCTCATTATCAGAAGATGATAAACAAGTATTTACACTTGCCCTTTTTCTAGATATAGGCAAGTTCTCTTTTTCTTCACTAAGGAACTCCTTCTCTTTCTTACGAGCCTCTTTCATATTATCTACATGGAAATGGAAATTGTAATTAAATTTCACATGATATTTTAAGACAAACAGAGAAAACATTTATAACCTATTGAAGTCAAACTCAAGGGCTGTGTCATGTAATTTTTAGAGCTAATTTTGAGCTGTGAACTTATAAAATAATATAGATTATAAACTGATTAAATTATCAAATATATGTCACCTATAGCCAAATACTATGGAGAATTACCAAACATTCAAAATATACCGACCGAGCTACGAAGTCAACTTGGGAGGAAGTCGTGGAATGAAGGTACTTATTTGATATTTCGAAACTGAAATGCAGTTTCTTCAATGTCGAGAGACTTCACTCTTTATCTTACGTTGTTGGACTAATTATTGTGGGACAGCGAGCTCTTGTGGAGAATAATGATATTAGGTGCTATTCCGAGTGACAAATTATATCCGGTATAAGTAGAGAAACACTTTACTCGACCGCGGCTGGGATTCTGCTGGCGGTTTCCTATCGACTTAGCTACATGATCTGAAATCTAGTTTAATCAATATCGAGAGACTTGACTCTACATCTTATGTTGTTGGGCCGGATAATTATTGTGGGACCGCGAACTCAATGATATTAAAAATTTAAACTCGAAGGAACATGCACTTTGAACTTACTTGCTCTTCAGTGCTTTGAGTTTCAGGCCAGCTAAATCCTTCTCCCAACTTAGCCTCTCCTTCAAACACGTCAACAGGAACACCATCAATCTCTTTGGGAAGAATTTCGGTCCGAGGTATCTCTGATTCAGATTTCTTGTTCTTCTCCCAGATGACAAGACAGATTTGATCAGTTTTCTGACCGCTAACTGTCCGGTGGTTTATGTCCACCGCGGTGATGTTAGGCCAGGCAAGGAGACGATCCACATGCTTCTTTTTTACGACTCGTATTCCCGCTCGAATTTCAGCCATTGCTTATACTTTTGGGAAAGAAAAGAAAAGTAATCGAATGCTTATGCGTGGTGAATCCTTCAAGACAGGAAGTATAAAGCCCGCGACGTCATCATCTACTACTCAAATCTGTAGAGCGAGACATGGTGACTTTTTATCACGTGGTACATAAGTATACACCTCGTGATTGCTTTGAAATTGATCTGCGGTTAACGAAATTTGCCTAGAGTTGTCGCGTTGTAATGGCAAACAGGAGTAAATATCACGCAAAATAACCTAACATCTGAATAGCTGACTTAAAAACGCTCTTACTGATGTATTATGGTCGTATGTTCTTGTATAATTCTGTTTTAATTTGTAAATTTCCAAAATAAGTGTATATGAGGGGGGTCCCAATGGAAAATAATAAAAAATCAATATAATATTTGCTTTTTATTGTATCGCTTTAATCTTTTCAATTTGAATTTGTGAAATGCTGCTTTTCATTTTACTTGAACAAAGTTTGGTGGTGAAGTCATTTTCTGGTGAAATATTTAGCATTTTGTTGGATTATAATAATATTATTAATAATAGTAATTAGCATACATTAGCATAATTCTCAAAATGGGTTGTCTGACAAGACCCGAAAACCCAAAATTTGAATAGTAGAGGTAAAAACGATTCAAATGATATATTGTGGTATTATTTTTTGTGTTATTATTAATATCGCAAGTGCAAAAACAGTAATTATTTTCACTATAAAAGGTGCTAATGGAAGGTGGGTGTATATACGGGAGGGCTTGTACCAAACAGATGAGCCTATAACCGAGGGGCTAAGACCCCGTTCACACGTATACGTTTTCCTAGCATTTTCATATTGGTTCAAGTAATGAGACCATTGTTTTCTGCTCCCTTGAGGACCGAGAACAATATAAAAACGCTTCAGTGGGATTCTACAGTATTTTATTTACACTGGCTCAGGTAAAGATATTCAAATAATTAATATTCTAGAATATTAAAATGTTCAGTTTGGTTTTTGTGTCTATGCATGTACAGGAATCAGTTTGGCGAATTTTGTAATTCCTTACAAGCCGTGCCCTCCTTCATTTAACCACAACACTCTCCTTAATTTCTTTTCAGAATACTTTCATTTTTTCAAGCTATATATTTTGAAGGCATTTCACCATGTTACACAAAAAAAAAGGTAAGAAATATTTTAATCAATTACAATGTTAATGAAAATACAAGTAGTTTGCGAGGTTAGAACTTAGAAATGAAAAAACGGATGAGAACAAGCAAATTTTCTTGGATAAACTAGCAAATTGTTCTAACCCTCAGGGACTATAGAGCGTTTTCATCTGACGTCACGGCGGCCATATTGGTGTACCAAAACAATGAAATGGCGGCCATATTGGTGTACGGTATGGGAATTAGCTCTTTCTTATTCAAATATTTTGTATTGTTTCACCACCCCAGTGGGGCCACCGATCACGTGAGTGAAAACGGTCTATAATATGGGAGAATACAGCTACATGTCTACATGATATTTTGAAAGTTAATAATTAGCAATTATTCGCCGAAGGCGAGGTGAATATCGGTGAATAATAACCGAGACGAAGTCGAGGTTATTATTCACCGATATTCACTGAGCCTGAGGCGAATAATTGTTTTAGTATAAATACACATTTTCGTACTTTTAGGAACAACATTTTCTTTAAAATTGTTAATTTCCTCGTCTGTTGCATTGACAACTTGGCTGGCGGCCATTTTGAATAAACGCTGTAGTTGATTATCGAGAATTAATCCGAAGTAACTCGACCAATCAGCGCGCGCGATTTTCTATAATCGCCTGTGTATTTATACTAACAGGTTTTATTATATGGCAGCAGCGCTGAGAGGCCCGAATATGGAAATCCTGTAATTTGATTGGTTCATAAGCGGTCGGATATTTCCCATATCCGCCCGCTCAAAGCGGAATCTTCCATTCGGGACCGTAAGTTTTATAAACAAAATGGCAGTCATGTCAGTATATGCAACAAGATGGATTATAATTCCAGAACTACTCATTGTTGAAATATATATCGTGCAGGTATGTTGTTAGAAATTTTATAAGCTTTCATTTGATGTATAGTTCGAGTTCCACGTTTTGTGAAAGTTTTTAAAATGTCCAAAACGTTCGTAACATTGTTCGTAATAATATAACATTTACTTCTCACAAGTATTATAATTTCAGATGATTTTTTATTCAACTACTTAACGTACGATCTTGAGCAATATGTCAAACAAAAGCAATTGAAAAATACTATTTGGGGTAAAAAGTTCAGGATTCTAGCTCAACGGAAAGTACTTTAAAAATGGGAAAATGTCTGCCATTTTCGTTTAGTTCACAAGAAAGATGGGTCGAGTTTTCACAGAACGTTCACAACATTTATGGCCATATAATAAACTACTCACTGACCGCGCTTGTTCGGTCTGTACTAGTGAAATATCGGACATTTGTTTTTTGCACAGATCTCAACTCGCTGCGCTCGTCTCGGTCCGTACTAAAAAAAACATCGGTCCGATATTTCACTAGTACAGACCTCACGCTCGGTCAATAAGTAGTTATTATTGTTAGTTCAACAATACAGTTCCGTTTGTCTATATTGCAATCTCAACACCAAGAGCTGACAAAACGTCACCAATGTGGTTGGCGAGACCATATCCACCAGCTTCTGCGAAATTAAGACCAATGGCTTTATCGTCATATCTGTCGAGAAGAAGGGAACCAGAATCTCCGGGTTGTACTCCCACGGAAATCATGATCTGATCGTGGTATGTTTCCCCAGAAACTTTACCCGACCAGTCGATCGAGACGACAGCTCCTCTTGTGACAGCGCCTGAAGTGCGGCCATAGAACCTTATCAGGGTGCCAACTGTTGCTGCTTGAGTACCCATCACCGATGTATCATCTTTCAGCTTGAATTTGGTAATCTTGCCGCGCAGTTGAGCATAAGCACAGTCGAGACCTGTACTGACAACGGTTTCTTTAACAGTGCCGATGTAATCTTCACCGGGTTTGCCTCCATCTTTTCGTGCTGGACTGATGAGCTTGGCTCCAATACTCCCCATCACGTGTGCGTTGCTTAGGATACCAATTGCATTGTTCTGTTTAACAAAGTACCCAAGTGTACCTGCGTATGTTGCAGTACTTGGTGCAAGACTATCTCCGCCTCTCAGTGTATTCAAAGGTCGCAATTTCGGAACTTCCAGTGGTGCAGGTTCAGCCACATTGCTCTGCTACACAAAATGGTGAAAGAGACCATATTTAATAATTAGACAACGAGCCCGAGTTGAAGTTACCGTCGTACGTACTTCGTGAGGTCCCTAATATTCGACGGAAAGACGTTACAGCTGCCGGACATTGATAATTAACTGAGAATGTCGACGAGTATAAGGAACAAGAATGAAGTGTGAATGTAATTAATGAGCGTTGTATAGTCAATTATTTGGTACTTATCACAAAGGTATCTTATTTTCTTTGTTCTGCAATTTAACTAGCTCAAAATCTCTTGTTCGGTTTCGGATTTTTGAATATTTTTTATCAAATTACGTTTGTTTGAGTCAGCTGTTGCGAAATTCTAGTATTTTGGCCTGACGTGCCACAAAGCCCAAACTCATCTTTGTAATTCTTGGAAAAATGCAATTGGATTTATTAAAAATGATATTTGGTGCTACTTCTAGTGACTCACCATGTTGGGTAAGTAAAGAAAAACTCTACTCTACCGCAGCTTGGATTCGAACCCACAACCTTCGGTTTACTAAGACGGGCTACCGACTGAGCTACATGGTCAAGTTGGGAGCAGGTCGTCGAATGGAGGTACCTAACTTGATATTTCGAAACTGAAGTCTAGTTTCTTCAATGTCGAGAGACTCGACTCTTTATCTTACGTTGTTGGAATAATTATTGTGCGACAGCGAGATCGGGTGGAGAATAATGATATTTGGTACTAGTAGTACTCCGAGTAACAAATTATATCGGGTATTAGCCTCCTCCGCAGGAAACTCTGTGTGGCTTCCCAGAACTGTGACGTTTTGATCAAGATCTTGACTTTATTTCAACTGTTACGGGCAATATTTTGGTCGAGATATTCAATTTGGCTGCTTTCCCCGGCTCCCAATCCCTTCCTGTCCCTTTCCTGCTCGGCCAAATTGAATATCTCGACCAAAATATTGCCAGTAACAGTTGAAATAAAGTCAATATCTTGATGAAAACGTCACAGTTCTGGCTTCCTGTCCCCAATTGAATATCTCGACCAAATAAAGTCAATATCTTGATCAAAACGTCACAGTTCTGGGAAGCCACACAGAGTTGTCTGCCGAGGAGGCTAATCGGGTATAAGTAGAGAAACACTCTACTTGATCGCGGCTGGGATTCTGCTAAGCCACATGGTCAAGTTGGAAACAGGTTGTGGAATGATGGTACTTATATTTGATATTTCGAAACTGAAGTCTAGTTTAATCAATACCGAGAGACTTGACTCTTCATCTTATGTTGTTGGGCCGGATTATTATTGTGGGATCGCGAACTCATAATGATATTAAAAATTTAAACTCGAAGGAACATGCACTTTGAACTTACTTGCTCTTCAGTGCTTTGAGTTTCAGGCCAGCTGAATCCTTCTCCCAACTTAGCCTCTCCTTCAAACACGTCAACAGGAACACCATCAATCTCTTTGGGAAGAATTTCGCTCGGAGGTATCTCTGATTCAGGTTTCTTGTTCTTCACCCAGATGACAAGACAGATTTGATCAGTTTTCTGACCGCTAACTGTCCTGTGGTTTATGTCCACCGCGGTGACGTTAGGCCAGGCAAGGAGACGATCCACATGCTTCTTTTTTACGACTCGTATTCCCGCTCGAATTTCAGTCATTGCTTATACTTTTGGGAAAGAAAAGAAAAGTAATCGAATGCTTATGCGTGGTGAATGCTTCAATGCTTCTTGGAAGTATAAAGCCCGCGTCATCATCTATATTTGGTCAAAACTAACAGCTTTGTATCCAAAGGGCTGCGTATGCATGCATGGTTGCTCATACAGTAAAAGCTTAATTAATTTAAGGTGGCTCCATACAGTTTCTTGAAAAATGGAAAACACAAGTTTGAAAGTCCAAAACACGTACATAAACAAATTTTTTAAAACAATTCGGGAAAAGAATAAAACTAAATGTTATGCATGGTTAAACATTCTATTACCAAATAAATAGCAACAGTTGTTGCTATGGCAACAATGACGTTTCAAAATGGCCGCCAATTACCCTTCAAACTAATTTAATTCGAAAGTATGAGTAATCAATAGGCCGATTTAAAAAAAATTCTGTAGATCCAAATTTTTAAAAAAATTAACAAACATGAGTTTTCCGGGGAAAAAATTATTCGTTCTACAGAATTTTAGGTTACCAAAGATTTTTTCGAATTAAATTCGTTTGAAGGGTTTTTGGCAGCCATTTCGAAACGTCATTGTTGCCATAGCAACAACTGTTGCTATTTATTTGGTAACAGTTTTTGATTGTCAGAATGTTTAACTATGCATAACATTTAGTTTTATTCTTTTCCGAATTGTTTATGCACGTGTTTTGGACTCGTAAACTTGTATTTTCCATTTTCCAAGAAATTGTATGGAGCCACCTTAAGCTCTCCTTTAGAGCTCCAATTTTCAAATAAGTCCCCCCCCCCCTGTTTTAAGCCCCCTTAAATAATATTCAAAGTACTTGAGACAGATAGATAGATTCATAGAATGCTTTATTTACCCACGTCAAAAACTCCAGCTAATACAGCCTGTAAACAAAACACGTAATTTGAAGCGCCTTTATAGAAACTGTGTATTTTATTCCTTAACATAATTTCTTCCGACGTGTAGTTTCATCATGCTGTTGTAGTTAGTGATTTGGTGCTCTTCATAAAGTTTCAGTTACTTTCTTACTTACTTACTTTCTTCATTCAGAATGCCATTATCCGGTGCTTTATATATTACTTGCGTTTTGTACCTGTTCAGTATCATAAACATGCAGTATAGTCTTTGATGTACTGTGGCATTTGTTTTTGTATCTCTTCAGGTCATATATATGTACTGATGCATGTCAACCCCGCATGCATATTTGCGTGTCCTTTCTATTATGTCTTCATGATTGAAGAAACCTTCTTTGTGTTTCTGTCATTCTGGAAAATGGTGATCTACAATCCGTTCTGTGGATGTACAAAACTGATGTTTACATCTTTATTTACAAAACAATATACTGATATTTCTTTGAGTCAAATGCTATAATTGTAAACTTTTCTTACTTCCTCTGCATTACTTGCACTTGAAACAAAACATTTATAGCGGAAATAGAAGAAATGCGAAGAGATATCCCCGTCGAATCACTTGGTTTTCTGCTATGTTGCTTCGAACTGCTTACACTAAGTTGGATACTTATAGTGTAAGCAGATACGTAATTACTCGGGCTACCTGTAGTAGGCCGAGTCTAGGTTTCGGCTCGGTTTCTTCCCCCCCTTTTTTTTTTTTGGTGTCACGCTTTTGCATTTTTGCACTTTTTACTTTCGCTGTTTATTCATGCTTCCGATAGTTGTTTGCTGTGTGACTGAGTGAGGCCGTGAGGCATGTAAGTTCTTTGCTCCTTTCGCTTTTGGAGTTGGACAAAAAGTTGAACAGCTTTGCCTTTTGATCAAGGTGTTCTTGCACCTTGTTGGTAGATTTTGAAAGTGACTGGCTGCATGACTTTGTAGATTAACAGTGATCAGATGTGGCTGATAACTGTCTTGATCGTTTATATCTTCATGCACCAGTGTCAAGTATGCACCACATTCTGCTTTCGATTAAGGCTCCGCATCACTTGCCAGTATCCCGAGTACATGCTTACAAATGTGCTTTAGTACTTCAAGCTGAATTTACCGAGAAGTGTATGTTGATCGTTTGCAAAACGTCGCATTTTAGAGGATAAAGCCATAATTAAACGATAACGCAAGTCATCGCAAGTTGGCAGTCACGCTATCTCAGCCAGCCGCTCTGAATAATTTCCCGAAAATATTATGTACCGTGACAAAGTTAAAACTTGTTTAAAACACTCATGAAACCTTTATTTTGTTAATTTGGGTGTTCAAACGACCGCCACAGACATTCGTGACTGCAACTTGCGATGACTTGCGTTCTCGTTCTCTAAAAATCAATTCAAAATCAAATAACTTTCATGATATCTTCTGTGTCTTCAAACCGTGTAATACCCTCGGATATGATATTTTGCATGTTCTCTTTTCCTTATAAGGTAAAATGACCTCACTGTCGAATAAAAAAAACACCCCACTGATCTCTATAGAACTGGATTGCTCATCCTTTATGGCCAGCAGTAAACATTTTGAAACCACTGGTGGCCATATTGGTACTCCAGTTCCAGTGTACGTTGTGGGCTTAAGAGTAGTAAGAGTTTACCGAGGGAGTCGGAAAAGCCGTAAAACAATTCTCACATGGCAATTTACTGTTACTACCGAACTAAACAGAAGGGAAATACAAAGAAATACAGTCCGAAATTGTCAACTACATAGTTCAAGGCTTTGTAAAGACTTATGCTTTAATATCAAAAGACTCATTTAAGGTATATAGATAGTTTTCTAATGAAGTTATTGGCTGATTTCGTTGGTTTTTACGAGTTTTGTGATATAGGCAAGTTTATCGATTAACGAGCAAAGTAAAAAACTACAAAATATACGGGAGAGTTAAGACGCAGCTTACTGAGGACGCGGCTTATGTAAGACGCTATACGTTAAGTTGGCCATATATAGATGGGTCAGTTCTCGTTTCAGGTTAGACGTGAAGTTTATATAAACGGGTTAGTTTGCGTCGTACATAAGCCACGTCCTATATAAGTCGCGTCTTAACTCTCCCGCTTAAACGGTCAAACGGCCCTTATGTCGCCTAATGTCAGGTAAAATCTTAAGTGTTGAAAGAAAACGTTAATCTTGAACTCATGCATGTGTCCGTTTAATAGAGGTTATTCTGCTCATTGGGACCCAATCCGCTTAAAAGGGGTTGTAACTATAGGGTTTTATTAAAGAAATGCATGGCCAGGACCTTAGATAGTATTATATTCCCAGTGGTCTGCTCCCCACACAATATCTTGAGCGGAAGGGAATTAAGAATGGGACTAAGATCATTTTTCCGCCCAAGGTGTAGATGTTTCAGGACGGAGAGGCTTGGTGTGTGTTGCAGCTGAGGGGAGGCGGGCGGGAAAAAATCCTATAACAGCTAAAGTTGTTCCTTCTCCGTGCGAATCGGTGAAATGGCCAAAAACCTAACCCGTGGAGCAAATTTAAACAATTTTGCAGTCCCCAGGGCTTTGATTCATGAATGAAGTTAACCAAGATTAATTAAATTAGTTCAATTCCCTTCCCCCCGGCACTATGTGAGAAACATCCCACTGAGAATAGTAATATATTGCCAGTGGTTTGCTCCCCACACAATACCTTGAGCGGAAGGGAATTAAGAATGGACTAAGATTATTTTTCCAGGGCCCCAGGCTGAAGTGTACCGTACCCACTCCGGGATGACAAAAATGATTAGGAATGCAGACACACATCATTTTTTATTGATACTCTCCAATACTCAGAACGCGAAGCAATCAAAGAAATTATGGGAAGGCGAAAAGAAAATCTTGTAGGTTATTACGGGCCCGAAATTCACAGCCTAAACGCGTAGCCTCTGGGACCGGTTGAGATGGAGACGTAGAGGTGCCTTTGCCGAGGAGATTGGCCACTTTCGTTGTGTTCACCACCACATCTGTTTGCGAATAATACAGGGCAGTCTTGACGCTTTTCCACCCAACGTGTCGTGCCACATCCTCTGCAGAGACGCCCAATAAGGACAGTGTGATGGAGCAGCCCGAGCGAAAACTGTGCATAGTCTCACCTACATGGATATTCAGAGTAGTGAGGTGTTTGGTGAGCCTGCTGGCGAAGGCCGAGCCTTGAAAGGGATTAGTGGAGATGTGTCCGTCGCGGTTGGTCACGCGAAAGAGGTAACCATGCACGACGTAGTTGAATACCCATGATGAGGTCTACTAAATGTACGTAGAGCGTAAGATTGGCTACCAGACAGGTAAAGCGATTAGATAAATGTTTCAAAACCCAAGCAGGAACGGCTATTAGGGAAGTGCCTTGGTGGGGGGAGGTCGGAGTCAAAACTTTCTCCCTGGAAACGACCTTTGAAATGTCGTAAAAAAGGATACACATCCACACCGTTGTCAATATAAGATAAAATTTCAGAACGCTTGGTGTATTCCTGAAGAATTAACAGCCAGGCCGGGGCGTGGCGATGAATTTCTCCTGCGACGAAGGCAGCAGGATCTCGAAATAGTAAGCCCCTTGGTGAGGCAAGAACTCTACCACTGGAAACCATGGTGATGGAGGGAGGGGGTCCAATAGGAGCGGGAGTATCACTGACGGATGAACGCCACCGAACCTGATGTAGATTGCGAGTTGCGTCGTGCAAGGCAGTTTCGAAGGGATTGGCCACTGAGGTCTAAGTGAACAAACAAAGCCGGGTATTACATAGTACGAAATATAACACAGACACACCTGGGGATAATCTTTTAATCAATATCGATGAGAAGCAGACAAAATAAGGAAGAATCGTAGAAATAACGTACAGCACTAAAATCGTGTGCCCCTACGCGGACAATTACGCGCGAAGTGGCCGGGCTGTCGGCAGTTGAAACAAACAGGTGGAAGAGAGGGGAGCGGACTGCTTCGCCGATAAGGGAAGCCGCGTGCGCCCCAAGGCTGGCGGCGTTGTTGGGTATAGGTCATGGGGTTTCCAAAGGATTGTGACTGTAAAGGTGGGGGAGAGGCGGCATTCTTCAGGGCTTTCTCGATGACTCGGGAAATAGCAATCTCCTCGTGGTCGCCCACTAATTGGATCAAGATGGCTTGAAAATGGGTGTTTTGGAGGAGTGGTCGGCACGGTCTGTAGATTGTATTATACCGGTGTGCAGACGGGTCCTGCCTGTCCCTAGCAGTATCAGCCAAACTTTCCAGAGCAGCGAGCGCGGCATATGGGTCGAACACTGCAGCAGGTTTACTCAATTCACGTCTGAGTGCGGCGAGGGCTACATCGACCGATTGGGTGTCCGACTGCTGTTGGACTTGACGCAGCTGAGCGGCAAGCTGTTCCAGGGTGAGAGGCTAAGGATAATAAAAACAAACTAGAGTTCAGCATAAGCACGCCGGTAGAAGACGGGAGAAAACAACGCAAAGCGGGGGCCCCTATAGTTTCGGGATTTGCGTATTAGTTTATAACCCATTATCCAGTGGTATAGACACTGCTGCATTTAACATACCTGCTGGAGGAAACCTTACACGTGCACCTAACTATAGCCGAAGACTAAAGACAAAATGTTCTGAATAATGACGTGTTTGGAAGTCGTCTCAACGATTTCCCGATTAACGCGGCATTTCTCTCGCTCGCTACAGTGAATTTGCCCGAAAATGGCTGATCACATGATATGTAAGCGTAGAGATCACGCAAACCAAGCCGCGGAAAATTAAGAGCGTAATAAGTAGCCCCTCCCCCAGATGGGGATCCCACAAAGGGTCGCCACCAGATAACCCGAAACGAGAACTCCGTCATAGACAGTGTATAGAGCGTACTAAGAATGCCCCTCTCAAATCGGGTAAATGATGGTGACCAAATGCTGGATAGGAGACTTGGAAGCAAAATGTTTTGGTGGAAATACACAACTACAAGATCAAGATGGGAAGGGTTAGGGTAAAATGAACAGTGACTTGTGGAAAGGTATCAACAAAATCGAAAAGGTAATGTCATAAAAACCCGGATTGTGTGAATCCCGGGGGAATGTAAGTATTACCGGGCCTTTTAAAAGGGATTGCGCGGACCTGGAGAGCGCCATGTTCGCATCGCCGGCTGCGGCGCCTAGAATGGATGTCTGGTGATTTTGGGCATTTCGATCCTCAGTTTAACAACGACATTTCCCAGCAAAGCCAGATATGTCACTAACCAGAAGGGCAGCAACAGTAAAAGTCACTGGTAACAAAGTTATGTGAACCTGGGGAATCTAGAATGTCATAAAAGAAGAGGAGAATCTCACTAAACGGTAAATCAAAAACCACCCAAAACACGCCGAAGATAAAGAACCCAACCAAAAGAGGAAGGATGCCACATAGTAGCCTGTATATATAGGATGGTCTTTCAGCCTATCACTGCACGAGAATTCAGGCGCCGTCAAACATTGGCGCATAAACCGGGGCAAAAAGTCAAATGCTGTCAAACAGCCGCGTACAATTATCACCCAAGAAAAATTCAAACGCAGTCACAGCGGCGTACAAATCATCATCTAACAAAAATTCAAACGCAGTCACACAGCAGCGTACAAATCATAATCTAACAAAAATACAAACGCAGTCACACAGCAGCGTACAAATCATCATCTAACAAAAATTCAAACGCAGTCACCCAGCAGCGTACAACTTAAGCCTAAATAAAATTCAAACGCCGTCACACCGCCACGTACAAATTACCCATTAATAAAATTAAAAACACAGCCACACAGCAGCGGATACATATACCTAACTAGACCCAAAACCAAACGTGGTCACACAGTTTACATTATCACCTAACAGTAAACAGGCTACCAAGAAACCAAACGTGTTCACAGCCGTGAAAAAGGATTAAAAAACACGTATTTTGTAGGCCAAACGCCGGTCGCAAGGCAGAGTACACGGGGTCTAGCCGTACAAGAAAAATCTGAACAGCGATAGAACAATAACTATTCTAAAATATGAATATGGGCGAATATATACAAAATAACACGTCACGAGTGTATGGGCTTGGCCCCGAAGTAAGAAAATCCAATGGGAAATGTACACATGCCCAGCAAAGGAATGGCAAGGGTAAACACCGTGATGGCCAAACGGGAGGACAGAGTGAGTCGCTATGAAAACATCGGTTTCCTATTGAAAAGGGAGTACAGGTTATGCAAACTAACCAAACAAAATGGGCGATGACGCGGAACGAGGGAAAAGAAACGCAACAAAACAAGTCGGGAGAACACAGACGAGAACAAACCCCGTGCGAAAAGCCGAAAACAAATAAATCAGACACATACCCAAACCCAACTAACCTGAGGAACGGGAGCAGGCTGTACTGGTTGTAGTTGTTGTTGAACGGCGGGTTGGATGGCAACATGATCTTCTGCCACTGGGTGCGATAACAGGCGGCTGGATAGGCACTCCGACCTTGCCTAGATCAGCCAAAACGGCTTCGACGTCAATAGGTTGAGGAAGAACAGGTTGAGCCATGGCGAAAGTCGAGAAAACTAGGAGGCTCAGCTGGCAACACGCGGGTACAAAAAATCCTATAACAGCTAAAGTTGTTCCTTCTCGTGCGAATCGGTGAAATGGCCAAAAACCTAACCCGTGGAGCAAATTTAAACGATTTTGCAGTCCCCAGGGCTTTGATTCATGAATGAAGTTATAACCAAGATTAATTAAATTAGCTCAATTTCCTTCCCCCCGACACTATGTGAGAAACATCCCCGTGAAAATAGGTGTCCTCTTAATAGAGGTGTCCGTTAAGGGTTCGACTGTGATGTTAATATCTGTCAATTTGTACACAGACAAAGGAACAAAAACATGTAACATAAATAAGGTGACTGTTCAACTGGAACTTCCTTTCATTTTCTCTAAAACCCTGATAATACAATCAAACAACCAGAGTTTTATTGTACACTAATCGAATGTTGCCAATTTGCCTATGAACAGTGCAAACAGAAAACAATCAGCTCAATTAGCGATTAGTCAACTGTTCCTGAAAGCAGGCAAGCACGCAGAAAATGACAATAAACATTTAAATTAGACTTCCCTGCTATAATAATTAGCTGCACTTTCACCAAGCACTTTTACTTTTTATAAACAATGACTAACTGACTATAAAGGGGGAAAGCTATAAAGGGGGAAAGCAGCTGTGCATGTATTGATCCACAAAGATCAGCAAGTGAAATCAAGCAACACATGTTATACACAATAGCAAAAGCACACAAAGCTTGTGCAACAGCTGGCCAGCGTGCAATGGCTTTAGTTTAAGGCCTTCGCTAAACGTCGCACAATAGACGAATTTAATTCAGACGAATTTAATTCGAATTAACTTCGTCGGTAATGCGACGTAAATGCAATATCGAGTTAAACGTCGAATTTCAGTCGAATTTAATTGATTTTGCTTGGACTCGTTGGAGCCTAAAAACGACTTCTTGAAAACATGGCGCCGAATTGTCATAGACAGAAGAGAAATATTTTATTCGACGCGCGACGATAATTCGACATGTAACTCGAACACGCATTATCGTCGCACGTCTGACTCGGACAAATTTAATTACTGAAACGAATTTAATTCGTGTGTCGAATTTAATCGAGTTATCCGTCGCAGTTTCGTTGAATAAAATTCAAACAATTAAATTCGTCTGAATTAAATTCGTCTATTGTGCGACGTTTACCGCAGGCCTAACCTTGCCTAAATTGCATTTAGCCACATTAAAATAAATGGTACTCATGAATATTAAACCCATATCACAGTGCAGTCCTAAAAGATCTGCATCAGCGATACATCATCCGCAGAAAATGAAAACATTAAACTTTGGTAATATGCATGGCTTATTGAGAAACAATTAAAAAATCAGAACACCATGCATGTGCCAGTGCCAGTGCTCACAGTGTGTGAACCACATTTCTTGGTGTAATGGTATTTTTGAAGTATTTTACAATTTACTCATATTTACCTGGCAAATATGCTGGAAATTGAAATAAATGGCTGCCGAAAGTACGACGGTTTTCATTTTCTGCCGGCCTGGCTACTCAGGGATTGATGGCTGCTGACCAAAAGGACTGAATTCTCATCCCCGAGACCTCTCGTACTTCAAATCAAAGATGGCTGCTGAATCATGTTTACCCTGCTGACAGAGAGCCCCTTTTCTCCCGCACGCGGAGAATGAGACTCTGCCAACGAGCTCCACATTCTTTCATGAGCCGATCGCCAAGGAAAGTGCGTGGATGAGTCAATCTAGAACCAGTTATCTCACGCGCATGCACTATTATTGAAATTGCTGAATTTCTACGCGCCCACCAGAGGGGGGGGGGGGGGGGTATGTAATGATTACAAGTGCTCAGCTTACACAGCTAGCTGGTCAAATAAATAGTTTACATGTGTGTGAATGTGTTTTTTATATCTTTTCTTGCGTTAGTAATTCGCTCTGGAGACTTAGTGCAGCAACGCCAATCATTCGTCTCCTAGCTACTATGTGTTAGGTCCACATAATAATTTGGGTTAGGTTAATGTGGAGGTTACAGCTAGTGTTGGGTTAGCACTACCTGAAACAACCAGAAACCATCATATATATTTTAAAATCACAATTATCTATTACTATTATGTAGAATTAACACGACGTACCAACAATTATGACGTCATATACCGATGATGTCATCATTTTGAACCCCCCCCCCCCCCCCCCCCACACACACTCCCAGATCTGGTAACGCCACTGGCACCCACGGTATTAATTATTATACGAAAGACTTGTGTACACTAAGCCGACTTTATGAGGAGCCTGCAAATACAACCGCCTCAGATCGGGACCTCCCGAGAGAAACGTAGTTTTTTCCAAACATCTTTGCAAGATATTTCAAAGGAATATATGAAGATCCTTGAAAGATCCTCTTAAGATCTTCAAGGATCTTATAGGATCCTTGCCGAGATCTTAGCAAGATCTTTGAAAGATTTTTGAAAGATCCTTAAAAGATCTTGAAGGATCCTTCTAAGGAACTTTGCAAGATCTTTCAAAGGAATCTTTCAATATTCTATAAAGATCCTCTTAAGATCTTCAAGGATATTGAAGGATCCTTAAAATTGCAAAGTTCTTTGCAAGGATCTTCAGTAGGATCTTTAAAACATCCTTGTCTATTACTTAAGGATCTTTACAAGTAATTTTGTGATGAAGGATCCTTGAAGATTCTTCAAAGATCCTTTATTTAAGGATCCTTGAAAGATCTTTGTCTTTGAGGATCTTTTGCAGGTCTTTGAAGATCTTTGAAGATCCTTAAAGATACTGTGAGGCTTTTCACCAAGGGTTACCAGAGTTGGTGGGTGTTAGTGGTCCAAGGCAAGCAACTACAATTCTGTCAAAAACATCCCCTACTGGGATGGGGAGGAGTGGGGTGCTTTATGGCGGTTGCGAGGAGTCTTTCGCATAGCGCAGTCTGCACAGCTTCGAGTCCAGTGCTGGATATCACTATACATATTGCGCCAATAATAATAACTGGATTTCAGCTTCTCATTCATATGTCTTCACTGTGCCGAAATGTCCGGCTGTCGGATGGTCATGTGTCCGGGTTCTCCAGCAATTTGTAAGAGGAGAGCTTTACGGTTTCTTACAAGGGGGAAGTAGCTCTTTACGCGTCCTTCAGTGACGACTTGTTTTCTGGCATTTCAACACGTTTATAATGCACAACTGAACTGACGTTGTACTATGATCACAAAAGGCACAGATCCAAATGTGCTTGCGTTTTTATAAGGTTCGCGCTCTGACGTCACGTTGCTAGGTTAAAATGTCAATCAAAGCTTAGATACCGAGCGTTGCGTAGTTGGAAAAACCACATTGAAACACAAGTTTCAGAGCGAACCTCTAATGTAAATGATAAAACAAAAGCACAATAACATTTAGATCTTTACAAAGATCATTTCCATTAAACTAAAATACATACAACTCAATCACATTTCCAGGAAATACAAATCGTAAGTTATGACGCAGTTACTAAAAGTATTACATAACAAATCACTTGAGTTGGAACCTATGCGTATCATTTACTTAAGTCTTGTTTACGAGAAAATCTCTTTCTATTAAAAACACTCTTGTTCAAACACAGCCATTGTAAAAGTAAAGAAAAGATATATTTCTCAATTAAAAGATAACTTTCGTTTTGTGTGAATTGTGAACTTGTACTGAGAGTTAATTAATAGCCGAAACTTTATCATTCGGAAAAGTAGTCAAAATCAGTGTAGTTTTGCTGAAAAATTAGACAGACGAATGAGAATGAATACCAGTTCACGGTGCTACTAATTCCAGGAAGCGCGCCAACCAAAGGTTGACCTATGTTTTTCTTGCTATTGTTGAGTAAAATCTCTGTTGATCAAAACAGTGATAAACACTGTAGTTAAGTTTCCTTACAAATCAGGTTGAGGTCAAATTATGTTTGTATAGCTGCTGTTGTTGAACGAGATAGCTTATCAAAATAAAAACTTATGATCACAACTTATCGTAAAATAAAACTATTCGCCTTAAGGTGCCTATCTCAGGGTTCGGAATTTTACATATTTAGGATTTTGAAACATTCTAAGAAGATTTGTAATATATCTTCTTTTCCTAACATGTCATCTTCATGGACTTTTTTGCTGTTAAATTTGGCGATTTTTACGATGGCGTGAAAATTTTTTACTGGGTTCTAGTCGCCGGAAGTGACGTAGAAGCAGGCAGACCCTCTCAGACAGTAACAGTGTTTACATCGGAGTTTACAGTTTACCTTGGATTTTCTTGGCTTTATTCGGGTTATTTGGTCGGAAATTTTCTTAAAAACTGTGCCAAACAGGTGCGTATAGTGTTTTTACTCTCGAATGAACCCAATAGCGAAGATGTATGAGGTCGAATTAATGTTTTTCTGAGTTTATAATGTATTCTTGCATTTCCAACAAAAGAAAATGGCTTTGTATGCTATTTCTTTTTTGCGACAATACCGATGTGCTATCCCAACTCACGGGAGGCGAAGAAGAGGAGGGTAGCTTAGTGTGAAAGGAACGCCGATTTCCTCAAAGATAAGCAATGAACGCCGACATGGCGACATCGTTCAAACTTGTCGAACACCGACAAAGATAAAGGTGTGCAATGAACGCCGACGTGGTTCGAGACGAAGTAGTTTCAACGGGAATATTTGGTACTAAGACGTCTGATTCACAGCAGTTTATTGCGAGGAAACCCCGTCGGTGTGCCGATTACAAAACGACAACAATAGGGCGTGTTTTTCCGGAAAGTGACAAGAACTTGTGCATGTAATGAGTAATGATTTATTTAACGTCGCAAGCACAGGATGTGGTCGCCCAATCATCCGAGCCGGGGGCTCGTGTT
The DNA here is from genome assembly GCA_035771165.1 of Paragorgia papillata. Classification (NCBI taxonomy): domain Eukaryota; kingdom Metazoa; phylum Cnidaria; class Anthozoa; order Scleralcyonacea; family Coralliidae; genus Paragorgia; species Paragorgia papillata. The sequence goes on from JAWNZC010000095.1 coordinate 953,198, forward strand.
AAAACTGCACGACATAAGCTAAGACCTAACGTGTTGATTTTACGGAGGAGGGAGGAAACCCGCATAGCCCTGCGAAAACCCCTCGAAGCACAGGAGAGACCTCCTAAACTCTACTCACATGAACTTGAAGTTCGAGAACGGGGTTATTCCCAGACGATCACCCATCCAAGTACTAACCCGTCCAACTGGGCTTAACTATTGGTGAGAGGCAGCGCCCTAACAGCACACGCCACCCATGCTCCCCGCTGTTAATAACAGTGATCAATTTATTTATCCTGGTTTTACACTTGTTTGTTTGCCTGGAAATCTGGGCACTGCATCTAGCGGGACTTGCATCGAAAAATTGACGAGACAAAGTATAAATTAAAGATCAGTACAGAAAACAGGTAGGAACTGTCAGTGTTGATTATAGATTAATCATTAATGCTTGCGTCCACTTTTGAACTTGCAGGCGACAGTTTACAGAGTCGATTTCTTCAAGTTTGAAACAAAAAAAATCAAATTTAATTGTTGTTTATCGAATTGGACGAGCACTGAGTTTTGGCAATTTTGAAGAACAACCGTGGAAGAACGAAGCAATTATATTAGCTTAGGTGAATTGTGCGCAGCTGGCTTATTCGCAAGTGAAAATAGGAAAGCGAACGGGTATTCTGTTGATCTATAATCAACACTGACAGTACCTACCTGCTTTCTCGGTATCTTCTATTTTATACTTTGCCTTGTCAATTCTTCGATATTTGCGTCCCGCTAGACACATGCAGTGACCAGATATATAACAAATATAAACATGTGAATCATTTGGCTTTGACAGGATACAATTTTGTTTTAGCAAATATGGCATGCCAGTGTATACAACATTCGACGAAACGTAAACATAAATTCACTGATAAAGCAAACTTCCATAATTACAAATCGTTCACCTTATTGTGTCCTTAAAAGCTAATTTGTAGCCATTGTAGAAGAATAGATCTTTTTCAAGTCAAAATTGCGATCCTAATTTCATCTTGCAATCGACTCGTCTTCATACGGCTTGACAATGCATTCTGATGATTCGTCTTCAGGTATGGCCACACTGGAAGACACTAGTCAGTTTTACTTCGTCTTAGATCTCCATTACGTATCCCGGAATAATGTTTACCTCCTAGTCATTTTGGCTATAAGAATTAGAGACATTAGAACCAGAGTTAAACAGCCAAGTCAAGTATCTTTCGATATATTCTTGATCGAAGATCGAACGCAAACAATACAATGATAAAAAGAAATATAAGACTGACATTACTGTCTGAGAAGGTCTCCCTGCTTCTACGTCACTTCCGGCGGCTAGAACCCAGTAAATTATTTCACGGCTATCGTCAAAATCGCCAACTTTAACAGCAAAAAAGTCCATGAAGATGAAATTTTAGGAAAAGAAGATATTACAAATCTTCTTAGAATGTTCCAAATATCCCAAATATGTACAAACCCCAACCCTGAGATAGGCACTTTAAAGGGCATATGACTCGAAAATTAAGTTTGTCTTGTTGAAAAGAACATTTAAAATGATAAAATAACATCTTTTGCAGTTTTTGGTTTCCTTGCTTCGTTTTTGAGATAGTCCAGCTTGTTTGATATTCACATGTGCATAATGAGTTATCAGAAAAGGTTACATATCTTTGTTATTATGAAAACGTGGGCTTAACTCAAAGGAAGCATGTGCGTGTTTCTACCCACAACACCAAACATGTAGAATTCCAAGTGATTTCGTTTCACAATAGCAAAGATATGTAACCTTCTCTCGGTAACTCATAATACTCATTATGCACGTGTGACGTAAAAAGTTGTGTCATTTGCATATCAAACAAACTGGAATATCTCAAAAACGAAGCAAGGAAACCAAAAACTGCAAAAGATGTTATTTTATCATTTTAAATGTTCTTTTCAGTAAGACAAACTTAATTTTCGAGTCATATGCCCTTTAAAAATTTAACACAATAAGCGATCTTTGCAAGATGATCAATTTCGGTTTTTAAAATCAATTTCTTTACTCTAACAAAACAAATTATATGGATAAACTGTAATTTTCACTAAATAATACATGAACTGTTTTAAAAACAGCCAATGGGTGTATCGCAATTTTAGCTAGTAGAAGAAAGAACAATGTCTACTAATTTTTGCCATAGACGTAAACGGTGTGGTTGAAGCCTCTTGACCATTGTGACGTAACCTTCACATCGACGTGTTTTTCACCGAGCCCACCGCTGACGATTTTTGGGTCGCCGCCAGTGTCATCGCTCCAGTTATCTCTGGCCACCACAGCAGTTATCAGCTTGGCCCCGCTGTATTGAAAAACGTGGGTTTGGTAACCCAATAATGTACATGACGGACGCTTTTGCTCTTCATGTAACAGGATATCTCCGGGTTTTGGGTTGCCTATTACTAGGTTATGTCGTCCAGAACTGTGTAGTAAATCGTTCACAGTTCCCAATACTTCTCCAGCTTCGTTGACAAGCTTCACAACACCACCAATCGCTGCAAACACTTCCATGTTACAATCTGGATAAAAACATAAATTAGACATAAATCCCATATTATATACAGTATATATCTGCCCTGGTTCAACAAAACATACCCAGTGGACAGCCGATGGCCAGCAATTCACTAGCGCTCACCCTCCCCTCCCCCTGTGTGGCTGTGCCTAGCCCAAGACCTAACCTATCATGGAATCTGAGCGGCTCAGTTACTAAATCAGAAATAAATAAGAGTTAAGTACCGAGAAGGAGGTTAATAATGCATATGTTAGAAAACCTTTACGGTTAATACGTCTTTTCCCTCGTAAAATAAAGTTTTATTCTATTCTATTCTATTCTACATTCTACATTGTACATTCTACATTCTACATTCTACATTCTACATTCTACATTCTACATTCTACATTCTACATTCTACATTCTACATTCTACATTCTACATTCTACATTCTACATTCTACATTCTACATTTTCTATTCTATTCTATTCTATTCTATTCTATTCTATTCTATTCTATTCTATTCTATTCTATTCTATTCTATTCTATTTTATTCCATTCCATTCTATTCTATTCTATTCTATTCTATTCTATTCTATTCTATTCTATTCTATTCTATTCTATTCTATTCTATTCTATTCTATTCTATTCTATTCTATTCTATTCTATTCTATTCTATTCTATTCTATTCTATTCTATTCTATTCTATTCTATTCATAGTACAATGTCGATAACGGAACTGAATAACGTGTCGTTTTCGTAAAAGAATATAGGATAAAGAATATGATTGACAAAGGCTTTAAGGCATGCCTGTTACATGTCTCAGTCTTGGACATCCAGGCGATAACAATTAATTATCCCGTTGTTTCTCGCCTCGTCAGAGCTAAAGATGAATTTGGGTCTGTAATTTGTATTCGGGCAAAAATTATGAAATACACGCTAAGGTAAACCGCAACATTGGAGCTTTCTCTTCTTATCTATGGTACATCCAAGATTAATTTTGAATGGTTCGACAAGATCTTGGGTATAGTTAAAGTGCTAACAGCTATTGGAGCGTTATGTAATCTAACAATAACAATTTATTTCTTGCACTCTAGCTATATCAAGATAATTTATTACAAATGGAGAATATTAACTTACTTAATAGTACTATAGCTAAGTTAGCACTAGCTAAGTATACGTTAGTTACCGAGGAGTAAGTAACTTTAGCTTAGTTACCTCCTTCTCGGTAACTAACCTATACTTAGTTTATTCATGATACAGACGATATTTGTCATTATTTAACAAAAAAATAGTATTCTAGGACGTAGTTTTAAAGCGATATAGTAGCTCATTTAATATGCAAGGTAACTAACCTATGTACATTATCCGCGGCACATCAAAGATAATTTATGCATGAATAAACTAAGTTAGAGTACTAACCTAATCTAAGGACGAATTGGCGACACCTACTGATTACTGAAACGTACGACAAAAGCTCAACAAACTGAAATAATTATCTACAACGTAGCAATATAGAGCATTAATAAACAACCGATTAACTGAAATAGTGAAAACGTATTGAAATGAACAGAGTATGATTACGGTAGGTAATATACAATTAAAGTTACTCAGATAGAGTGGCTTCAAATTGAAGAAGTGTACACAAGGAGATGCACAAACAATCTAATTTACCTCAAGTTATCCTTTTGCTTAAGGCAAGTAGCATTGCAAAACACTTTGGACTTTTCAAATTAATTAACTTTCTCTTAACAAAGAAAAACTATTTTTAAAGAAGCTCTTTTATTTCGAATTGGAACACCATTAACCTTTTAACATACCGTTCAGCGTGGGGCTGTAAACAGTGACGATCAAAGGTCATGAAAGTTATGAAATACACGCTGAAGGTAAACCGCTTTAGCATCTTGTGTTGTTCATGGTTATTTGGTTTAAGCCAAGAAGCTTAATTTGCCACCGTATGCCTGAAATGTTGAGGAGATATCTTTCAAGTTGAGATTTGAAGATGATCACGCGATTATTAAAATGAATATATATTTCATTTTGATCCATTCTTCAGCAAAAATTCGGTATTATTTATAGCCGATAAACAAAGCCGAAATCTAGAAGGTATTTATTCATTGTGTTTATTGTCCAGCGGCCGTTTGGAACTTGATCAGTTTCGATCACAACTAACTTAATATACTTCGAGTTCTTTCTTTTCGACAGCTTTGCCTTTGATAGAGTTGGGTCGAGCCGCCGTTTAGGTGTTAATTCCGAGGCATAGGGCAAAACATGGACTGGACTCATGGACTCAAACTTGGCATTAAAAAAAATTGGAAAAATTTATATGAAAGATATATGTATTTATATATTTATAATTATATTAACTATTAAGTCTTATGTTTTCGAGACTTAGCGAGCTCACTATCGCAATACCAACCGCTATTCAAGGACTTAAACCAGTGCTGTACGTCTTATATCAACATCTTATAGGTAAGCATTTCATCCAAAACAAAGAGGAAATAGTTGTTTCTCAGAGTGGCAGAGAAAAAGCGCACATCAAGATTACGGCCTTCAAACGATCAGTCAGACTAACGCGACCAAGACTTGTCGATTTAAATGAATTAAAATGAAATACCGCACAGTACTACATTTCATGATCTAACGTTCACAACTCATATTTACCACTTGAGCTGAAATTGTAAGCGGAGACGCAGAGTAAGAGTTGTTTTCTATATTAGAAAGCAAAGAAAACGAAGCAGCAGAAGCTTTACCATCTTCATGTAATAAATGTGTCACAGTTGCGCACGTTGAATGTATAGAACTACGTAACTAACACTAACAGGTATGTTTATAGAGAAGACCAAAAAGTAATCACGATTAGCGATTCAGCAATTCTATTTGCAGTGTATGGTGTATAATATATAGCTCTGTGACTGTACATAAAATTAAACTCTTATATAAGTAATATATCCAACACGAGTCAGTGTTCTTCCTCCGATTTCTAAATACAGCCAAGCAGGTTGAGGATACGAGGCGAAGCCGAGTTTCTTTAACCAGCTTGGCTGTATTTAGACATCAGAGGATGAACACAGACGAGTGTTGCATGGATATAGCTTCTCAAATGAATCAATATTTTAAGAGAAAATCGACCTCAACGTTTGCTAAATTTGACTCAGTGTAATCTTCCTCCGATTTCCAAATACAGATTGTTAAATTCTACATAATAGTACGGGGCTAACTCGGTTAACCGGGATGAGTTTACGGAAACGATTACATAAAGCGGGCTAACCGCTAGCCCGGTAAGCCGGGATGAGTTTTGAATTGACGTAAATGATTTCACGCCGAAATTCGCAATTATCTGAGGCTGCATGCAGCGTGCCACAACAACAAGTACTCACGCAGAACTCAAACAGCATACGTTTTATTTCTTCCCAAAACCTCTGCTATACTTTACAAGACATCTTACTATCGCTACAGGAAGACTATGTCTGTACGATTGACGTAAAGGGAACTTCTACTTACAAACAACATATTTTACTATTTACGTATACGAAGGAAGAACAACATCCTAAAATATGAATCTATGACACAACATGCCGGTTGAGAGGAACTACATATCTAATTGCTTATGTACACCGAAGTCTCTTATGTTGGCTATATACAGGATTACAGATCACTGCATATCAAGTAAATAAGGGCAAAACTTCAGTTCTACACTAATTAGTTTATTATTTATTTTGTAAGCCCATCGTTAATAAAAAGATTGTTATCAGTCTTATTTTATTCACACATGCAGTCAAGTAAACGAACGCGTATCGAAGCGAGTTCAACAGTTTTTCAGCCGGCCGGTTTCATTGCCAAGATGAAAACGATTATACATGTTAAAAAAACATGCGTTTATATATTATAAAGCGAGCTAGCCCGAGATCCCAGCAAACCGGGCTAGCCCGCTTGCCATGTAATTGAAATAAAGCGGGCTATAGCCCGGTTAACCGTGCCCTATAAGTAGCCAGAACTAGCTTCCCCGAAATCACCACAGAAAACCGTAACGACGTGAAGAAACCATGAAATCTATTTCGAAATTTGAACTCTATTAGGAATTTTGAAATCAGTAGAAATCAGGAAATCCCATACTGAAATCTGGAAATCAACTCAAAAATCTTGTGATTTCGAGTAGTACTTTGATGGCCGTGTCGGACCCCTCGGTCTTTACATTGCAAGCATTTTTAGTGCATACAAAATTACTGGAAGAAAAATCTAAAGTCTGGTCTGCAGCTCCAAACTGAACACGGCCAGCCCGGAAGATCCGTGACGGAATATATACTGGCCACGCACAGATATGAAGTTCGGCGACAGCTTCAAAGTGGACACGGATTTTGTCAAGTATCAGATTAAAGGTATTGCTCACAATCAACTTGCTATAGTCTACGTTGTGATATGAGATTATTTTGCAATCTTCATGTACTTGAGTTTCAAGCTCCTTAATTTAGATTTCTTATATACACTATCTATATATCTGCTCTAAATAAATTGCATGCTAATGATCAATCATTAGACGCGCGTATCTCGTCATGATAATAAGCAATAAGAGCAAAGAAAATAAGAGAGGATACCTGAGTTGTATATTGTGATTGCTACTGCAACCTAACTATTAAAATGTATATAAAATTACTACTGACTATTTAACAAAAATGTTACCTAGTTGTAACGAGAACTATAGTAAGAAGTTATTTTATCCCATTCATATCGTTTTTATTATCCTTAAAAATAAGTGAATCTTACCTCTCAGTTGTCGGATTAAGCACTACTGGTTACAAGAGTTTCTTCGCAAATGAATGCGAGGTATGATTTCAATATATTATAAATCGAACTGTATATATATGTAAAAGTATGAACTTCCTGTAGAGTGGGCACTGAAGAAATTAAACTTGCATTACCATGTTTGGTATTCGGAAATCCTTCAGTACCGCGAAAAGCCTTAGAAATTTCCCAAATTAAAACACAACTTCTTTCTTGCGAAAAGCAGTGAACAAAATAATTTATGGGAAATCTTTACATTGCAAGCATTTTGAGTGCATACAAAATTACTGGAAGAAAAATCTATTGCGATTATTTCCAAGTATTTTTCTAAAGTCTTTCAGTAACAATTCTATGACGTACACTAAGGAACTCCAAAAAATAAACCTTACTGTTTTCCTAGAAATGCTCCAACAGTCGCCATATCCACTGAATGCAATAATCTTTCCCATTAATTATAAGTCGTTATATTTTGATCTGATTTCGGCAAATGAGCGATTCGCGGTCATATCAACCACTTTATAAAATGTCTGAATATTGTTAATGAATATTAATCATTCCTTGTTTAGGGCTATCTCTGCAGGTGAATGAAATCGTCTGGCGTTACCTGGAACAAAATACTCCTTATATATGCAAACAGGAAAGAGTCAAATCTGATAATGTTGGAGCGGTCTACTTGTGTGAGCACTGCAGAGTTTGCTAGAGACTTTACTGTGGTAGGCCATTCTTTCTTTTTTTCAGAATGTGGAATATCAACTCTTTCTTGGCTGTATCTGACTTTCAAGTCTCGTGTAGTTTACTTTGGCTAACGCCAGACGATTTTACTCGTCACAGGGAGAGTACTCAGACGGGGACCGTGTTCACTCGATTAGGTGCCGCGGCGCTCTTTAAATTTTTTAGGGTTTTCAGGTGCGGCGCTTATTCGCGGAGGCGCTCTAAAAAACTCAACTTAACCATCTGTAAACGATAGTGGGAAAGCAATGAAATATACTCACTAGGAACTAAAGAACATTGTAATACAGAAGAACATATTTACGAGACTGGCTTAGATTGAATTGTACTGATTGTATTGAATTAATAGTGGTAGCGTCTTGTAAGGAGGTTTTCACTCTGGCAAAGCATTCTGGTAGTCACCCAACGCCATTATACGTCATTGTGCAAATGGCTTATTACTGTGTTTGTTATTTCACTTACCCGATTCAGAGCTAAGTTGCTGGACTTTCAATAAATTCCAGTTAGGTTAGGGTTCCGGGTAAGTACAAAAACACAGTAATATGGAGTACAAAACTACACTAAGTATTGTTTTATTGCATAGTTCAGTTATATTATGTTTTATTTGTCGATGAAAATGCTCAGTTATAATATGTGTAACGTACCGAGCTAACCAATCAATAGACTTCACGACTTTCAGTCAGACAGAACCTCTCTTTATTTTAACAGTCTCGTTACTTTTATACCCTAGGCCCAAGTTGGGCGTTACAAACATATAACCAAATATAGAAATACAACTACTACGTATATACATGACCTATGTAAAGGAAGGGTGTTACAGGAAAGGGAGCGTTTACCGCAATTTGCTATATGCTTTTACGCGCTAATTCTGCTAATTGTTAATTTACATTCGTCACACCATCCTTGATGAATATCTTATATTCTAAACATAACTATGATACAACATGCTGAGAGGAACTACATGTCAAATTGCTTACGTACATCGAAGTGTGATGTGTCAGATAAGAGTCTATTGCTCAATAATCTAATTAAAGTATTGGCTATACTATACAGAATTACAGGTCACTACATATGTAAACACATTGTCACAGCCGTATACATTTGCCTGTGTCTTCTGTGAACAAAATGTCAGTTTGCATGTGTTTCGCCGCGTGAAATATAAGAGAGTGTTTAAGCTTATTATTTCAAGAGCTCCGGTATATCAGTTTCAGTATTTCTCCATCAGTCTGAGATATTCACAACAGAAATGCACTTAAATATTCGAGCTCTGCCATGGTGTCTCTTACCTTTGATCTACGTGAACTTAATAAAGTGACTAGTGATGATGTTAATGTGAACGTTAGTGAATGATGAGCAAAATGTTCGATCGCCGGAATACGCGAGAATTGTCCCTATCATGTCGCACTATCTGCGTCATGAAAGACATATCTCACACATTACAAAGAACTACCAGCAGACTGTTCGAAGCCAAGCTATCAACTCACTTTTTAGACTACCCTGGTATAAAAAATTTTACAAATTTATAAAAAGCTAAGTATCCTATTATCCTTCACCGTTTAAATTAATAGACAACCGATGAAACTCCGACTTCGTGGATGCAAGACAGTAATAATTACTGCATACAAATTATATAGGTTTAATGATAAATGCGTGGAAAGTTTAATGTTTTGAACATGTTAACCAAACTATTTGAGAAATACAGCTTTGCTACCAGAACAATATTATTGCGAAGCTTTTTTCTTATAACAGCTAGAATTATCTATCGGCGGATAACTGCATGAGATCGTGACACTGTCACTGGTTTATTTTGTTACAGCAGGGTCTGTTTTGTTTTTTCCAATCTGCATAATGATTATTTTTCATTGTATAGTTTAACGCAATCAGTCTTTCCTTGTTATTGAGTTTTTTAAACAAAAAATAATAATTTCACCTGCCGTTTGTTGTGCGACGTGCGAATGCGAAGCTTAACCTTTTACACTATACAGTGGCAGCGAACGCCAATGCTGTTTTCTTCTCGCTCTGCTCGAAATTCATTTTGAGGAAATGTTTCTGAGTGATCTTACATAGTCTCGGTACTTCGCTTCCAAAAATACTGATAGTTTACCAGAAGTCTAAGGTATCACTGACGAGTTGGTTAGAAACGCCGAACGCGGCAAATGGCAGTACGTATTTCGTTTTCTAAAATACTGGCAGCTTGGCGGGCGCGACGAGGCTGTTTTGTTTGCGTTGGAAACTTTTTTGAGGAAATGTTTCTGATCTCGCCCACGCAGGAATTTGACAAGAGCCTGTTTACGCCTCTCAACAGTACTTCGCTTTCAGAAATATTGGTAGTTCACCAGCAATCGAATATATCATGTGGGTTGGCTAGAAACACACAACACGACAAATATGTCAGTATTTTTGATGATCTTGTTTTCTGAAATACTGACAGTTCGGCGAGTCCCGGGCAAAACTGTTGTGTTTGCCCTCCCAGGTGACAATCTTACCCAAGATCTTACAAGATCTTAATAAGATCTTGATAAGATCTTGTAAGATCTTACATAAGATCTTGCAAGATCTTTGCAAGAAATTGCAAGATCATGCAAGATCTTGCAAGATCTTATCAAGATCTTATCAAGATCTTGTCAAGATCTGATCAAGAACTTGCAAAATCATACAAAATCTTGTAAGCCCTTGCAAGTTAAAAAGCACACAAAACTAACAAGATGCTGTCATACCTTTCAATATCTTAATTACAAGATCTTACAAGATCTTGCACAATCTTACAAGATCTTGCATAATCTTACAAGATCTTGCATAATCTTATAAGATTTTGTAAGATCTTACAAGATCTTGCACAATCTTACAAGATCTTGCATAATCTTACAAGATCTTGCATAATCTTACAAGATCTTGCATAATCTTATAAGATCTTGTAAGATCTCACAAGATCTCACAAGATTTTGCAAGATCTTACAAGAATTCTTACATAATCTTACAAGATCTGACAAGATTTTGCAAGATCTTGCCTAATCTTACAAGATCTTGTGAGATGTCTTCAAGTATTAGAAGATGTAAGGAAATAAGAATGATACAAGATTTATGTGAAGATCTTGCATTATTTCAGGTAAAATAAGTTACTTTGTGTTTATGAGTTATCAGTTGCTTTCCAATATACATGTAAATATATAATTTTTGTAATTCAAATTAAGCAAACAAGAACTACCACTAGTGTAAAGTTGTTTAATAAATAATTTTCTACAATTTTCAGTTTTAATTAATAATAAGTTTTGTTTTGTTCAATGTTCAATTAATTTTCATTTTCCTTATTTTCCTCATTTGTTTTTGGTTTTGCATCCATTCGCCGCTCGGCACTTTTGGTTGCATGCATTAATGATTTGCTGATGAGACTTGTCGAGTTTGTCACCATACTTGATACGAAGAGCATCTACCAAATGAAAGCAGAAATAACAATCTATTAGATAAATAAATTAAGGAACTTTTACTTCGTTTTACACTAAGTTAGTATTGTTGTTATTATTACTATTATTACTATTATTATTATTATTATTATTATTATTATTATTATTATTATTATTATTATTATTATTATTATTATTATTATTATTGTCAAGATTTTTCAGCACTTTTTCTAGCCTTTTTTCTTCTACTCGGACTTGATCATTGTCATTAGATTCATTGCCGTCTGATTCTTCATCGGAAGATTCTACTTTAAGCCTTTTATATGGATTCTTTTTGGAAACATGTTTAATTGAATCTATTTAAATAATATAAAAATTAAAAACTGCCTCATTAGCAAAAAAAAATAAAAAATAAAGCAGCACGGCCATGTAGGTTTATTGCATGTAGGAATATACGTGCATGATACATGCATCAAGTTAGAAATGTATGATATCAGTAGCACTTATGTACTCAGTCTTATTGTAATGTTTAGCTGAGGTACTAATGTATCTCCGTGCCGCGCTTCCATAAAGTCAGGATTTCAAGACTCTCCGAAATACAATTTTGTGTACTTTTGACAGCTACCAAGTCTCGTTACAGTACAATCTTGATTATATGTTTTTACCTTTACTGGTAGATCCTTTGTTCAGAACTCCTTCCATGGTACTTTGAAGAGTTTCTATAGTCTGTCCTTTGGCCCTATAAAGATGGGAGTATATTTGCACATTAAGCTTTGTCGTAATTGGTAACAGCTTCTTGAAAATATAGAAATAGTTGATAGATACGTCTATCAACTTATCTGTTTAAATTTTAGTCGTTGGTGTTTATAAAACGTTTTTAGCAAAGATCAAACTTTCCGAGTGAACTGGAGAAAAATCAAAAACTATGTAATTTAAGTTTTTATTATACCCAGCTATCTATACATTTGGTCAGTTCAACCGTGGTTCACCTTATGGTTCACTCTAGAAAAACGTTACGTATACTCCGTTTGTCAGTGTGTTTTTTCCATTGCAGCATATTGCCACCTTTCAGTCCTATGACCTAAAGGGCCGGACACTTTGAATTACGTGGCAAACAAACAAGACGCAATAGTTAGCTATGAGATTAAAATTCTCACTCTGTCATCAACTGTTAATAAACTGATCTCACAGCGAAAGCACGCCTTGTCATGGTTTAGCCCAAACGACGTCCAAAATATCTACGTTTCAGACCCCGTTTACACTAGGGCAAAAGTTTCCGGATTCACATTTTATTCCCATGGGGATGAAAAACAATGTGAATCCGGATACTTTTGCTCTAGTGTAAACGGGGTCTTAGAAACAATTTATTTGCTTATATAAAACGAAAAAAATCGCTGTCGTCTAGCGTTCTTTGTGTTCTAAGCGATAAATTATCCTCAGTTGAGTCATTAATTTGTGCGGGGCGCCACGGCGAAATTCCTCTCCAACGCGACATAAACTAACTATACTTAAATAATACTAGACAAGACGTTTTCTGATCAAAAAATTTTATTGTAACGAGCTTTCGGCTGTCAGTCTACAGCCGAACGGATTAAAGAAAAAAGGAAATTAAATCTTTCTATATATATACAAGCGGAAAACTAAAAGCAGTGTGTTCCGCTTCTTTGTTTTTGACACTTCACTGATTAAAGTGACTAATAAAAGTGACTAAACCAATTATAAATAGATTTTAAAATGTCAGAATAAACGCCTATAGGGATATATAAAATATTTAACTTCTTAATAACATGACGCTTTCAACATTTATCAGCAAATCATAAACGAGCAATTACCGATATTTCAAGACAAAGTCTGCCGTTTGAGATAGAAAAAAGGAAACATAACAAGCTTGATCTAAGAAATACTTGTGCTTATAAAATTAAACAAAATTGATCCTGCCTTTAGTTTATTTTTTCGTACAAGTCTGCCAAATATATTACCCCGTAGGGTCATGCATATGTGTACTATCGAAGATAAAGCAGTAAATATTAAATTTAGTTCCCTACCTTGACTTACGAGTTTCCCAGTGAATAATATTCTTTTCCCATGTCGAACATCTACAGGTCCACCTATGACCAAATACTTAACTTGGGGTCTCCCCAGGGCCGGATTAACGTCGCGCGAGGCCCGTGGCTTTTCAGCGCGAGGCCCCCGTCCCCCCCCGTTATGAAAACCTAACTAATTGAATTCAAAGACACAAAATTGTTAAATAATCGTTTTCAATTTTATCCGCAAATCATCGCAATTTCGCAGCCAATCTATCTCCACCAGGATTTCTGAACAATTTTCCGTTACGTTAAAACTTGTTTCAAACATCAATGAAACCTTTAAATTTTGCTAATTTGGGTGTTTGAACAACCTGAATTAATTGCGACGATTTGTTGGATATAATTGGGTCTTTACAAATACATTTTTAGTATCCAACAACAAACATAACAAAACGTTAACAATTAACATGGCTAAAAAATAAAATAGCTAACAAAAAGTCATACATTATCAAATGTACATGTAAGAACATTAGCACATGCAAAGCATTGGAGTCTATAATGTAGTCTATAATGAGTCAATGCGAAGATGCCCGGTAAACGTTATGCCTACGCGATTTCTTCATTGCGAAATCATTAATGAGCGATGAAACGGAAATGTTTCGCAGAAGTTTGGCTTCCATGCTGAGAAGCGCGAGGCTTTTCAGCCGCTCCTGCCCCATGCAAGATCGAATTTCGCTTTTAAGCAGCTTAAGCTTAGAGAACGACCTTTCGCCGGAACAGTTCGAGATCATCAGACTTAAATATATTCGAAATAGGATTACAGTATTAGGAAATACTGTCTCCAGATTGTTGGCAACAATTAGGCGGTAAAGGCGCAATTCCATCGACTCCAAGCCCAGTCTGACATCGTCGTCATCTTTCGTGACCACAGCCACCGACTCAGTTTCTTGATCAGAGGATGTCTCAGGCATGGCCGCTGAAGAAGTGGCAGGGATTGTTGGAGAAGCAGTTGCTTCTAACGATTTCTTGACAAAATCTGTGTTCAGATCTGCGGGGTATGCGTTTTGCAGATTTATCGCGCATTCGGTCACTTGCTCGTTTGGCAAGTCCTTGAGCGTTCGCAAGAAGCCAAACTTAGCAGCAATTTCTGAATACGCACCCAGTCGTTTCTGCAATTCACTGGCGATGCTGTCTACAATTACCAGAAACGTTCCTGTACGAAACTTGTCGACTGGAGTCTGCGGCAGTTCAGGTGCTGCTTCTGGATCATCGTAACGGCGATTACGTTGACGCACTCGTTGGACTTCTTCCTTGTAATGGTCACATTCACTCAGTACCTTTCCTTTGGTTTCGAACTCTTCGAATCTGGTCCGCAGCTTTCGGATAAAATCCACAAGAGACTCGTAGATTGCAACGGCTGAATTGAGGTCTTGCTCGGCGGACTGTAGAATTTGACTGCTGCCGTGAAAACGATGCAGAATATGGTACCACAAAACAGCAAGTATGCCTGTTTCCAGGCGGTTCATGTTGTTGACACGACCACGAGCTTCTTCCCGGGTGTCAGCTTTCTGTTCATCGTCGTCGGCAATTTCCACCAAGGCATCGCAAATTTCGTCATATCCGTCCACTAGTGCTTTCGTCGCATCTGCGCGTGCGGACCAGCGAGTATCAGACATGCGTTTGACAGTTGGAAGACTTCTACTTGAAAGTTTAACATTTAGAACTTTCCAGCGATGCGTTGAAGCAGAAAAAAAGGAATACAATCCTTGAAGAAATTTGAAGAAGGCAACGGCTGCAAGGCAGCAACCTGCTGCAGATTGACCAACCAAGTTAAGAGAATGTGCAGCGCAGGGTACATAATGAGCCATCTCACTTAATGCTGCCGGATAATGGCCTGCATGCCATTATACTTACCACTCATGTTGCTCGCGTTGTTGTATGACTGACCTCGGCAGTCTGTTATATCAATGCCATGTGTTCTCAAGAATTTAAGTAAGCTTTCCGCTAGTTCCCGCCCACTGTGACCTTGCATGTCCAGGAAGGTTACAAACCGTTCAACAGGACCCGATGGCAAAACGTACCGTAGAATGCAGGTGAGCTGATCAACGTGAGATATATCTGGGGTTGAATCTACAGAAACCGAGAAATATTTTGCCGACTTCACTTCCGAAATAATGTGATCGAGCACACGATTTCCCATCAAATCGATTAATTCTTCACAAATTGTCTTAGACAGATAAGATGTGTGACCCCGTCCCTTGTTTGCGTTTAACTTAATATGCTGCGCAAGAAAGGGATCGAACTTCGCCACCAGTTCCAATATGCCCAAGTAGTTTCCGTTCTTGGATGAACCGACAACTTCATCTGAGCCACGAAATGCTAAGCCGCGCTCACCCAGTAAGCGAATAGTTTCGACCACCCGCTCTAGGACTGAACACCAATAATCGCGCTCTGTCTTCGCCTGTCTAACTAGTTCTGCATCAACACGAGAATTTGCATCACTGCGTTGTAGTAGCTGAACCATGGCTTGTCGGTGATTTGAACTTCTCTCATGGCGTGAAATTTGTTGAGAAGCGTGTTTCCAGTCACTGCATCCCTGCTTTCCAAAAACGGAGACATCTGTCATCAGTTTGCATGCAAAACAGTACAGTGCATGTTGAGATGGTGAGTAACAGAGCCAAGTGCGAGGATGTTGCTCCTTCGTGAGTTGGTGCGTGTATGTGAACATACTTTTCTGGCACTGTCGCTTGTATTTATCTCCTTCGAGTAGTGTAGACGTAGCACTAAAATCTGCATCCGAATTACTGCAGTCGCTACTTCCTTTCGTTGCCCAGTATTCTCTCATACTGT
This sequence comes from Paragorgia papillata, assembly GCA_035771165.1. Classification (NCBI taxonomy): domain Eukaryota; kingdom Metazoa; phylum Cnidaria; class Anthozoa; order Scleralcyonacea; family Coralliidae; genus Paragorgia; species Paragorgia papillata. Next base: position 969,491 of record JAWNZC010000095.1, read on the forward strand.
TCGAAATGTTATCAGGCCACAATCCTAAATCACACGAATGGGGATCGGAAGGATCATTAGATGTTACAAGTGTCTCTGTTGCCGGTATTGTCTCAGACACAGTTGTGCTCGATGCACTAGCGCCTTCGTCATAATAGTGATACTGAGATTGCACATCCGCGAGTACTTCTATAGAGATACTGCTACTACCGGCGTCCGCGTCGCTAGTCTCACCGCTTGGAGCGCTGCTATTGGAACTAAACAGTGTTGAGATTTTTGGTACTTTGCTCAATACGTTGCTTTCCCGTGCGGCACGTTGTTCCTTCGCTTTGCGTTTTGCTGCTCCAGAGACGTGTTTACGATTCTTGTCTCGGTCTCGACCGCCACTTGCAGAACTCATTGCTCACTCTACTGTAGCATTCTGTACCTAAAAAGGTTTTTAAAATGCCGTTACACTTACACTGTTACAGAGACTAAAATTTAAAAAAATTCCCGAAGTTTCACGGCTTCATGCCCAAGACCCTTGTATGTATATGTACGTATTCGATGTGTGTTAGCCCTGCTCGCAGCCTGAATTTAAAAGTGATAAAATAAACTGCGGGCTTAATCATGTACGGTGACGTAGGTGAAAGTGCATAATTATGACTATGAGACAAAAACGGGAAATCACCCCCCGCGGAACATGCCGTAAGGCATAGTCGGGTCTTATTTCAATGTCAGGCATTGTCAGCTACACAGTATATATTAGGCAAATAATATACAATTCATATACACATTTGCGCGTTTTCAGATATCATATATGTGAACAAATATCTTGAATTACGGTTTTCTAACTCGCAGGAAATGGATTGAGATTTTACAAAATATCATCATAGTCCATAGACGCAGTTTTAAGACGCAACATGTAAGATGTAACACACTAACATAGTAACATTTAGGTATACGGTTTACTTTTAACGTCCCGTAGACGGTAGACCATATAAATTATAATAGATTCCGTCAATTCAGATGCATGACTTATTGACAAGCTTTGAAATTTCATATACGGTAATATTATACTAGTAATAATGTAATATAATTAATACTTACCAAACTTCAGCCTCCTTTAAGTTTGCCAGTTCGATATGAATTAAATCAGTCAATGTTCAATTACAATTTTCAAAGCTGTTGTCTACGAACAGTGTTACAACGCCTTGTATTCAATTGAATATACTCGTTCGAGTCGCATCAATTATAAACGAGACAATGGCCTGTCTCAGTCTGGCCCTAAGTATAAACAGGATCATATAACAGCTCAGCGCAACTAGAGTTTACATGCATATTGCATATTTTCCTGGGGCCAAGCCTAGGGGGCGAGGCCCTTAAATGTGCGAGGCCCCTAAATGTGCCAGGCTCCTAAATTCGCGAGGCCCCTAAATGCGTGAGGCCCCTAAATGCGCGAGGCCCCTAAATTCGCGAGGCCCCTAAATGCGCGAGGCCCCTAAATGTGCGAGGCCCCTAAATTCGCGAGGCACCTAAAATGGGCGTGTCCCAATAGAAAATGGGCGTGTCCCAGTAAAAATGGGCGTGGCTAGTAAAGCGCGAGGCCCCCAAAAGCGCGAGGCCCGTGGCATATGCCGCATCTGCCACGTGGTTAATGTCCGGGCACCTTGCCAGCTAATGGGCTAAAAGCAATACGTTTTAACATTATATTTATTGTTAATTGCAAACACTTACATAACAAATTTTTAGAAACAATAGTTCTGCTGCCTTCTCCTTTAATAGATCTTGTAAGATCAAAGCAGCCACTGTACTCTTTATCTCTGTTAAGAGAAAAAGAATATGAATTAAAAATGTGTTAATTCACAAGCAATATGCTAGTGGGGGCTCTAATGAATGGTGGACCTAGGGAGGATAAGGCACCAAAGGTAAATTTTGGGAACAGGATACTTTGGGTTTTATATGCTCATGAAAAAGTAAGAATTATTTAAATTATGTGGTTCTCTATCTGGCTCCTCTTCCAACAACCTCTCCATCATGCTTACCAGGGATTTTACGCTTATTTTGGTGCACCCGGAAGCATACTTGATCATTTTCTTCTCCAGCAATTGAAAGGTACTTGCCATATCACGAACCAACTTGTTATTATTTAAAATCCTTCCAAATTCTGCCTTCACCTATAATAGAATACAGTCATGTGTTTATAATAGAATACACTCATCTTTTAGTTGTTCAATTTAACCAAACTTGCTTTGCGATCATATAAATAGCAATAAGTTATTAAGAATTGCGATATTTTCCCCAATTTACTTGTCTATAAAACTTCGCCGCTCCTTCATCGTCCGCAATTTTGAATGCGAAAAACGTGTTTATGTGGTGCTAATTTGACACCCAAAATTTAACTCTTGAAATGGGGCTATTTTAGCACTTTCACTTACAGGTAAGGTGTTATTTTAGCACCTTAAAAAAGTGTTAGATATCTAAGGTGCTAAATTTGCACTTTTATACCAACTCGTGATTTTATGGTGTTAAATTGGCACCCAAATTGGTGCTAGAATAACACTTGTCATTTAGCACCACCAACAGGTGTCGAATTAACACCTATGAAGGTGCTATTATAACACTCTGAAATTAACAGTGCATATACCATTTGCTTGTGTCGTCTGTGCTTTAACAAAATGTCAGTTTGCATGTGTTTCGTTTTCTGAAATATAAGAGAGAGTTTAAGCAAGAGCAATTCAAGAGCTCCGGTTTAGCAGTTTCAGTATTTCCCCATTCTGAGATATTCACAACAGAAATGCACTTAAATATTCGAGCTCTGCCATGGTGTCTCTTACCTTTGATCTACGTGAACTTAATAAAGTGACTAGTGATGATGTTAATGTGAACGTTAGTGAATGATGAGCAAAATGTTCGATCGCTGGAATACGCGAGAATTGTCCCTATCATGTCGCACTATCTGCGTCATGAAAGACATATCTCACACATCACAAAGAACTACCAGCAGACTGTTCGAAGCCAAGCTATCAACTCACTTTTTAGACTACCCTGGCATAGAAAATTATACAAATTTATAAAAATATCCTATTATCCTTCACCGTTTAAATTAATAGACAACTGATGAAACTCCGACTTCGTGGATATTACTGCATACAAATTATATAGGTTTAATGATAAATGCGAGGAAAGTTTAATGTTTCAGAACATGTTAACCAAACTATTTTAGAAATATAGCTTTACTACTAGAACAATATTATTGCGAAGCTTTTTTCTTATAGCAGCTAGAATTATCTATCAGCGGAGGAAATTTTTCTGATCTTGTCCACGCAGAACAAGAGTATGCAGTTACGCCTCTCTATTTGTATTTCGTTTTCTACAATATTGGCAATTGGCGAACTCGCGAGGCTGTTTTATTCGCGCTCGCAACTCCGTTTGAGGAAATATTTTTGATCTTGCCCACGCAGCATTGCCTTACGCCTCTCGGTACTTCGCCTTCAGAAATATTTGCAGTTCACCAGCAATCAAAATATAGGCGTGGCTTGGATAAAAACGCCAAACACGACAAATATTATGTTTTCTGCTAAGTAAAAATATGTAAAAAAATTGATGAGATAAAACTAAATTTCGAAAACTGACATTCCATGCGAAACACGAACTCTTGTAACATTAACACTATGTACATCAATATTCTAGGGCGTAATACCTAGAATTCGTAGCAAGAATAAATCACGCAATGTTCTACCCTAAATCATGCAAATGTCCCAAACATGCAATTTAAAATATAATAAATATATAATAAATAAATAAATAAATAGACAATTAAATAACTATATATAAGTCGGCAACTTGACAAGAGTCCAAAATGAAACCAAATAGGCGTATGTATATGTATGTGTGTATGTGTATATACATATATGATATATATATAGTATAGTTTAAGTGGGCTTACCTCAAAATATTGAGTGTCGCAACTGTCAGTTTTCATTTTACCTATATGGTAGTGAGCACTTTCCGACATTCCGTGAACAAAATCACGTGCTCGTTTGTATATATATATATATATATATATATAAATTCAATTTTTAGACTTAAGAACTAAATTAAATCCAATTTCTCTTGTATTTGATGCTAATTTTTAGTGCAAAGTTTCTGTGAAACTGAAAGTATAGTGACGAGAAGGAAAAATTTACACGAGGCATAGTGTAAACTTTTCGGGGGAGAGGAGTTTACAGTTGTGGCGAAATCGGATTACTTGTCCAATTTAGATAATAGTTAAACTAATATTGGTAAAACAATAAAGTATCCAAACAACGATATTTGACAACGACATATACGGCAAGACGCATGTATCGACGCCATACTTGTTCCCAGTCCTTTCTCAAAATTACAGTTGGGAGCCACGTCGCCTCACTCGCAAATTTTGGATGGGTTAATTTTGAAACATGAAGTTTACTTATAGTGCTATTATGCAATATTTAAGTATAGTTTAGCCAGCGCTTGCTTTCACACAGAAGTTCCTAGTTATTAATATGCATGATTTACTACGATAAAAACCTGCAGCCCTATTTAATGGATGAAATTCATGAAAGTGTGATTTTTATGGACAGTACTATACCAGTGGCGAGACCAAAGTAGGATGGGGGAGCTAGATGTAATGGGAGTGATGCGCGCAAAGCATCTTGGGAACGATACATGTGTTTTTCGATGGCTTTTTGGATTCTCTCTCCTTTGAGAGGTAGTTAGTTGTTCTGTAAATGTTTATTTAAGTGTAAATAAAGTGTTTATCTAAATGTTACAAGTTGTCCCATCACAGATGGTGGAGGATGCAAATCATTAATACATAATACGATGGCAGAGGAGACAGGACAAGTATCACGTGAATATCTCGACCAATGAAATAGCTTTATTTTCTCATCATTCTTGCGAAGTTGATCAGCTGAAAATTTTGCATTGGAATTGGAAATACCGCATATTACGCGATTTTCATTCATTTTTTTCTTTAAAAAAGCAGCGATCATTTGGTATATATATTGTTGTATATATATATTGTTGTATATATATCTGCAAGATTTTGCAAGGTAAACGTATTTTTTCTACTTTGTTTGTAGCCGTGTTGTCGCTAAGCGAAGACCCTACTTCCGGTTTGTCAACAATTTTCAAAGCAAAAAATCTCGAATTCCCATGGTTGGAATTCTCTTTTGCGTAATAAGTTGAAGAAATGTCTAATCTTGGATTCTATCCCGAGACCCCCCCCCCCAAACGTTTTCGAGAAATACCGCGTTGAACGGAGCATGGTATTTTGGCTTTTGCTAATATGGCGCCAAATAAATTAAGAGAGCGTTTCGCCACTAAATCTTGGAAGTTTCCAAATATTAAGAGGTTTATTCTTTAGAGTAAGTGTGGAATGAGTTGTGGATAATTATTAAAGAACGAAATTTGTTATTTATCTGTCTTTATGGTCTAAAACGCTCGACCTTGCTGTATAAAAATACCATCATTCTGGAAAAATTGTAAAATATTATCACAGAATGGATTGGGCTTTCTTAGAGATCTATTATATGTATAAGTAGATAACCCCCCTCCCCCCCCCCCCCCATATAAGTAAACAAAGGGATGCCGCCTCATTAATATTCAGGATGGTGACTAACCATGGTGACTAACCTCTCTCCTCCGCAGAGGCTTCTATTCTGGTAAATTGCAGGCAATTGTCGCAGGCGCGCGAGCTATCGTAAAGCGCGCGGGGGACGTCGGGAAGGTGGGAAAAGAGGAGAGAAGCCTCAGCCAGATAATGTGCGGTTCTCTCACAGGGAGCCCACCCCAGCAGTATGAACGACTTTTACTTGAATTTACACGAAGTACTCTTCGATTCCGTGTCGAATGCCCAGCAGGGAGTGCGGGCGCAAGCGAAAGCTGGGGGGGAAGAGAAGAAAAAAGAAAGGGATGAAACACTGAGAACTCGGCGGAAGTATGTGTTCCAGAGGTTGCTATGACATGCACAAAGGTTCGTCAACTCGTCGGTTGGTTTTCGGATTTCGGAAACGGTCTGCGGTTTCAAATGTCAACAAAACGAATTCTCGCGGATATTTATAGTCATACTACAAATTGTCATGATCGTGATGTGAAAAACGCGGACGAGTACACGAAGATGACGTATGCAATTAACTGTCACCACAACCTATGGAACACATCGCAAACTTTCAACATATTTAATCGATCGAGAAAATAACTGTCGTAAGCAAAAATTTTACAACTTTTAACTTAATGATATGAAATAGCAGTCCATAGTGGAGCTTTTAATACTAGTAATTTCTAAAAGTTTTATTTCTATATTCTGGAATAGTGCTTTAGAAGATAACTATACTCAGTGTTTCATCCCTTTCTTTTTTCTTCTCTTCCCCCCCAGCTTTCGCTTGCGCTCGCACTCCCTGCTGGGCATTCGACACGAATCGAAGAGTACTTCGTTTAAATTCAAGTAAAAGTCGTTGATACTGCTGTGGTGGGCTCCCTGTGGTTCTCTGGCAGGATTTGCGGTTCTCTGGTAAATGGCATAAAAAACCGACGATTTGGGAGAAATTCAGCACTCCCTTCAAGATCTAAGTATCAAAGGTTAGCATGACGATTTTCGGGAAGAAATAGTGCGATTACATGAATTTATTTGATTCTTGCTGTTATTTACGTCTGCCATTTTAAATCAATTTAGATGTAAACTATATTTCAATTAATTTAGACTTGTTTATTCTCTTTACGATAACCATAATGCAGAAGAAGATATAGAATGCTTTGCAATAAGTGCAAGACGCCGGAGAAGGATTTCTTTAATAACACCGAATTCGAAGTCGGCAAACGAACCGAATACGAAGAGATTTCAGTCAAGTATAAACAAATCTGCGGTTCTCTGGTCATGGAAGATAGCGACGATAGTTTGCACGAAGTACAACGTTTTCTTCAAGATCTAAGTCTAGAATGTTGTTCTGGACGTTATTAGTTCTGAATTCTTCTATGGAAATCACCCGAGAAGTTTAAATCAAAAGACACTGAACTGTTGTAAACATAGATCTTACCTATGATAAGTTTCACGTATACACGTAATGCATGTGGTACGTTTGCGAGCTTGAGAATATTCCAGCGCATGCAGTTCGTCGGCTGTTTATCAACGATTCAACGTCCGATATTAAAACGTTTGTCAGTCTGGCAGCGTTTCGAATTTTTTGATTCGTTCCGGGTAGCGTTTGTTTACATTGCATAATTCAAAACTGGAAAATCCTGTCCTTGTGTAACAATATTAACATTCTCGAGTTGAGAATTGTCTGCCAGCAATTTAAATGTGTCTTTTGTTCACAATTTATGGATTTCCAACTTTTCCGTAAGTTAAAGTTGATTATATCTTGAAATTCCGAGTCTGGTGCCTAGTCCATCCTAGCCTGCGAGCAGGCTCTCTCAACGCGGCGCTGTGAAATGAGAGCCTGCAACAATCCTAGGGGTAAATCGATAACGCCCACTTAATTAATATGCAAATGTCGCGAATCAAACCAATCACATTCTTCCGGAAGTCTGTGTAAAAATCCTCATTCGAAGCACAATCCGAAGATGTAAATTTCACACTATCTGACTATCAACTAACTCGTTACTGAAACTCAAAAAATCTGTTTATAAGAAAGCCAGAAGCAATGTAACGCATCTAACGATTATCGGGTCAGGGGCGCAACTAGGGGGGGGGGGGGGTTGGGGGGGTTGCAACCCCTGCCCTTTTTAACCCCTGCCCTTTTTGTGAGACCTCTAATACTAGGTTAGACATTAGATAAACAGATAATTAATCGTGTTGTAGCACGCAATACAATTCTCCGCAATAATGCGAGACCAAAATAAACATTTCCGCAACTGAAAATACGAGAAAAGCGTCCTAAAAATGCAGGAAATGCCGTTTCAGAGACCTAAAATTCAAAAAATTTCCGGGGGGCATGCCCCCGGACCCCCCTAGAATCTCTGCTTCCCACACCACTGCCTTCTAGTCCCAAATTGTTTAGAATACTGAACGACTTTGCCCTTTTTTTGCGTTCAACCCCTGCCCTCGAAATTTTCTAGTTGCGCCCCTGCGGGTATGTAGTTAGGAGTTTAAAATATTCAACTTTAGACTAAAAACATGTAGCGAAACAGTTTAGCGATGCGTGCTAACGTCTCAGTTTGAATCAAATTGAATGTACTAAGATTGGATCATGACAACCTCAGATCTTAGTTTTATAAGTTTGCTATCTCTAATTTGTGGAAGACGAACAAAACTTTGATTTTGCAAGAAACATTGATAAATCGTTATTCGAGATTAGGTGTTTGTGATTCACTGCACGGCATTCACTGATCCAGGTGATGGCGACAGAATATCGTCAAGATAGCGCTTCTCGTGTATTAAATGTGCCGAAGTTGCAAGAGGTCAAAACGAAGACTTTCACGAACTGCTGTATACGAACGAACATGAAGCGAAAACCTAACTTTTCAGACGCTTTCAAAGATAGCCGACATTTTGAACCAGGTGCGTATCATTATAGTCTAAACGACTAAACGGCGACACATTAATAGTTAAGAAATTCAAGTGTTTTATCAAATTTAGCAAGACTTTCCTTCTGGCTGTTGAGTTAAAAAACTGGGTCATTCTGAACTGAATAACTGGTAGCCTCGAGCCAGTCGGCTTCGATAATATAAATAATACCAGACGCACTGGCGCACAAATTGGATAATATCAATTATTAAAGTTCCAGACAATAGCACAGACATTTAATGGCAGAAAGAAACTTCGTTTGAAAAAGAGCTTACCTCATTTAGCAATAATCTTTATTACACGAATTAAGTGAATGTGTAATCTCCTCTTATTAATATGTTTTGACGTTTTGAACGGCACATTATTATTGAGTCAAGGCGACGGACGGGGCTCGATTTGTGATGAAGTGATGACACTTGCTTCTGTATTATAAAGCCAGACACTGACAGACAGAGAGATTCATGGAGTTTCAATCTGGATCTACTTTGCTATTTCTTTTCTTTTGTTCCACAGCGATGTGTTTTAAAAATATTAAGAGCTACGGCGTCTTTAATAGCCGTCTTATTGAAATATGTCTCGCTCCATGCATTGTTGAAGTCCGTAAACAATAACTTTAAAAATAATTTATTCTGGATTAATTTTGTTCGACCAATAGAAACTCGCGGCCGCCAAATTCGACCAATAGAAATACGCGGCCTCCGACGGCCGCGAGTGATGAAAAAATCCCATGCTTTGTTGCAGGCCACATTTCACAGCAACAGGAGGGCCTGCCCGCAGGCTAAGTCCATCCCGGAATTTGGGCGCCATATTGACAACATTATCTGGCAGAGGCTACTTTTCTCTATTATACTTGGCAGTGCCAGTACCTGAGAAGATACACATGAGAAGGACCCAAATACACGAGAGGGCCCATGCCATATATGGCATATATCGCCTTATATGTTCTTCATAGCAAGTGTAATACGACCTTTCGATTATATTGAGACTTCTCAATCTCATCGGCTATAATTATAAGACGGTAAAGAGCACAAAATCTTTAGCTTTGCTTTTGGAATTTATATAAAAGTTGATGTCTTGATCAAGACTTGATGAGTTGAAGTATATGAGTTCAGTAAGGGTGATACAAATTGAAACAACTTGCCACTCAATAATCGATTTCTTTAAGTAACTGCGTGTTTAATATAACAAGAGAGGATAAATGCATAATAAGTCAAGATATCTAAGTCTGAGCATAGCTTGATAGCTAGTGCATGTAGTCTGAGCGTCAACTCTCATGCATACTCTGAAAATATAATATATTAGGCAAGCTTATAAATCAAGCGCTTTACTTCACTACGGAATACGCGCGCAATGATAATCGACATTCTCTGAAGGTCTGAAACGGTCGGGTTGTTTGACGCGTAAAGTCTTTTAAGAAGCAGTTATGCTGTCTCAGACCTGCACCGAATATTTATTCAGGATAACTGTCTGGGTGTCATACTTTACTGAGAATTCTAAAAATATATACCATTTATAATTTATATATAGCGACAACCGTATAAAGCTAAATAACCAAGCACTTAAATACAATTTTCTGAGAACTTTCAGTGGCAAATATATTTTTAAGTAACCTTCATTAAAAGAACAATATGGTCTTTCTTGCTAATCTTGTGTATACAATATACGTGCATGCAGATTTTTATAGCACATTATCTAAATATATTAAATGTATATATCTATCAACAACAACAATCATAATAATAATAATAATAATAATGGAAACTTTATTAAATGTTTTTTTCTTTTCTACATATACAATTATAAATCTCGCTTATTAAGGTAATTTACAATTGTCTACTTGAATCACAACTAATAATATATAATAACAACTAATGACTATATAATAAAACATTTAAAATTTATATACAAATATTTCAAAAAGCTAATGATTCGGGATTTCCCCATTCCTTATTTCGGCAGCAGAAAATGTAATACGTAGTTCTGATAGCTATAGTCATCATTTTCCTTACGCAGTACATTTGGTGCTTGTTATCAAGACCAACCTTATCTAGCATAATAATAATAATAATAATAATAATAATAATAATAATAATAATAATAATAATAATAATAATAATAAAAAATAATAATAATAATAATAATAATAATAATAATAATAGTAATAATATTATCATAAGTAAGATGATAATGATGACGACGATGACAATGACGGCTACATTCAGGATGGGATGATGACGATAATGATGATGATAATGATGATGATGATGATGATGATAATGGCGACGATGATAATGATCATGTGGTCATGCCAACACTGTTGTATCATTTTCAACAAGAAAACGCCTTCGACTTCGAATAGGTACATATTGACCTAAATGTTTGTATAGCGAGTATAAACTACATATAACTGTGGTGCGTTGGTCAACATTGTCTGACTTCATAATTTTTCTTGATATCAAAATTTCAGAAAATTTGACACTTTTCTTCCTTCTTTTCAAAAATGAAATATTTTCGGCCAAAAGACGTTAAATAGAGAGTATAATTAAACTGCATACGACGGTGTTGTGTTGGTTCACATTGTTTGACTTCTTGGTTTCTCTCGATATTTTGCCCATAGTCAGACTCTTTTCAAAATTTTGGGAAATTTGACTAATTTATTCAATATTTCCTAAAAGTGTTTTTTACGGCCCTAGGGTGTTATATATGTGTTGGTTCACATTGTTCGACTTCATGGTTTCTCTTGATATTTTAACCATAGTTCTAACTTAGTAAAAGTAGACTAATCTGAAAATTCAGACAATTTGACTGATTCCTTCCATCTTTTCCAAAAATGGGGTATTTTCGGCTAAAGGTGTTATATATAGGGTATAAACTGCATATCACGGAGTGCGTATATGTTGGTTGACATTGTCCGACTTTATCAGTTTATGATTTTTTATGATACTTTAACCATACTTTTAACTTGGCACTTGGTAATTGTGTTCCAAATTTGTACCATGTAAACGACAAGTCTAAAATCTGAAGGGAGACTAATTAGTCTCCCTTTCCACGCAGGGGAGACTAAATAGTCTCCCTTGAATATTGTCTCTCAGTTGACATTGTTTGATTTTATAATTTTTCTTGATATTTTAACAAAAGGTTTATCTTGGTAAAGGTAGACGTATCTGAAAATTTCAGACAATTTGACTCATTCCTTCCATCTTTTCCAAAAATGTGGTATTTTTGCCTAAAGGTGTTATATAGAGAGAGTATAAACCGAATATATGAGGTGATGTGTTGGTTCACATTGTTTGACTTCATGGTTTCTCTTTATATTTTAACCATATATAGTTCTAACTTAGTAAAAGTAGACTAATCTGAAAATTTCAGAGAATTTGACTGATTCCTTCCATCTTTTCCAAAAATGGGGTATTTTCGGCTAAAGGTGTTACCATGGATAGTAAAATGAGTGGATTGGATACTAATAGTCACGTGAGGTATTTCCAGGCCGCCGATTGGCTGAAAAGCGTTTTTCTTTGCTCGAGAGATGTTGAAACCTAGTTGCAAATTGTGATGTCACGAATGGCGTGAGTATGCTTGTTTTACTGAGGTTTTTAGTGAACTTTTCTTCAAATTCTTCATATCCTCACATTCAGATGACTATGTTGACGTTTTAAATGATTTTATCACCTTACAAACCTGCCTAAGCCACAATCGAGCGTTCGGGGTAAGCGTTGTTGATCTTTGTTTTGACGATTCCTGTGTTGTTTTGAAGAAACTGGCATCCCCAAATTGCGCTTTGTTTTGCTCGGAATTTGGGGTGCATATTTTAACTAGTAAACCTTGATATCTTCTTTTAAAATGAGTAAGAATAGACGGGCATTTTGTCGTATTGTGGCTTTGTCGTATTTACAGACAAATTGATTATCATTTTAGGCTGTATTAATCCCAAACTTTGAATATACTCGGGTTTTTTAAGCTTGTTAATTGCAACCAGGTTGTTATGCTCACGCCATCAAGTTTCCAATCCAGTCTTTTTACTATCCATGGTGTTACATATAGAGAGAGTATAAACCGCATATATGGGGTGATGTGTTGGTTCACATTGTTTGACTTCATGGTTTCTCTTTATATTTTAACCATAGTTCTAACTTAGTAAAAGTAATTTAATTTCAAAATTTCAGACCATTTGACAGATTTCTTCCATCATTTCCAAAAATGGGGTATTTTCGGCTAAAGGTGTTATATATAGAGTATAAACTGCATATCACGGGTGCGTATATGTTGGTTGACATTGTCCGACTTTATCAGTTTATGATTTTTTATGATACTTTAACCATACTTTTAACTTGGCACTTGGTAATTGTGTTCCAAATTTGTACCATGTAAATGACAAGTCTAAAATCTGAAGGGAGACTAATTAGTCTCCCTTTCCACGCAGGGGAGACTAAATAGTCTCCCTTGAATAATGTCTCTCAGTTCACATTGTTTGATTTTATAATTTTTCTTGATATTTTAACCAAAGTTTTATCTTGGTAAAGGTAGACTTATCTGAGAATTTCAGACAATTTGACTCATTCCTTCCATCTTTTCTAAAAATGTGGTATTTTCGGCTAAAGGTGTTATATATAGAGAGAGTATAAACCGCATATAAGGGGTGATGTGTTGGTTCACATTGTTTGACTTCATGGTTTCTCTTTATATTTTAACCATAGTTCTAACTTAGTAAAATTAATTTAATTTCAAAATTTCAGACCATTTGACAGATTTCTTCCATCATTTCCAAAAATGAGGTATTTTTGGCTAAAGGTTGTTTATATAGAGAGAGTAAAAACCGCATATATGGGAAGTAGTAATACCCCCCTCTCCAGACCCCAAAGGGATGCCGCCTCATTAAATATTCATTTTTTAATTATTCATTCTCAGACTCCTTTGGGACACTCTAACCCTAATCTATTATGCTTACATCATTATTTCTCAGGCTCCTTTGGGACCCCCTAACCCTAACTCGTCGTTATTTCTCAGGCTCCTTAGGGACCCCCTAACCTTAATCTCATTATTTATGCTTATATCATTATTTCTAAGGCTCCTTTGGGACTCCTAACCCTAACTTCCCCCCTAAACCCTAGCTGTTACTCAACCCCCTGAACAGAGTAAGTCATCTGAGAGTAAGTCATCCTAGAATCCTTGTTAACTAAACCCTCGTTTATAAGTGAAGGAAGATAGAATGAAGAATCACTTTGAAAAGTCGTAAGAACGATTTAAAGTGTCGAAATATAAACTGAAGGCAAAGCGATTTATTACTTTGAAAGCGTTGCTACGCTTTCTGTTACTAAGTGTGATATTTGCATATTTATCCTTAGTGCACGTGCAGGAGACAAAAGAGAAACTCATTAGGGGTCATTAAGAGGATTAAGCGCTTGGGCAAGTCTAGGCGAGAAGGTTATTAGCAGTGTTACTATAGCGAAACCGCATCGCGGCTTTCATTCGAACTCTGTTCTCATACGAGTATCATCGAAAGTTTTTGGCGTTGTTTGGAAAGTTTTTATTGCATTTATTCTCTTATTTTGGCTGTGATCAAGATGTCTCAAACGGTAAGTTGGTCTTTTGAGCATTTATGAAACGTTTGTTCGTTGAATAAAATTCTGCTGTATATACTTATGAATTTCGCCTTCGTGTTCTAGATTGATATGATTGATATGATCAAGGCTTGCGAGAGTGAGAGCGCTCTAGAGTTTCTCGAAGAGTCGTTTGTTCTTACGGAAGAGCAGAAACGGGCTGTTTTGCGGCAAAAGGTCATCTTCTGGACCAACGCCATGGCTGAGGATATTCAAAGAGAGATCGAAACGCCAGCTGACGTAGTTCCTGACCTATTGACTAATTGGCCGACGAAGAACGGCGCCAATTCAACGAAGATTGGGCCAACGATGATTTCTTGGTTCCTGACGACGACACCGAACAACCTGAGATCCCTGAACCGATCGAAAGCCAAATTGGTGAAGGCAGCAAGCGAAAGCGTGTCGACGACACCGAGTCTCCCGAGAAGCGCCATAAACCTGAGGATTACTTTACGATCAAGTCGGTCAAGCAAGTCAACGTCAGGAAGTTCCGAACCACAGGTACCGACTATTCTGTTCAGTTTAACGATTTGAATATACATGGGCTTTCGAATGTTGTGTCAGTTTTAAACCGTGCTTTTAAGCATCTGTTTGACCGTTTAACTGTTGATATGGCCCCACATGATCAAGTCCGCCTCATCCTTAACTCCCACCAGTTAGACCGTCCCATTTCCTTGCCTTTCCTTTCCCGAGACCGTTTAACTCCTGAGAGATTCCTGGCCACAGTAGAGAGAGTTGTCCAGTCTAACACTCAGTTCACGCTGGATGAGTCCGTCAATGTGAATGTGGTCCACGTTGAAATGCCTCAAGGTGGTGCAAGGAAACGGCGAGATGTAGTCAACCTGCAAGCATATCTAAAGAAAAAACAATGTTTTGTTCAAATGAAAAACATAGACGAACTTTGTTGTGCGAGAGCTATCGTTGTTGCCAAGGCGAAGTTGGACAACGACCCACGATATAATTATATTCGAAGACCAGAGAGACCTCTTCAAGTTCAATTAGCTCACGATCTCCACGAGACCGCTGGTGTCCCCCTTGGTCCCTGTGGGATCCCCGAAGTCAAGAAGTTCCAGGCTGTCCTCGCTGGATACCAGATCAACGTGGTTTCCAAGGAACACTTGAACGCTCTGATTTATTCAGGTCCCGAAGCTGACAAACACCTGTATCTCTACCACCATGACAACCACTACGATGTCATTACGAGTATGCCAGCCTTCCTTGCCAGGAAGCAATACTGCCATACGTGCAAGAAAGGGTATGACAAAATTACCGACCACCCTTGTGGAGATCTCTGCAAACTCTGCAATACACAGGACTGTCCTGTTGTTAAGTGGAAGTACTGCAAATATTGTAACCGGTTTTTTAAGAGCGACGAGTGCTTCGCCCGCCACAAAGCTGCAGTTGGCCAGCAGAAAGCCCTATGTTCTTCGCTCACCAAGTGCCAGAAGTGTCAGCGCGTTGTGACCCGAGCCAGTATCAACGACCATCATTGTGGCCTTGTTCGTTGCACCGTATGCCAAAAATACGTCAAACCAGAGAACCACCAGTGCTATATGCAACCGATCGAAAAAAGAAAACCACGAACTGCCCGAGAAAACACCAGTAACGAGTTTCTTGACGACGATGTACCTGTGGACAACGACGTCGACGATACTGTCGAGCGAGAGCAAAACCTGATGTTTTTCGACTTCGAATGTACGCAAGACGATGGTCAACACATCCCAAATCTCTGTGTAGTTCAGAACGAAAGCGGTGATGAGTTCGTGTTTTCTGGGCCCGATACCAAAGACGAATTCTGCGAGTGGGTCTTTCAGATCGAGAACGCCAATACCACCTTCATCGCCCACAATTTTCAAGCGTATGATGGTTACTTTATCCTGCAGTACCTCTATAAAAACGGTATTACTCCTGAGGTGATTCCTCGCGGTAAAAAGATGCTTTCTCTCTTCGTGCCAGAATTGAAAATTAAGTTCATCGACTCGCTCTGCTTCATTCCAATGCGCTTAGCTGATTTTCCCAAGACGTTTGGTATTACCGAGCTCCAGAAAGGATACTTTCCTCACTTTTTTAACCGTGCCGAAAACCAGGACTACGTTGGTCCTTTACCCGATGAGATGTACTTCGATCCTGATGGTATGAGTCTCGGCGATCGCGAGAAATTTCATGCATGGTACAACGATCTTCAGAACCAAGACTACGTCTTCGACTTTCAAGAAGAGATCATACGTTATTGCCAATCGGATGTTGACATTTTACGCCGTTGTTGTCTCGAGTTCCGCGAACTTTTCCATGGTGTAACTGATGTAGATCCCTTTGCCCAATGTCTCACTATCGCTTCTGCGTGTAATCTTGTTTTCCGTAAAACGTTCCTGCGTGAGAACTCCATTGCCATCATTCCACCTCAAGGCTACAGACCAGAGCATAAACAATCCATCATTGCGCTCAAGATGTTAACCTGGATTGCCCTTCGAGACGACATCGCCATCCGTCACGCTCGCAATCATGGAGAACAACGGATTGGAAAATATCTCGTAGACGGGTTCAACGCCGAAACGAACGCCGTATGGGAGATACAGGGCTGCCTGTGGCATGGATGTGAACGCTGCTACGCCAGAGACACGGTCAACCCAGTCAACCAACTAACGATGCACGACCTTCGACAACGAACCCTCGAAAAAACTCAGTTTTTGAAGGATAATGGGTACAACGTCGTCGAAATATGGACCTGCGACATTGATCGCCAACTCGAGACAGATCCTGAGATGAAGACCTTCTTTGAACGCTTCGAGATCTCCGAGCCCCTGCAACCGAGAGAAGGTTTCTTCGGCGGGAGAACGAACGCGACGCGTCTCTTCTACGAAGCCCAGCCTGACGAGAAGATCCAATACGTGGATTTCTGTAGCCTGTACCCGTGGTGCAATAAATACGGTGAATACCCCATTGGTCACCCCGAAATCATCACTGAGAACTTTCAACCTATTGACGAATACTTTGGTCGGGTGAAATGTTCCGTTCTGCCTCCTCGTGGTCTCTACCATCCCGTCCTACCTTATCGTACCCAAGGAAAATTGATGTTTACGCTCTGTCGCACCTGCGCCGACACCCTTCAGCAAGAACCCTGTGACCACCTCGACGTCGACAGAGCATTGCATGGAACGTGGGTCACCTTGGAGCTGCAGAAAGCGTTGGAGATGGGGTACCGTTTGGTCAAGATCGATGAGGTTTGGCACTTTCCTGAACATACAGATGGCCTGTTCAAAGATTATGTCGATACGTTCCTCAAAATCAAACAAGAAGCCAGTGGTTTTCCGGTAAATTGCGACACGGACGAGAAGAAGGCACAGTACATAGCCAACTACGCTGCTAACGAAGGGATTCAGCTGTATCCGAATCATATTGTCAAGAATCCTCAAAGCTGATGTTGAATTCTTTTTGAGGGTAAGTAGAACAAAATATATTGGATTAGATGTGAATGGAGGAGTGAGTGGGGGGCCTGGGGGAGACGTAATGCATTTGTTTACACATATAGGCTAATGTTTTTTCGTTTTTTCTTTTTATATTACTATAGGTAAGTTCGCACAGCGGCCCAACATGACTAAGGTTAAGATCGTCTCGGATCCATCCGTATCCTTTGATTTGCTCTCGTGCGACAAAGTCAACGTCACAGATGCAAACTTCATCAACGACGAACTGATTGAAGTACATTACGAGCTCACAGACGATTTCGTGCTGACCAGCGAGAAGACCAACGTCGTCATCCCGGCCTTTACCACTGCTCACGCCCGTCTGAAGCTCTACGGTGTCCTCGAGCAACTCGACCACCGTGTGCTCTACTTTGACACAGATTCTGTGATCTACGTGTCAAAGGAAGGCGAATGGGAACCACCTACCGGATCCTACCTCGGAGAGCTCACAGATGAGCTAGATGGTAAGCATATCACGACCTTTGCGTCTGGGGCCCCCCAAAATTATAGTTATAAATTAAACACCGGTAAAACGGTGTGTAAAGTGCGAGGTATCACTCTCAATTATAGAACCCAGCAAGATGTTAATCTCGATGTAATGAGTAATATGGTGAGATGCATAGGTGTGCAGAGAATAAGTGTAAATATTCCTTTTAAAATAGTACGAGATACGAAAGATAAGAATGTGATAACTAGGATTGAAACTAAAGATTATAGAGTGGTGTATAATAAACGTGTACTTGTAAATAACTTTGATACTTTACCTTACGGATTTTAACTTGTGTGTTTGTAAATAATTTTAAACTTTTGTGTATGTTTGTAAATAGAAAACTGAAATTATACATTCTTTATAAACACTATTCATTTGTGTTATTCTGGTGTGAGGGATAGGAGGTGAGATTCAATGATTCAATCTTAGGATTCAATCATTGAATCCTAAGATTGAATCATTGAATCCTAAGATTGAATCATTGAATCCTAAGATTGAATCATTGAATCCTAAGACTGAATCATTGAATCCTAAGATTGAATCATTGAATCCTAAGATTGAATAATTGAATCCTAAGACTGAATCATTGAATCCTAAGATTGAATCATTGAATCCTAAGATTGAATCATTGAATCCTAAGATTGAATCATTGAATCCTAAGATTGAATCATTGAATCCAAAGATTGAATTATACAAGAACATATACGGCCATAATACATCAGTAAGATCGTTTTTAAGTCAGCTATTCAGATTTTATGTTATTTTGCGTGATATTTACTCCTGTTTGCCATTAAAACGCCGACAACTCTAGGCAAATTTTGTTCGATAATTGCCTGATTAGCATAAATTAGCATAATTTGCAAAATGGGTTGTCTGACAAGACCCGAAAACCCAGAATTTTAATAGTAGAGGTAAAAACGATTCAAATTATATATTGTGGTATTATTTTTGTGTTATTATTAATATCGCAAGTGCAAAAATAGTAATTATTTTTACTATAAAAGTTGCTAATGGAAGGTGGGCGGATATCCGGGAGGGCTTGTAACCGGAAGGTATTTTCTGTTACCAAACAGATGGGCCTATAACCGGGGGGCTAAGACCCCATTCACACGTATACGTTTTCCTAGCGTTTTTATATTGCTTCAGGTAACGAGACCATTGTTTTCTGCTCCCATGAGGACCGAGAACAATATAAAAACGCTTAAGTGGGATTTTACGGTATTTTATTTACACTGGCTCAGGTAAAGATATTCAAGATAATTAATATCCTAGAATATTAAAATATTCATGTTCAGTTTGGTTTTTGTGTCTATGCATGTACAGGAATCAGTTTGGCGAATTTTGTAATTCCTTTCAAGCCATGCCCTCCTCCTTCATTTAACCACAACACTCCTCTTAATTTCTTTTCAGAATACTTTCATTTTTTCAAGCTATAATGATATTTTGAAGGCATTTCACCATGTTACACAGAAAAAAAGATAAGAAATATTTTAATCAATTACAATGTTAATGAAAATGCAAGTAGTTTGCGAGGTTAGAACTTAGAAATGAAGAAACGGATCAGAACAAGCAAATTTTCTTGGATATACCTGGCAAATTGTTCTGACCCTCAGGGACTATAATATGGGAGAATACAGCTACATGATATTTTGAAAGTTAATAACAGGTTTTATTATATGGCAGCAGCGCTGAGAGGTCCGAATATGGAAATCCTGTAATTTGACTGGTTCATAAGCGGTCGGATATTTCCCGTATCCGCCCGCTCAAAGCGGAATCTGCCGTTCGGGACCGTAAGTTTTATAAACAAAATAGCAGTCATGTCAGTATATGCAACAAGATGCATTATAATTTCAGAACTACTCATTGTTGAAATATATCATGCAAGTATGTTGTTAGAAATTTTATAAGCTTTCATTTGATGTATAGTTCGAGTTCCACGTTTTGTGAAAGTTTTTAAAATGTCCAAAACGTTACTAATATAACATTTACTTCTCACAAGTATTAGAATTTCAGATGATTTTTTATTCACAACTTAACGTACGATCTTGAGCAATATGTCAAACAAAAGCAATTGAAAAATACTATTTGGGGTAAAAAGTTCAGGATTCTAGCTCAACGGAAAGTACTTTAAAAATGGGAAAATGTCTGCCATTTTCGTTTAGTTCGCAAGAAAGATGGGTCGAGTTTTCACAGAACGTTCACAACATTTATGGCCATATAATAAACTACTTATTGACCTCGCTTGTTCGGCCGTCCTAAAGAAAAACATCCGTCCGATATTTCACTAGTACAGACCTCACGCTCGGTCAATAAGTAGTTATTATTGTTAGTTCCACAATACAGTTCCGTTTGTCTATATTGCAATCTCAACACCAAGAGCTGACAAAACGTCACCAATGTGGTTGGCGAGACCATATCCACCAGCTTCTGCGAAATTAAGACCAATGGCTTTATCGTCATATCTGTCGGGAAGAAGGGAACCAGAATCTCCGGGTTGTACTCCCACAGAAATCATGATCTGATCGTGGTATGTTTTCCCAGTAACTTTACCCGACCAGTCGATCGAGACGACAGCTCCTCTTGTGACAGCGCCTGAAGTGCGGCCATAGAACCTTATCAGGGTGCCAACTGTTGCTGCTTGAGTACCCATCACCGATGTACCATCTTTCAGCTTGAATTTGGTAATCTTGCCGCGCAGTTGAGCATAAGCACAGTCGAGACCTGTACTGACAACGGTGTCTTTAACAGTACCGATGTAATCTTCACCGGGTTTGCCTCCATCTTTTCGTGCTGGACTGATGAGCTTGGCTCCAATACTCCCCATCACGTGTGCGTTGCTTAGGATACCAATTGCATTGTTCTGTTTAACAAAGTACCCAAGTGTACCTGCGTAGGTTGCAGTTTGGTGCAAGACTATCTCCGCCTCTCAGTGTATCCAAAGGTCGCAATTTCGGAACTTCCAGTGGTGCAGGTTCAGCCACATTGCTCTGCTACACAAAATGGTGAAAGAGACAATATTTAATAATTAGACAACGAGCCCGAGTTGAAGTTACCGTCGTACGTACTTCGTGAGGTCCCTAATATTCGACGGAAAGACGTCACACTTGCCAGGCATTGAGAATTAACTGAGAATGTCGGCGAGTATAAGGAACAAGAATGAAGTGTGAATGTAATTAATGAGCGTTGTATAGTCAATGATTTGGTACTTATCACAAAGGTATCTTATTTTTTTTGTTCTGCAATTTAACTAGCTCAAAATCTCTTGTTCGGTTTCGGATTTTTGAATATTTTTTATCAAATTACGTTTGTTTGAGTCAGCTGTTGCGAAATTCTAGTATTTTGGCCTGACGTGCCACAAAGCCCAAACTCATCTTTGTAATTCTTGGAAAAATGCAATTGGATATATTAAAAATGATATTTGGTGCTACTTCGAGTGACTCACCATGTTGGGTAAGTAAAGAAAAACTCTACTCTACCGCAGCTTGGATTCGAACCCACAACCTTCGGTTTACTAAGACGGGCTACCGACTGAGCTACATGGTCAAGTTGGGAGCAGGTCGTCGAATGGAGGTACCTAACTTGATATTTCGAAACTGAAGTCTAGTTTCTTCAATGTCGAGAGACTTGACTCTTTATCTTACGTTGTTGGAATAATTATTGTGCGACAGCGAGATCGGATGGAGAATAATGATATTTGGTACTAGTATACTCCGAGTAACAAATTATATCGGGTATTAGCCTCCTCCGCAGGAAACTCTGTGTGGCTTCCCAGAACTGTGACGTTTTGATCAAGATCTTGACTTTATTTGGTCGAGATATTCAATTGGGGACAGGATCTCTGATTCAGGTTTCTTGTTCTTCACCCAGATGACAAGACAGATTTGATCAGTTTTCTGACCGCTAACTGTCCTGTGGTTTATGTCCACCGCGGTGACGTTAGGCCAGGCAAGGAGACGATCCACATGCTTCTTTTTTACGACTCGTATTCCCGCTCGAATTTCGGCCATTGCTTATACTTTTGGGAAAGAAAAGAAAAGTAATCGAATGCTTATGCGTGGTGAATGCTTCAATGCTTCTTGGAAGTATAAAGCCCGCGTCATCATCTATATTTGGTCAAAACTAACAGCTTTGTATCATACTGTAAAAGCTTAATTAATTTAAGGTGGCTCCATACAGTTTCTTGAAAAATGGAAAACACAAGTTTGAAATTCCAAAACACGTGCATAAACAAATTGTTTAAAACAATTCGGGAAAAGAATAAACTGACTAAATGTTATGCATGGTTAAACATTCTATTACCAAATAAATAGCAACAGTTGTTGCTATGGCAACAATGACGTTTCAAAATGGCTGCCAATTACCCTTCAAACTAATTTAATTCGAAAGTATGAGTAATCAATAGGGCGATTTAAAAAAAATTCTGTAGATCCAAATTTTTAAAAAAATTAACAAACAAACATGAGTTTTCCGGGGAAAAAATTATTCGTTCTACAGAATTTTAGGTTACCAAAGATTTTTTCGAATTAAATTCGTTTGAACGGTTTTTGGCAGCCATTTCGAAACGTCATTGTTGCCATAGCAACAACTGTTGCTATTTATTTGGTAACAGTTTTTGATTGTCAGAATGTTTAACTATGCATAACATTTAGTTTTATTCTTTTCCGAATTGTTTATGCACGTGTTTTGGACTCGTAAACTTGTATTTTCCATTTTCCAAGAAATTGTATGGCGCCACCTTAAGCTCTCCTTTAGATCTCCAATTTTCAAATAAGTCCCCCCGTGTTTTAAGCCCCCTTAAATAATATTCAAAGTACTTGAGACAGATAGATAGATTCATAGAATGCTTTATTTACCCACGTCAAAAACTCCAGCTAATACAGCCTGTAAACAAAACACGTAATTTGAAGCGCCTTTAGAAACTGTGTATTTTATTCCTTAACATAACTTCTTCCGACGACGTGTAGAATTTCATCATGCTGTTGTAGTTAGTGATTTGGTGCTCTTCATAAAGTTTCAGTTACTTTCTTACTTACTTATACTTTCTTCATTCGGAATGCCATTATCCGGTGCTTTATATATTACTTGCGTTTTGTACCTGTTCAGTATCATAAACATGCAGTATAGTCTTTGATGTACTGTGGCATTTGTTTTTGTATCTCTCAGGTCATATATGTACGGATGCATGTCAACCCCGCGTGCATATTTGCGTGTCCTTTCTATTATGTCTTCATGATTGAAGAAACCTTCTTTGTGTTTCTGTCATTCTGGAAAAAGGTGATCTACAATCCGTTATGTGGATGTACAAAACTGATGTTTACATCTTTATTTACAAAACAATATACTGATATTTCTTTGAGTCAAATACTATAATTGTAAACTTTTCTTACTTCCTCTTCATTACTTGCACTTGAAACAAAACATTTATAGCGGAAATAGAAGAAATGCGAAGAGATATCCCCGTCGAATCACTTGGTTTTCTGCTATGTTGCTTCGAACTGCTTACACTAAGTTGGATACTTATAGTGTAAGCAGATACGTAATTACTCGGGCTACCTGTAGTAGGCCGAGTCTAGGTTTCGCCTCGGTTTCTTCCCCCCCCCCCTTTTTTTTTTGGGTATCACGCTTTTGCATTTTTGCACTTTTTACTTTCGCTATTTATTCATGCTTCCGATAGTTGTTTGCTGTGTGACTGAGTGAGGCCGTGAGGCATGTAAGTTCTTTGCTCCTTTCGCTTTTGGAGTTGGACAAAAAGTTGAACAGCTTTGCCTTTTGATCAAGGTGTTCTTGCACCTTGTTGTTAGATTTTGAAAGTGACTGGCTGACTTTGTAGATTAACAGTGATCAGATGTGGCCGATAACTGTCTTGATCGTTTATATCTTCATGCACCAGTGTCAAGTATGCACCACATTCTGCTTTCGATTAAGGCTCCGCATCACTTGCCAGTATCCCGAGTACATGCTTACAAATGTGCTTTAGTACTTCATGCTGAATTTACCGAGAAGTGTATGTTGATCGTTTGCAAAACGTCGCATTTTAGAGGATAAAGCCATAATTAAACGAGAACGCAAGTCATCGCAAGTTGGCAGTCACGCTATCTCAGCCAGCCGCTCTGAATAATTTCCCGAAAATATTATGTACCGTGACAAAGTTAAAACTTGTTTAAAACACTCGTGAAACCTTTATTTTGTTAATTTGGGTGTTCAAACGACCGCCACAGACATTCGTGATGGCAACTTGCGATGACTTGCGTTCTCGTTCTCTAAAAATCAATTCAAAATCAAATAACTTTCATGATATCTTCTGTGTCTTCAAACCGTGTAATACCCTCGGATATGATATTTTGCATGTTCTCTTTTCCTTATAAGGTAAAATTACATCACCGTCGAATTAAAAAAACACCCCACTGATCTCTATAGAACTGGATTGCTCATCCTTTATGGCCAGCAGTAAACATTTTGAAACCACTGGTGGCCATATTGGTACTCCAGTTCCAGTGTACGTTGTGGGCTTAAGAGTAGTAAGTATTTACCGAGGGAGTCGGAAAAGCCGTAAAACAATTCTCACATGGCAATTTACTGTTACTACCGAACTAAACAGAAGGGAAATACAAGGAAATACAGTCCGAAATTGTCAACTACATAGTTCAAGGCTTTGTAAAGACTTATGCTTTAATACCAATTTAAGGTATATAGATAGTTTTCTAATGAAGTTATTGGCTGATTTCGTTGGTTTTTACGATCGAGTTTTGTGATATAGGCAAGTTTATCGATTAACGAGCAAAGTAAAAAACTACAAAATATACGGGAGAGTTAAGACGCAGCTTACTGAGGACGCGGCTTATGTAAGACGCTATACGTTAAGTTGGCCGTATATAGATGGGTCAGTTCTCGTTTCACGTTAGACGTGAAGTTTATATAAACGGGTTAGTTTGCGTCGTACATATGCCACGTCCTATGTAAGTCGCGTCTTAACTCTCCCGCTTAAACGGTCAAACGGCCCTTATGTCGCCTAATGTCAGGTAAAATCTTAAGTGTTGAAAGAAAACGTTAATCTTGAACTCATGCATGTGTCCGTTTAATAGAGGTTATTCTGCTCATTGGGACCCAATCCGCTTAAAAGGGGTTGTAACTATATAGGGTTTTATTAAAGAAATGCATGGCCAGGACCTTAGATAGTAATATATTCCCAGTGGTCTGCTCCCCACACAATACCTTGAGCGGAAGGGAATTAAGAATGGGACTAAGATCATTTTTCCGCCCAAGGTGTAGATGTTTCAGGACGGAGAGGCTTGGTGTGTGTTGCAGCTGAGGGAAGGCGGGCGGGAAAAATCCTATAACAGCTAAAGTTGTTCCTTCTCCGTGCGAATCGGTGAAATGGCCAAAAACCTAACCCGTGGAGCAAATTTAAACGATTTTGCAGTCCCCAGGGCTTTGATTCATGAATGAAGTTAACCAAGATTAATTAAATTAGCTCAATTCCCTTCTCCCCGGCACTATGTGAGAAACATCCCACTGAGAATAGTAATATATTGCCAGTGGTTTGCTGCCCACACAATACCTTGAGCGGAAGGGAATTAAGAATGGGACTAAGATCATTTTTCCAAGGGCCCCAGGCTGAAGTGTACCGTACCCACTCCGGGATGACAGAAATGATTACGAATGCAGACACACATCATTTTTTATTGATACTCTCCAATACTCAGAACGCGAAGAAATCAAAGAAATTATGGGAAGGCGAAAAGAAAATCTTGTAGGTTATTACGGGCCCGAAATTCACAGCCTAAACGCGTAGCCTCTGGGACCGGTTGAGATGGAGACGTAGAGGTGCCTTTGCCGAGGAGATTGGCCACTTTCGTTGTGTTCACCACCACATCTGTTTGCGAATAATACAGGGCAGTCTTGACGCTTTTCCACTCAACGTGTCGTGCCACATCCTCTGCAGAGACGCCCAATATGGAGTGTGATGGAGCAGCCCGAGCGAAAACTGTGCATAGTCTCACCTACATGGATATTCAGAGTAGTGAGGTGTTTGGTGAGCCTGCTGGCGAAGGCCGAGCCTTGAAAGGGATTAGTGGAGATGTGTCCGTCGCGGTTGGTCACGCGAACGAGGTAACCATGACGTAGTTGAATACCCATGAGGTCTACTAAATGTACGTAGAGCGTAAGATTGGATACCAGACAGGTAAAGCGATTAGATAAATGTTTCAAAACCCAAGCAGGAACGGCTATTAGGGAAGTGCCTCGGTGGGGGGAGGTCGGAGTCAAAACGTTCTCCCTGGAAACGACCTTTGAAATGTCGTAAAAAAGGATACACATCCACACCGTTGTCAATATAAGATAAAATTTCAGAACGCTTGGTGTATTCCTGAAGAATTAACAGCCAGGCCCGGGCGTGGCGATGAATTTCTCCTGCGACGAAGGCAGCAGGATCTCAAAATAGTAAGCCCCTTGGTGAGGCAAGAACTCTACCACTGGAAACCATGGTGATGGAGGGAGGGGGTCCAATAGGAGCGGGAGTATCACTGACGGATGAACGCCACCAAACCTGATGTAGATTGCGAGTTGCGTCGTGCAAGGCAGTTTCGAAGGGATTGGCCACTGAGGTCTAAGTGAACAAACAAAGCCGGGTATTACAATAGTACGAAATATAACACAGACACACCTGGGGATAATCTTTTAATCAATATCGATGAGAAGCAGACAAAATAAGGAAGAATCGTAGAAATAACGTACAGCACTAAAATCGTGTGCCCCTACGCGGACAATTACGCGCGAAGTGGCCGGGCTGTCGGCAGTTGAAACAAACAGGTGGAAGAGAGGGGAGCGGACTGCTTCGCCGATAAGGAAGCCGCGTGCGCCCCAAGGCTGGCGGCGTTGTTGGGTATAGGTCATGGGGTTTCCAAAGGATTGTGACGGGGAGAGGCGGCATTCTTCAGGGCTTTCTCGATGACTCGGGAAATAGCAATCTCCTCGTGGTCGCCCACTAATTGGATCAAGATAGCTTGAAAATGGGTGTTTTGGAGGAGTGGTCGGCACTGTCTGTAGATTGTGTTATACCGGTTTGCAGACGGGTCCTGCCTGTCCCTAGCAGTATCAGCCAAACTTTCCAGAGCAGCGAGCGCGGCATATGGGTCGAAAACTGCAGCAGGTTTACTCAATTCACGTCTGAGTGCGGCGAGGGCTACATCGACCGATTGGGTGTCCGACTGCTGTTGGACTTGACGCAGCTGAGCGGCAAGCTGTTCCAGGGTGAGAGGCTAAGGATAATAAAAACAAACTAGAGTTCAGCATAAGCACGCCGGCAGAAGACGGGAGAAAACAACGCAAAGCGGGTGCCCCTATAGTTTCGGGATTTGCGTATTAGTTTATAACCCATGATCCAGTGGTATAGACACTGCTGCATTTAACATACCTGCTGGAGGAAACCTTACACGTGCACCTAACTATAGCCGAAGACTAAAGACAAAATGTTCTGAATAATGACGTGTTTGAAAGTCGCCTCGACGATTTCCCGATTAACGCGGCATTTCTCTCGCTTGCTACAGTGAATTTGCCCGAAAATGGCTGATCACATGATATGTAAGCGTAGAGATCACGCAAACCAAGCCGCGGAAAATTAAGAGCGTAATAAGTAGCCCCTCCCCCAGATGGGGATCCCACAAAGGGTCGCCACCAGATAACCCGAAACGAGAACTCCGTCATAGACAGTGTATAGAGCGTACTAAGAATGCCCCTCTCAAATCGGGTAAATGATGGTGACCAAATGCTGGATAGGAGACTTGGAAGCAAAACGTTTTGGTGGAAATACACAACTACAAGATCAAGATGGGAAGGGTTAGGGTAAAACGAACAGTGACTTGTGGAAAGGTATCAACAAAATCGAAAAGGTAATGTCATAAAAACCCGGATTGTGTGAATCCCGGGGGAATGTAAGTATTACCGGGCCTTCTAAAAGGGATTGCACGGACCTGGAGAGCGCCATGTTCGCATCGCCGGCTGCGGCGCCTAGAATGGAAGTCTGGTGATTTGGGGCATTTCGATCCTCAGTTTAACAACGACATTTCCCAACAAAGCCAGATATGTCCGAATGTTATAACAAACATTGTTTGGGGGACCGCCAGCACCCCCCGTCCCCACGAGATGCGTCACTAACCAGAAGGGCAGCAACAGTAAAAGTCACTGGTACAAAGTTATGTGAACCCGGGGAATCTAGAATGTCATAAAAGAAGAGGAGAATCTCACTAAACGGTAAATCAAAAACCACCAAAACACGCCGAAGATAAAGAACCCAACCAAAAGAGGAAGGATGCCACATAGTAGCCTGTATATATAGGATGGTCTTTCAGCCTATCACTGCACGAGAATTCAGGCGCCGTCAAACATTGGCGCATAAACCGGGGCAAAAAGTCAAATGCTGTCAAACAGCCGCGTACAATTATCACCCAAGAAAAATTCAAACGCAGTCACACAGCAGCGTTAAAATCATTATCTAACAAAAATACAAACGCAGTCACACAGCAGCGTACAAATCATCATCTAACAAAAATTCAAACGCAGTCACACAGCAGCGTACAACTTAAAAAAAAAACAGGCTAACAGCTAGGCTACCAAGAAACCAAACGTGTTCACAGCCGTGAAAAAGGATTAAAAAAACACGTATTTTGTAGGCAAAACGCCGGTCGCAAGGCAGAGTACACGGGGTCTAGCCGTACAAGAAAAATCTGAACAGCGATAGAACAATAACTATTCTAAAATATGAATATGGGCGAATATATATAAAATAACTCGTCACGAGTGTATGGGCTTGCCCCGAAGTAAGAAAATCCAATGGGAAATGTACACATACCCAGCAAAGGAATGGCAAGGGTAAACACCGTGATGGCCAAACGGGAGGACAGAGTGAGTCGCTATGAAAACATCGGTTTCCTGTTGAAAAGGCAGTACAGGTTATGCAAACTAACCAAACAAAATGGGCGATGACGCGGAACGAGGGAAAAGAAACGCAACAAAACAAGTCGGGAGAACACAGACGAGAACAAACCCCGTGCGAAAACAAATAAATCAGACACATACCCAAACCCAACTAACCTGAGGAACGGGAGCAGGCTGTACTGGTTGTAGTTGTTGTTGAACGGCGGGTTGGATGGCAACATGATCTTCTGCCACTGGGTGGGATAACAGGCGGCTGGATAGGCACTCCGACCTCGCCTAGATCAGCCAAAACGGCTTCGACGTCAATAGGTTGAGGAAGAACAGGTTGAGCCATGGCGAAAGTCGAGAAAACTGGGAGGCTCAGCTGGCAACACGCGGGTACAAAAAATCCTATAACAGCTAAAGTTGTTCCTTCTCGTGCGAATCGGTGAAATGGCCAAAAACCTAACCCGTGGAGCAAATTTAAACGATTTTGCAGTCCCCAGGGCTTTGATTCATGAATGCATGAAGTTATAACCAAGATTAATTAAATTAGCTCAATTTCCTTCCCCCCGGCACTATGTGAGAAACATCCCCGTGAAAATAGGTGTCCTCTTAATAGAGGTGTCCGTTAAGGGTTCGACTGTGATGTTAATATCTGTCAATTTGTACACAGACAAAGGAACAAAAACATGTAACATAAATAAGGTGACTGTTCAACTGGAACTTCCTTTCATTTTCTCTAAAACCCTGATAATACAATCAAACAACCAGAGTTTTATTCTACACTAATCGAATGTTGCCAATTTGCCTATGAACAGTGCAAACAGAAAACAATCAGCTCAATTGAGCGATTAGTCAACTGTTCCTGAAAGCAGGCAAGCACGCAGAAAATGACAATAAACATTTAAATTAGACTTCCCTGCTATAATAATTAGCTGCACTTTCACCAAGCACTTTTACTTTCTACAAACAATGACTAACTGACTATAAGGAAAGCAGCTGTGCATGCATTGATCCACAAAGATCAGCAAGTGAAATCAAGCAACACATGTTATACACAATAGCAAAAGCACACAAAGCTTGTGCAACAGCTGGCCAGCGTGCAATGGCTTTAGTTTAAGGCCTTCGCTAAACGTCGCACAATAGACGAATTTAATTCAGACGAATTTAATTCGAATTAACTTCGTCGGTAATGCGACGTAAATGCAATATCGAGTTAAACGTCGAATTTCAGTCGAATTTAATTGATTTTGCTTGGACTCGTTGGAGCCTAAAAACGACTTCTTGAAAACATGGCGCCGAATTGTCATAGACAGAAGAGAAATATTTTATTCGACGCGCGACGATAATTCGACATGTAACTCGAACACGCATTATCGTCGCACGTCTGACTCGGACAAATTTAATTACTGAAACGAATTTAATTCGTGTGTCGAATTTAATCGAGTTATCCGTCGCAGTTTCGTTGAATAAAATTCAAACAATTAAATTCGTCTGAATTAAATTCGTCTATTGTGCGACGTTTACCGCAGGCCTAACCTTGCCTAAATTGCATTTAGCCACATTAAAATAAATGGTACTCATGAATATTAAACCCATATCACAGTGCAGTCCTAAAAGATCTGCATCAGCGATACATCATCCGCAGAAAATGAAAACATTAAACTTTGGTAATATGCATGGCTTATTGAGAAACAATTAAAAAATCAGAACACCATGCAGGTTTTTTATGTGCTCAACACTTACGCTGCGTTCAGACTGTGCCAGTGCCAGTGCTCACAGTGTGTGAACCACATTTCTTGGTGTAAAGGTATTTTTGAAGTATTTTACAATTTACTCATATTTACCTGGCAAATATGCTGGAAATTGAAATAAATGGCTGCCGAAAGTACGACGGTTTTCATTTTCTGCCGGCCTGGCTACTCAGGGATTGATGGCTGCTGACCAAAAGGACTGAATTCTCATCCCCGAGACCTCTCGTACTTCAAATCAAAGATGGCTGCTGAATCATGTTTACCCTGCTGACAGAGAGCCCCTTTTCTCCCGCACGCGGAGAATGAGACTCTGCCAACGAGCTCCACATTCTTTCATGAGCCGATCGCCAAGGAAAGTGCGTGGATGAGTCAATCCAGAACCAGTTATCTCACGCGCATGCACTATTATTGAAATTGCTGAATTTCTACGCGCCCACCAGAGGGGGGGGGGGCGAGTCCCCCTCCCCCCCCACTTTTTTCAAGACTAACTTTGAGATTCTTCCAAATCTGGTGAGAAACGTTTGGCGAGGGGGGGGGGGGGGGGGTATGTAATGATTACAAGTGCTCAGCTTACACAGCTAGCTGGTCAAATAAATAGTTTACATGTGTGTGAATGTGTTTTTTATATCTTTTCTTGCGTTAGTAATTCGCTCTGGAGACTTAGTGCAGCAACGCCAATCATTCGTCTCCTAGCTACTATGTGTTAGGTCCACATAATAATTTGGGTTAGGTTAATGTGGAGGTTACAGGTAGTGTTGGGTTAGCACTACCTGAAACAACCAGAAACCATCATATATATTTTAAAATCACAATTATCTATTACTATTATGTAGAATTAACACGACGTACCAACAATTATGACGTCATATACCGATGATGTCATCATTTTGTCCCCCCCCCCCCCCCCCACACACTCCCAGATCTGGTAACGCCACTGGCACCCACGGTATTAATTATTATACGAAAGACTTGTGTACACTAAGCCGACTTTATGAGGAGCCTGCAAATACAACCGCCTCAGATCGGGACCTCCCGAGAGAAACGTAGTTTTTTCCAAACATCTTTGCAAGATATTTCAAAGGAATATATGAAGATCCTTGAAAGATCCTCTTAAGATCTTCAAGGATCTTATAGGATCCTTGCCGAGATCTTAGCAAGATCTTTGAAAGATTTTTGAAAGATCCTTAAAAGATCTTGAAGGATCCTTCTAAGGAACTTTGCAAGATCTTTCAAAGGAATCTTTCAATATTCTATAAAGATCCTCTTAAGATCTTCAAGGATATTGAAGGATCCTTAAAATTGCAAAGTTCTTTGCAAGGATCTTCAGTAGGATCTTTAAAACATCCTTGTCTATTACTTAAGGATCTTTACAAGTAATTTTGTGATGAAGGATCCTTGAAGATTCTTCAAAGATCCTTTATTTAAGGATCCTTGAAAGATCTTTGTGTTTGAGGATCTTTTGCAGGTCTTTGAAGATCCTTAAAGATACTGTGAGGCTTTTCACCAGGGGTTACCAGAGTAGGTGGGTGTTAGTGGTCCAAGGCAAGCAACTACAATTCTGTCAAAAACATCCCCTACTGGGATGGGGAGGAGTGGGGTGCTTTATGGCGGTTGCGAGGAGTCTTTCGCATAGCGCAGTCTGCACAGCTTCGAGTCCAGTGCTGGATATCACTATACATATTGCGCCAATAATAATAACTGGATTTCAGCTTCTCATTCATATGTCTTCACTGTGCCGAAATGTCCGGCTGTCGGATGGTCATGTGTCCGGGTTCTCCAGCAATTTGTAAGAGGAGAGCTTTACGGTTTCTTACAAGGGGGAACTAGCTCTTTACGCGTCCTTCAGTGACGACTTGTTTTCTGGCATTTCAACACGTTTATAATGCACAACTGAACTGACGTTGTACTATGATCACAAAAGGCACAGATCCAAATGTGCTTGCGTTTTTATAAGGTTCGCGCTCTGACGTCACGTTGCTAGGTTAAAATGTCAATCAAAGCTTAGATACCGAGCGTTGCGTAGTTGGAAAAACCACATTGAAACACAAGTTTCAGAGCGAACCTCTAATGTAAATGATAAAACAAAAGCACAATAACATTTAGATCTTTACAAAGATCATTTCCATTAAACTAAAATACATACAACTCAATCACATTTCCAGGAAATACAAATCGTAAGTTATGACGCAGTTACTAAAAGTATTACATAACAAATCACTTGAGTTGGAACCTATGCGTATCATTTACTTAAGTCTTGTTTACGAGAAAATCTCTTTCTATTAAAAACACTCTTGTTCAAACACAGCCATTGTAAAAGTAAAGAAAAGATATATTTCTCAATTAAAAGATAACTTTCGTTTTGTGTGAATTGTGAACTTGTACTGAGAGTTAATTAATAGCCGAAACTTTATCATTCGGAAAAGTAGTCAAAATCAGTGTAGTTTTGCTGAAAAATTAGACAGACGAATGAGAATGAATACCAGTTCACGGTGCTACTAATTCCAGGAAGCGCGCCAACCAAAGGTTGACCTATGTTTTTCTTGCTATTGTTGAGTAAAATCTCTGTTGATCAAAACAGTGATAAACACTGTAGTTAAGTTTCCTTACAAATCAGGTTGAGGTCAAATTATGTTTGTATAGCTGCTGTTGTTGAACGAGATAGCTTATCAAAATAAAAACTTATGATCACAACTTATCGTAAAATAAAACTATTCGCCTTAAGGTGCCTATCTCAGGGTTCGGAATTTTACATATTTAGGATATTTGAAACATTCTAAGAAGATTTGTAATATATCTTCTTTTCCTAACATGTCATCTTCATGGACTTTTTTGCTGTTAAAGTTGGCGATTTTGACGATGGCGTGAAAATCTTTTACTGGGTTCTAGTCGCCGGAAGTGACGTAGAAGCAGGCAGACCCTCTCAGACAGTAACAGTGTTTACATCGGAGTTTACAGTTTACCTTGGATTTTCTTGGCTTTATTCGGGTTATTTGGTCGGAAATTTTCTTAAAAACTGTGCCAAACAGGTGCGTATAGTGTTTTTACTCTCGAATGAACCCAATAGCGAAGATGTATGAGGTCGAATTAATGTTTTTCTGAGTTTATAATGTATTCTTGCATTTCCAACAAAAGAAAATGGCTTTGTATGCTATTTCTTTTTTGCGACAATACCGATGTGCTATCCCAACTCACGGGAGGCGAAGAAGAGGAGGGTAGCTTAGTGTGAAAGGAACGCCGATTTCCTCAAAGATAAGCAATGAACGCCGACATGGCGACATCGTTCAAACTTGTCGAACACCGACAAAGATAAAGGTGTGCAATGAACGCCGACGTGGTTCGAGACGAAGTAGTTTCAACGGGAATATTTGGTACTAAGACGTCTGATTCACAGCAGTTTATCGCGAGGAAACCCCGTCGGTGTGCCGATTACAAAACGACAACAATAGGGCGTGTTTTTCCGGAAAGTGATAAGAACTTGTGCATGTAATGAGTAATGATTTATTTAACGTCGCAAGCACAGGATGTGGTCGCCCAATCATCCGAGCCGGGGGCTCGTGTTAAAACTGCACGACATAAGCTAAGACCTAACGTGTTGATTTTACGGAGGAGGGAGGAAACCCGCATAGCCCTGCGAAAACCCCTCGAAGCACAGGAGAGACCTCCTAAACTCTACTCACATGAACTTGAAGTTCGAGAACGGGGTTATTCCCAGACGATCACCCATCCAAGTACTAACCCGTCCAACTGGGCTTAACTATTGGTGAGAGGCAGCGCCCTAACAGCACACGCCACCCATGCTCCCCGCTGTTAATAACAGTGATCAATTTATTTATCCTGGTTTTACACTTGTTTGTTTGCCTGGAAATCTGGGCACTGCATCTAGCGGGACTTGCATCGAAAAATTGACGAGACAAAGTATAAATTAAAGATCAGTACAGAAAACAGGTAGGAACTGTCAGTGTTGATTATAGATTAATCATTAATGCTTGCGTCCACTTTTGAACTTGCAGGCGACAGTTTACAGAGTCGATTTCTTCAAGTTTGAAACAAAAAAAATCAAATTTAATTGTTGTTTATCGAATTGGACGAGCACTGAGTTTTGGCAATTTTGAAGAACAACCGTGGAAGAACGAAGCAATTATATTAGCTTAGGTGAATTGTGCGCAGCTGGCTTATTCGCAAGTGGAAATAGGAAAGCGAACGGGTATTCTGTTGATCTATAATCAACACTGACAGTACCTACCTGCTTTCTCGGTATCTTCTATTTTATACTTTGCCTTGTCAATTCTTCGATATTTGCGTCCCGCTAGAAACATGCAGTGACCAGATATATAACAAATATAAACATGTGAATCATTTGGCTTTGACAGGATACAATTTTGTTTTAGCAAATATGGCATGCCAGTGTATACAACATTCGACGAAACGTAAACATAAATTCACTGATAAAGCAAACTTCCATAATTACAAATCGTTCACCTTATTGTGTCCTTAAAAGCTAATTTGTAGCCATTGTAGAAGAATAGATCTTTTTCAAGTCAAAATTGCGATCCTAATTTCATCTTGCAATCGACTCGTCTTCATACGGCTTGACAATGCATTCTGATGATTCGTCTTCAGGTATGGCCACACTGGAAGACACTAGTCAGTTTTACTTCGTCTTAGATCTCCATTACGTATCCCGGAATAATGTTTACCTCCTAGTCATTTTGGCTATAAGAATTAGAGACATTAGAACCAGAGTTAAACAGACGGCATTGCCAAGTCAAGTATCTTTCGATATATTCTTGATCGAAGATCGAACGCAAACAATACAATGATAAAAAGAAATATAAGACTGACATTACTGTCTGAGAAGGTCTCCCTGCTTCTACGTCACTTCCGGCGGCTAGAACCCAGTAAATTATTTCACGGCTATCGTCAAAATCGCCAACTTTAACAGCAAAAAAGTCCATGAAGATGAAATTTTAGGAAAAGAAGATATTACAAATCTTCTTAGAATGTTCCAAATATCCCAAATATGTACAAACCCCAACCCTGAGATAGGCACTTTAAAGGGCATATGACTCGAAAATTAAGTTTGTCTTGTTGAAAAGAACATTTAAAATGATAAAATAACATCTTTTGCAGTTTTTGGTTTCCTTGCTTCGTTTTTGAGATAGTCCAGCTTGTTTGATATTCACATGTGCATAATGAGTTATCAGAAAAGGTTACATATTTTTGTTATTATGAAAACGTGGGCTTCACTCAAAGGAAGCATGTGCGTGTTTCTACCCACAACACCAAACATGAAGAATTCCAAGTGATTTCGTTTCACAATAGCAAAGATATGTAACCTTCTCTCGGTAACTCATAATACTCATTATGCACGTGTGACGTAAAAAGTTGTGTCATTTGCATATCAAACAAACTGGAATATCTCAAAAACGAAGCAAGGAAACCAAAAACTGCAAAAGATGTTATTTTATCATTTTAAATGTTCTTTTCAGTAAGACAAACTTAATTTTCGAGTCATATGCCCTTTAAAAATTTAACACAAGCGATCTTTGCAAGATGATCAATTTCGGTTTTTAAAATCAATTTCTTTACTCTAACAAAACAAATTATATGGATAAACTGTAATTTTCACTAAATAATACATGAACTGTTTTAAAAACAGCCAATGGGTGTATCGCAATTTTAGCTAGTAGAAGAAAGAACAATGTCTACTAATTTTTGCCATAGACGTAAACGGTGTGGTTGAAGCCTCTTGACCATTGTGACGTAACCTTCACATCGACGTGTCTTTCACCGAGCCCACCGCTGACGATTTTTGGGTCGCCGCCAGTGTCATCGCTCCAGTTATCTCTGGCCACCACAGCAGTTATCAGCTTGGCCCCGCTGTATTGAAAAACGTGGGTTTGGTAACCCAATAATGTACATGACGGACGCTTTTGCTCTTCATGTAACAGGATATCTCCGGGTTTTGGGTTGCCTATTACTAGGTTATGTCGTCCAGAACTGTGTAGTAAATCGTTCACAGTTCCCAATACTTCTCCAGCTTCGTTGACAAGCTTCACAACACCACCAATCGTTGCAAACACTTCCATGTTACAATCTGGATAAAAACATAAATTAGACATAAATCCCATATTATATACAGTATATATCTGCCCTGGTTCAACAAAACATACCCAGTGGACAGCCGATGGCCAGCAATTCACTAGCGCTTACCCTCCCCTCCCCCTGTGTGGCTGTGCCTAGCCCAAGACCTAACCTATCATGGAATCTGAGCGGCTCAGTTACTAAATCAGAAATAAATAAGAGTTAAGTACCGAGAAGGAGGTTAATAATGCATATGTTAGAAAACCTTTACGGTTAATACGTCTTTTCCCTCGTAAAATAAAGTTTTATTCTATTCTATTCTATTCTACATTCTACATTCTACATTCTACATTCTACATTCTACATTCTACATTCTACATTCTACATTCTACATTCTACATTCTACATTCTACATTCTACATTCTACATTCTACATTCTACATTCTACATTCTACATTCTACATTCTACATTCTACATTCTACATTCTACATTTTCTATTCTATTCTATTCTATTCTATTCTATTCTATTCTATTCTATTCTATTCTATTCTATTCTATTCTATTCTATTCTATTCTATTCTATTCTATTCTATTCTATTCTATTCTATTCTATTCTATTCTATTCTATTCTATTCTATTCTATTCTATTCTATTCTATTCTATTCTATTCTATTCTATTCTATTCTATTCTATTCTATTCATAGTACAATGTCGATAACGGAACTGAATAACGTGTCGTTTTCGTAAAAGAATATAGGATAAAGAATATGATTGACAAAGGCTTTAAGGCATGCCTGTTACATGTCTCAGTCTTGGACATCCAGGCGATAACAATTAATTATCCCGTTGTTTCTCGCCTCGTCAGAGCTAAAGATGAATTTGGGTCTGTAATTTGTATTCGGGCAAAAATTATGGAATACACGCTAAGGTAAACCGCAACATTGGAGCTTTCTCTTCTTATCTATGGTACATCCAAGATTAATTTTGAATGGTTCGACAAGATCTTGGGTATAGTTAAAGTGCTAACAGCTATTGGAGCGTTATGTAATCTAACAATAACAATTTATTTCTTGCACTCTAGCTATATCAAGATAATTTATTACAAATGGAGAATATTAACTTACTTAATAGTACTATAGCTAAGTTAGCACTAGCTAAGTATACGTTAGTTACCGAGGAGTAAGTAACTTTAGCTTAGTTACCTCCTTCTCGGTAACTAACCTATACTTAGTTTATTCATGATACAGACGATATTTGTCATTATTTAACAAAAAAATAGTATTCTAGGACGTAGTTTTAAAGCGATATAGTAGCTCATTTAATATGCAAGGTAACTAACCTATGTACATTATCCGCGGCACATCAAAGATAATTTATGCATGAATAAACTAAGTTAGAGTACTAACCTAATCTAAGGACGAATTGGCGACACCTACTGATTACTGAAACGTACGACAAAAGCTCAACAAACTGAAATAATTATCTACAACGTAGCAATATAGAGCATTAATAAACAACCGATTAACTGAAATAGTGAAAACGTATTGAAATGAACAGAGTATGATTACGGTAGGTAATATACAATTAAAGTTACTCAGATAGAGTGGCTTCAAATTGAAGAAGTGTACACAAGGAGATGCACAAACAATCTAATTTACCTCAAGTTATTCTTTTGCTTAAGGCAAGTAGCATTGCAAAACACTTTGGACTTTTCAAATTAATTAACTTTCTCTTAACAAAGAAAAACTATTTTTAAAGAAGCTCTTTTATTTCGAATTGGAACACCATTAACCTTTTAACATACCGTTCAGCGTGGGGCTGTAAACAGTGACGATCAAAGGTCATGAAAGTTATGAAATACACGCTGAAGGTAAACCGCTTTAGCATCTTGTGTTGTTCATGGTTATTTGGTTTAAGCCAAGAAGCTTAATTTGCCACCGTATGCCTGAAATGTTGAGGAGATATCTTTCAAGTTGAGATTTGAAGATGATCACGCGATTATTAAAATGAATATATATTTCATTTTGATCCATTCTTCAGCAAAAATTCGGTATACTTGATCAGTTTCGATCACAACTAACTTAATATACTTCGAGTTCTTTCTTTTCGACAGCTTTGCCTTTGATAGAGTTGGGTCGAGCCGCCGTTTAGGTGTTAATTCCGAGGCATAGGGCAAAACATGGACTGGACTCATGGACTCAAACTTGGCATTAAAAAAAATTGGAAAAATTTATATGAAAGATATATGTATTTATATATTTATAATTATATTAACTATTAAGTCTTATGTTTTCGAGACTTAGCGAGCTCACTATCGCAATACCAACCGCTATTCAAGGACTTAAACCAGTGCTGTACGTCTTATATCAACATCTTATAGGTAAGCATTTCATCCAAAACAAAGAGGAAATAGTTGTTTCTCAGAGTGGCAGAGAAAAAGCGCGCATCAAGATTACGGCCTTCAAACGATCAGTCAGACTAACGCGACCAAGACTTGTCGATTTAAATGAATTAAAATGAAATACCGCACAGTACTACATTTCATGATCTAACGTTCACAACTCATATTTACCACTTGAGCTGAAATTGTAAGCGGAGACGCAGAGTTGTTTTCTATATTAGAAAGCAAAGAAAACGAAGCAGCAGAAGCTTTACCATCTTCATGTAATAAATGTGTTACAGTTGCGCACGTTGAATGTATAGAACTACGTAACTAACACTAACAGGTATGTTTATAGAGAAGACCAAAAAGTAATCACGATTAGCGATTCAGCAATTCTATTTGCAGTGTATGGTGTATAATATATAGCTCTGTGACTGTACACAAAATTAAACTCTTATATAAGTAATATATCCAACACGAGTCAGTGTTCTTCCTCCGATTTCTAAATACAGCCAAGCAGGTTGAAAATACGAGGCGAAGCCGAGTTTCTTTAACCAGCTTGGCTGTATTTAGACATCAGAGGATGAACACAGACGAGTGTTGCATGGATATAGCTTCTCAAATGAATCAATATTTTAAGAGAAAATCGACCTCAACGTTTGCTAAATTTGACTCAGTGTAATCTTCCTCCGATTTCCAAATACTGATTGTTAAATTCTACATAATACTACGGGGCTAACTCGGTTAACCGGGATGAGTTTACGGAAACGATTACATAGAGCGGGCTAACCGCTAGCCCGGTAAGCCGGGATGAGTTTTGAATTGACGTAAATGATTTCACGCCGAAATTCGCAATTATCTGAGGCTGCATGCAGCGTGCCACAACAACAAGTACTCACGCAGAACTCAAACAGCATACGTTTTATTTCTTCCCAAAACCTCTGCTATACTTTACAAGACATCTTACTATCGCTACAGGAAGACTATGTCTGTACGATTGACGTAAAGGGAACTTCTACTTACAAACAACATATTTTACTATTTACGTATACGAAGGAAGAACAACATCCTAAAATATGAATCTATGACACAACATGCCGGTTGAGAGGAACTACATATCTAATTGCTTATGTACACCGAAGTCTCTTATGTTGGCTATATACAGGATTACAGATCACTGCATATCAAGTAAATAAGGGCAAAACTTCAGTTCTACACTAATTAGTTTATTATTTATTTTGTAAGCCCATCGTTAATAAAAAGATTGTTATCAGTCTTATTCTTTCAGTACTATTTATTCACACATGCAGTCAAGTAAACGAACGCGTATCGAAGCGAGTTCAACAGTTTTTCAGCCGGCCGGTTTCATTGCCAAGATGAAAACGATTATACATGTTAAAAAAACATGCGTTTATATATTATAAAGCGAGCTAGCCCGAGATCCCAGCAAACCGGGCTAGCCCGCTTGCCATGTAATTGAAATAAAGCGGGCTATAGCCCGGTTAACCGTGCCCTATAAGTAGCCAGAACTAGCTTCCCCGAAATCACCACAGAAAACCGTAACGACGTGAAGAAACCATGAAATCTATTTCGAAATTTGAACTCTATTAGGAATTTTGAAATCAGTAGAAATCAGGAAATCCCATACTGAAATCTGGAAATCAACTCAAAAATCTTGTGATTTCGAGTAGTACTTTGATGGCCGTGTCGGACCCCTCGGTCTTTACATTGCAAGCATTTTTAGTGCATACAAAATTACTGGAAGAAAAACCTAAAGTCTGGTCTGCAGCTCCAAACTGAACACGGCCAGCCCGGAAGATCCGTGACGGAATATATACTGGCCAAGCACAGATATGAAGTTCGGCGACAGCTTCAAAGTGGACACGGATTTTGTCAAGTATCAGATTAAAGGTATTGCTCACAATCAACTTGCTATAGTCTACGTTGTGATATGAGATTATTTTGCAATCTTCATGTACTTGAGTTTCAAGCTCCTTAATTTAGATTTCTTATATACACTATCTATATATCTGCTCTAAATAAATTGCATGCTAATGATCAATCATTAGACGCGCGTATCTCGTCATGATAATAAGCAATAAGAGCAAAGAAAATAAGAGAGGATACCTGAGTTGTATATTGTGATTGCTACTGCAACCTAACTATTAAAATGTATAAAAATTACTACTGACTATTTAACAAAAATGTTACCTAGTTGTAACGAGAACTATAGTAAGAAGTTATTTTATCCCATTCATATCGTTTTTATTATCCTTAAAAATAAGTGAATCTTACCTCTCAGTTGTCGGATTAAGCACTACTGGTTACAAGAGTTTCTTCGCAAATGAATACGAGGTATGATTTCGATATATTATAAATCGAACTGTATATATATGTAAAAGTATGAACTTCCTGTAGAGTGGGCACTGAAGAAATTAAACTTGCATTACCATGTTTGGTATTCGGAAATCCTTCAGTACCGCGAAAAGCCTTAGAAATTTCCCAAATTAAAACACAACTTCTTTGTTGCGAAAAGCAGTGAACAAAATAATTTATGGGAAATCTTTACATTGCAAGCATTTTGAGTGCATACAAAATTACTGGAAGAAAAATCTATTGCGATTATTTCCAAGTATTTTTCTAAAGTCTTTCAGTAACAATTCTATGACGTACACTAAGGAACTCCAAAAAATAAACCTTACTGTTTTCCTAGAAATGCTCCAACAGTCGCCATATCCACTGAATGCAATAATCTTTCCCATTAATTATAAGTCGTTATATTTTGATCTGATTTCGGCAAATGAGCGATTCGCGGTCATATCAACCACTTTATAAAATGTCTGAATATTGTTAATGAATATTAATCATTCCTTGTTTAGGGCTATCTCTGCAGGTGAATGAAATCGTCTGGCGTTACCTGGAACAAAATACTCCTTATATATGCAAACAGGAAAGAGTCAAATCTGATAATGTTGGAGCGGTCTACTTGTGTGAGCACTGCAGAGTTTGCTAGAGACTTTACTGTGGTAGGCCATTCTTTCTTTTTTTCAGAATGTGGAATATCAACTCTTTCTTGGCTGTATTTGACTTTCAAGTCTCGTGTAGTTTACTTTGGCTAACGCCAGACGATTTTACTCGTCACAGGGAGAGTACTCAGACCGGGACCGTATTCACTCGATTAGGCGCCGCGGCGCTCTTTAAATTTTTTAGGGTTTTCAGGTGCAGCGCTTATTCGCGGAGGCGCTCTAAAAAACTCAACTTAACCATCTGTAAACGATAGTGGGAAAGCAATGAAATATACTCACTAGGAACTAAAGAACATTGTAATACAGAAGAACATATTTACGAGACTGGCTTAGATTGAATTGTACTGATTGTATTGAATTAATAGTGGTAGCGTCTTGTAAGGAGGTTTTTACTCTGGCAAAGCATTCTGGTAGTCACCCAACGCCATTATACGTCATTGTGCAAATGGCTTATTACTGTGTTTGTTATTTCACTTACCCGATTCAGAGCTAAGTTGCTGGACTTTCAATAAATTCCAGAGCGGGGTTAGCTCTGATCCGGGTAAGTACAAAAACACAGTAATATGGAGTACAAAACTACACTAAGTATTGTTTTATTGCATAGTTCAGTTATATTATGTTTTATTTGTCGATGAAAATGCTCAGTTATAATATGTGTAACGTACCGAGCTAACCAATCAATAGACTTCACGACTTTCAGTCAGACAGAACCTCTCTT
Organism: Paragorgia papillata; assembly: GCA_035771165.1. Classification (NCBI taxonomy): domain Eukaryota; kingdom Metazoa; phylum Cnidaria; class Anthozoa; order Scleralcyonacea; family Coralliidae; genus Paragorgia; species Paragorgia papillata. The sequence goes on from JAWNZC010000095.1 coordinate 1,012,410, forward strand.
TATTTTAACAGTCTCGTTACTTTTATACCCTAGGCCCAAGTTGGGCGTTACAAACATATAACCAAATATAGAAATACAACTACTACGTATATACATGACCTATGTAAAGGAAGGGTGTTACAGGAAAGGGAGCGTTTACCGCAATTTGCTATTTGCTTTTACGCGCTAATTCTGCTAATTGTTAATTTACATTCGTCACACCATCCTCCTCCTTAAATGTTCTCGTCCCGAGGACATTGATGAATATCTTATATTCTAAACATAACTATGATACAACATGCTGAGAGGAACTACATGTCAAATTGCTTACGTACATCGAAGTGTGATGTGTCAGATAAGAGTCTATTGCTCAATAATCTAATTAAAGTATTGGCTATACTATACAGAATTACAGGTCACTACATATGTAAACACATTGTCACAGCCGTATACATTTGCCTGTGTCTTCTGTGCTTTAACAAAATGTCAGTTTGCATGTGTTTCGCCGCGTGAAATATAAGAGAGTGTTTAAGCTTATTATTTCAAGAGCTCCGGTATATCAGTTTCAGTATTTCTCCATCAGTCTGAGATATTCACAACAGAAATGCACTTAAATATGATCTACGTGAACTTAATAAAGTGACTAGTGATGATGTTAATGTGAACGTTAGTGAATGATGAGCAAAATGTTCGATCGCCGGAATACGCGAGAATTGTCCCTATCATGTCGCACTATCTGCGTCATGAAAGACATATCTCACACATTACAAAGAACTACCAGCAGACTGTTCGAAGCCAAGCTATCAACTCACTTTTTAGACTACCCTGGTATAAAAATTTTTACAAATTTATAAAAAGCTAAGTATCCTATTATCCTTCACCGTTTAAATTAATAGACAACCGATGAAACTCCGACTTCGTGGATGCAAGACAGTAATAATTACTGCATACAAATTATATAGGTTTAATGATAAATGCGTGGAAAGTTTAATGTTTTGAACATGTTAACCAAACTATTTGAGAAATACAGCTTTGCTACCAGAACAATATTATTGCGAAGCTTTTTTCTTATAACAGCTAGAATTATCTATCGGCGGATAACTGCATGAGATCGTGACACTGTCACTGGTTTATTTTGTTACAGCAGGGTCTGTTTTGTTTTTTCCAATCTGCATAATGATTATTTTTCATTGTATAGTTTAACGCAATCAGTCTTTCCTTGTTATTGAGTTTTTTAAACAAAAAATAATAATTTCACCTGCCGTTTGTTGTGCGACGTGCGAATGCGAAGCTTAAACTTTTACACTATACAGTGGCAGCGAACGCCAATGCTGTTTTCTTCTCGCTCTGCTCGAAATTCATTTTGAGGAAATGTTTCTGATCTTACATAGTCTCGGTACTTCGCTTCCAAAAATACTGATAGTTTACCAGAAGTCTAAGGTATCACTGACGAGTTGGTTAGAAACGCCGAACGCGGCAAATGGCAGTACGTATTTCGTTTTCTAAAATACTGGCAGCTTGGCGGGCGCGACGAGGCTGTTTTGTTTGCGTTCGAAACTTTTTTGAGGAAATGTTTCTGATCTCGCCCACGCAGGAATTTGACAAGAGCCTGTTTACGCCTCTCAACAGTACTTCGCTTTCAGAAATATTGGTAGTTCACCAGCAATCAAATAAATCATGTGGGTTGGCTAGAAACACACAACACGACAAATATGTCAGTATTTTTGATGATCTTGTTTTCTGAAATACTGACAGTTCGGCGAGTCCCGGGCAAAACTGTTGTGTTTGCCCTCCCAGGTGACAATCTTACCCAAGATCTTACAAGATCTTAATAAGATCTTGATAAGATCTTGTAAGATCTTACATAAGATCTTGCAAGATCTTTGCAAGAAATTGCAAGATCATGCAAGATCTTGCAAGATCTTATCAAGATCTTATCAAGATCTTGTCAAGATCTGATCAAGAACTTGCAAAATCATACAAAATCTTGTAAGCCCTTGCAAGTTAAAAAGCACACAAAACTAACAAGATGCTGTCATACCTTTCAATATCTTAATTACAAGATCTTACAAGATCTTGCACAATCTTACAAGATCTTGCATAATCTTACAAGATCTTGCATAATCTTATAAGATTTTGTAAGATCTTACAAGATCTTGCACAATCTTACAAGATCTTGCATAATCTTATAAGATCTTGTAAGACCTTACAAGATCTTGCACAATCTTATAAGATCTTGAAAGATCTTACAAGATCTTGCATAATCTTACAAGATCTTGCATAATCTTACAAGATCTTGCATAATCTTATAAGATCTTGTAAGATCTCACAAGATCTCACAAGATTTTGCAAGATCTTACAAGAATTCTTACATAATCTTACAAGATCTGACAAGATTTTGCAAGATCTTGCCTAATCTTACAAGATCTTGTGAGATGTCTTCAAGTATTAGAAGATGTAAGGAAATAAGAATGATACAAGATTTATGTGAAGATCTTGCATTATTTCAGGTAAAATAAGTTACTTTGTGTTTATGAGTTATCAGTTGCTTTCCAATATACATGTAAATATATAATTTTTGTAATTCAAATTAAGCAAACAAGAACTACCACTAGTGTAAAGTTGTTTAATAAATAATTTTCTACAATTTTCAGTTTTAATTAATAATAAGTTTTGTTTTGTTCAATGTTCAATTAATTTTCATTTTCCTTATTTTCCTCATTTGTTTTTGGTTTTGCATCCATTCGCCGCTCGGCACTTTTGGTTGCATGCATTAATGATTTGCTGATGAGACTTGTCGAGTTTGTCACCATACTTGATACGAAGAGCATCTACCAAATGAAAGCAGAAATAACAATCTATTAGATAAATAAATTAAGGAACTTTTACTTCGTTTTACACTAAGTTAGTATTGTTGTTATTATTACTATTATTACTATTATTATTATTATTATTATTATTATTATTATTATTATTATTATTATTATTATTATTATTATTATTATTATTATTATTATTATTATTGTCAAGATTTTTCAGCACTTTTTCTAGCCTTTTTTCTTCTACTCGGACTTGATCATTGTCATTAGATTCATTGCCGTCTGATTCTTCATCGGAAGATTCTACTTTAAGCCTTTTATATGGATTCTTTTTGGAAACATGTTTAATTGAATCTATTTAAATAATATAAAAATTAAAAACTGCCTCATTAGCAAAAAAAATAAAAAAATAAAGCAGCACGGCCATGTAGGTTTATTGCATGTAGGAATATACGTGCATGATACATGCATCAAGTTAGAAATGTATGATATCAGTAGCACTTATGTACTCAGTCTTATTGTAATGTTTAGCTGAGGTACTAATGTATCTCCGTGCCGCACTTCCATAAAGTCAGGATTTCAAGACTCTCCGAAATACAATTTTGTGTACTTTTGACAGCTACCAAGTCTCGTTACAGTACAATCTTGATTATATGTTTTTACCTTTACTGGTAGATCCTTTGTTCAGAACTCCTTCCATGGTACTTTGAAGAGTTTCTATAGTCTGTCCTTTGGCCCTATAAAGATGGGAGTATATTTGCACATTAAGCTTTGTCGTAATTGGTAACAGCTTCTTGAAAATATAGAAATAGTTGATAGATACGTCTATCAACTTATCTGTTTAAATTTTAGTCGTTGGTGTTTATAAAACGTTTTTAGCAAAGATCAAACTTTCCGAGTGAACTGGAGAAAAATCAAAAACTATGTAATTTAAGTTTTTATTATACCCAGCTATCTATACATTTGGTCAGTTCAACCGTGGTTCACCTTATGGTTCACTCTAGAAAAACGTTACGTATACTCCGTTTGTCAGTGTGTTTTTTCCATTGCAGCATATTGCCACCTTTCAGTCCTATGACCTAAAGGGCCAGACACTTTGAATTACGTGGCAAACAAACAAGACGCAATAGTTAGCTATGAGATTAAAATTCTCACTCTGTCATCAACTGTTAATAAACTGATCTCACAGCGAAAGCACGCCTTGTCATGGTTTAGCCCAAACGACGTCCAAAATATCTACGTTTCAGACCCCGTTTACACTAGGGCAAAAGTTTCCGGATTCACATTTTATTCCCATGGGGAAGAAAAACAATGTGAATCCGGATACTTTTGCTCTAGTGTAAACGGGGTCTTAGAAACAATTTATTTGCTTATATAAAACGAAAAAAATCGCTGTCGTCTAGCGTTCTTTGTGTTCTAAGCGATAAATTATCCTCAGTTGAGTCATTAATTTGTGCGGGGCGCCACGGCGAAATTCCTCTCCAACGCGACATAAACTAACTATACTTAAATAATACTAGACAAGACGTTTTCTGATCAAAAAATTTTATTGTAACGAGCTTTCGGCTGTCAGTCTACAGCCGAACGGATTAAAGAAAAAAGGAAATTAAATCTTTCTATATATATACAAGCGGAAAACTAAAAGCAGTGTGTTCCGCTTCTTTGTTTTTGACACTTCACTGATTAAAGTGACTAATAAAAGTGACTAAACCAATTATAAATAGATTTAAAAATGTCAGAATAAACGCCTATAGGGATATATAAAATATTTAACTTCTTAATAACATGACGCTTTCAACATTTATCAGCAAATCATAAACGAGCAATTACCGATATTTCAAGACAAAGTCTGCCGTTTGAGATAGAAAAAAGGAAACATAACAAGCTTGATCTAAGAAATACTTGTGCTTATAAAATTAAACAAAATTGATCCTGCCTTTAGTTTATTTTTTCGTACAAGTCTGCCAAATATATTACCCCGTAGGGTCATGCATATGTGTACTATCGAAGATAAAGCAGTAAATATTAAATTTAGTTCCCTACCTTGACTTACGAGTTTCCCAGTGAATAATATTCTTTTCCCATGTCGAACATCTACAGGTCCACCTATGACCAAATACTTAACTTGGGGTCTCCCCAGGGCCGGATTAACGTCGCGCGAGGCCCGTGGCTTTTCAGCGCGAGGCCCCCGTCCCCCCCCCGTTATGAAAACCTAACTAATTGAATTCAAAGACACAAAATTGTTAAATAATCGTTTTCAATTTTATCCGCAAATCATCGCAATTTCGCAGCCAATCTATCTCCACCAGGATTTCTGAATAATTTTCCGTTACGTTAAAACTTGTTTCAAACATCAATGAAACCTTTAAATTTTGCTAATTTGGGTGTTTGAACAACCTGAATTAATTGCGACGATTTGTTGGATATAATTGCGTCTTTACAAATACATTTTTAGTATCCAACAACAAACATAACAAAACGTTAACAATAGACCCTTTCAAGGTAGTTTCCGCCATGACGAAAGGGGTGCAAATCCATTGGGGCGAGCGCGCGGCCCTGCCTATTTATCCTTGTTAAAATCATGGTTAAACTCGTAGAGCAAGAAGTATATCGCTTCGGTTTTTGTCAAATTCGTCTTTAATCGTCGTTTGGAGCAGTTTTCTGTGAGCTGGAATATTCGTTTCTTAATTCGAAACCATTATCGCTGACAATCAACCCGAAGAAACGCTATAATACGAAGATTTCCTCAGCTGAACAGTGACTGTGTTGTTATGGCGGGCACCGCACGCGGCTGTTTGTCTTAGACAAAACGCCTTGCTGTTTACAGTATCGCACTGCACAGCAAGGCGTTTTGTCTAAGACAAACAGCCGCGTTCGGTGCCCGCCATAACAACACAGTCACTGTTCAGCTGAGGAAATCTTCGTATTATAGCGTTTCTTCGGGTTGATTGCCAGCGATAATGGTTTCGAATTAAGAAACGAATATTCCAGCTCACAGAAAACTGCTCCAAACGACAATTAAAGACGAATTTGACAAAAACCGAATGGATATATACTTCTTGCTCTACGAGTTTCACCATGATTTTAACAAGGATAAATAGGCATGGCCGCGCGCTCGCCCCAATGGTTTTGCACCCCTTGCGTCATGGCGGAAACTACCTTGAAAGGGTCTATTAACATGGCTAAAAAATAAAATAGCTAACAAAAAGTCATACATTATCAAATGTACATGTAAGAACATTAGCACATGCAAAGCATTGGAGTCTATAATGTAGTCTATAATGAGTCAATCCGAAGATGCCCTGTAAACGTTATGCCTACGCGATTTCTTCATTGCGAAATCATTAATGAGCAATGAAACGGAAATGTTTCGCAGAAGTTTGGCTTCCATGCTGAGAAGCGCGAGGCTTTTCAGCCGCTCCTGCCCCATGCAAGATCGAATTTCGCTTTTAAGCAGCTTAAGCTTAGAGAACGACCTTTCGCCGGAACAGTTCGAGATCATCAGACTTAAATATATTCGAAATAGGATTACAGTATTAGGAAATACTGTCTCCAGATTGTTGGCAACAATTAGGCGGTAAAGGCGCAATTCCATCGACTCCACGCCCAGTCTGACATCGTCGTCATCTTTCGTGACCACAGCCACCGACTCAGTTTCTTGATCAGAGGATGTCTCAGGCATGGCCGCTGAAGAAGTGGCAGGGATTGTTGGAGAAGCAGTTGCTTCTAACGATTTCTTGACAAAATCTGTGTTCAGAAAGCTTGAAAATTGCAAAGTTATATTTTGTTTTCTGTACTGGTGTTGTTTTCTGTTTTTTACTAAAGTATTCAATATCCCAACAGTCCTGATGATGCTGTCATACTGTTTAGTTATCTGATTGAAAAGGCTGGAATTGAACATTAGTCTTATGAATTATAATATTTCTAGTATTGCTATAATCATTATTACTCACCTTGTAAGTTTTTGTTCAATAATTATAACTTTAGGCTATATAATAATCGTTGTCGTCTGTGTTTTATACAAGCAAATCACCAAATGAATAGGATTAGTAAGTATGTTCACAGCACGTACAGTATCTAAATTTTAGAGATGATAACTCTCCAGTATTTAATGGTTCCTTACATAGAAGCTGGAAACCAACACCAGTAAAACATGTTTTTAATTGCCTGTCTCGCGTTTAATACAAGTGAAAGAGTCAGGTATGTTTCAATGGTTGTGGGTGACCCAAGTGTATGATATACATACAATACGGTACAGTACAATTGAACCAGTAACTTATAACATAACTTTTAAAAATAATGGCAACATGTATAATAAGCTTTCTATAAAGTACTCCTTTTTAGTTTTGTAATATCATGATCATCTCTAAAATTTGACTTGAGTCAAAAATAGAAAATAATCTATTAAATGTCAAAAAAGCATGATTTTAAGAAATATTACAAAATTATACATACATGTATATAGTATAGGTATGTAACAATTATAGTCTGAGCACCCTGAAAGATAACTGTTTGTCTCAACCTATATCCGACCAAATCCAAGGCCTTCAATAAGTGATGACTGCATGGATTCTTTACCCCAAAGGAGGTATTTGCTCGACTCCTGTGATAAACTTGTGAAGAACACTAAGCTTACTTGAACTACTCGTATCTGAAAGATAACCGACAGATTAATAACACATTTGACATTTTCAACAAAATCAAAGTAAATAAGAATCAATCTAGAATCTTTTGTTTATATTATCTTTAGTAATATTCAGGTTTTTATTAGTTGGGCTTTACTACAGTGTTAATTACACTTTGCAAAACAATACATGTATGGCATGCAAAAACTTGTGGTTAATACAGGAAAGCCGCAACACCTAGCATCGTATTACTTCAATTAATATAGAACGGGGGACATGTGTAGCTCTGTGGTATTAAGACATAAAGCTTTCGTTGAATATTCATAAGCCAGCAGCTGCATACCTTACCTTGTAATTCATCAGAGTCCTGCAGAAAGTCACAAAAGAATTTAAAAATATCAATTTCTTTTTCTTTGTGATTACTTCCATCTTCACTGAAAACACCATCAATACTGTCTAACAATTGATCGGCTGTTGGCACAAAGTTGATGGAATGTTTCACAACAAACAATGCTTCCATAACCACTTTATTTTCCCTTGCAGCATCGATTACTCCAAAAGAACCCAAACCAGTAATCAGCTGGTCCATCATTGGCAAATGTTTTGCAAAATCGTGTATGTATAGCACAAATCTCATGCCCTGATACATTGGCAATTTGCCTTCTAAAAAGTTACTAAGTGTACACTACAGTACTGTACATGTTGTGAAGTTATGCTATGTTATGCTACAGTAATGTATTTATAAGGTACAATTACACAAACCTGAAAAAAACTCACGGCGTGGCCCACCATGTGCCTCGATTTGATGCAAGGAAAACATCTGGAAGCATGTTGGACAACACACCATTTCTGATGCCTTTGGAACTTTACTTTCAGTCTCATCATCAATAATTTGAATGGGGATATCACCTTTACTATCTTTGGTGCCCTGCAACTCTTTATTTTCTTCATGATCATAAAACATTGAGTTGTCCTCATCAGATTCTGAATCTGTAGATTTATTACTTCTGTTGAAATCCAATTTGCTGCAGAGCCAAAAATATGTCTTTGAGTATGCTTTGCCAAGGTCCTTCTTATACTCACTGAGAACAAAATTGTTAGAACTACCAGGTAATTTATGGACTTTGGTTCATCATATTTGTCAAACTGGTTTTGCTTGTTTCTCTACAGCTGCCTCAAGTAAATCTTGAGCATTGCAACTGGATTATCATCAATGGAAGTGTTCTTCCCTTTAGTTTCTTAAGCTTGTCATCTTCCAGTTCCACAACACCAATTTGAACTGTTACTTCTTGAACATCAGTTTTTGCCTTTTTTCCACATTGAATTTTTTTGGTTCTGGTTGCTTGTGTTCTCTTTCTATAGTCATCATAAGACATAGTAGGCTTCGTGTACAGGTACCTGTAGCTTTTGGTGCAGATGCACATGCAGCTGTTGAGGTTGTTGCATGATCTTCTAAAGTCGTTTCAAATAAATATAGACAGAATTAATAACAGTTAGGAAAATAATATACATGTATACATGTATGTACATGTATCAACCTCATACCCAGAGCCTTCACTGTGCATGCAAATGAAGGCTCTGGGATATAATCCACCAGACCATCACTATAAAAACAGAAAAACCTGAACTGGCACTTCATAAGAAGCCACATTTACCTATAGCCAATGATGGATTATCTCAGAGCCTTCGTTTGCATGCACAGTGAAGGCTCTGGGTATGAGATTGCATTATATGGGAGTACAATATTATAGGCACATGTATACAGTGTATATGTGAAAGTAAAAAGGTTGTGAACTTATAAAGTTTTGAGGATATAAATTACTACCATTTTGAGCTAAGCACTATTAAATACCAGAGTAAAAAGGAAAATTTCCACCATATTTTACTCTGAGAAAGGGCTCTGATGTACAGTATAAATAGTATGTTGGTAACTTTTCAAATGTCAGATTTATTACTGGATTATTAAGCTATATAAAACTCAGCCTTAATTCAGTCTTCTCAACATTTGCAAAATGTGCACCTTTGATTAGTCCTTTACTGTATTAAATCAGTATTATACTGTCTTGTTAATATAAAAATTATACAAGTACAGCTACTTTATTTACAAGAAGACTGCGTATTAAAATTTTAAACCCTGGGGCAAAAACATTATGTTTACAAGCAACCACATATCAAACAATATCGCCTGGGTCAATTACATGGGATATATGACAGCTTTTAGTATTTATTTCCAAAAGTAAACCCAGCTTTGTAAGCTGATGAATTTACAAGGGCATACATAAACCTTTGGGTTACATGCTATGGCCCTATGGGCAGTCGATCGAGGATCGAGTTCGACACACTTGACACTTCGACTAACGAAGACTCCAAAAATTTAAAAAGAATTCTGATTATAAATACGATTAAATTAATTACTTACCTCGCGGGACGTGTGTGCCACAATTATGACAAAATTTCGCTAACTGATTTGCATATTTTGTCCCGCATGCTTGACAAAATTGCGCCATAATAATCCCTGATAACGATCATAATCATCCACCAAACGCCATTTTGAAATTTTCATGATCAACCACAAGACTAGGGCCCAGTCTCCTACTGTTAAAGCGAGTACGGAGCAGCTCTATTTCTACAGAGCAGCTCTGTTTCTACGGAGCAGCTCTATTTCTACGGAGCAGCTCTATTTCTACGGAGCAGCTCTGTTTCTACGGAGCAGCTCTATTTCTACGGAGCAGCTCTATTTCTACGGAGCAGCTCTGTTTCTACGGAGCAGCTCTGTTTCTACGGAGCAGCTCTGTTTCTACGGAGCAGCTCTGTTTCTACGGAGCAGCTCTGTTTCTACGGAGCAGCTCTGTTTCTACGGAGCTGCTCTGTTTCTACGGAGCAGCTCTGTTTCTACGGAGCAGCTCTGTTTCTACGGAGCAGCTCTGTTTCTACGGAGCAGCTCTGTTTCTACGGAGCAGCTCTATTTCTACGGAGCAGCACTATTTCTAGGGAGCAGCTCTATTTCTACGGAGCAGCTCTGTTTCTACGGAGCAGCTCTATATCTACGGAGCAGCTCTGTTTCTGTGCGAAGCAGGCCTACTTCAAACGAACGCAACTCTCTTATTCTGTTAAAAATGCTACCAACAAAAGAGAAAACGCCCTTTTCAATGATGTGAAGGGGTGTCCCTTATGGGCCACCGTAGTCTTCGAGATCTGCGGGGTATGCGTTTTGCAGATTTATCGCGCATTCGGTCACTTGCTCGTTTGGCAAGTCCTTGAGCGTTCGCAAGAATCCAAACTTAGCAGCAATTTCTGAATACGCACCCAGTCGTTTCTGCAATTCACTGGCGATGCTGTCTACAATTACCAGAAACGTTCCTGTACGAAACTTGTCGACTGGAGTCTGCGGCAGTTCAGGTGCTGCTTCTGGATCATCGTAACGGCGATTACGTTGACGCACTCGTTGGACTTCTTCCTTGTAATGGTCACATTCACTCAGTACCTTTCCTTTGGTTTCGAACTCTTCGAATCTGGTCCGCAGCTTTCGGATAAAATCCACAAGAGACTCGTAGATTGCAACGGCTGAATTGAGGTCTTGCTCGGCGGACTGTAGAATTTGACTGCTGCCGTGAAAACGATGCAGAATATGGTACCACAAAACAGCAAGTATGCCTGTTTCCAGGCGGTTCATGTTGTTGACAAGACCACGAGCTTCTTCCCGGGTGTCAGCTTTCTGTTCATCGTCGTCGGCAATTTCCACCAAGGCATCGCAAATTTCGTCATAACCGTCCACTAGTGCTTTCGTCGCATCTGCGCGTGCGGACCAGCGAGTATCAGACATGCGTTTGACAGTTGGAAGACTTCTACTTGAAAGTTTATTATTTAGAACTTTCCAGCGATGCGTTGAAGCAGAAAAAAAGGAATACAATCCTTGAAGAAATTTGAAGAAGGCAACGGCTGCAAGGCAGCAACCTGCTGCAGATTGACCAACCAAGTTAAGAGAATGTGCAGCGCAGGGTACATAATGAGCCATCTCACAATGCTGCCGGATAATGGCCTGCATGCCATTATACTTACCACTCATGTTGCTCGCGTTGTCGTATGACTGACCTCGGCAGTCTGTTATATCAATGCCATGTGTTATCAAGAATTTAAGTAAGCTTTCCGCTAGTTCCCGCCCACTGTGACCTTGCATGTCCAGGAAGGTTACAAACCGTTCAACAGGACCCGATGGCAAAACGTACCGTAGAATGCAGGTGAGCTGATCAACGTGAGATATATCTGGGGTTGAATCTACAGAAACCGAGAAATATTTTGCCGACTTCACTTCCGAAATAATGTGATCGAGCACACGATTTCCCATCAAATCGATTAATTCTTCACAAATTGTCTTAGACAGATAAGATGTGTGACCCCGTCCCTTGTTTGCGTTTAACTTAATATGCTGCGCAAGAAAGGGATCGAACTTCGCCACCAGTTCCAATATGCCCAAGTAGTTTCCGTTCTTGGATGAACCGACAACTTCATCTGAGCTACGAAATGCTAAGCCGCGCTCACCCAGTAAGCGAATAGTTTCGACCACCCGCTCTAGGACTGAACACCAATAATCGCGCTCTGTCTTCGCCTGTCTAACTAGTTCTGCATCAACACGAGAATTTGCATCACTGCGTTGTAGTAGCTGAACCATGGCTTGTCGGTGATTTGAACTTCTCTCATGGCGTGAAATTTGTTGAGAAGCGTGTTTCCAGTCACTGCATCCCTGCTTTCCAAAAAACGGAGACATCTGTCATCAGTTTGCATGCAAAACAGTACAGTGCATGTTGAGATGGTGAGTAACAGAGCCAAGTGCGAGGATGTTGCTCCTTCGTGAGTTGGTGCGTGTACGTGAACATACTTTTCTGGCACTGTCGCTTGTATTTATCTCCTTCGAGTAGTGTAGACGTAGCACTAAAATCTGCGTCCGAATTACTGCAGTCGCTACTTCCTTTCGTTGCCCAGTATTCTCTCATACTGTTCGAAATGTTATCAGGCCACAATCCTAAATCACACGAATGGGGATCGGAAGGATCATTAGATGTTACAGGTGTCTCTGTTGCCGGTATTGTCTCAGACACAGTTGTGCTCGATGCACTAGCGCCTTCGTCATAATAGTGATACTGAGATTGCACATCCGCGAGTACTTCTATAGAGATACTGCTACTACCGGCGTCCGCGTCGCTAGTCTCACCGCTTGGAACGCTGCTATTGGAACTAAACAGTGTTGAGATTTTTGGTACTTTGCTCAATACGTTGCTTTCCCGTGCGGCACGTTGTTCCTTCGCTTTGCGTTTTGCTGCTCCAGAGACGTGTTTACGATTCTTGTCTCGGTCTCGACCGCCACTTGCAGAACTCATTGCTCACTCTACTGTAGCATTCTGTACCTAAAAAGGTTTTTAAAATGCCGTTACACTTACACTGTTACAGAGACTAAAATTTAAAAAAATTCCCGAAGTTTCACGGCTTCATGCCCAAGACCCTTGTATGTATATGTACGTATTCGATGTGTGTTAGCCCTGCTCGCAGCCTGAATTTAAAAGTGATAAAATAAACTGCGGGCTTAATCATGTACGGTGACGTAGGTGAAAGTGCATAATTATGACTATGAGACAAAAACGGGAAATCACCCCCCGCGGAACATGCCGTAAGGCATAGTCGGGTCTTATTTCAATGTCAGGCATTGTCAGCTACACAGTATATATTAGGCAAATAATATACAATTCATATACACATTTGCGCGTTTTCAGATATCATATATGTGAACAAATATCTTGAATTACGGTTTCCTAACTCGCAGGAAATGGATTGAGATTTTACATAATATCATCATAGTCCATAGACGCAGTTTTAAGACGCAACATGTAAGATGTAACACACTAACATAGTAACATTTAGGTATACGGTTTACTTTTAACGTCCCGTAGACGGTAGACCATATAAATTATAATAGATTCCGTCAATTCAGATGCATGACACATTGACAAGCTTTGAAATTTCATATACGGTAATATTATACTAGTAATAATGTAATATAATTAATACTTACCAAACTTCAGCCTCCTTTAAGTTTGCCAGTTCGATATGAATTAAATCAGTCAATGTTCAATTGCAATTTTCAAAGCTGTTGTCTACGAACAGTGTTACAACGCCTTGTATTCAATTGAATATACTCGTTCGAGTCGCATCAATTATAAACGAGACAATGGCCTGTCTCAGTCTGGCCCTAAGTATAAACAGGATCATATAACAGCTCAGCGCAACTAGAGTTTACATGCATATTGCATATTTTCCTGGGGCCAAGCCTAGGGGCGAGGCCCTTAAATGTGCGAGGCCCCTATAAATGTGCCAGGCTCCTAAATTCGCGAGGCCCCTAAATGCGCGAGGCCCCTAAATGCGCGAGGCCCCTAAATTCGCGAGGCCCCTAAATGTGCGAGGCCCCTAAATTCGCGAGGCACCTAAAATGGGCGTGTCCCAATAGAAAATGGGCGTGTCCCAGTAAAAATGGGCGTGGCTAGTAAAGCGCGAGGCCCCCAAAAGCGCGAGGCCCGTGGCATATGCCGCATCTGCCACGTGGTTAATCCGGCCCTGATGTCCGGGCACCTTGCCAGCTAATGGGCTAAAAGCAATACGTTTTAACATTATATTTATTGTTAATTGCAAACACTTACATAACAAATTTTTAGAAACAATAGTTCTGCTGCCTTCTCCTTTAATAGATCTTGTAAGATCAAAGCAGCCACTGTACTCTTTATCTCTGTTAAGAGAAAAAGAATATGAATTAAAAATGTGTTAATTCACAAGCAATATGCTAGTGGGGGCTCTAATGAATGGTGGACCTAGGGAGGATAAGGCACCAAAGGTAAATTTTGGGAACAGGATACTTTGGGTTTTATATGCTCATGAAAAAGTAAGAATTATTCAAATTATGTGGTTCTCTATCTGGCTCCTCTTCCAACAACCTCTCCATCATGCTTACCAGGGATTTTACGCTTATTTTGGTGCACCCGGAAGCATACTTGATCATTTTCTTCTCCAGCAATTGAAAGGTACTTGCCATATCACGAACCAACTTGTTATTATTTAAAATCCTTCCAAATTCTGCCTTCACCTATAATAGAATACAGTCATGTGTTTATAATAGAATACACTCATCTTTTAGTTGTTCAATTTAACCAAACTTGCTTTGCGATCATATAAATAGCAATAAGTTATTAAGAATTGCGATATTTTCCCCAATTTACTTGTCTATAAAACTTCGGCGCTCCTTCATCGTCCGCCATTTTGAATGCGAAAAACGTGTTTATGTGGTGCTAACTTGACACCCAAAATTTAACTCTTGAAATGGGACTATTTTAGCACTTTCACTTACAGGTAAGGTGTTATTTTAGCACCTTAAAAAAGTGTTAGATATCTAAGGTGCTAAATTTGCACTTTTATACCAACTCGTGATTTTATGCTGTTAAGTTGGCACCCAAATTGGTGCTAGAATAACACTTGTCATTTAGCACCACCAACAGGTGTCGAATTAACACCTATGAAGGTGCTATTATAACACTCTGAAATTAACAGTGCATATACCATTTGCTTGTGTCGTCTGTGCTTTAACAAAATGTCAGTTTGCATGTGTTTCGTTTTCTGAAATATAAGAGAGAGTTTAAGCAAGAGCAATTCAAGAGCTCCGGTTTAGCAGTTTCAGTATTTCCCCATTCTGAGATATTCACAACAGAAATGCACTTAAATATTCGAGCTCTGCCATGGTGTCTCTTACCTTTGATCTACGTGAACTTAATAAAGTGACTAGTGATGATGTTAATGTGAACGTTAGTGAATGATGAGCAAAATGTTCGATCGCCGGAATACGCGAGAATTGTCCCTATCATGTCGCACTATCTGCGTCATGAAAGACATATCTCACACATCACAAAGAACTACCAGCAGACTGTTCGAAGCCAAGCTATCAACTCACATTTTAGACTACCCTGGCATAGAAAATTATACAAATTTATAAAAATATCCTATTATCCTTCACCGTTTAAATTAATAGACAACTGATGAAACTCCGACTTCGTGGATATTACTGCATACAAATTATATAGGTTTAATGATAAATGCGAGGAAAGTTTAATGTTTCAGAACATGTTAACCAAACTATTTTAGAAATATAGCTTTACTACTAGAACAATATTATTGCGAAGCTTTTTTCTTATAGCAGCTAGAATTATCTATCAGCGGATAACTGCATGAGATCGTGAACCTGTCATTGGTTTATTTTGTTACAGCAGAGTCTGTTTTGTTTTTTTCTCATCTGCATAATGGTTATTTTACGTTGTATAGTTTAACGCAATCAGTCTTTCCTTGTTATTGAGTCTTTTAAACAAAAAACAAAAAAATTCTCCTGCCGATTGTTGTGCGACGTGCGAATGCGAAGCTTAAACTTTTACATTATTGGCAGCGAACGCCATGCTGTTTTCTTCTCGCTCTGCTCGAAATTCGTTTTGAGGTGAAATGTTTCTGATCTTGCCCATGCACGCAGGAACAATTAAGAGCCTGCATACATAGTCTCGGTACTTCGCTTCCAAAACTATTGATAGTTTACCAGCAGCCTACGGTATCACGAGTTGGTTAGAAACGCTGAACGCGGCAAATGTGTGTATTTCGTATTCTAAAATACTGGCAGCTTGGCGGGAACGACGAGGCTGTTTTGTTTGCGTTCGAATCTTTTTTGAGGAAATGTTTCTGATCTCGCGCGCCCACGCAGGAATTTGACAAGAGCCTGTTAACGCCTCTCAACAGTACTTCGCTTTCAGAAATATTGGTAGTTCACCAGCAATCAAATATGTCATATGGGTTTGTTAGAAACGCCCAACACGACAAATATGTCAGTATTTTTATATTGTTTTCTGAAATACTGACAGTTAGGCGAGTCCCGGGCGAGGCTGTTGTGTTTGCCCTTGCATGCACTGACTCATTTTGAGGAAATTTTTCTGATCTTGTCCACGCAGAACAAGCGTATGCAGTTACGCCTCTCTATTTGTATTTCGTTTTCTACAATATTGGCTATTTGGCGAACTCGCGAGGCTGTTTTATTCGCGCTCGCAACTCCGTTTGAGGAAATATTTTTGATCTTGCCCACGCAGCATTTCCTTACGCCTCTCGGTACTTCGCCTGTCGGAAACTGTGTTGTTGATATTACCTTGTTTAATTATTAATTACGGTGAACTATTTCGGGACATTAGAATATTTAATTTGATTGACATTTGATTATCACGTGATAGATTTAGAGCGGGAAAGTAGAGCAGAGTGTTGTCGATTTCCTGTGCGAAGGAGTGATCGAATTCGAGCTGTGATTTGTGATTTTAATATTAAGTTTTATTTGTTATTCTTTTGTGAATTTGTTTTTTGTGATCGTGTGGGACTTTCTAAAAGGATCGAACCCCCTTTTCCCACATTACTGGCACCTCCGACGGGATATTTTGGTGGTTTTATCGTGTGTTATACGCTCCATGTGGATATAAACAATGTCGTTAAAGAAGCAACTGACGGAGCTAGACGTGAAGTTAAGAGCTTTGCAATTTCGAGTGAACCGCAGCAACGAGATCATAGAGAAAGGTGACAGATCTGCTGTGGAGAGACAAAGAGAGTCCATTGAAACGCTCGTGAGTACAATAAATTGTTTAAAGGGGTCTATCGAAGAAGCGAAATTTGGGCAAGGCGAATCTGAAAGCGATGTAGAACAATGGTCGCAAGACATTGACGCACAAGTCGCCACAGCTGACCAGTGTTGTAAAAAACTATACGATTTTGTTAAGGAGATCGAAACGAAGGCGAAAGAGCTAGAATTAGCCAAAACGCACGACCAAGCTATGATGTTTGAGAAACAGCTTTTAGAGCAAAAGCTTGAGGCCGCTGCGAAAACGAAAAGGCTGGCAGAAGGCACTGTCAGATTGCCAAAATTGAATATAACTAAGTTTAACGGGAAACCGCATGATTGGGTTCGATTCTCTGGTCAGTTTGACGCAATGGTTGACTCACTAAATGTCCCTGCAATCACGAAGTTCTCTCATCTAAAGGAACTTGTAGAGCCACATATTAGAAGTGCTATAGATTGTCTGCCATTTACCGACGAAGGGTATGAGCGAGCCATGAAATATTTAAAAGAGAAATACGGTCACCCGAGTGAAGTTGCTGGGTCTTACATTACCAATATTATCGAATTGCCATTCCTAACTGAGCGAGACGTTCCAAAGATACATAGATTTTACGAACAGTTGCTATTTAACGTTGAAAGTCTCGAGACACTTGGAAAACTTGACACTATAGAAGGCGCTACCTATTATGTTGTTAAGAAATTAGAAGTAATTAAATCTGAGTTAGTAGCGCATGTTGAAACCAATTGGAAGGATTGGGCATTTCGAGATTTAGTAAATGCGCTGCGAAAATGGACGGAGATTAACAGTGTGGTTAAAACGCAAAAGCGCAAGAAGGATAACGTATCCCATATCCTTACTGATAGTCATAGCAACCGGCCCACGGGTGGGCGCGCTCTTACCTCACGAGATGCCGAAGTTAAATGTGTTTATTGCGAAAGTCCGGAGCACAAAGCAATCTCGTGTAGTAATGTGACGGCACCGAGTGAAAGAAAGAGAATTCTCGCGGAAAAACGTCTTTGTTTCAACTGCGCAATTGGTCAACATGCGGCGAGCAGCTGTAAAAGCAAGATCTCTTGCCAAAACTGTCAAAAGAGACATCACACCTCAATATGTCCGTCATCAAATGAAGCGGGATTAACCGCGAATGTAATTAAATCGGCAAGTACGTGTGTAGTGCATCCCGTGGTAATTGTACAAGTTAAAGGCATCAAATTCCGAGCGCTTTTAGATAGCGGCGCTAGTAACTCTTTCGTGTCAGAAACTCTGGTAAGTCTTGTGGGTGCGAAATCCGTAAAGACAAGTACGCGACAAATATCAACCTTAATGGGCACTACAACGACAAAAATGTCGCAATTTGATTTAAGTTTCGAAGCGCTAAAAGGTGGTTTCGTTCTGAACGCTCGTGCAACAATGATCAAAAACCGTGAACTGTTGTTGCTAGACAATCCTCACATCGACGAGAGAATTGAAGCTCATCAACACTTGCGTGACATTGAGTTTGAAGACCAACCAACGAAAGAGAAGTTGCCCGTGCACGTTATTTTGGGCGCAAACGAGTACGCGAAGATTCGAGCGTCTCAGGTACGTATCGGTCGACAAGGGGAGCCCGTAGCTGAGCTCACGAGATTCGGATGGGCCCTGATGAGTCCTGGAGAAGATTTAAACCCCACTTCAGGATGTCTGGCGGTGAATACTGCGATGGATCATGAACGATTGTGCTCACTTGATGTTCTCGGCCTGGCCGACTCTCCTTCCGGTGATCAGGGCGTGGTTTACCAAGAGTTTCGTGAGCAGTTATCGCGAGATCCCGACGAAGGTTGGTATGAGACATCTCTACCGTGGAAAGGCGACCATCCACCACTTTCCAACTATCATAACAGCAGTCTTCGTCGCATGCACAACCAAGTTCGAAAGCTTCGAAAAACAGGAAAACTCGAGGAGTACGACGCGATTATTCGGGAGCAAATTGAGGAGGGAATCGTCGAACGAGCTCCGAGAGAAGCGGTTGGTCGAGAGTTTTACATGCCACATCGTGCTGTGGTAAGAGAAGGCGCAGAGAGTACAAAAACGCGCGTGGTTTACGATTGTTCTGCTCGTGAAGGAGAGGGGCCGTCCCTCAACGACTGCCTTGATGTTGGTCCGCCGCTCCAAAACAAGCTTTGGGACGTACTGGTACGAGGACAATTTCACCCAATTGCTTTGGCTGGTGACTTACGGAAGGCGTTCCTACAGGTGCGAATCAAAGAGGAACATCGTGACGCTTTACGATTCCATTGGTTGCGCTCGGTCGATTCTAATGAAGTTGAGACTTTACGTTTCACGCGAGCTTTGTTTGGTCTTGGACCTTCTCCATTTCTGCTTGGAGGCGTAATCGAGCAGCATTTGGCAGGATGGAGCGAGAAACTTCCAGAGAGTGTAGCAGAGATTTCTCGAAGCCTGTATGTAGATGACCTGATTTCGGGTGCTCACAATGTCTCGAAGGCACAAGATCTGAAAAGCGACGCAAAGGAAGTATTCGCGGATGCTAGTTTCGAGCTTCATAAATGGCATTCTAACGAGCCGGAGTTGGAAGATCACTGCCAGAAACCAGAGATTATCGAAGAGACAACGTATGCCAAACAACAACTGGGTTACACTGCTAAAGAATGTAAACTTCTTGGGTTGGCTTGGAACAAAGATAAAGATACAGTGAGTGTGGTATTTCCTGACGAGAAAGCTAACCCAACGAAACGAGAGGTCCTGGGAAAATTAGCCCGTGTCTACGACCCTCTTGGGCTGGTATCGCCGATGACTCTTCAAGGCAAACTGATCTTCCGCGAAGCCTGCGAAAGCAAAACACCTTGGGACTCTGCCTTACCTGAGAAACTCGCTAAGCTGTGGGAGAAGTGGGAATCTACCTTACCAGCGCGTGTTGCCACCAGACGAAGTTTAGCTACTTACCGAGAACCTGTGGGTGCTGTGGAGCTTCATGCATTCGGAGATGCGAGTGGACGTGGTGTAGCGACAGCCGTATACGCCGTAGTGAGTCAAGCATCCGGTGTCACTCAAGGTTTGGTAGCTGCTAAATCCCGACTTGCCAAGCAAGGTCTTACCATCCCGCGTCTGG
Organism: Paragorgia papillata; assembly: GCA_035771165.1. Lineage (NCBI taxonomy): Eukaryota > Metazoa > Cnidaria > Anthozoa > Scleralcyonacea > Coralliidae > Paragorgia > Paragorgia papillata. The sequence continues at coordinate 1,032,607 of JAWNZC010000095.1, forward strand.
AGTTAGTTGCTGGTCATATGGCTTCGAATGCTGTAGACAACGTTCGGAGAGCTATCGAAGGATTTCCTGTCACTGCGACCTACTGTTGGCTTGACAGTACCGTGGCGTTGCACTGGATTTGTGGCGGCCGGGAGTATCGTCAATTCGTCGCCAACCGCGTTCGAAAGATCCAAGAGCGTAACATCGATGCCTGGCGACACGTGCCAACGGCTCACAATCCGGCAGATATCGGAAGTCGTGGTGGATCGGTTGAAGATTGCGAATTGTGGTGGAACGGGCCGTCATGGCTGTCCAATCGTGAACTCTGGCCACCCAATCTTGTGTCGAAAGAAAGTGTCGAGTCCTCTGTGTCGAGTCCGTTGCCGAACCTGATGCATTCGACAATCTGCTGGCGAAGTACGATCTCAAGAAATCGCTCCGTGTGGGTGTGTGGATATCCAGATTCCTACGTTCGTGTAGAGGAGATAAACGCGTCGGGCCAATTATAACTACCGAATTGGAAGAGCAAAGGAAATGGTGGATTCGAAGAGTCCAACAACGTGGTAAAACGTCCGGTGGATACCTTGACGAACAGTTGCAACTTAACTTGCAAGAGAATGACGAGGAAATTTTGGAGTGTCGTGGACGCATTCAAGGGAGCTATCCGGTGTACCTTCCAGACAAATGCGAATTTGCGACGAAGCTCGTTGAAGAAGCTCATCGAACGACCTTGCATGGAGGAATGGGGTTGACAGTCGCGAAGATTCGGGAGGAATATTGGATTCCTCGCCTACGTCGATTGGCAAAACACGTGATTAAGTCGTGCAGTGGATGTAAGAGGTTTCAAGCGCGTGCCCTTCTTTCACCTCCGCCTGGTCTCCTCCCTAAAGAGAGAACGCAAGGTTCGACTGCCTTCGAAGTCGTTGGCGTAGATTTCGCTGGTCCCATCCGGTATCGTCGGAGAAAAGACCAGGAGTGTAAGTGCTATTTGATCCTCTTCGCCTGCAGTCTATCTCGTGCCCTTCATTTGGAGCTATTGTTAAGCTTAGAGACGGTTGAATTTCTCGGAGCTCTGAAACGGTTCATTGCACGTCGTGGTCGGCCGTCTAAGATTTTCTCGGATAACGGCAAAACGTTTGTCGCTGCAGCTAGTTGGCTGAGGAAGGTGATGCAAGACGAGCGATTGCATGACTTCCTCGCAGATAAAGGCATTTCGTGGCAGTTTAATCTGAGCAGAGCTCCGTGGTGGGGAGGCCAATTCGAGCGCATGGTTGGTCTGTTCAAACGAGCATTCTACAAGACGATCGGAGCGGGTTCGTTGACTTACGGAGAACTTTGCGACATTGTACTCAACGTTGAGGTGGAACTTAACCACCGACCATTAGATTACGTAGAAGACGATCTCCAGCTTCCTATCCTGACTCCTGCCTCATTCCTATTCCAAAGATCGAACAGAATTCCCGAGTTGGAGACATGGCGCGAAGAGAAAGGCGATTTACGTAAAAGAGCGAAGTACTTACGATCTTGTAAAGATGCCTTGTGGAAACGTTGGAGTTCGGAGTACCTCAAAGCCTTGAGAGAAAGACACCACTGCAATCGAGACGGGAAGTCAGCGAAACTCAGTGTTAGAGATGTTGTCATCGTGCGTTGCGACGAGAAAAATCGGGCAAAGTGGCCACTCGGAATTGTCGAAGAGCTATTTCCGGGAAAAGACGGCGTGGTTCGAGCGGTAAAGTTGCGTGCGGGTAGGTCCTACCTGGAACGACCTATACAACACCTCTACCCCTTAGAGCTTTCGTGCGACAGACGAGAAGCAAACCCTGCCGTCCTTAACCCTGAAGCACCACCTTTCCGTCCGAAGAGAGATGCTGCTGTTGCTGCCGAATTGAGGAACAATGACATTTTACAAAATGAACATTGAGTGGTAACTCTGTTATGTACAGTTGTTTGGTAGTTTCCTTAAATGCATGTGACTCCTTACGGGTCACATGGGGGAGTGTGTCGGAAACTGTGTTGTTGATATTACCTTGTTTAATTATTAATTACGGTGAACTATTTCGGGACATTAGAATATTTAATTTGATTGACATTTGATTATCACGTGATAGATTTAGAGCGGGAAAGTAGAGCAGAGTGTTGTCGATTTCCTGTGCGAAGGAGTGATCGAATTCGAGCTGTGATTTGTGATTTTAATATTAAGTTTTATTTGTTATTCTTTTGTGAATTTGTTTTTTGTGATCGTGTGGGACTTTCTAAAAGGATCGAACCCCCTTTTCCCACACGCCTTCAGAAATATTTGCAGTTCACCAGCAATCAAAATATAGGCGTGGCTTGGATAAAAACGCCAAACACGACAAATATTATGTTTTCTGGTAAGTAAAAATATGTAAAAAAATTGATGAGATAAAACTAAATTTCGAAAACTGACATTCCATGCGAAACACGAACTCTTGTAACATTAACACTATATACATCAATATTCTAGGGCGTAATACCTAGAATTCGTAGCAAGAATAAATCACGCAATGTTCTACCCTAAATCATGCAAATGTCCCAAACATGCAATTTAAAATATAATAAATATATAATAAATAAATAAATAAATAGACAATTAAAAAACTATATATAAGTCGGCAACTTGACAAGAGTCTAAAATGAAACCAAATAGGCGTATGTATATGTATGTGTGTATGTGTATATATATATATATATGATATATATAGTATAGTTTAAGTGGGCTTACCTCAAAATATTGAGTGTCGCAATTGTCAGTTTTCACTTTACCTATATGGTAGTGAGCACTTTCCGACATTCTGTGAACAAAATCACGTGCTCGTTTGTATATATATATAAATTCAATTTTTAGACTTTAGAACGAAATCCAATTTGTCTTGTATTTGATGCTAATTTTTAGTGCAAAGTTTCTGTGAAACTGAAAGTATAGTGACGAGAAGGAAAAATTTACACGAGGCATAGTGTAAACCTTCCGGGGGAGAGGAGTTTACAGTTGTGCCGAAATCGGATTACTTGTCCAATTTAGATAATAGTTAAACTAATATTAGTAAAACAATTAAAGTATCCAAACAACGATATTTGACAACGACATATACGGCAAGACGCATGTATCGACGCCATACTTGTTCCCAGTCCTTTCTCAAAATTACAGTTGGGAGCCACGTCGCCTCACTCGCAAATTTTGGATGGGTTAATTTTGAAACATGAAGTTTACTTATAGTGCTATTATGCAATATTTAAGTATAGTTTAGCCAGCGCTTGCTTTCACACAGAAGTTCCTAGTTATTAATATGCATGATTTACTACGATAAAAACCTGCAGCCCTATTTAATGGATGAAATTCATGAAAGTGTGATTTTTACGGACAGTACTTTACCAGTGGCGAGACCGGCAAAGTAGGATGGGGGGAGCTAGACGTAATGGGAGTGATGCGCGCAAAGCATCTTGGGAACGATACATGTGTTTTTCGATGGCTTTTTGGATTCTCTCTCCTTTGAGAGGTAGTTGTTCTGTAAATGTTTATTTAAGTGTAAATAAAGTGTTTATCTAAATGTTACAAGTTGTCCCATCACAGATGGTGGAGGCTGCAAATCATTAATACATAATACGATGGCAGAGGAGACAGGACAAGTATCACGTGAATATTTCGACCAATGAAATAACTTTATTTTCTCATCATTCTTGCGAAGTTGATCGGCTGAAAATTTTGCATTGGAATTGGAAATACCGCATATTACGCGATTTTCATTCAATTTTTTCTTTAAAAAAGCAGCGATCATTTGGTATATATATTGTTGTATATATATATTGTTGTATATATATATCTGCAGGATTTTGCAAGGTAAACGTATTTTTTCTACTTTGTTTGTAGCCGTGTTGTCGCTAAGCGAAGACCCTACTTCCGGTTTGTCAACAATTTTCAAAGCAAAAAATCTCGAATTTCCATGGTTGGAATTCTCTTTTGCGTAATAAGTTGAAGAAATGTCTAATCTTGGATTATATCCCGAGACGCCCCCCCCCCCCCCCCCCCCCCCCCAACCGTTTTCGAGAAATACCGCGTTGAACGGAGCATGGTATTTTGTCTTTTGCTAATATGGCGCCTAATAAATTAAGAGAGCATTTCGCCACTAAATCTTGGAAGTTTCCAAATATTAAGAGGTTTATTCTTTAGAGTAAGTGTGGAATGAGTTGTGGATAATTATGAAAGAACGAAATTTGTTATTTATCTGTCTTTATGGTGCAAAACGCTCGACCTTGCTGTATAAAAATACCATCATTCTGGAAAAATTGTAAAATATTATCACAGAATGGATTGGGCTTTCTTAGAGATCTATTATATGTATAAGTAGATAACCCCCCTCCCCCCTCCCCACATATAGGTAAACAAAGGGATGCCGCCTCATTAATATTCAGGATGGTGACTAACCATGGTGACTAACCTCTCTCCTCCGCAGAGGCTTCTATTCTGGTAAATTGCAGGCAATTGTCGCAGGCGCGCGGGCTATCGTAAATCGCGCGGGGAACGTCGGGAAGGTGGATCGTCGGTTATCTGGCAGGATTTGCGGTTCTCTGGTAATTGGTAAATGGCATAAAAAACCGACGATTTGGGAGAAATTCAGCACTCCCTTCAAGATCTAAGTATCAAAGGTTAGCATGACGATTTTTGGGAAGAAATAGTGCGATTACATGAATTTATTTGATTCTTGCTGTTATTTACGTGTCTGCCATTTTAAATCAATTTAGATGTAAACTATATTTCAATTAATTTAGACTTGTTTATTCTCTTTACGATAACCATAATGCAGAAGAAGATATAGAATGCTTTGCAATAAGTGCAAGTACGCCGGAGAAGGATTTCTTTAATAACACCGAATTCGAAGTCGGCAAACGAACCGAATACGAAGAGATTTCAGTCAAGTATAAACAAATCTGCGGTTCTCTGGTCATGGGAGATAGCGACGATAGTTTGCACGAAGTACAACGTTTTCTTCAAGATCTAAGTCTAGAATGTTGTTCTGGACGTTATTAGTTCTGAATTCTTCTATGGAAATCACCCGGAACGAATCAAAAAATTCGAAACGCTGCCAGACTGACAAACGTTTTAATATCGGCGGGACGTTGAATCGTTGATAAACAGCCGACGAACTGCATGCGCTGGAATATTCTGAAGCTCGCAAACGTACCACATGCATTACGTGTATACGTGAAACTTATCATAGGTAAGATCTATGTTTACAACAGTTCAGTGTCTTTTGATTTAAACTTCTCGGGTAGCGTTTGTTTTGCATTGCATAATTCAAAACTCGAAAATCCTGTCCTTGTTTAACAATATTAACATTCTCGAGTTGAGAATTGTCTGCCAGCAATTTAAATGTGTCTTTTGTTCACAATTTATGGATTTCGAACTTTTCCGTAAGTTAAAGTTGATTATATCTTGAAATTCCAAGTCTGGTGCCTAGTCCATCCCGGAATTTGGGCGCCATATTGACAACATCTGGCAGAGGCTACTTTTCTTTCCCTCTCCCATCATTCCTCGCGCGTCTTCTCCCTCGCCCGCAATGCCGTCGCCTCTGCGGAGGAGAGAGGTGACTAACCATGGTGACGAACGCATGACGAACGCCTGTAACATGATTGGGCAAAATTGGGATAGTTAGTGCGCATGAGGTTATTATATTGGAATATGAAACCTATGCGAGTATATAGTTTTATAGTTTATACGCGTTTTATCTCCTGTCGACGTCTGTCTAACAGAAACCCCATTCTAATCTTAACCGAATTATTTTACAATTCACCGATTCACAGAAGAACTCTTGCCACTACATTTGAATACTAAACCTGAATGTTTATATACAGACGCTAAATATTACTTCAAAATGCGTCAGTATGCTGAGGGAATATTACAGTTGAAAATACTATTTATTTAATACTAAATCTTCGTTTGTCCAAAGATAATAATATGAAGCGAAAGCGAAGGAAAATGCACTTACTGTGCATATTAAACACTTTGACATAAAAATTCAGTATACGGCGTCTGGCTTTTCAAAACCGTTTTATTACAATAAATATCGGCGAAATGTGCGATGAAGAACACGACTCTGACAGCGCATATGGTTTTCCTATTACAGAGATCAACTAGAGGGGATAAGAGGAAGATAAGAAAGATAAGAGGAAGATAAGAAAGATAAGAGGAAGATAAAAGGAAGATAAGGGGTAGATAAGGAAGAACAAACTAAAGAAAATTCTGGTTTATACGCGTGATGTTAAATGATAGTGATGACATATAAGTATATCCGGCTATTACCAATAAAAACATTACACGCATAGTTTTGAATAACATTTATTGAAAATAATATGTGTTTACCAACTTTACCGCATCGTTAATACAAATACACGGGCATGAATTACACAGCGTTATTGCATGCGATGGTTCTAAATAGAACCTTGTGTTGCACGATTTACAATAGCCATATATGTTGTTTACGTAAAAGTCTCTCCATGAACATCTGGGGCAACTGCTTACATACTCAAGGTCAGCCTTTTCCTGACATTTATCGCATGTAGTCATTTGATGCGTTGATTCGGCATTGTCTTCGTCCTTCAATATCTCGCTTTCTGGTTCGTTCTCAGATTCGTCACTTTCTGGTCTAGTTCCTTCATTTCCTGTGTCATTCTCGCTGACAGATTCATCTTCGGAAATCGAATTTTCACTATCTGATACATCTTCAGAGTCTTCTTTCTCTTCGCGCGCTAGCATTGCAAGAACTTGAGCGTTTTCCATAAGATTCTTATCAATACTCGTATTAGGTATATTTCTGCCATAGTAAACAATTTCTCCCAAAGAGTTCCATGTTAATATGCCATGAGATGTTAGCAAACTGTTTAGCAACTTAAAAGCTTTACGTTCATCGATTTCATGGTCAAATATGATAGTATTTGGCTGATGCGTTGATCAGGTTGAGATGTTTCTTCTGTGCGGTCCATAGCTTTAAATGATTACGCTAGTGTGAGACGGTTATTTTAATACAAGTTCTACGAGCCCCTGTAGGACTGGTCCAAGTAGGAGATCAAGAAACCCCGAACCTTTCTGTACCATAATTCACCATTTGTAAGCGCACCATTAACGTTCGTTCGTTCACTCCTAGTTCTCGTCCGGTGCTAGTCATCCGTCACCAGGATAGGCTCAGATTCCAGCCGTTGGGTCTCGGTGCGCCCGCGATCCCTCGCCCAACCAACGGCTGGGCGCATCGGCTTTATTCCTTGTCCGTGACGTAATGGGTTAATATTTAAATAATTTACAATTATGCAAATAACACTAAGGACCATCTCTCTTCTTTATTGATTAAAAACTGCCAGTGGGATGTACAGTGCACACATTTTGTCAATAAAACTGATGATCGAAAATATTTTACGCCTGCTAGTTGTAGCAAGACAAGTATTGGGTGAAGATTACGTCAATAGAGCGAGTACGACGATCTTGATATTCTGATCACAGACTCGTTTGCCTTCGACGAGTGGAAAAGATTAAAAGCGAAAGACTTTCAGGAGTTATAGCATTTCTCTTCAAGGCGTAAAGCATGTATAATTTATTATCAGTTGAACGCGTGATTTTATCACAATTCATGAAGTTTTGACATTTGCTGGCGAGAATGTTTTGCTGCACTCTTCTATTTATATCATGCAGTGGGCCGTTGGCCAATCATATTCAAGTGGTTCCACGGTCAATTCAGATTTCAAATGAGATCATCAACATTTTTTTTCTTTCCCATCAGCGGCTCGCTACAAATTTACTTTGAGAAGCAGCTAAATTTTGTCATAAAACTAGCCGTGTGTTACGCTAAACTCGTTATATCTAACAATTTTTGTCGTTATTATTTTATTCATATTTTATTCACGGATTCGACTGTGATAGTATGATAATCAATCACTTGTGTGTGAACTGTTGAATATGGAAGATTTTACACTTATTCTAATGCGATTCCAAACGTAAAGTAATCTAATCTAACCTCCCCTGCATGAATATATATCATGGCTTGCATGAATCTTGCGGTTTAAATCAGATTGGTGTATTAAACTACTAACAGGCATTCAGAATTCAATAACAGTTTGTGTCCTCTTTGTGGAATGCTATTTTCTTTCCAAGGAAAGCCAGAGTTATCGACTGCCAACAAACGTCAAAATTTTGTGATAAAATTATATCGAAGTTTCCCCAATCGTACTTATCGAAGCATATAATTATTTACGTTTCGTCATTTACGAGTGAAATTTATGCCCCCCAAAATTTGGGGGGCTGACATATGATTGGTCGATTTCAACAATGATGAAGCCGATGCGCCCAGCCGTTGGTTGGGCGAGGGATCGCGGGCGCACCGAGACCCAACGGCTGGAATCTGAGCCTATCACCAGGATCACTTTGATTTGTTGCGAACCTGCGAGAGTTTGACCAAAATTACCCCCCTTGGGCTTAAAATGATCCTGAATGACCCTTTTTTAAATGAAACCTTTATAACGAAATGCCATGAAGTATTACCCGAGCTCTGACCTGAATTCCATATCGACAAGAAGAAAATGGCTTTTATTTGTCAATATATAAGCGAAACCAACGAAAATTTAGGCTCTAACAACTCCGAAAGTAAGTATAAGCATTTGTTTGTTGTAATTATTTCGTAGATTAGCAATAATTTGGTAAAATTTGACGAAAACGATCTCGGTCGATCAGGCAATTATCGAACAAAATTTGCCTAGAGTTGTCGGCGTTGTAATGGCAAACAGGAGTAAATATCACGCAAAATAACCTAAAATCTGAATAGCTGACTTAAAAACGATCTTACTTATGTATTATGGTCGTATGTTCTTGTATAATTCTGTTTTAATTTGCAAATTTCCAAAATAAGTTATATGATCGCGCGCAGGCGCACCATGGGGGGTCCCAATGGAAAATCGTAAAAAATCAATATAATATTTGCTTTTAATTGTATTGCTTTAATTTTTTCCATATGAATTTGTGAAATGCTGCTTTTCATTTTACTTGAACAAAGTTTGGTGGTAAAGTCAATTTCTGGTTAAATATTTAACATTTTGTTGGATAATAATAATATTATTAATAATAGTGATTAGCATTAATTAGCATAATTTGCTAATGGTTTGTCTGGCAAGACCCGAAAACCCAAAATTTGAATAGTAGAGGTAAAAACGATTCAAATGATATATTGTGGTATTATTTTTGTGTTATTATTAATATCGCAAGTGCAAAAATAGTAATTATTTTTACTATAAAAGGTGCTAATGGAAGGTGGGTGTATATACGGGAGGGCTTGTAACCGGAAGGTATTTTCTGTTACCAAACAGATGGGCCTATAACCGGGGGGCTAAGACCCCATTCACACATACACGTATTCCTAGCGTTTTCATATTGCTTCAGGTAATGAGACCATTGTTTTCTGCTCCCTTGAGGACCGAGAACAATATAAAAACGCTTAAGTGGGATTTTACGGTATTTTATTTACACTGGCTCAGGTAAAGATATTCAAGATAATTAATATCCTAGAATATTAAAAAATTCGTGTTCAGTTTGGTTTTTGTGTCTATGCATGTACAGGAATCAGTTTGGCGAATTTTGTAATTCCTTTCAAGCCGTGCCCTCCTCCTTCATTTAACCACAACACTCCTCTTAATTTCTTTTCAGAATACTTTCATTTTTTCAAGCTATAATGATATTTTGAAGGCATTTCACCATGTTACACAGAAAAAAAGATAAGAAATATTTTAATCAATTACAATGTTAATGAAAATGCAAGTAGTTTGCGAGGTTAGAACTTAGAAATGAAGAAACGGATCAGAACAAGCAAATTTTCTTGGATATATCTGGCAAATTGTTCTGACCCTCAGGGACTATAATATGGGAGAATACAGCTACATGATATTTTGAAAGTTAATAACAGGTTTTATTATATGGCAGCAGCGCTGAGAGGTCCGAATATGGAAATCCTGTAATTTGACTGCTTCATAAGCGGTCGGATATTTCCCGTATCCGCCCGCTCAAAGTTGAATCTGCCGTTCGGGACCGTAAGTTTTATAAACAAAATAGCAGTCATGTCAGTATATGCAACAAGATGCATTATAATTTCAGAACTACTCATTGTTGAAATATATCATGCAAGTATGTTGTTAGAAATTTTATAAGCTTTCATTTGATGTATAGTTCGAGTTCCACGTTTTGTGAAAGTTTTTAAAATGTCCAAAACGTTACTAATATAACATTTACTTCTCACAAGTATTAGAATTTCAGATGATTTTTTATTCACAACTTAACGTACGATCTTGAGCAATATGTCAAACAAAAGCAATTGAAAAATACTATTTGGGGTAAAAAGTTCAGGATTCTAGCTCAACGGAAAGTACTTTAAAAATGGGAAAATGTCTGCCATTTTCGTTTAGTTCGCAAGAAAGATGGGTCGAGTTTTCACAGAACGTTCACAACATTTATGGCCATATAATAAACTACTTATTGACCTCGCTTGTTCGGCCGTACTAAAAAAAAACATCGGTCCGATATTTCACTAGTACAGACCTCACGCTCGGTCAATAAGTAGTTATTATTGTTAGTTCCACAATACAGTTCCGTTTGTCTATATTGCAATCTCAACACCAAGAGCTGACAAAACGTCACCAATGTGGTTGGCGAGACCATATCCACCAGCTTCTGCGAAATTAAGACCAATGGCTTTATCGTCATATCTGTCGAGAAGAAGGGAACCAGAATCTCCGGGTTGTACTCCCACGGAAATCATGATCTGATCGTGGTATGCTTCCCCAGAAACTGTACCCGACCAGTCGATCGAGACGACAGCTCCTCTTGTGACAGCGTCTGAAGTGCGGCCATAGAACCTTATCAGGGTGCCAACTGTTGCTGCTTGAGTACCCATCACCGATGTACCATCTTTCAGCTTGAATTTGGTAATCTTGCCGCGCAGTTGAGCATAAGCACAGTCGAGACCTGTACTGACAACGGTGTCTTTAACAGTACCGATGTAATCTTCACCGGGTTTGCCTCCATCTTTTCGTGCTGGACTGATGAGCTTGGCTCCAATACTCCCCATCACGTGTGCGTTGCTTAGGATACCAATTGCATTGTTCTGTTTAACAAAGTACCCAAGTGTACCTGCGTAGGTTGCAGTTTGGGGCAAGACTATCTCCGCCTCTCAGTGTATCCAAAGGTCGCAATTTCGGAACTTCCAGTGGTGCAAGTTCAGCCACATTGCTCTGCGACACAAAATGGTGAAAGAGACAATATTTAATAATTAGACAACGAGCCCGAGTTGAAGTTACCGTCGTACGTACTTCGTGAGGTCCCTAATATTCGACGGAAAGACGTCACACTTGCCGGGCATTGAGAATTAACTGAGAATGTCGACGAGTATAAGGAACAAGAATGAAGTGTGAATGTAATTAATGAGCGTTGTATAGTCAATGATTTGGTACTTATCACAAAGGTGTCTTATTTTCTTTGTTCTGCAATTTAACTAGCCCAAAATCTCTTGTTCGGTTTCGGATTTTTGAATATTTTTTATCAAATTACGTTTGTTTGAGTCAGCTGTTGCGAAATGCTAGTATTTTGGCCTGACGTGCCACAAAGCCCAAACTCATCTTTGTAATTCTTGGAAAAATGCAATTGGATTTATTAAAAATGATATTTGGTGCTACTTCGAGTGACTCACCATGTTGGGTAAGTAAAGAAAAACTCTACTCTACCGCAGCTTGGATTCGAACCCGCAACCTTCGGTTTACTTAGACGGGCTACCGACTGAGCTACATAGTCAAGTTGGGAGCAGGTCGTTGAATGGAGGTCCCCAACTTGATATTTCGAAACTGAAGTCTAGTTTCTTCAATGTCGAGAGACTTGACTCTTTATCTTACGTTGTTGGAATAATTATTGTGCGACAGCGAGATCGGGTGGAGAATAATGATATTTGGTACTAGTAGTACTCCGAGTGACAAATTATATCGGGTATTAGCCTCCTCCGCAGGAAACTCTGTGTGGCTTCCCAGAACTGTGACGTTTTGATCAAGATCTTGACTTTATTTGGTCGAGATATTCAATTGGGGACAGGAAGCCAGAACTGTGACGTTTTACGGGCAATATTTTGGTCGAGATATTCAATTTGGCTGCTTTCCCCCGCTCCCAATCCCTTCCTGTCCCTTTCCTGCTCGGCCAAATTGAATATCTCGACCAAAATATTGCCCGTAACAGTTGAAATAAAGTCAATATCTTGATGAAAACGTCACAGTTCTGGGAAGCCACACATAGTTGTCTGCGGAGGAGGCTAATCGGGTATATAAGTAGAGAAACACTCTACTCGATCGCGGCTGGGATTCTGCTAAGCTACATAATCAAGTTGGAAACAGGTTGTGGAATGATGGGACTTATATTTGATATTTCGAAACTGAAGTCTAGTTTAATCAATACCGAGAGACTTGACTCTTCATCTTATGTTGTTGGGCCGGATTATTATTGTGGGACCGCGAACTCATAATGATATTAAAAATTTAAACTCGAAGGAACATGCACTTTGAACTTACTTGCTCTTCAGTGCTTTGAGTTTCAGGCCAGCTGAATCCTTCTCCCAACTTAGCCTCTCCTTCAAACACGTCAACAGGAACACCATCAATCTCTTTGGGAAGAATTTTGCTCGGAGGTATCTCTGATTCAGGTTTCTTGTTCTTCACCCAGATGACAAGGCAGATTTGATCAGTTTTCTGACCGCTAACTGTCCTGTGGTTTATGTCCACCGCGGTGACGTTAGGCAAGGCAAGGAGACGATCCACATGCTTCTTTTTTACGACTCGTATTCCCGCTCGAATTTCAGCCATTGCTTATACTTTTGGGAAAGAAAAGAAAAGTAATCGAATGCTTATGCGTGGTGAATGCTTCAATGCTTCTTGGAAGTATAAAGCCCGCGTCATCATCTATATTTGGTCAAAACTAACAGCTTTGTACCCAAAGGGCTGCGTATGCATGCATGGTTGCTCATACAGTAAAAGCTTAATTAATTTAAGGTGGCTCCATACAGTTTCTTGAAAAATGGAAAACACAAGTTTGAAAGTCCAAAACACGGGGAATTTTCTACAGAATTTTAGGTTACCAAAGATTTTTTCGAATTAAATTCGTTTGAAGGGTTTTTGGCAGCCATTTCGAAACGTCATTGTTGCCATAGCAACAACTGTTGCTATTTACTTGGTAACAGTTTTTGATTGTCAGAATGTTTAACTATGCATAACATTTAGTTCTATTCTTTTCCGAATTGTTTATGCACGTGTTTTGGACTCGTAAACTTGATTTTCCATTTTCCAAGAAATTGTATGGCGCCACCTTAAGCTCTCCTTTAGAGCTCCAATTTTCAAATAAGTCCCCCCCTGTTTTAAGCCCCCTTAAATAATATTCAAAGTACTTGAGACAGATAGATAGATTCATAGAATGCTTTATTTACCCACGTCAAAAACTCCAGCTAATACAGCCTGTAAACAAAACACGTAATTTGAAGCGCCTTTAGAAACTGTGTATTTTATTCCTTAACATAACTTCTTCCGACGACGTGTAGAATTTCATCATGCTGTTGTAGTTAGTGATTTGGTGCTCTTCATAAAGTTTCAGTTACTTTCTTACTTACTTACTTTCTTCATTCGGAATGCCATTATCCGGTGCTTTATATATTACTTGCGTTTTGTACCTGTTCAGTATCATAAACATGCAGTATAGTCTTTGATGTACTGTGGCATTTGTTTTTGTATCTCTCCAGGTCATATATGTACTGATGCATGTCAACCCCGCATGCATATTTGCCTGTCCTTTCTATTATGTCTTCATGATTGAAGAAACCTTCTTTGTGTTTCTGTCATTCTGGAAAAAGGTGATCTACAATCCGTTCTGTCGATGTACAAAACTGATGTTTACATCTTTATTTACAAAACAATATACTGATATTTCTTTGAGTCAAATACTATAATTGTAAACTTTTCTTACTTCCTCTTCATTACTTGCACTTGAAACAAAACATTTATAGCGGAAATAGAAGAAATGCGAAGAGATATCCCCGTCGAATCACTTGGTTTTCTGCTATGTTGCTTCGAACTGCTTACACTAAGTTGGATACTTATAGTGTAAGCAGATACGTAATTACTCGGGCTACCTGTAGTAGGCCGAGTCTAGGTTTCGCCTCGGTTTCTTCCCCCCCCCCCTTTTTTTTGGGGGGGTGTCACGCTTTTGCATTTTTGCACTTTTTACTTTCGCTATTTATTCATGCTTCCGATAGTTGTTTGCTGTGTGACTGAGTGAGGCCGTGAGGCATGTAAGTTCTTTGCTCCTTTCGCTTTTGGAGTTGGACAAAAAGTTGAACAGCTTTGCCTTTTGATCAAGGTGTTCTTGCACCTTGTTGGTAGATTTTGAAAGTGACTGGCTGACTTTGTAGATTAACAGTGATCAGACGTGGCCGATAACTGTCTTGATCGTTTATATCTTCATGCACCAGTGTCAAGTATGCACCACATTCTGCTTTCGATTAAGGCTCCGCATCACTTGCCAGTATCCCGAGTACATGCTTACAAATGTGCTTTAGTACTTCAAGCTGAATTTACAGAGAAGTGTATGTTGATCGTTTGCAAAACGTCGCATTTTAGAGGATAAAGCCATAATTAAACGAGAACGCAAGTCATCGCAAGTTCGCAGTCACGCTATCTCAGCCAGCCGCTCTGAATAATTTCCCGAAAATATTATGTACCGTGACTAAGTTAAAACTTGTTTAAAACACTCATGAAACCTTTATTTTGTTAATTTGGGTGTTCAAACGACCGCCACAGACATTCGTGACTGCAACTTGCGATGACTTGCGTTCTCGTTCTCTAAAAATCAATTCAAAATCAAATAACTTTCATGATATCTTCTGTGTCTTCAAACCGTGTAATATACCCTCGGATATGATATTTTGCAAGTTCTCTTTTCCTTATAAGGTAAAATGACATCACTGTCGAATAAAAAAACCCACCCCACTGATCTCTATATAACTGGATTGCTCATCCTTTATGGCCAGCAGTAAACATTTTGAAACCACTGGTGGCCATATTGGTACTCCAGTTCCAGTGTACGTTGTGGGATTAAGAGTAGTAAGAGTTTACCGAGGGAGTCGGAAAAGCCGTAAAACAATTCTCACATGGCAATTTACTGTTACTACCGAACTAAACAGAAGGGAAATACAAGGAAATACAGTTCGAAATTGTCAACTACATAGTTCAAGGCTTTGTAAAGACTTATGCTTTAATACCAAAAGACTCATTTAAGGTATATAGATAGTTTTCTAATGAAGTATTGGCTGATTTCGTTGGTTTTTACGAGTTTTGTGATATAGGCAAGTTTATCGATTAACGAGCAAAGTAAAAAACTACAAAATATACGGGAGAGTTAAAACGCAGCTTACTGAGGACGCGGCTTATGTAAGACGCTATACGTTAAGTTGGCCGTATATAGATGGGTCAGTTCTCGTTTCACGTTAGACGTGAAGTTGTTTGTATAAACGGGTTAGTTTGCGTCGTACATAAGCCACGTCCTATGTAAGTCGCGTCTTAACTCTCCCGCTTAAACGGTCAAACGGCCCTTATGTCGCCTAATGTCAGGTAAAATCTTAAGTGTTGAAAGAAAACGTTAATCTTGAACTCGTGCATGTGTCTGTTTAATAGAGGTTATTCTGCTCATTGGGACCCAGTCCGCTTAAAAGGGGTTGTAACTATAGGGTTTTATTAAAGAAAGGCATGGCCAGGACCTTAGATAGTATTATATTTCACACTGCAGCAATATCGCATCGCTATATTAAGGTATGGGGAGAAAATTCGCCTCCCCAACCTTTCTGTAGCTTTCCATGCTAATTCTGTACACTACCAGGAGACCATTATTGGGCCATATACCCCCAATCCTTACACCCAATCCTTACACCCCAATTCTTACACCCCAATTCTCATCCCTTAACACAAGAGACCATTAATGGTCTACTGTTGAAGCCTTGTACAAACTCACAGCAACTAATAATACTCAGTCTCTATAAGTTATGTTAACTCAATCATTGATTTCGTCTTATAATCCCCGAGCCCGGGCTTAGGGCCGAAGGCCCGGAGCCCGGTGAGGGTGCTAATCTCGACACGCGGGAGTCATTTTACACGCGCGGACAAACGTGAAATGCGAACGAATTTCTGTGATCTGAATATTTATTTGTATATATGTGTGGACGGACCATGCGCGGTTAAGATTGTGGGGCACTGGGGACAATATGTTTCTTGACAAGAAGATTTGAACTAACAACATAATTTATTCTTGACAAAAAGACTTGAGAAAGGAGTTTTTGGGAAACGTATATCACTTTTGAAAGAACAGAAACAAATCAACGTCTACGTATAAAGCAAAACAACGTCTTGAGCAGAAGAAAACCTCTCAAACCGAAACTCTAAAGGAGGAAAAAGCAATAGTAAAACTTGAAAACCAACGAAGAAATAAAGACCGGCGAAAAGGTAACGGTAAAAATATTATAGAGCAGCCACTCTCAGTAATCACGAACCTGTTCGTGTTTCCCTGTTTACATCCTATCACTGTTAATTTTGTTTTCTTTTTTCGTGTGTCCTTAAACTAAAGTATTTTAAACGTATCAATGCATGTCAGTTTGCTTGCCTGTTGTATTTATCCGTGGCTGCCGTTTTAATATCTTTGTTTAAATGGTTTTCTTATTGTAAAACCACTTGTGACTTAACGTATAGCTTGTCCATAACTTGCCATATTAAAAACTCGGAAAAGGAGCAATTTTTCGTCTGTAAAACGTACAAATGCTGTGGAAATATGTATTAACATGTAGGTGAAAACAGTTTCAGCACTTCAGATTTCGAAATAAAAAGAAAAGAGGACAAGGGGGGTTGCATTAATGTTTTCTAATCAGGGGGTATGTGAAAGCGGGCGAGGGGTTATTGCATTTATGTATTTTTATTATAATATAATATTTACTTTACAGGATCGACAACGGACACCTAATTCCAAATCTAAACCCACCTAAAAAGAGACTATTGGTTTTCTGTAAAGTTGGACACAGACTATGCTGTTTGCTATTGCTAAACACACTTTGGCATGGAGAAAATGATACATTACAGATAGAATATGGCGCTCAGTCCCTAGCTCTGCGTGCCGAAGACTCCCCTAGGCTTAAACCCTACGCGCCAATCGTTAATACTTTCTTATAGAAAGAAATCCAAAAGGCTGAGAAACTGTAGAGTAGTTCATTCAGATGAAATATAGCTAGCAGCGGTGATCGAGACGATATGCGGCAATGTTTTCGTCTGTAGGAAAACCCAGAAAAGTTGAAGACGGCAACTTCAGCGGAAACATTTTCTTAATCTAAACAAAGATATGAACCGATTGTGGTTTAGGGTGATTACTCACACGCTCTGATGAATGACGGTATAGTAAAAATTGGATAACAACCGCTGGGAATGTCCGCAGTGACGCGTTAACATCATGTAAATATAATATAATAACAGTTTTTAGTACGCATCTTACATACGTCTCGACCGGGGTCCTCCACAAAGTTCAGCCATGTGATGGACGTTCGACCTGCTTGAGCAGCTAGTAACTTCAATTTAGGAGCAAATGTAGTATGATACGGCCATTCCCGGAAAACATTGTACAAGTTGGCATAAGAAAATACATCATATAAACTAAAAGTAAGACAACAACAAAATCTATAATAAAACAAGGAGAAAAAGGAGGAACCCACCGCCAGTGGAGAAGTGACAGTCCTGACCCAGTAAACTGGGAGGGTTGATTGAGGTACCCCGTTTTCAGAACTACCAAGACTCCATGCATGACGGGAACTCCGCCTACCGTTAATAAACCTACACGACATAATAACTAACAAAGCAACGTCGCGTCATCTATTGTCAAACCCAAAAACACCAACACAGTCACGTATTATAAGACAATCAACATAGAACCGATGTCGCACAGGCCCGTTAGCGCTGTATGTGATCATTGTAAATAACTTGGGAAACGTCACCCATATTTCAGAATACAACTCTGAATTGCATAGCACACAAAAAAAAAAACTGGTGAAAGCGCGCCCTGGTGAATTCTTGCCCGTGGGTCATATAGAAGAGGAAGTTGTATCACAAACCAGCAACTGGAGACTCCTCTCCCTGGCAATGCCTTGCCCGGTAATCCATAAAGGCATAAACCTCACGTGAACAACATATTTGTGCTCATCCCTTGGCTTGAGCAACCATGCAGGCCGAGGGAGTCATTCCACAAACACTGACGAAGTCTCACCCTGGAAAACCTTGACTGGTAATCGAGACATCTCTGGAGTAACATATATGTGATCATCCCTCGAAGCATCTGGTCGAGGAACAGAGGAAGTCCCGTCACCAACATCTGACAAAACCTCGCCCTGGCAAGATCTTGCCGGGTAATCGATGAAGCTCACGGGAATAACATGCATTTGTGATCTTCCCTCGACCCATCTGGTCAAGGAAGTCATTTCACAAACAACTGGCAAAATATCACCCTGGAAAGCCTTGACTGGTAATCGAGACATCTCTGGAGTAACATATATGTGATCATCCCTCGAACCATCTGGTCGAGGAACGGAGGAAGTCATTTCACAAACTGGCAAAATCTCGCCCTGGCAAAACCTTTTTGGATATTTGGAACATTCTAAGAAGATTTGTAATATATCTTCTTTTCCTAACATGTCATCTTCATGGACTTTTTGGTGTTAAAGTTGGCGATTTTGACGATGGCCGTGAAACTTTTTTACTGGGTTCTAGTCGCCGGAAGTGACGTAGAAGCAGGCAGACCCTCTCAGACAGTAACAGTGTTTACATCGGAGTTTACAGTTTACCTTGGATTTTCTTGGCTTTATTCGGGTTATTTGGTCGGAAATTTTCTTAAAAACTGTGCCAAACAGGTGCGTATAGTGTTTTTACTCTCGAATGAACCCAATAGCGAAGTGCACAGATGAGGTCGAATTAATGTTTTTCTGAGTTTATAATGTATTCTTGCATTTCCAACAAAAGAAAATGGCTTTGTATGCTATTTCTTTTTTGCGACAATACCGATGTGCTATCCCAACTCACGGGAGGCGAAGAAGAGAAGGGTAGCTTAGTGTGAAAGGAACGCCGATTTCCTCAAAGATAAGCAATGAACGCCGACATGGCGACATCGTTCAAACTTGTCGAACTCCGACAAAGATAAAGGTGTGCAATGAACGCCGACGTGATTCGAGACGAAGTAGTTTCAACGGGAATATTTGGTACTAAGACGTCTGATAAACGAAAGAAAATGGCTTCGGGAAATTACCGAAATTCGGGAAATGAATTCGGGAAATTTGTTCAACTGAAGAAGCTACACTACGAACAACTGCTCGGTGGTATTATATGATCATAAGCCAAAAGACCAGAATCAAACAAAGTTTTCGTGATTTTTAATTTAAGAATGCTACGTTAAGCTTCTTTTTACTACCTGATGTGCCCAACTGTATAGATCAGTGGATGTGCCTATAGTTGAACAATATATTTTCTCTCACAGAAAACTCGGGGTAGTGATTCAAATAAGTTATCCTGGCATTCATAGGATTAATCAGAATGAGTTAATTATTTTTTATGAGATATAGGGTTATCTAATTTGGGCAATTGGGCCTACATTTGCCTACACGCTTTCCCCTTGACAAGTATATAAAATCGTCTGGCGTTATCCAGAGTAAAATACTAAAGTCTGAATAAGTCCCAGCAGACTGATTCAGCCAGTCAGGAGTATAACGAGAAATTCGAAAAAACTCTCGAACCGCCTTCGCAAAGCTTTTCGACGAGCTACATTCCAGTGCATATTTTGCACGTTCTCTGGAAGCTGTGGAAAATGTGGTTTCTACTTATAATATATTTCGTTGATGATGATTTGTCACAAAGCATCATTTTGTCGATACGATAATAAACATAAGAATTAGTGGTTTTTTTCCAAATTCCATAATATCACTTTTCCAGGAGGTATTTTCGTCATTACAGGGTTGAACTTTTTGATCAGTGAACACTCCCTGTTTCACAATTTTTTATTGAGAACATTTGCATGGTGAAAACTCACTGTTTAACGAACAATTATAATAAGTCATTGTTACTCGGGCTACTGTGGTGGCCGAGTCTAGGTTTCGGTTCCGTTTGTTTTTATTTTCTTCGCCACATTCGCATTTTTCCGCCGATAGAGGGATGCCAAGGTGTTACGCGGCGTGATTGATGGCTTTCAGCCGAGTCGCGCATATATCCGTACCTGCGGGGCCTAACGTAAATGAATCGTCTAAATAATGTAAAAGTTCGCGAACGTCGTAATTTTGAACCAAAATCCATTCAAAGAGGTCGGCTAGACTATTAAAAATACCAGGTGCCGAACGTAAGCCGAAGGGAAGAGACAAGTCGACAGTATACTGTCCTTTCCACTGCATGCCCAACAAAAACCTGTCCGATGGATGAACAGGGATTATGCGATAAGCGCTTCGAATGTCAATCTGCGCATTAACGCTCCCTTTCCTGTTTTGACAATTAGATCTATCGCATCTTTAACTCGGCAATACTGCAGGCTAAATTCATCTTTCTTTATACCGTCATTGACGCTATGTTCGAATGGGTATGAGAGATCCAGAATAAGTCGCCAGCCCTTGCCGTTTTTCGGAATAACTCCAAAGCGACTAACATGCAAATTCGTTATCGGAGGGGTGCTCGTAGGCCCAAACACGCGTCCCAGACCGACTTCTTTGCCAAAGTACTCGTCTGTTACTGACGGGTGTTCATAAGCTGACGGACAGTTGGAAATTGCCGATTTGAGTTGGGATAAGCGCGAGTGAAAACCAAGTTTAAAACCATAAAAACAACCATGTAATACGTAATTTACTTTCCGGCGATCCGGATGCGCAATTAATTGCGCGATGGGGTCCACCACATCGATTGCAGCTGTGACGAAATCTACATGTTTCTCGCGGCTGCTACACGAACCTGTATTCCACGTTCTGCATAATTCGCTGGCCTTATTGTCGCCCCACGCTTCACGACGCCTCGCCCCTTGTGTCGCGGCCCTCCTGTCGCTAAAACCGATGAGGTATGATAGCTATACAAATCGGGCTTCATTTGGCTCCAATCTCTGAGGTTCGACGCTGCGGCTTCGAGGCGAAATGCGCGATCGTAATTATACCAATACATGCCGCTGTAACGCTTGGCCATGCGTATAATGAGCGCCAAGTAAGCAAGCAGATCGCGCGATCGACCGGGGAAAGAAGTTGAAATCACCGCCACGTAGCTAGTAAAGCACTCCACCCATGTCAAAATATCTGACACCTCTTGCCTCTTTCGCGCGGTGACTTTAGTAACAGGCACGATCGAGCACCCTTCGATGGTAAATGAAGGTGATTCGGTCGTTGGGTCCTCTAAATTTTCTGGGAGAAGATCGGCCATCTCGAGAAACTTGTTTTCTAATATTGTCGAAACGACTTTCGGTGGGATTGGCGGGCGTCCCGGCCCGAGAATAAAGGCAGTTAGCGGCCCGGAGGGAAACGCTTGGAAATTTTGATCAGTTGTGAAGTTCAAGCGCCCCGTTTCGCCTGTTTGCCCGAATGTTCCCTACCTGATTCACCAGACTTAGCCCCACCGCGGTCGACTCTGGGTTCGCAATACCAACAAATGAAGGAGCAGTTAACATACCTTGCTGTGACGGCTGTGAATCGCTGGTCATACCTGAACGAGCCATGTCTGCGACTCCATATCTTTTCTCCGCGCTGCTTCCCGGGATGGTGTCGCCAAGTTGCTCGAGAGCCTGGATTCGTCCGTGTTGAGGTTCGCGGGACTGTTGATCGGGCGTACGTCCTGACTGTGGTCCATTCGCTTGCGCTACGGCTTGCGCTACTGGCCACTTCCACGAGGCCAGGTCGGAATTCAGTTGACTGGAAGGCAAGTGACCAATCGACGCTTGTTCGTGCGTGTGTCGAACCACCACTGCTACTTTCTCCGTCGTTCCCCATCTCCATTTATATTTTCGAAAATTTCTTACTTCTTGTATGCTACGTCTTCGCTGTGCCGTTCAACAGGCGCAATGATCGGTCAGCGTGGTGTGCCTCTCTCATATCGCATTCTCGCCCCACGCCCTGCGCAGTTCATTAGTTGTTATACCGGATAGGTTTTCGTGCCGGCACAAAAAATACCCGGTATAGTAATCTATTCTAACTGCACTTCTGCTCCCATTGGCTTACAGGTAGATAGTTTTGGGAAATGCGAGCCCATAAGCCAAGGAGCGAAGCAGTTGCGTGTTTCTCGTGGGAGGGGAGGTGGGAAAAACGCGTAATTACCAAAATGTGACACTATATTTTATTACGGTTTTCTTACAAATACATACACATATGTTTACATAGCTATATCCTCCCAACTACACACCCGGGCGCCTCGTTTAACAAACTGACCCTGACTTACTGAGATCTCACTGTTTTATAGCCAATGTTATGCATGACTGCACTTAGAATAGTAATCTATTCTAACTGCACTTCTGCTCCCATTGGCTTACAGGTAGATAGTATTGGGAAATGCGAGCCCCGTCGCCGGGTAACCGCCTCTACATTCCCAACTTGGTAACTTTAGCCCCTCCTACCTTCAGCCCAACATCACCCGTAACTCACTTCCCCACCCAAAACTTATCCTGAAACCTCAACCCAAAACTACTCATTTGAAACGGAGGGAAAGAACGGCTGAAAGCGTATTAAATTGTCACAATTCTGGAATCGAGTTCCTAAGTCCTCGGCTGGAATGCGACCGACCTGCGAGAGAGTGCTAACACCCAGTTTCCCCGACGTGTCAACAACCGAGAGAACTTTGTCCACCTGGGTATAATGGTCGACCATCTGTGTGGAACACCACCCCACGTGCGCGGCGATGTCGTTCTTTGAAGCGCCGAGCAGGCTGAGAAGGATCGCGGTACCACCCCTGAAACCATGAATAGTCTCATTTGTGTAGAGGCCCAGTGACCGTAAATATGTAACCAAACGAGCTTGAGCTGCAGATGCCAAAAATGGGGACCTCGATACCGAAGTATGTTTCGCTGTTGCCCGAAAAAGGAAGCCTGTACCCAAATAAGCTGTACAAAGTGGTCTGGAAACACCTCCTCGGAGGGTCTCGCCAACGCGTTGGTGAATGAGCAAACTTCGGCCATCCGGGTGTAACAAAATGTCCACAGTTTTTAGCCTTCCTAGATCCGAGGCGCGTTGTGTCCAGTGAAAAATTCAAGACTGAAGAATGCAAAATCTCGCGCAAAAATATATTTAGATATGGCCGTCGTGGTGGAGTTGGACAGAAGCATCCGCAAATGGTGGACCATTTTTTTTAATTTGTCGAAAAAGATAGGAGTAGCTTGGTTTGGGGATACTCTAGCTTCCATCTGCTCTGTTTGAATGGATTTTAGATATTGCTTCACCGAGAAATGTGTAGCCGGATTTCCGACGCCTGAACGGACATCGTAATCGCCAGAACGGTCCAGAGCGTTGAAGATGGAACGAAGCTTACCGATAGTGGAATCAACAGTTCCCGCAGACAAACGCGATGGGCAATCACACCGTCCTTTAACATGGGACCCAAGAAATACGCATACGTTCTGATGGACTTTTGTTCTCCCTTTCCGGAGTCTTTCCAGATAAGAAAACGGATTACATCTTTAGGGTCACAAGAAAAAAGCGTTTTTGGAGGGTTGAAGGCACTGAGAAAAGTCTGTAACTCGAGCTCCAATTGCGATTGTTGGCGTCCATATTTCGACAAAATCCTGACAGACTGAAGTTCAGCTATGCGACTGTCGATCAACGGTAGGTCGAGCGTTAACTTTTTGGCAGCGGGGCCCTGGATGTTATCGCCGAGTGAGACTTGGCTTGTCCCACACTTTTGACAAAACACTGCACAGTCATCATTTGGGTAACGGCAGTCCTTACACACCTTTGCTGGGCGCCAGATCCGTGAAACCGCCTAAACCGAGAACATAGATCGGAACGTAGCACCACTCCCAACACTCTATAGACGAAAAGCCCAAAGGTCCCAGTTAAGAGGCCTGGATTCAAAAGTTCCCACCCGCGTGGAGAAAAACAAAATACCAGGCTGCGCTTGCGACCCTACACGGAATTTGTCTATAGCACGTCCGTTGACCAATGGCCACCAGAAACGTCGAGGAAAAATATCGAGGATAACAATAGTAAACTGACAATGACAAGAGAGCAAAAACCTAAGGACTGGGCCGATCACAGCCAACGGAGGCAATACGTACGCATTCTCTTGCGCGTGGAGAGATTGAAGAAATACATTCACCCCTGCTGAATGCGGTGTGGGCCAAGGGGTAAAGTGGCGCAACGCTTTACCATCCGAACCGTTATGTACATTGGAGTCGAGGGACATCAGATCTACCGTATGAGGGCCCCAACGACGCTCCAAATCATCCCACGATTTTTCAGCGAGCATGCAATCGGCAGCAGACAACACTCTGGAAGGCGAGTCCGCTAAGTTATCCTTCGAAGGTACGTGACACAAAGTGAGTCCAATGTTCAATCGTAGGGATAAAGCATGAATAGATTTTATGACCGCCGTGAGCTCAGCACTTTTACCTCCCTGTTTCTTCCACGCTTGAACGAGAGGCAGACTATCGGTGTGCGCATCAACCCGACAGTTAGATAAAGATGTGGCCGCCGCTGACAGAGTATGGAAAAGTGCGAGGGCCTCCTTAATTACGATAGGTTGGGAGAGGTTATCAGGTTTCCAGTAGTCGCGAAGTGTGATAGGAGCCTGCTCATGAGGGAAAACCATTCCACCCCAGCCGGAGTTAGAAGCATCAGCATAGAACTTCAGCAACAGATGGCGCTCATCAAACCAAGGCAAATGCATGGCCTTGCCAATTATCGAGAAATCGCCAGTAAAGGATCTCATCGCGTAAATCCCCTTCAATCTGGATTCGCTTGTGAGGCTTGTTCCCGAGTAACCCAATTGCACGGAAAACCGCGCGTGAATACAAACGTGCTGCCGGGACGGCAATAGAAAATGACGTGGTCTTCCCCGCAAAACGCTGCAACATGTGGAGGTCTACCGTACCCTGAGAGAGAATCGTCTCCCTTAACGCCTTAAACTTCTCTTTTTTGTCATTCGGAAGTATGAAAGCCAAAAGGAGAGAGTTGGATAGGTAACCCAAAAAACGTACGCACTGGACCGGGACTAAAGATGACTTCGAAAGAGCGAGAGTATATCCTAAAGCACAAAGTACATAAGTAACAATGTAAGCCGCTGCCTCCGCTTGTTGAAAATCCGTCCAAGGGCACGACTTTGGAACGACCAACTGACCATTGTGCCTGTCGTCAATGTATTGACTGCAAGGGACCTTGATGGAACGAATGTGACTAGTTGCTACCAAACCGGTGGAATGGTATACGTATGCACTAGCTTTCCAGCCGAACGGTAAAGAAGCGTATACAAAATAACAACCGTCCCAACGTAAACCAAACATCACTCGACTAGCCGGGGTTAGTGATATATGATCATAGCCACTCTTATCGTCACAAACTGTCTGAAAATGGCCCGGGCCAACATACCGTGGAAGGTCGGATAGGTAATCCAGCGAAAATGGAAGGTCGCGGACCCACAGGTTAAGGAATCTCTCATCATGACACATCCTGGGTTTAGTTGGTTCAACTGTGATGGGCATTACTAAATGTGGAGGCTGAACCTGGCCAACTAAACCCCAAAATAGCAGAGATCCTGTGCGCACCCTTTCTTTAATAGTTGAATCAATGAAATCCTTGAATTTCCCACAGGATGGGTTGTTCGGGAATTCGTGAGAAGGGGGAAAAGGAGAATCGTAGTTGTGTCCCACAAATGTTCCTTTATATGGTCGAAAATAGTTCCACGCGTCAACACCATTGCGGATGAAAGACCAAACTTCATCCGCCTTGCCCTTGGGAACGATTCTTTCCCATTCATCATAGTGATTGTGGGGCTCCCCAGGGACAAAAGTAGAGGGATCACGGAAGATTACATCGCGAGGACTGGCAAAAACCTGACCACTTGATACCATACGCGGCGAGGGCCTAGGGCCGACAAAACTAGTGGGCGATCGATCGAACCCTGCCAATCGCACCATTGGACAGTTGGTTTGGGGTGGGTTTGGTTATAAAAGGACCGGGATTCAGCGATCTTCTGACGCTTGAAGGCAGGGACATCCTGAGAAAGAAAAGACCAATAAGAAAAGGAAATACCCGAAACCCACCAAGGGAACGCCCACTCCATTGTCGGCCCTAGGCAGCCCGTAAAGGCATAAAAGGCATTAGACGCCCGCACCTAGTTCCAACAATGGTAGGACAAAGAAACTGTTTTGGCGAGGAATATAGGGGGAAAACGCTCTATACAAGGCATTTGAGGAGCAGCGACCTCGGAATCGAAGGAAAAAATGACTAACAACAAGTTGAAATGCAATAGTTCTTTATTAATATCCTAATGGTTAAATTGAATACCACAGACGAGGTGAAAAACAATTTTATTCTGCATAATACGTCCAACAGGCACGCAACATAAATGTTAATTCAAATTCAATAATAAAGGGTTATTCCAATTTCTAAGTGTTGGTGAAGTTCCAAGATGGACAATGTCGCTGAAAATGACCCGGGCGGCCACAACTAAAACACACCATGCTGCGCCCACGGCCTGGACGCCAACTGGATCCGCGACCCCCCGTCGGTCGACGGTATGGATGTGCCATGCCCATGGGAATTGGCGGTCTAGAACTTTTTACCATTTTCGCGATGGTTGACGCGACCGAGGTTTCTTCTTTAGTGCCCAGAAGGCGAATTTATTGCCCCAAATTCTGGCCGATAGATCAAGGGCCTGGTCTGCCGGAGAATGGCCTCGAACTCGGCCGTTTGTGGATGGTTGGTACATCTTGCCTCATCCGACAGGCTTTGCAAAGCGGAAGATATCATGGTTGGGTCACGTAGACGAGCGGGAGCCGACGCCAGCTGCCCGACTAATTGTAAAGCAGCATCCACACCTCCGGAGCCTGCCCGGCTTGACTTTAAGGCCTCTACCTCTGCCTTAAGGGCTTTTAATTGATCTTCAACCTGAAAAGGGCAGAAAAATCACAATCATACTACAACTTCCCTGCGAAGTAAAGTAGATCTAAACACAAGGTTGTTTCAAAATCCTTTAAGATCAGTAATGAATGCAACGCATTGCCCTACAAAACGACCGTTTGAACAACCCAAATAATAAAAATATGTAGGCATGCACTGTACTGCATGGATGCGTTAGGTATATCTTCGAACACGGAAACAAATTGTAGGCTACGAAAACAGAACTGAAAAAATAGGCATGAGAGTGTAAACAACAAAATTAGCATCGCAGCGAATACTAAATCAGTCATGCATGTGTAGACTCAAGGGAACTAATGAGTATTAAGCACGGTATTGACTATTGTTCTATTGCACAGTTGACCGAATGCAAGGCAAAGTGCGATGGAATCGTTAGAAAGTCATTGGCAATTATATAGCATTGACATTGTAAAACCATGTTTTGCAAGTAAAATGACCACAACAGGCACAAGGCAGAACTGAGACGCAAACAACTACACGGAAAATATCAATGCAGTGAAAAAGCTTAAACCGATATAGATAAAAACTATGCAGTCTAGTATCAGCTGTCAAGTATACACAAAACATTGGCCTCAACCCATGTATAAAGTAGCAGTCAATCATCCATTACTCATTCGACATTGCTCATCAGACACTACTCATTACTGACATGAGTCATTATAATTATACTGTATGTCTGTAAAACGAGAAAGCGGCTTTATCCTTTAGTCTGGCCCCAACCACACTCGGTTAATCGCAATAGCGTTGAGTTCGTTATGCTGGCCTCAACCAGATCTAACCCGCCACGAGTGTTTACCCCAGCAAAAGGTCCCAATGCATCAAAGCTATACTGTAGCCAGTCCACAGGCAAAGGGAAGGGCAGCAATCGAAGGCTAAGCCTAAGGTGCAAAAACATGCAGCTATAGAGTATAGAAGTATAGATACTATCCCGCAGCCGACAACGGGATATCCGTAGGCGTAGCCAATGAAGCGAACATCGCATTACAACCGTTTGTTTAACTCGACTATACAGCCTACAAATGCATCTCGTGTTGTAACCATATAGCAAACATTTCCCTGGACGGGCCCCCAACCCAATGCAGTCTTAACTAAAAACGACAATACGCCGTTCGCATTGAATACTTAATACAAGATGAGTACGATAAAACAAAAATCGCTCGGCCCCAACCGAGGGAAAAAGCAGACCAAAGTCAAAGAGATAAATAATGAAGCATTAAAACAAAGACATACCTCGCCAGCTGGCTGGACCGGTCCTTGAGCTTGCGGCGGTTGAGCGGCTTCAGCTTCAGGAACAATATCGGCTTAGTCTTGAACGGCGTTGGCTTCGTGAACGCCAGCAGGGATCTCCACCGGCAAACCAACCGCTACATCGTTGGGGACTTGATTCTCGGCCATATGGACTAACTGTGCTCCGGGCACAGCGTTTAACAAGGCTGACCCTGACTTACTGAGGTCTCACTGTTTTATAGCCAATGTTATGCATGACTGCACTTAGAATAATGTGAACAGATCGATCGGCACGATATTGTGCCGAAGTAAGGTCCCGGCACGAAAATCTGACGATACAACCAATCACCACGCTCTATTCTATTAATTTACTTCCGGAACGATTTCGAATTCCGTTCACACTGGAGCTGGAACGGTACAAAAAGCTATCCGATACAAGATATACCTCTTTCGAGATCGGAGCGGCGCAGCGGCGTGCCGACACAGAAATTGTGCCGGAACAGGCGTTTTGTGTGTGAACAGAAGGCCTATCCGGTATGGTTTTCGTGCCGGCACAAAAGCTATCCGGTATTGTGTGAACGGGGCCTATAATAACCTCATCAAAATTGCAAAATTGCGCAATACCTCCCATATATGGACACTTCGAGTGTTCGGTCACTTCGAAAATTCATCGACAGTCATGTTCCTTTTATAAAGTTCCTATTCTGTGGAACTTTGTATCAAGCACATCACTGATCAACTATATAAGCAATTTATTTGGAAAACCTACCAACAATTTCGTCAAAGGCAAAGCTAGCCGAAGCTGTTGCATCCTAGTGGCAACCGAACAACCGACAACGATATACAGTTTTCTCATGGCTAAACAGGTCCGGTCTCTACATTCTATAAATATTTAATACCGCCGGTACAGATATGAGGATCAAAACGCTAACATTCTGGATCTGTATATACTTTCTCATGCTTTTGGTCGAGCAATTGCGATGTTCATAGGTTTTCCACATGGCTTCAGCCTTCAGCAATACTAACAGTTGTTCAATGATCTGGCTCACGACTGTCTGTGAATTGGTCTGAACTCAGGACCTGTAAACCTCATGAAAACTATTGCAAACAAAGTCCAAGATGTGAAAACACAAGGAACATTCATGAAGATGACAGACTTTAAGGAAACAGTTTGTTGACAGTAACAGTATCTTTATATTTTTGCATTATTATTTATGTGCTTTACTACTAAACGAGTTGTATATTTGTTATGCTGAGTAGGAAGCTTGTATACACATCTACAGTATGTACCATTTGTGTTTTTACCGACTGTTGTTGTCTTTGAGTTTGAGATCGGCAATGGACAGTAGTCTTATTGATCCATTAGGATTTATATTCAAAGTGCTTTGAACCTTTGAGTATGTAATCTTGTGACAAGTATGTTATCCACATCTTGATGTTCATTTTGATACTGTATAAATTTTGATGCATAGATTGAGTAAAAAGATATTCATCATAGAAACAACTTTGAACCAGTCATGTTCCTCATATATATATACAGTAATACTTTAATGACATATTGGCCATTATAACAGCAGCCAAGTGTGTGTTATATGTGGATGGTATTGGTACCAAAATGTATAGAGAAATTAGGAGTGTCTGACATTCAACTACAGTACTAGCACTGCAGAGTCAAAGAGCCTTCCCAACATGCTCTAAAGCAAAAACATGGAATCAGGATTCATGTTGTATGAAGATATTGCATAGATGTAGGGTGCGGGTATATTTTACTAGTCACCTATTGCATATTTGCTAGTGCATCTGTACCTGGCCCACACATGTGAAGTTTGGGCACCTCAGACAATATAACTAAAGGTTGAAAGACTACAATTCAGGGCAACTAACTATATTTTAATGAAGAAAACACAAAGGAAATCAGTACCGTGTTGGTGGTTTGGATATCGGAGGAAGAAATTACATAAATTAAGCAAACTTTCATCTTGATTTTCTCTTAAAATACTGATTTGTTTGAGATGCTATAGCCAAGGTTTTTGAACAAACTTCGAGGTGTTTGGATATCCTGATGAAACGCTCCTCCGAGTGTATGATATATTACATCTGAATGATCATCTGAAAACAGTTAATTACTCGGGCTACCTGTGGTAGACGAGTCTAGGTTTCGGCTCCGTTATTTTAATTTTTTTGTTTCGTTCCCCGCGGGAACGAAACTGTTACTGTGTTAGCTTTCCATTGACGTCACAAAAGAAACTGTCATCACAGATGAAAATAGTCCAATCGCAGTGCAGTGTTGTTGGCAGCATAAGCCAAAACTTCGATCTTATCCAATGAAATCAAAATTCCGCATAAAAAATTTAGTTGTAGGCGTGGTTAAACGCCAAAACGAAGTGAAATAATATTGCTGATCTAGCACAATTAGCTGAACGACGTAAACAATCCCGTGTGAAGTGATTCAAGTGAATCCTACAATACTACGAACAAGCGAATTTCGAGTACTGTAGGAACTTTCCCCTCTTTGAATTCTCCGAAATTGCATTCTAACTGCTCGTTGGCGCTTTAGATTTAACAAGACGCGTGGTCAGGCGTTCACTTGGGCCACTGCAAAATCACAGTGCTATATATAGTACGTGAAGGTCAGTGTTTTGGGTGGCATAAATGACCGCTAATGTAGCCGGCTTTCCTAAACAGCGACATTTTATGTATCTACATATAAATAACTGCAAAATTTCCATCGTACTGACGCCACATGTACATTTCTCCTATTCACCTCTGACCGTGTATAGGAGGCAAATAAAACGTAGCATTAGGGATTTAAGATCACCTCAACTACGACGTCCTTCAAACAAAAGAACTATTCTAGCAAAGAATAGCGAATGAATACTTCTTATAGACTCTATAGCGCAGTGCTATTTCTTCATTCGACACCAACCGAAAGATGAGGATTGTTGCTTTGACTCCAATCCAGATTTTAACTATACAGTACAATCGTTTTAGCAGTACTAGGGCGTTATACTGGGGTGTTAAATTGAAAACGTTATATTGCTTTTAACTGCCGTCGTCGTCCTTGTTTATATTGTTTACGAGTATCGCGGTTGTTTTTGTCAAACAATACCACAATGATCAAATGTTATCGCGCCATCAATCGAGCTCAAAACTTAGTCCGCATTATAAATAAACATATTTCCACAGAGTTTACATGCATGTGTAAAGGTGCAATGACAGTGTTGTTACAAAGAGTATTACGGGTTATCTACCGTCTACGTTATTACGGGGACACTCGGTTAATTACTAAGAAGGGAAACCGGAGAAAAACCCTCGATCCCATTCCGATTTACTGCAATCTCAATTACAATCTATCAAGTATATCAATCCATTTCTAAGCCTATACGTTTATAGTTTATTTTTCTGGTTTATTTTACAAGAACAACATACCAAAGTATCTATGTACAAAGGAAAAGCATATATTGCTAATTATTTTCGTACAAAGAAATAACACAAAAACAAGATCATTACGTGCATGTAATGGAACTACATAACAAAGTGTAAAAGCAAATATTGTGGGCAGTTGCTATTAACCGCCAATTTCCTGTCCTAGAACTACATCATCATCATCATCATCATTATTTTATTTAAATAAAAAATTATACAGTAACAATCACTGTCCGCAATTAGCAAGTGGTAATTAGCAAATGCTACAATCTGTTTATTATACTTTTACATGTTATATGATTCTATTCTTTTTTTACTAACTATTTACATAAACACATTTTTCCTAACAATCAGCACAAGGTCCGGATCATCGAGACATCGAAGCATATATAAACACCAACCTCGTACCCAGGATTTTCCACTCTAGCGAGAGAAAAGACCCTGGTAGGAGCTGCTGAATTATTTTTTTCTGAGAGGGGAGGCAAAGTAATATTGTGTTCGGAGTCGGCTAGCGTCAGCGTCATGATTTTCCTACTTTTATTATAAATATTATCACTCGCGATATTTCCCATTGAATGTAAAAACATAATATCAGTCCTGAGCGATGTCATTAAAAGTAAAGCTGTACCAGAAAGTCCAAGAAAAATCTACGCAACTCAAAATATAAACACAAATTGCTGTCGCCTGTGTCGTTCTGTTTGTGATGTGCGACACTCGAAAAAATTAATTCAAAATAAAGAACAAGATCTTATCGGCCGCGGAAGATATATACTGTGCTTCAATTCCCAATGTCGACTCACTTCCACATTTGGTCTGCAGAGCTTGTGAAAGGCGACTTTACAGTTTCGAGACATTCAAGTTGTTATTTCTGAAAGCCAAGCCACTTTTACTAGAGTTAAAAAATGCAGTACTTCCACTCCTCAACGGCATTTAAAAAAGATAGAAATGGCCGGACCTTTATTTACTTCAACCGCAAACCAACATGACAAAAAGGTACGTAAAAAAATGGGCTGTTGTTCTTTCATATGTTTCGTTTTCATATGTTTCGTTTTCATATGTTTTTGCGACCGATTTTGACAAAAGTAAAACCCTCTATCCTTCCCCGACAATAACCGCGACAGAAACTCATCAAAAATGAAAAACTCCTGAAACTCGGCACAATATAAACTATCTGTTTATTAGTTAATTCATGTTTCCAACTCCAAATTTCTCTCTCCCCTTCTTGAATCGCAGATATCATTAAAATTATACAAAACAGCAGTTGTGTGTAATTTATATCTTGGCATTTGAGGCTTAGAATTTTGTAAGAAATGTTATTGAAACGACACGTACAAACGTTTAAAACAGAACTGAAAAACTCTTCTGCATACTTCTTCGACAAAACTTAACTTTATTATAAACTACAATCAGTGACAAAATAACGTGGGACACTGTTAAAAATCGCATATTTTATACTTAACGATGAATAATCGCTATTGCTGACTGAAAGGTCATATATAAGGTTAGGCCAAACATTGCATGGAGTGAACTCACAAAATTTAAGTTTTTAATACAATATACATGTTATACTGGTTTTAAATTGAAAACAATGCTCCGATACTTGGTACCAAATGAAGATGCCAGACTTCGAACTGTTTGATCGACCTGCCACTGCTATTGTAAAAAATAAAGTGCGAAAACTAACCTGCTTTAAAATTCCAAAGCGATAAATCGAAGATAGAATTTTCAGCTAGCAAAGACAATGTTTTAGGTATGAAATCTCCAATATAAGTAATCTTCAATTGATGTCTCCATTTTTAAACAAGTAATTATTGACCAGTAAGTGTTTGCAATGATAATCGACAACCAGATAGAAACATTTCAGGCTTTATTAATAACAACTAGATTAGCCAGCGTAGACGACAGAACTCGCCAAAATAACAAAAAGAACATCCCCTCCCGTATTAAATTTTTTGCTCGGTGCAACGTCAGCAAATCGTCAGCAGCTCCTACCAGGGTCTTTTCTCCAGCGGGCGCAGAGAAAAACCCTGGGTACGAGGTTGATATAAACACTTGGGAAGACTGACACAGTGTATAGTCTCTGTATCACACGTAACACATCATAGCTATTTCAACTCTCAAACAGTGAAATTGACCTTTTTCTAAATTCTAACTAAATCCAAACAAATATTACTTATATTAACACCGCAGACTCAGAGTATTTTAAGCCATTTACAAAGCATTTGTGTCCGTGTTGTATCGCGCAGATGTACAAGTTCGAGCCTTCGACTCATATTGTAAGTATCAACAAGTGCTGGTATTAACCGTGACGATGCAGTGTCAGCAAAAAGCATTTCATTATTGGCTCTCGTTAAAAGTATTTGCGAGTATAAATGGATATATTTGTTTGCTGAGATTAATCAACACCACAGCTTGTTTCTGAAACCAAAACTATTTTTGACAAAAGCCTGATCAGGCTTTAACTCGGGCTACTGAGTTTGACAATAGAATTCAAGAAGACTATAGAGCCTAGAGGGTTGAGGTGGTTATAACTACTGATTCTTCCCCAACTGATTTAAAACGCATCTGAATTCTGATCTAGACTTGCTCCAAAATTGCGAGTGTACCGGAGCGAGTTGCAAAGAGCCTGCGGCAACGTCAGATAAACACTGACGTAGAAAGAAATTTTTCTGTAAGCGCTTTCTCAGTGAATGTCGCTGTATCGTGTTCATTCATTGAGTAGTCAAGAATCTTGCGGACGAAACTTCGAAAAGTAATCACTGCATATACACGTTATGAGCAACACAATAATTTATCTTCTTTCTTTTCATTAGACAGTGACTATACGTACGTTCACTTGTTGCAGTCGTACGATAAGATCTAACGCTTACATTTCAAGTGAATGATATTGATGAATATAGTCATATAGACTAGCTACCAACAAAATCGAATGATTAAGATCATAGTCATCAAGTCTAGTTGGTGTAGGATATCGTCATTCGATCGCGAGTTGTTAGCCGTAAGATAATATTATCAATACCTAGCATTTTGTTGATATTGGGCATTTTGCGTTTTTCTTTGAGATGAATGAGATCGTACCCTGGTTCCAGAGGTTTTCATGTCGTATGCGAGCGAAGAAACCTCTGGAACCAGGGTAATGAGATCACGTGCTTAATAACCCGTTTCTGACATTTTCATAGCTGGAAGTTGCCGATATCGCATCAGGATAGTCGTCCAGTGGGCCGTTTTTACAAAATGAAGCGCAAGCAACATATATAGCAATCCTGCCGTAGTACAATGTCAATGAAACTGTCTCCTCCAAACAAGTCTTCATACAACATATTCTCGCTTCTCTTTCTCTTTTTTGAACAAGGAATAACGCGTATATATAATACATAGTTCTTATTTGAATTACATTTTAGTAAGTAGGGCAAGCGCGCTTTATTTTAATGTTCCTCATGCAGTGTGTTTAGTAGTTGCCGTCCCTTGCGATAGTAACTTCTAGTTCTAATGTTGTTTGTCCGAACATTTCCTATTTTACCCCCAGCCGTGCAAACCGCCGAGGTCCAAGGTCGTGGATTCAAAAGGCTGAAAATGACGTCAGTGGCGGAAAATGACGTACTCTGCACTTATTAAAAGGGTTTATATACAGTAAATTTGATTATATGACGTAACTATATTTCCGTAAAGGAAGAACTACGATGTCTATCTGCTAAGTCGTGCAGTCCTTAGTCGTTCTAATATGTTGTGGTGCTGCTACGATGCGCTTCTAGTACTAACACATGCATGTCATGCAGGCTTTAACCAACACAGTCACTGATTAAATTGCGCGCGCTACATATGTGTCTTCATTACAATGTCAATGTCGGTGACTGCAGTATCAGATAACCCAGCATGCATGTATCAATGTATTCCGATGCTGCGTGAAAAGCATCCCATAAAGATCGGCCGCTCATATTTTAACTATTACTTAATCTTTCTGACTTTTAATAGAGCTTCATATTATATGAAGTTCAATATTTAAAATGCGGATTTTTAGCAACTTGCTAAGAAATCGCCGTGTACTGTTTGCTAGTCAACATGCATTGCAATGTTGCTGTCAATAGGACAACTATAAAGTATAAAGACCGTAACGTTGAATATTGCAATTTGGTCGTGCGGGAAATAACATCCGGTTTGGCAAATTGTTTGCCAGGAAGACAGACTCAGTCATGTTCCGCATTCGGAGGAAGCCACAAAAATTATATCTAACCATTTTTGAGTTCCGTTGCACGTCAAAGCTGAACCAAGACAAGTTTCCGCCACTACGGGCGGAGCGTTTAAAAGGGAAAGATCGTTGCCCGAAAAATCACTTCTTTCTGGTACTGTCGAGAAACTGATCAATTCAAAAAGAAGAACTTAAAGAAGAAACAGAAACAGCTTTATCTTTTATTATGAAGTATCTTGGCCTTATTCTTTTAGCCGTTGTGTGTTCGTCGGCAGCAGGTAATTTCTTAATTTTTGTTGATTCTTCTTTATTTTGAGTTGTATTGATTATTAGCCTCCTCCGCTGGCAACTATGCGAGCAATGTTTTGGTCGAGACCAGAAATGTGGCTTTTCAACTGTAGGGGTAATGTTTTGATCGATCGAGATCTTCATGTTGGTCGAGCATGAATTGGAAATACCCTGGTTCCAGAGGTTTTTAGCTCAGAGGTGAGCGAAGCGTCCGAGCTAGGTCGTACCGCGCTGGTTGCCCTGTTGCAGGTGACCGAGCCGCGCGCCGTATATTTATTTGATCGTTGTTTGCGTTGTGTCAACTGCTACTTGACACGATGCCAAATATGTTCACACAGGCCAAGTATGAGCTCAGCAAGTCAAGGTTATTTATAATGCTTGTCGACAATAGCTCTTCTAAAATCAATGGACAAAGCTTTTCCACTCTCATATCTCCTTCCGCGTTTGATAAGTTGTATAATTATTATCTCACAACTTGCTGTCTGGGATCCCGCGTTAGGTCGGCGTTAGATGTACGGTGCCGTCACAACTTGGACTGACTTTAAAAATGGATTGGCGTGCGCGTATTAAAAGCGAAGGACTGTATAGTTTCAAGATAAACGTCCGCGTATCTTCTTTGACGACTTTCACTGTTTGATGCTGAAAAATAACAAACAAATCGAATAATGACGACAAGATAAAAGATTGAGTTCTCAGCCCTCCTCACGAACGGCGCAGACGGACTCCAGATGTTAATACAAGTGTTTTACCTGACATCCCTTTTTGCGGATACTGGTTGCTAAACCATATCCGCTATGTCATGCGAGCGCGGTTGTGTGTGTGTGTGTAAGAATGTTTTCGTCAATCACGTGATCAACGGAAACAACCAATAGCGGATCCGAATCAG
The DNA here is from genome assembly GCA_035771165.1 of Paragorgia papillata. NCBI lineage: Eukaryota > Metazoa > Cnidaria > Anthozoa > Scleralcyonacea > Coralliidae > Paragorgia > Paragorgia papillata. Next base: position 1,069,820 of record JAWNZC010000095.1, read on the forward strand.
CATACTTCAGAAGTCTTATTTGTATGTTCGAAGGGTTTACGAACGTGTACCAGAACAACGAATGGAAGATAGAAAGTTGAGGTTTGCTTCAGGTAGACATTTATGTATGTATGTACTGTTGTTTTATACTATAAATACAAGCGTGCAGTGACTGCATAGTGCATATATACATGCAATACTTTCTCGTGTTCATCTCAGCATCACATAATCAAACCATACAAGGTGTTTATACTATAATAATTCCGTAACGCGTTTCGACTTTGTCGCCTAAACGACAACCTTTCCAAGGACGAAGAAACAGTGTGAGCGCTTGTTTAGCTTCGGATTAAAGATCTTTCTGAAATCTGAATGCCCTTTTAACTATTAAATGTTTGAAGTGTTTACGTGTTAGGCGCTCGGCCAAGATGTTTAAGCTATAAGTTTACACGCAGAAATCCACCGTGCTTGGGACTTTTTATGTTACATGTAGACGTATTCAATACTTACTCAAAAAACGCGTCGAACATTGATATATTGAGACGCATCAATGCATGTGTTACTAGAGTCTAAAACATAGACATATAAAACATAAAAATATCGTATTGTTTAAAAATGCGATTAGCGTCCGCGTTTCCTGTTTTTGCCGATTTACCTAAACGTGAGTTCAAATATTTTAGTATTAGGCGTTAGAGATTGGGGTTAAATAATCGTTAGAAATTAACGATTATTGTTATTGCTGTTGGTGAGACGTAAGAGTACATGTTGAAGGGAAAAAGAAGGCAGAAGGGTGCAGTCAATTTATAGCGTTTTTGCTCAGACAAGAGTGTTAAACCGTTCCAATCAAAATTTCTGAAACCTGAATAACCTTTGAATTAATGCTTGAAGTGTTAACATAAGCGCTGGGCCGAGATGTTAATTAAGCGATATAAGTATCATATTTTTAATGCGATTATAGAGACTTTGCAAGTTGTCAATTTGTCAATTCTGTTTTCAACGTTGTTTATGTCTCGCTCATCTTGCAGATAGTTTTCAATAGTCAGCAAGTTATCAGATATATTGTGAGCATGAGTAATACTTTTCAGTATTAAAATTCAATAAATCATATAAATCGTTTATAATCAATTTATCTTGATCGATGATATTGATTATTAGTACTCGGTTGGGTGGCTGTTGTCGGTAAAAGACCCTCGAGGCACAAGAGAAAACCGGGTTCTCTGATTTTCGGCTCCTTCCGCAAAATCAACACTATCTGGGATAGGAGTGGCGTCCACCCCTGCCTTAGGGTAGTAACAAAAGATAGAGGAGCCTTCTGGCTGAGTCCGACTGCGGTCGACCAACTCAACTCAACAATGAGAAATTACTGGAGTAACGAGTAATACTAAAATGATTCTACATGTATCTTTTCATAGATGGAGATGTGGTGGAGACAGACGAACTACGCGTCTCCAATCCTGATCAGGCGGTTAGCAGTCATCAACTGAGAAATGCTTTAAAGCAAGCGAAGTTAGAAGAGCATGGCTTTAAGAAAACCGTACAATTCGTTGTCGAAAGCGACGAAAACGGGGGAAAACGAAGAAAAAAGACGGTGTCTTATATGGTCCGTGATAATTGTTCAATGGCGCAAACCTGGCAAAAGAAGTTAGAGAACCTACTCCCCAGCGACTTCTTCACCAGCAACGTCAGCAACACGTTTTCCAGAGAGATTCAAAAACGCACGCTTGGTCGTTCCACAAAATCTTGTCGAATTGGATTCGAAGTGATTTTCACGAAAGCTAAGCCAAAAAGCGTACGTAGCCGCTCAAAACGTTCGAAGCCACCGGTCGTTATAATAATAATTATTATTCCCACTACCATGAAAGGCGTAATCGAGTACTAGGAACAGTTATATAATGTTAGTTGTCGCATGATTCGAAACCTAATTGTTAATATAGAGGACTCCCCCAAAAGGAATAAAACCTAACTTGTGATTGAATTGTTTATGAGTGTGTTATCACATCCCTTTCGCTTAAATTGACTGAGGGGTGTTTTACTTGCATGGTGCGATACATTATAAATTGCATGCATTGTTATATATCAAGTGTCAAAGTCCGTTTCTCTAGCTCTCCCGCGTAGCCCATGGCAGCGGGTATAACAATACATTTATTTTTCCTTAGGGAAAATTTCGGGGAACTAGCTACAGCAGTCTTGGGCAACAAATCACACTGTTTCCCTCGGCGGCGGTAATTAGTGTACCCTGGGTGGAGAGCTTCTGGTCTCGCGAGCTTCAAATCTCACTTTGGCGAGTTCAATATCTGAACTCGGTTTTTGATTGACCTAAATTTCTGAAAGCGTTAATATTGGTTAATCAAAGCAAGTCACGCGTGACAGTGAGTAATTAAAAATATTAAAAACTTAAACCATATTACACTGAGTCTCGGATTGCCGTTTCAGCTCACTGAAATACCAAAGCGAAATATACCAAAGTCGAGGACTTTGAACAATCGTAACATAGCAACGGGCGTTTCAAATTTCACTCAACCATGAGAATAATCAACGGGGAGTAACTCACTAAAGTGAGATTTGAAGCTCGCGAGACCAGAGGTTCTCCCTCCCAAACACAAACTCAGAGCGTCTGGTACCCAGGGTATAATTAATGTTAATTACATTATAAATATTTTTTTTCGGATATTTGTTGCTAAATCATATCCGCTATAGATCGTTTTCATCTGACGTCACGGCGGCCACATTGGTGTACCGAAACAATGAAATGGCGGCCATATTGGTGTACCATCTTTATCCTATGGGAATTTAGCTCTATTCTTATTAAAAAAATTCTTATTGTTTCACCACCCCATGATGGAGCCACGGATCACGTGATTGAAAACGATCCAAGTGGTCGTCAATCGCGTGATCAAGGTGGCCATACTCAGGGCTGTAACAAGCCCAAAACATTTGGGGGGAGGGGCCACTGTGACCGCACTGACTAGGGGGGGGGGGGGAGGAGGCATACACCCGAAAATTTTTGAAATATAGGGTCTTTGAAATAGGATTTCCTGGCTTTTGAGAGTAATTTTCAGCATTGTTTAAACCGATAAAAAATTGATCTTTAATTGACAGTACCGAAAAATATACGATGGCGACTTGTACATCTAACCACAATCCTTTGCACATAGTAAATATTGTTTCTTGTAGAATTATCGGAAGATAGGTCTTTAAAAAGATCAACTTTGGTAGGAATGAATTTCTTGCTTACTTAATCCATCTTAGCATGATAAACAATGTTTATAATTAGTTGTTTTTTCAGCTGATTTGAGGTCGCAAAGCATTGTGGTTAAATGTACCACCGCCATCTTTTTCGGTACCGTCAACGGTTAAGGTCTTAGGATTTTATGTTCTTTATCGCTAAGAGACTTCTAACAACAATCGAACAGCGAAAACGTACACCGGAACCCAGCATTAACATGAACGATAGCTGATCAGTGTTACGGTCCTGCATACTTCAGAAGTCTTATTTGAATTATTTGTATGTCTGAATTAAGCAATTTACGAATGTGTGCCACAACAACGAATGGAAGTTTGGAAGTCGAGTTTGTCTTCCATTCGCGTCGTCTTTGCAGGCTACATTCAATTTTCTGAACCTGGTGAACAAGAGGTTACTTGAACCAGTCTTAGTTTAGAGATCAATACATGGGCCAGGATATCAGTACATCACCATCCCCCAAACCCGCTTCCAAACGTCTTGCGCCTGCGCGACGTCCATGCTCGTACCCCCCAAAAAGAGCTGGAAATCACTGAAATTTTTAGACTGGTCCGAGAGTCCCACACAAAAGACATATTCTGAAATGGCCCATTCGTAATTTAAAACACAAATGAATAGTCGAGCCCTATACTTAGCCTTCACGTTCTGGTTGTTGTCGCCACGGCTATTTCCCACATCAATTGGTGGGTTGCAATCAAGCCCCCGAGTTTATAATTACCAACAAACATGGCCGCCATGACGTACCGTGCAACCCAGCATAGTGGCTAAAGCTAACAAACGTTTAGGGGTGCTGCCAATCTCGTTCCCAGAGCACACGTTCCCCACCCGGGAAACGAGAGACTCTGGGATAATCTGTTTCAAATCGATATTTCATTGGCTGATGAACACATTGAACTCTATATCACTCTTCTTCCGGATAACAAGAATTCTGTGATGGCGTGAACGGATTATCCCAGAGCCTCTCGTTTCCCGCCCGCTGGGTAAGGGGCAACCTCGTACCCCGCCCCCGCCGACCCTGGTTGGGGCTGGTCACGTGTCTCCCAGAATATGGGAGATAACAAACTTTTCTTGTCATAGTCGGGTGGTTATTTTGAAAATTTGTCGCAATACCTGGAAAGCTCATTGCGAAAATTAGGCCCCGTTCACACTATACCGGATAGGTTTTCGTGCCGGCACGAAAACCTATCCGGTATAGTGTGAACAGACGGCATAATTATGTGCCGTTTCGTGCCGAATACGATATAACCCCGTGATCCAACCAATCACCACGCTCTATTCTATTAATATACTTCCGAAACGATTTCGATCTCCGTTCACACTGGAGCTGAAACGGGACAAAAAGCTATCCGATACAAGATGTACCTCTTTCGAGATCGGAGCGGCGCAACGCCGTGCCGGCACAGAAATTGTGCCGGAACAGGCGTTTTGTGTGTGAACAGAAGGCCTATCCGGTATGGTTTTCGTGCCGGCACAAAAGCTATCCGGTAATGGTATAGTGTGAACGGGGCCTTAAACACTCCATGGAGAACAATCTGGTATAAGTGAAGCAACAATTCTGAACTTCGACCGAAAGTCTTCCGTCGTTCAATCCGACGAGTAGCAAATTTAAAGATATTCTATTCTTCGAATGGATTTCTACAGTCATCAATGAATCAATGATCACGCCGGGCATAAAAGGCGCCAAAATCGCCGGGATAAACGATGTGATATTTAGCCGCCTGAATATGGAACAGAGAGTTTTTAATTTTACAGTAAGCGGGTTTAAATTTCCTCACTGTCAAGACTATGCAAAATTCACAAATTCTTTTGGTTAACAATCGTTTGGACCTCCATTCGAACGAAAGGGTGGAAGTCATCCCACTGCATCTCTCCGAATGACCAAGGCTCGCAGAATACACCACATACTGACAGATTTAACACCTTGGGCTTGCAGCTGTCAACAACTTAACTAGACTTTAGACTCTTATTTTAGAAATTTCAAGAGGTTAGTGAACTTAGTTCATTACTTTTACTATTTCTTTAAATTGATTTTTAAATCGTATCACGGATCAACAACGACGACAGTTTCGTGCCGTTTCGTGCCGTTTCGTGCAGCGGGGGGTGTAAAGTAGCCATTTACACTTGAACTATATTGCTGATTTTTAAAACGCTATATAGCTAACCTTTTAATAACATTCATCATAAAAGCAGCCACAAGTTTAAGTTGTCAACTCAATTTCATTATAGTTGTCTGGCTCTCAGTAACCTGGGTACGAGGTTGGGTAAGGGGAACGTGGGCTCTGGGAACGAGATTGGGGTGCTGCTGAAAAGAACTTGTCCCTTTTTATCTGATGCCGCTCAAGGTTCGGCGAACACTGTGCTTGTCATTGATCAAAGCTTAGGTTTGTTATGCCAGCGAGGTTTGGTCTCCGCACCATAGCAAGGCAAAAATTGAAAAGATTAAAAGGCGAGCCACCAGATGGATTCTGAAGACGAAGATCGATCGGGGACTCTTCTTACAATTAACGGTTATCATGTCTTAAGTTGTTACCTCTATGCTATGACCGAGAAATTAGAGATCAGTTAATTTTCTTTTATACTGAAAGGTGAGGTAACATGGGCAACATTTTTCTTCAACTTGCAAGGCAACAAAGTTGCAACGTTGTTGCACGTACTACCACCCGCCTTAAAGGTGATGTACAGTCCGTTCTGCGCATGTACGAAACTAATGTTTACATCTTTATTTACAAAAAAATACTAATACCTTATTCAAGATTGTAAGCTTTTCTTGGTTCCCAATCATTACTTGTACCCAAAACAAAACATTTTTAGGAGAAATAGAAGAAATCCGAGGAGATATCCTCGCCGAATCGCTGGTTTTCTGCCATATATGTTCTTCCTAACGGTTTACATTGAGCTGAGTACTTCATGTAATTATCTACGAATGTCATGTTTTGGGGATCACATTGCGATCATGCGCAGAACGGACTGTACGTCACCTTTAAACATTGTCACGCAACAATGATTTGCAAGTTGAAAAAATTTGTTGAAAAAAGTAGGCGCCAGTTCTACTTGCTGCAACATGCTTATTCAACTTGCAACCGAAAAAATTAAGTTTGTCTTATTTAAAAGAACACTTAAAATATAATGATAGAGTAACATATTTTTCAGTTTTTGGTTTCCTTGTTTCGTTTTTGAGATATTTCAGTTTGTTTCGGATATGTAAATTTAACTTATAAGATAACTTTACGTCACTCTTTGCCGTGCATAATGACTTATCGCAAAAGCCTTTTGCGATAAGTCATTATGCACGGCAAAGAGTGACGTAAAGTTATCGGATTATATATCTCTGTTATTGCCAAACAAAAACACTTAAAATTTACAGACTCTGTTGTTGTAGGAGAAACACTCGCACATGTTTCCTAACTCGCCAAGCGTATTGCGATAACTCATGGAAACCGTGACGTGAAAGTTATCTTATAAATCAAATTTACATATCAAACAAATTGAAATATCTCAAGAATGAAGAAAGGAAACGAAAATCTGCGAAAGATGTTACTACTCAAGTAAGACGAACTTAATTTTCGTTTCATAGGCACTTTAAGGTGGGTGGCCGGTGTGGCGGTCTGAGATTGTCACCGTGCTGAGATTGTATATCAATATGTGTAATCGGCTTTATGAGCAGCATAATCAAACTTTTTGCCATTACATGACTGCTTTATGAACACTCCTAAATAAAATCGAATACTTGAGATGAATAATCACAGTTTTAATGAAAAAATCAGTATTATATCCGTTCGTGAACTAGAATGCATGACGAAAGTTTCGGACGTTAACTAACTGATTAAGATGTCTTGCCGTCTGTAACGATTTTTAAAATATTTGTGTCTTGTAAAACGTAGAAACGTCCCGCATTCCAAGTAAATTATCACGTGAATCTTTAGCGTAGGTTATTCTCCGCATTCTTTGTGAAAATTGATCGGTTAACGGGTTTAGCGTAGGATGATAGCGGTTTCCGCATTTCTTAAGCAGGTTTCCAGATGGTTAGTTTTAGGTAAGATATAATAGAAAAACATGTTTGTAAGACCGTATTTGGGAAACAAGGAACTTGTATAGAACTATATGCGGTTTTGCCCTTACGCAAACACTTTATGCAATAAGCTAACACTCGCTGTACCCTGGCCCAATCAAAGATATGGGCCAGCCGGTAACAGTTATTATAAAAAGAGGACAACGCCTGTAAAATAGAGAGTCGCAACTACGTTAGAGTCTTGTAAACGTTCAAGATAGAACTTTGTGAATAAAAGACATTTTCAGGTGTTTGACGAAGTCTTGTCACTTACCAGAAAACACGTACGCTACATATCGATCATTCCATTGAATTATTAAATATATCCAGAGTTAAGAAGATTAACAAACCATAACGCACAAAAAGTTTGAATGTTCCGAGCGTCAAACATTTGATAATACAAATCGATATACAATCTGAGCACGGTGACAATCTCAGACGGCCACAGCAGTAATACGTACGTGCAAAAACGCTATTCAACTTGCAACACAACAATGTTGCAGCAAAATGTTACTTGTACCCAAAACAAAACATTTTCAGAAGAAATTCCGAAGAGATATCCTCGCCGAATCGCTTAGTTTTCTGCCATGTTTTCTCCTAACGGTTTAAACTAAGCTGTTTACTTCATGTAATTATCGACTACGAATGTCATGTTTTGAGGGCCCTCAAAACAAAGATGACTTTTATGGTGGATCATATATGATGCACAGAACGGACTGGACAGCACCTTAATTTAACAGTGTTTTATATAAACCTAACCTTTACTGGAATTAATTCAATTTTATTATTTAATTTGAAAGAAAGGTTTGCCACGCCCATATTATGACGTCACAGGTCACGTGTTTTATATGTGACGTCATATTTTTCGATAAATTTGGCGGGAAACAAACGTATTTTTACAATCGTTAAAATTTAATTTAAATTTAAATTAAACGTTCCTCTCCCGTTTGGATATAACCTGACTAGTTGGTATGTTTTTTTTTTGGTTTTTTTTCACTGTTTCTATTTAGTTCTATTTGGTTATTGTAAATATGTATTTTTGTATATTTTTGTTACCCAATACAGTCGCTTTCACCCAATTAGTGGAAACACCGCCCGTCAAAACATGTTCTATTTCAACGTCAAACATAAAAGTTTTCCTTGGAAACATATATTATGTTTCCCTTCGATACGTACATATGTTTGTGCTCTTAGCCAATCACGTCTTGCCAATCCCACGGTGTCAGTTTCAAAACGGTTAACTTTTGAACATGATTTGAATATCTTTTGACGGGCAGTGTTTCCACTTAGGTGCAAACGACAGTAAAGTCTATTAAAATTTTTTTAGCCTGCGTAGCCGGCAAAAAATTAAAAAAAAATGTTTATAATTAATCTTCTAAATTCACGCATGCGCAATCATTTGGCGGACAATAAAAAACGTTTAAAAACATGAGCCCGCAATTTCACGGCACACCAAACAATGAAAACATGGCGGTGGTACGGAGACTATGAATTGGAAAATGGAAAGTACTTTACAGTTTCTCTACCCACTGTACGACTCTGTGAATATTAAAAAAACGACAACTGTTAAACACGAGAACACGTAACACAATGATGGTGTCATTTGAAGATATTCCGCTCAAGCCGATAGCAAAGTGGAAGAATCGGAAAGGGAATTACAAAGTTGTTGGCGATGCTGATGGTGATTCTTCCGTCGAGGAGGACTACGAAGAAGAACTGGGTTCTTCGGATGGAAATTACTCCACAGAAACCGACAGCTATGGAGGTGACGAAGAGAGGGGGAAGCGAGAATACGCCTATCGTCACGCTCGCTGGTTCGTCTGTTACGGTTGGCGGTTGTGCTGTCAAAGGTTAGAAAATAACTTTACTTCAAACACACTCTCTCTATTTTTTATAGTGTACAGTATTAGCTGGGGTCTTTGTACGCGGTACGATTGTCGTATACGATTGTTACCGTGATGTATGTGATCGCCAATCGTATTCACCATTGAATTCATGAACAAGAATATATGTCACATACTGTACACAAAATCGCATACGCCAGAATGACAATCGTATACGACAGTCGCATCATGTAGATAGGCCTTCAGAGACAAACCAAGAGTCGTTTGATCTTTTATCCAATGTAGAAGCCTGTATTTTAACCTCATATTGGGGTAGTTCATTTTTTGATATGCTCAACTGCATAAGCAGTTATGGTTCAGTGAATCATTGATTCATTAAGAGCTCTAAGGTTATCATGCATGAAGTCGTGTATTGTGTGGTTAAAAAATTAAAACGAGAGGCATAATAGGAGTTTTAACGTTCACTTCAATGGCACCACTGCCAAGTATACAAAACTCTGAAAATTTTGTACACTGGCCCTACTGCCAGTAGTGCTGTGCGCCGGAGGCTGGAGATCTGCTGGAGCTCTGGCATTTTTTGGTCAGCCGGAGCTGGAGCCGGAGTTGGGGTGTTTTCAGAATGACAAAAAATATGACAATTTTGTCCAAGTATCGACAAAGCTTTGGTCACAAATAATGGCAACATTGAATTTGTTAAATGCTTATAATTATAATCTGAAGTTTTATTTGTTGAGTCAAACCATTTCAGCTACCGCAAACCACCAAATTACAATAAGTCGTAATGTCTGCGATCTATTTGGTCACATGATAAGTTGCTATGTCATGTCATAGTACAATCACTGCTTTGACGTGTCTAGTGCTATCATATCTTTCTTGTCCACCTTCCTCTGTCACTTTAGCCTGCAACCTGGCTCTCCTTTGGGGGATTGGGGAGAGGAGGAGGAGAGCCTGCACAGATAGTATTGTTTTTTGAGTAGTAGCGTTCTAAATTGGGATGCAGCTTACTGATTGGACGAGATGCTGATTGTTGACGTACAACCATATATTAATAGACTGCTGGTAATTTGTAAAATATTAAGTGCATTTGTGTCTGAAAGATATTTCCATCAGGTAAATATTTTTAATATCTTTGATGATTTATCAAGGGTTGTACGAACCGTATTAAAATCATATTATTAGGATAGACCCAGATCGATAGACCCGAATCGTTTTGAAATGAAATACTGATGTTTTGAGGGGAGTCCTTCATCAAAGTAAATACTCTGGTGAAAAGCTTTGCTCGAAATGTCAGCATTTCAGATTCGTTCCAAAAATTTCACCACCTTTTCGCTTTGCCACGGTTGTTAAACACTTTAGTGTGAAAGCAAATCGTCATCTCATGGATAAGTCAATTAATTGAAAATTTGGTATCAAAGGACAACTAATTCCTATGATTGAGAAAATATTATTTCTATAAAACAAACGATAAGGTTCGAAACACCATGGCATTCACCTGCAATTAATACACACAGCTTTTTGTACCGGCCAGGACTGATGGCATTTATGGTTAAATCTTGCATACCTATCAAATGATTTGTTGTTATGAAGCTCACGGCGGGATACCACAGAATATTTTTTATATTCCAAGTTCCTATGGCCAGGCAAAGTTAAAGTCAGAAAGACTCCGGCTCCTTCTTTTCAGTTCTTCCACTCAATATGTGAAAATAGAGATAGAAAAAGTCAGACAGGACGTGGCGGCTATAGGGGATATCATTAATATCTTGTCATTTGTGGAACAAGATGACAAGTAATTTCAGAACTGTGGTAACGCATCGTTGAAATATATTGTGTACATAGAGTTCAAGATTCTGCATTTTATGAAACTTGTTATACTGTCCAAAATGTGCGAACCACTGTTCCAAATAATATTTCATTAGAGTATTAGTCTGGTGAGGAAGTAAAACCATTTTCTTTGTTTACATTGTGTGTCTGGTTTGTGATTGGTCACTTTTGACAACCTGTTAGAAGGGGCGGCATTCAAATTTGATAGCTAACCCAAGAGCCGGCTCGCAGGCTACTGTCACTTCTGAATGAGTCTTTTCATTGATGGGGAATATCATCTGAAAGAAAACGTTGTGTGCTCCTTCCAGGCAACATTGGTTGCTTAGCTTTTATTAAATTTAATTAAAAAAGTTTTAAAAACCCTTGGCAGTTTATACAGTCATGTACTTTGTATTTTGTTTATTTGTAGTAGCTTATTTTAATAAGTTAAAGTTAAAACAAACTAAAACTTGTTTGGTTCTATAATGTTTTCTTCATACCTGGGATTACTAGTTGTCGCATTGCGTTTGCTTGAGTCACTTAACGTGTTGTGGCTTAAATCACTGGGTGACTGGGAGAAGACCCTGAGGACAAAGTTGAGCCAAATAATACCCAGTTGGACTTTGTCCCAAGTTGTCAACCAACAAGGCCAGAGACAGATATCAGAGCTGTAAAACAGCTGGAATTTGCACACCTCTAGCTGCCAGATGTATGGCACCACTGCCATTAAGCATACAAAATTTTCAGATTTATGTACACTTGTATGTTTGGCACCACTACTGAGCATACAAACTTTTTGAATGTTTGTACATGTCCACTATTGCCAATTACAAAAGTTTCAGATTTTTGTGTGCTTGGCACCACTGCTGGGTGTATAAAATGGTCAGATTTTTTTATGCTTGGTATTACTACTGAGTGTACAAAATTTTCAGATTTTTGTACACTTGGCACCACTGTGGAGCTTACAAAATTTGATTTTAATTTCCTTGGCAAATGACTGCTGGCTGTACAAAATTTTCAGATTTTTGTACACTTGGCACCACTGCAAGCATACAAAATGTTTGGATTTTTTGTCAAGTCAGGACAACTACCAGGTGTAGGGTGTTTTGGTGAAAACCTGTAAATTTAAGACCAAACTGAGACAGAGTCCTAACACAAATTATTAAATATAATTGAGAATATATAATTGTTACTTTGTAGGTTTATCCAGAATTTAACAGGGACAGGTGATCTGGTTCCAAGAACTGTTCATATTGGAAAGGCTGTAAGAAAACTAAAATATTTTATTTTAACAGTTCAGTATTTTGGTACAGTACATGACTATTACCGTATTACTTATGGGATTTATTAAGCCCAATGTGGCTGCTTTTGTACTTGTGTCGTGACAATTAATAAAATCTCTAACATGTTTTTAGTCTTTTATAAGTTACTGTACATATATATATATATATATATATATATATACTATAAGCGGGCTTACCTCAAATCAACATTTGAGGTAAGCCCACTGACTTATAGTATATTCGCTCTATCTTTACGGTATTGAGCACTTTTCGACATTTTGCAAACAACTCTTTGTTTGTTTGAATATTTAAGAAATAGAAAATGGCTGCCCGTGTTTATTATATAGCCTGATGCAAACACGAGAGTGAGTTGGGGGAATTCGAAAGTTTATGTTTATGTTTAAGTACTTTCGAATTCTCCCAACTCACTCGAGTGTTTGCATCAGGTTATATAAACACAGGGCATCCATTTTCTATTTCTTTTATGAAATAAGGCTAAAAAATGTGCCGTGACATCACAACCGTGTTTACATAGCCTGATATAAACACGGTAATTGACCAATCACAGCGTGCATAAGACGCAACCTATTTTATAAATATATATATATATATATGTTAAAGTGAAATTTGTAGCTTTAACATTACTACATGACTTGTGACTTCAAGTATGAAGTTCGCATGTCATGAAAACGAACCAGATCACGATTTATCCTTCTCACTACCGTCTGAGTCCCAGTAGCTCAGTCGGCAGAGCGTCTGTCTAGATATCAGAAGGTCGCGGGTTCGAATCCCATCAGGGATACTCAGACATTTTTCTGAGTATAAAAGCTTGAGAACAAATTTTACTCATATATATATATAAATATATACAGTGTACATGTATATAATATTTATTTATTTGTTTACTAGTTTTTTTATGTGCTTGTCCATAATTTGTTTTAGTCACCGCATCAGGATTTTCCAGCCAATGTTATAAGAAATCAAAAGTACAGTGTTTTAACATTTATACCACTGGTAAGCTGCTTACTAGAATGATCTTTGTTTTTTATGGGTCAGATTCCAGTAATTGTTACTTTTATAATACTTTAAATTATTCACAATGTTATTAAATAGAGATCCAGATCTGACTTCTACTGTTGGCTTCTGTACACAATGTTGCTGCAGTCAATGTCATTATTGTTTTATTTTAGTGTTTGTTTTGGTGATGGTGCTGCTGTTGCTGCTTCTGCTACTATTGTTGTTTCTGTTGGTGTTGGTATTGGTGTTGTTGCTGTTGCTGCTGTTGCTACTGTTGGTGTTGGTGTTGGTGTTGGTGTTGGTGGTAGTGTTGGACCGGTGCTATTGCTACACGTAGCTGCTGTTGTTTCTGTTAGTGTTGGTGGCCTGCTGCTGTTATTGTTCCTGCTGCTGTTATTGTTCCTGCTGCTGTTCCTGCTGTTGCTCTTGTTGTTGCTGCTGTTGCTCTTGTTGTTGTTGTTGTTGTTGTTGTTGTTGTTGTTGTTGTTGCTGCTGCTGTTGCTCTTGTTGTTGCTGCTGCTGTTGCTCTTGTTGTTGTTGTTGTTGCTGCTGCTGTTGTCAACTTTAGTTGTTATTGTTGTTGTTGTTGACCACCAACAGTAGTGGTGGTATAGTGATGATGGTGGTAGTGTTGTTGTTGCTGCTGCTGTTGTTGTTGCTGCTGCTCTTGTTGCTGTTGCTCTTGTTGCTGCTGCTGTTGTTGCTGCTGCTGTTGTTGTTGTTGTTGGTGTTGTTGTCAACTCTGGTTGTTGTTGTTGTTGGTGTTGGTGGTAGTGATGATTGTGTTAGTGTTGCTGCTGTTGTTGTTCCTGCTGCTGTTGTTGTTGCTGTTGCTCTTGTTGTTGCTGCTGCTGTGTACTGCTGTTGTTGGTGCTGCTGTTATCAACTTTGGTTGTTGTTGTTGTTGTTGTTGTTGTTGTTGTTGTTGGTAGTGGTGGTAGTGGTGGTGATGGTATAGTGATGATGGTGGTAATGTTACTGCTGCTGTTGTTGTTACTGTATAATTGTAGCTGTTGCTGGAGTTCTTAGTGTTTGTTTGTCAATGTTGCTGCCTTAGATTTTGCCGTTGTTATCATTGTTTAGTGATTGATTTTGCTGTTGTTATCATTGTTCAGTGATTGGTGTATTTAATTATTGGCTTATTTAATTTTCCAAGGTGCTGTTTCACCAGTTCAAGTTCTTTCTTAATCTCTATTTTTTACTCGTGGCAATATCCCAGTTTATACCAGAATTAAGAATTGGTTATCTATATACTTACTGGGGACCATTAGTAAGTAGTCGACTATTCTGTGACTTTTACTGCTACTGGTTACAGTGTAAACAGTTGTAAATAGTGAACTTATTAAGGAGTTGTGTACATCAGTTATTAAAACTCTTGTTGCTGGATTTTAGGGTCTGACGTGATTCGATCAGACCTGACGTAATTCGACGTAATTTGACGGAATCTAGACGTGATTCGACCTCACCTGACGTGATTTGACGTGACTCGACCTGACCTGACGGCTGACGTGATCTGACGTGATCCGAACTCACCTGACGTGTTCTGACGTGATTCGACCTGACCTGACGTGATTCGACCTGACGTGATCTGATCTGACGTGACGTGATTTGTCAATTAAGAAATGGTTCATGGTTTGGCGTGCTCCATCGAGTTATGGATGCACGCGGGAAGTTCGGAGAGCACGAAAAAAGCGTAAGAGTTGGTCGAGGCGTAGCCGAGAATTTGAGTGCTCTCCAACTTCCCAAGTGCATCCATAACTCAATGGAGCACGCCAAACCATGAACCATTTCTTTTATAACAGAGAATCAGACACAAAACAACGGAAAACAATATTTATTTCGCTGATTAAAAACGGACTTCTCATTACGTTTGAGATTACCGTGCTCCATCGAGTTTTATAAAATAACATTTTGGAAACGCAAGCGGTGATTGGTTAAAAGCCGTGTTTCTTTAACTCTATGGAAAACATGGATAGATTACGCCATCCAATACGCCATCATTCTAATTAAAATTTGTACAGAAACGCTATTATACGCCATTCAACGCCATCCACTAGGCCATCAAACGCAATCCATTACGCCATCCGTGGTGGGTAATGAGAATTTACGCTTTTTATTTGGATTAATTTTAACGTTTAATCTATTTTGACGGGTTATTTTATAAAGGAAATAGAAAACGTTTTCCCCGTGTTCCTATAAAGTTATAGAAACACTTGTGGAAGTTTGGAAGAACTCGCCCTGCGCCAAACTTCCACTTGTGTTTCTATTTAACAAATAGATTCCATTTTGCCGTTGTCTGTTCAGTTATAGATGCACAGATGACGTCACAACGTGGTAAGAACAAAAAAGTGGCCCACGAGACGCAGTCGAGTGGGTCACTGATGTTCTTACCACGTTGTGACGTCTTCTGTGCATCTATAACTGAACAGACAACAAAAAAATGGAATCTATTTGTTTTATACAATACAAAAACTTAAAAGGTTTTTAAAAAAACCCTGTCGGGTTTTGGGGCATGAAGAAAGAAAAAAGCAAGTCAGCTGACGTGATCTGACGTGACCATGCATCTGTCCTCTAATAGATCATGGGCAACAACCAATGAAAACACGCATAGCAGCAAGGGTATTGTATAAAACTCTATAGAGACACGGAAAGTGATCTGATGTGATTCGACCTGGCCTTATGTAATTTGACGTGATTTGACGTGATGTGATTTGACGTAATTCATCAAATGGACCATGTGCGCTTAATTCTTGGTGGAGAAAGAATGCTTCTAAACAATGAAATTTTCTTTAATGTGCCCTGCTGAACTGCAGAACTTTGAAGTTGCCCTTCAAATCGGCCGTTTTGACGTCATGTGTAAAGGGTTTATGGCTCATGCCCAACAACCAATGAAAACACACATAGAGACCAACCTCGTTCCCAGGGACTTTTTGAAATTGGTAGGGCGGGAGAAGGCCCTGGCATCAGCTGGTCGACTTTGAATTTTCATTGGTTGATTGCTTTGCTTAAACATTCCTCGTGAAACATAATTATGCATCGTTTTATGCCAGTTATGATCAAATAGCTTCAACGGAATCGCCAACGGGACCAATGGGACCGCCCATTACAATGAACTTCTCCCCCGGGACTGCCATTACTCAATGATTTTGCATACTAAACTAAATTGCTATTGTATTACTCCCAGTATTTCGGGCTGCTGTTACCCTCTCTCCTCCGCAGAGGTTCTTTCGGAGATCGGCTAGCTATGTCGGGGATCATCGGAGATGCGTCGAAATCGTCAGCTGGACATAAGGAGTGCGGGTGGATAGCGAAAGAGAAAGCGGAAAAAAACCTCTGCCAGATTTCTGTGTCGATGTGGCGGCATCAGGGGAGTGTCAATAACTTTTGGAACTGCGGGTTGTAGAAAACATGTCGAATATAGCGGAAGGTTACACGACCATAGTTAATTGAATGTGTGGACAAACTAGGAAAGTTCGTTGTTTCAATGTGAGCTACACGTCGGCCGATATAAGTATGTTATCCTCTGGTTCGTCAGTCTTCGACTCTTCGTCTGATATATTAAACGCCAAAACTGAGTATATTTTGTCTTTTTTACAAAAAAGACATATTATAAACATGTCATAATCACTTACCAACAAATATGTTACTAATATAGACGTGGATGGCTTAGCTATCCGTGAATTAGCAAGTCATGCAAGAAACCGACATCTTGTGCAAGAAACCGACAGAAATTTGGCAGAGGCTAAATGTAATTTTCCGTTGGACTAGTTTCGCCCGCACTACTTATGTCCAGCTGACGCCTCCGAGCATTTCCGACGACCCCCGAAACCTCCAATCTCCGAAATTTAACCTCTGCGGAGGAGAGAGGCTGTGACCAGCGCATGCCTGGGCTTTTTCCCGCCCTCCCAATTTCAAAAAGGCCTCGGGAACGAGGTTGACATAGAGACCTGGGACACTGTATGCCTGTATTTTTTGTTAATAAATTTCTTGTCCTTATCTGTATGTCTTGGTTTGTTTTAGGGGTTTGTCTTGGCCGTGACAATGTGCAGAGAAGCCTTCGATGATTTTGTACGTTTTCTGAGAGACAAAGAAGTCAATTCTCAAGTTTATAAAAAACTGACAAAAAAAGGTAATCATATTTTGATATCGCTGATTTTTAAATATTTATTACATATTTTTTTTAATTTTTCATATTAATTAGTTTGTAATTTGCAATCAAATCAAATTTTGGGGTTTATAGAGGCATTTTAAATTTTAACAAGACGCCTGGTCAGGCGTTCGCTCGGGCTACTGCAAAATCGCAGTGAGTACGGAGGTGCTTGCAATGCTTGCGTGTAGTACGACAGCAGGTTTTCCATTTTGGGAGAGGGCGCTGCGAGACAAAACACAATCTCTGATAGAAAACACAATTCTCAAAACACAATATCTGTATTTAACGTACTTCCATACAGCGTTCATATGTCGAGTGTCTTCGGGTATTAAATATCAACACAGCATCATGTTTACTTATCGGTGTCACTTGCAAGTTCACTTCAACGTTCCTTGTGTTTCTATTACAGCCATGTGAGCAAGTCAATGAAATTAAACAAGAGTTTTCACTGTAGCATTGTATTCGTGCAAGTTTATATTCGTGCTTAGCTTTGTAACTTTAGCATTTGTAGATACTTTGGTATTCGAAATCGCTCGTCATAGTGTAGTCTACCGCGATCGACGTGCGCGATTTAAGCATTGTGAGCGTATATAAGGTCAAGATACTTGCCAGCGACATTTAATACTGACCAATAACTGTGTAAACATACTGAACATGTCCAAGAAAGAACACTTGACTTCAAACTAAAACAAGTTGAGCAGACGCGAAGAAAGAAAGCACGAGTCATGAAGATTAGCATTTAGCACGCGTTAGCGGCGCAAAGCCTGACGGGATTGCCGAAACCTAGACTCGGTGTACCACAGGTAGCCCGAGTAATTAGTGTTAGCATTTCAGACATGGAGAATGAAGTTAATTTGGCCAACCTGGTCCGCATTTTACGGATATTACATCAAATTTGGTCTTTGACATTGTAAAGCTTTTGTTTTAGGTATCATTCCAGTACCAAGCTCTAATATTCGAGTATCAGATATAATTTTGGTTGAAAAGGTAAGTTGTATCGTAAGTGTTAAAGGTCAACTCAAGGCAAATTATTTTTCCGGCTTATTATATCCGCCAAAGTATGGAGAATACGAATATGATGATAACATTTTTAAGCAAACCATACTTTTTGTTGATTTCTGAGTTTTTAGCGAAGTATTCCAAAGAGTCTGGCACTAGCAAGTTTGTGACGTAAACAGTTGACCTGGACGATTGAAATCATAAGAAAAGCTGATTTATGATGAATATAACTTGTGCAAGTTTCCAACCACACATGTATTAAAGTATTTGACGCTTTTCGAGTGTGTTTATTTTAATGGATCGTAAAATCGTTCCTCCGTTTACGTCACACACTTGCTAGTGCCAGACTCTTTATACAACACGGATTTTTATAAAAATACTTCAAAATTCGTCGATTCAACATCCAAAAATCAACGGGAAAAAATTCCAATTAAATTTTTTTCCATCATATTCGGATTCTGCGTGTTTTAATACATATATAAAGCGAAAAATGTAATTTTCCTTGAGTTGACCTTTAATTAAGATAATTATAAAAAGAGGGCACCAATTATAATAATTGTAATAATTGTAATTATTGTAATAATTGTAATAATTATAATGATTAAAATAGTTGGAATAATTATAATCATTGTCATCATCATTATAATTTTTTATCATCATAACCGCCTTCATGGTCGTCATCATCTTCATCATCCAGCATCATCATTATCATCATCATTATCAGCAGCAGCATCACCGTCGTTATTATCATCATCATTATCATCATTAGCAGCAGCATCACCGTCGTTATTATCATCATCATCATCAATCATTAGCAGCAGCATCACCGTCTTTATTATCATCATCATTAGCAGCAGCATCACCGTCTTTATTATCATCATCGTTATCAGTTTGACGAACATCTACACGAAGCTCTCCATGCATCCACGTCCAAGTATAAGCTCAACGGTTACATGCACTACATGTACACATACCACTCTGAACGCTGTCAGTACTACCTGTAGTCCTGTAGTAGCTACATTTCAGCTTGTGGCCGAACCGAAGGTATATCAAATGCGCTTCAGACAGCTTCCATACGACACATGTCAGACCACGGAGCTTAGTTAAGACCTACGTGTTGATTTTACGGAGGGAAGAAAACCGAGGAATCTACAGTATATGTAAACACTAACCGCATAGGAAGCTCATACAGTGGAACCCCGCCATACGTTCACCCCGTTAATAATACGACCACTCCGACAACATTTTTTTCGCCTGACGATGGTCGTATTAACGAGGTTCCGTCCACTGTATCTTAATAATAACCGGTTGGCGTGTCTAACCAATTCAGAAACATTTTCTGAGTAGTTGAGCTTGAGGAACGTCTACTAAACGTCTGTTATTATTATCTTATACGTGTTATATAGAACCAAAGAGTACCTGCAGACATGATATTTTTAAGGACGTCCGAAAAGAACGGTAGGTGTTTATAGTCATTGTTTTAAAACACCACTAAGCTCGCATGTTTTTCGTGATTTTTTCCGAATGTAATTAGTTTGAGTGGTAATTACAGTAGGAGTAATTACTAAGTGAGAGAGCTGGAGTTAGACTTAGAGAGTTGACGCGGTGGAGATATATTGGGGAGTAGAGTTGGAGAGTTGAAGAGCTGTAGAATTGGAGAATTGAAGAGTTGGAGAGTTAGCGAGGTGGAGAGTTGTATAATTGGAAAGTTGGAGAGTTGAAGAGTTAGAGAGTTGGCGAGGTGGAGAGCTGGAGAGTTGGAGAGCTCGAGAGTTGGAGAGGTGGAGAGCTGGAGAGCTCGAGAGTTGGCGAGGTAGAGAGTTGAAGAGCTGGAGGGTTAGCGAGGTGGAGGGTTGGAGAGTCAGTTGGAGAGTTAAAGATTTCGAGAATTGGAGAGTTGGCGAGGTGGAGAATTGGAGATGTGGAAAGTTGGGGAGTTAGTTGGAGAGTTAACCGGTTAGAGAATTGGAGAATTGGCGAGGTGGAGAATTGGAGAGGTGGAAAGTTGGGGAGTTAGTTGGAGAGTTAACAAGTTAGAGAATTGGAGAGGTGGAGAGTTGGAGATGTGGAAAGTTGGGGAGTTAGTTGGAGAGTTAACCATGAGTTAGAGAATTGGAGAGTTGGCGAGGTGGAGAATTGGAGAGGTGGAAAGTTGGGGAGTTAGTTGGAGAGTTAACCAGTTAGAGAATTGGAGAGTTGGCGAGGTGGAGAGTTGGAGATGTGGAAATTTGGGGAGTTAGTTGGAGAGTTAACAAGTTGGAGAATTGGAGAGTTGGCGAGGTGGGGAGTAGGAGATGTGGAAATTTGAGGAGTTAGTTGGAGAGTTAACCAGTTGGAGTATTGGAGAGTTGGCGAGGCGGGGAGTTGGAGATGTGGAAAGTTGGGGAGTTAGTTGGAGAGTTAACAAGTTGGAGAATTGGAGAGTTGGCGAGGTGGGGAGTGGGAGATGTGGAAAGTTGGGGAGTTAGTTGGAGATTTAACAAGTTGGAGAATTGGAGAGTTGGCGAGGTGGGGAGTTGGAGATGTGGGAAGTTGGGGAGTTAGTTGGAGAGTTAACCAGTTAGAGAATTAGAGAGTTGGCGAGGTGGAAGGCGGAAGAGTTGGAGAGTTGAAGATTTGGAGAGCTTAAGAGTTGGAGTGTTGGCGACGTGGAAAGTTGGGGAGTTAGTTAGAGAGTTAACCAGTTAGAAAATTGGAGAGTTGGCAAGGTGGAGTGGTGGAAGTTGAAGAGTTGAAGAGCTGGAGAGTTGGAGAATTGGAGGGTTTGGGAGCTGACAAGGTGAAGAGTTGCAGAGCTCGAGAGTTGGAGAATTGGAGGGTTGGGGAGCGGACAAGGTGGAGAGTTGAAGAGCTGGAGAGTTGACAAGGCGGAGAGTTGAAGAATTGTAGAGTTAAAGATTTGGAGAGCTCGATAGTTGGAGAGTTGGGGATGTGGAGAGTCAGTTGGAAACTTGGAGCGTTGGGGTGGATTGTAGATTTAGAGACTTACATATAAAGACTTAGACACTTAGAGCTTTACAGACTTAGAGACTGAGAGGGAGTTAGAGAGCTACAGAGTTAGAGAAATAAAAGTAGCGTGCTGCGTGGGCAATGTTGAAACAACAATCGAAATCTAGTAAGGTTAGATATACTGCCGAAACAGAGAACGTAGGAGTCTAACGTTTCGAGTGAAGGCCTTTTTTTAAGAGTTACGTTTCTCTCTGACGAAGGGCCTTCGCTCGAAACGTTAGACTCCTACGTTCTCTGTTTCTGCAGTATATCTAACTTTACTATATATAGAGTTAGATAGTTGGAAAGTTAGATAGAGGATTACAGAGTTTGATTTTGGGGGTTAGAGAGTTCGGGAGTTAGAGAATTTGAAAGTTCAAGAGTTAGGTACTGTAGTTAAAGAGTTAGTTTTTTAATTTAATTATTTCTCTACTCTTTCTGAAGGTTCCTGCTTTATACGGACAGACCAACTTGATGGAGAGACAGACTGGAAGTTACGTATTGCTCTTCCTGCTTGCCATGGCTTACATTCTGACCATGTATGTTTAACATCATGTATTTTAATATTGTGCCGAACGCAAGTTATCAGCTCGTAAAAACGTTTTCCTCCTCTCTTTCTGTTTTCTCGCTCAACTTCTCTTTGCCTTGCTTTGCTTCCCTTCCCTTCCCTTCCTTTCCTTACGTTGCATTACATACATTACGTTAAAACCTGCAGCAATGCTGAACCGTTTGAGGTTTAGGGCAGTAGAAAATTGCCGACGTACAGTGAATTGAAAACGCGTTTTGCTTTCTGTCCTTTGCTCTCATTTTTAGGATTTATTTGGTATTAACGCTTTAATCCATGTTGAGAAACCACAAAAAGATATTCACTCATTTGTTGGGACACTAAACAGAGTAATTGTTTCAATTTTTATCTTTTATTTTTTATGTTTCTAATTTATAGTTTCTAATTTTAATTTTTAATTTTTTTTATTTTTATGTTTATTTTTATTTATCTATTTTTTATTCTTTATTTTTATTTTATATTTTTAATTTTAATTTTAATTCTAATTTTATTTGAATATTATTTTAGAAGGTTGACAGTGTGGGTGAAGATCCTGTAAATGTCGAGAACACGCTATGGGCAAACACAGTCGTAGCTACAGGTGCGAAAAGATTAGAATCTTGGCGTGTTTACTGTTTTTAGCTCCAAAGCTGATCGATGAAGTTATTAATGGATGGATGGATGGATAAGATAAGATAAGATTAAAAAAAAATTGGGGGGAAAATGGATGAGTGGGTGGATGGATGAACGAGTAGGTAGATGGATGAAGAAGTGGTTGGATGGACGAGTGGGTGGATGGATAAGTGGGTGAATGGATGGATGGATGGATGCATGGATGGATGGATGGGTGGGTGCCCGGATGAGTGCATTGGTGAATGGATGAATGTGTGGATGGATGCATGGAGGAATGGATGCATATAGATGTACAGTATGGATAATTGGATGGATGAATAGATGTTTTGTTTGTTTGCTTGTTCGCTTGTTCGCTTGTTTACTTGCTTTCTTGTTTGTTTGTTTTCTTGTTTGTTTGTTTGTTTGTTTGTTTGCTTGCTTCCTTGTTTGTTTGTTTGTTTGTTTGTTTGTTTGTTTGTTTGTTTGTTTGTTTGTTTATTTGTTTGTTCGCTCGCTCCCTCCCTTGCTCGCTCGCTCCCTCGCTCGCTCCCTCCCTCGCTCGCTCCCTCCCGCGCTTGCTCGCTTGCTCGCTTGCTCGCCTTTCAAATCTTTCCTAGTTGCTAGTGACAATAGAATTCCTATAAGATATCTCTTTTTCTTCCTGACATAGGCACAGCAATTGGTATTGTTGTTTATACTGGCTCGGAAACAAGGAGCGCTATGAATACGTCAACTCCGAAGACCAAGGTTGGTTAGCGGAATTTTAAAGTAAAAAAATGACCGCACGTACCAGCTAAAAATCACTTTAGTAACACACTAAAGACCATGTCACACGAGGCAATTTTCCTTCAACTTGCAACGCAATTGTTGTCGGGAAAAAATATTGCAATTAAGTTGCAGGAGGATGTCAGACGAACGCAACTTGTTTTGCAACCTGCAACGAAGATTGTATTTTACGCCCGCTGGGAATTCAGAAATGCCAGCGGCATTCATCATGAGACAAGAAAACATTCAAGATGGCGGCCTCCCGGCGAAGGAAAGCCTTATGTATTTTGTTAATGTTGTTTGAAGACGAAGAAGAAGACAATCTTAAAAAATAGGTACGCCCTTGCGTACATGGGGATACTGGTATTTGGCTAACAATAACATGACTGAACGATGTAAATTGTATATTACAAATACATTCATGTACTGAAGATACTACCACTTATTATTGTAAAGTAAACATATGACGGTGATTGTAAGATACGTTTGGAAAGATTGGCAAGAAGTTGAATACTTCAAGCTTTTGGGTGCTTTTGGGGGCATAATGAGCAAATTAGATAGACTGAAATTTCAGCATGCATTTACAAACAAATCACTTTAAAGTAATGCTGCAATTTGACGGGAAAAACTGCAGCCTATTTAAAACCACCAAGGCTCCAAGGCTGGAAAATGCTTTGATTTTTGATGACGTACTATATCACATTTGCTAAAGCGCGATTCGGCTTACGTTCGTGAGCGTTCGTACAACGTTCGTACATACGAATAAGGCTTCTGACCGATGATCTTATGCCTTGACCACGTGATTGACGAAACATCGTCAAGTGCAACCGAGCTCATGACATAGCGGACCTGGTTTAACAACCAGTATCCACAAAAACGTAGAACAACTTGGTAAAACCTTGGGTTGCCCGCCGAGAGCAAAAAGCCTGTTTTCACCAGGTAAGGTTTGTGCTGTTCAGTAATTTGTATTAGGAAAGGTGCAGTTCAGTTGTCCACATTTTAAATATATCTACAATATTCTAAATTTTGGTCTTGGATTTATCATTTTTTTTCACCATTCATTCTTTCCATCTTGAATTACGCAACAACTCTAATTCCCCCGTGATTTTCCCTGATTCTGTCGTATTGGGATTGGTTACTTCTCAAAAAATTGCGAAACAAGTTGCAGTGGGGGTGTCACACGCTGCAACTTGTCTCGTAGCGTTGCGAAAAGTAGAAGCTGCTTCTACTTTCTCTGCGACTCGCAACGCAATTTTTCGTTGCGAGGCTAGTTGCAAACATGGGGTGTCACTCGAGGAAATCTTTCTTGCAACTTGCAATACAACGCCATTGCGTTGCAAGTTGCAAGGAAAATTGCCTCGTGTGACATGTTCTTAAGTAGTGACCCTATTCTTATATTTGTAACTTTGGGGAGATACCCACTTTTTGTAGTGACCCCATCAGACCCAATCAGCCCTCGAAAATCAAGTCTGCATTCGGCAATGCCGACCTAAATGCCGACCAGTTGACCTCAGAGACCGAGCTCAATCTAGTTTTTCTTTGAAGAAACATAAACACGTTTCTGTTCATACAAGTGCCATACTAATTGGTTGAATTAACATACTGTAAGAGCTTGTAATAGACGTTTGGTGGACGTTTGTCAAGTGCCGTTATACTAAGAACAGACCCCAGACAGGGCTCGGAAATCTTTTCTGAGTAATTACATTACCAAGTTCGCAAACGTACCACGTGCACTATACATACAAGGTACGCGTACAACTTATCATATAAGAAGATCTTGTGCTTTTATTAAAAGGCTGTCATCTTGGAAAAATGTCGGGAGGTGCCGACCTGGATTGAACTTAGGTCGCCGACCGCCCGACACTAATTTTGAGGACTGCCCCATAAAGTTCTATTTACCTTGCTTTTTACTGTCATTTCAGCGGCGTAAATTTGGGCTAGGGTGCCCCTGGCCCAAACTGGAAAGGGCCCGGCCCCGGGGGACCTACGGTGCGAAGCCCCCAAATTGAATTTCACATGCCCCAGAAGTGTATTTTCGGCGATTTCTGCGAGGAATTTTCAAAAAAATTAATCGGTATAACAAGCGGAAATTCATCATAAACGTTTGTTGGATTATAAGAATATTTATCAACCCGTTGATACCCGCAGGTGAAGCCGTCTTATATCAAGAATATAGTCACTGTCGAAAATACCGTAATCACGTAACTACATCGTTGAAAACTCACCTTACAATATAAACACATATTTATTTACAAACAAAACAAAACAAACTAACCTGGCTTTACACTGCTGCATTAAAAGCAAAAATAAGACTCTTTTTTTATGATTTGGGTAAACACAAAAATGGTTAGTCTAACTGCTATACCTGAGATAATGCAGGTCTTTTGACAATACACTTCAACTTTATAGTTTATATCCCGCCATTTGACAGAGAAAACTTCACGATGGACTGGGCATGCGGAAAAACTGTAATTTGACCGTGAGCAAAAGGCCTAGCTGGGACAAGCAGCAGAATAGAAATCCATTTTCGTCTTTAATAACCTTTTGCAACGTTCTGAATTTGTTATGAAAGTGTTTGAAACTTCATACCAATATTTAAATGATGGAAAGCTATATCCACTTCAACGACGACTGACAATTTCCCAATAAATACGTGAAAATGACAGAATGTTGGGATCCCCATAAAAGACATCCGACATCCTGGCTCGGTCCCCCCTGTGACAGGGGCCCCCCGGCTTTTGCCGGGCAGTGGCTATAGGAGTTACGCCACTGAGTCATTTGCAACTCACTTTTCACTCAAATCTTTGGAAGTTCGTTGCGAAGTTCAAAATTCGTTTTGAACAACGCAATTGATTCGCTGCTAGGAACCAAGCAACCAATCAAATACAGAGTTCAAAACGAACTACGGACTTGCGAACTTCCGAAGGTTTGGGTGAAAAGTGAGTTGCAAAATGACTGTAAGAGATATTCACAAGTGTTGTGATAACCTTACAGTTTATAATAGAAACCTCGACTGTTTTTTACTTGAACCCAGAGTAGCACTATATAGCATGGCTTATCTTTCTCTTTGTTGGACCAAAAAAACTGTTTACTATTCAAGACGTTAGTGAAATACTTAATTGTTTGATTTGTTCAGCCACATATTCATCTAAAAATTTTCAACTGTTTTAGGTTGGGTTAATCGACATAGAACTAAATAATTTGACGAAAGTGTTGTTTTTGGCGACCATGATTCTTGCGCTTGTTATGGTGTCTTTGAAGGTGAGTCCTGGGCACTGAAAAATTCACTCAAAGGCTTAACTCTATGATAATAACAATATGAATATCAGTATAAATAAAAAACTAACTAAGTAACTCACCGACCAACTAACTAACTAACTAACTAACTAACTAACTAACTAACTAACTAACTAACTAACTAACTAACTAACTAAACTAACTAACTAACTAACTAACTAACTAACTAACTAACTAACTAACTAACTAACTAACTAACTAACTAACTAACTGGCTGGCTGGCTGGCTGGCTGGCTGGCTGGCTGGCTGGCTGGCTGGCTGGCTGGCTGGCTGGCTGGCTGGCTGGCTGGCTGGCTGGCTGGCTGGCTGGCTGGCTGGCTGGCTGGCTGGCTGGCTGGCTGGCTGGCTGGCTGACTGACTGACTGACTGACTGGCTGGCTGGCTGGCTGACTGACTCTGACTAACTGATCAAACAAACAAACAAACAAACAAACAAACAAATAAACAAACAACTAACCACCAACCAACCAACTCACTCACTCAATTACAGAGCGCGCGAGGGGGGGGGGGGGGGGGGGGGGGGGGGTTACGTGCCTGTCTTTTTGGCATTTTTTGCAAAACCAAGTTCAGGATCTGATGAACTTTGAACACTTTTTCGCGTCTGATTGGGAGGACTTTTAATTGATTCCTTTAGCACGTGATCTTGCAATGCACCCATATCCAATGGCCCATACCTAGAGGCGGTTGTTAAGCTTGTCTTTCTTTTATTTTTCAGGGTTTTGATGGTCCGTGGTATCGTTACTTCTTCAGATTCGTCTTGCTGTTTTCCTATATAATTCCGTTAAGGTAGGAAATGGGTTCTCAATTGCACACAAGGCAAGAAGGTTGCAGAAAAAAGCTAGATAGTGAGGTTAGGGAATTCCCTATAGACATTATGCAATATTCCGCCAGAGAACTGGGTTCGACCGGTTTGGTAACATGAAATCGAGGCTGTAGGTTGTGTGTTGATTTCATCTTCAACAAGGCTTCAAGATAACATGAAGCGAAAACTGCATGAATTATACTACACTGCGAACTGCGAAGCCAGTTAATAAGGGAGCACTGGAGTTTAAACTCGAAGCCAACCGATGTAACTTTCTTTATGTATGGATATTATTTTTGTCATGGTCAATAATATACGTTTGCATGCAGCCCTCGGCTTATATATTTCTCAACCCCATAAATTAGCGAAACAAGTTAGCCACTATAGATCGCGTTTGCGTATACAGACCCAGAACTACACCCCACACACGCTACTACAAGCACTTTGACTAAAGAGCATTTCTCAATTATAGTATACTTCTAGTGTTACAAATAAAATTCGGCCCCATGCCCCACGCAGTTCTATTGGTACCACTGACCTATATATAACTCGACTGCCGGTCCCCAATACGTTTGTATTACATGAAGTGTCCCCAATTGAATGGCGCCATCTTGTTAGGTCTTTTGACGGCGTAAAGTATCTCCAAGTGTTGACGACTCACGCCGATAACTCTTTTGAAGCAAAAAAAAAAAAAAGGCTTTGAGAAAAACGTTTACACAAAAATTTACTTATTTTTTAAAGAAAAAAGTTAAAAGATATTGAAATACATGTGAATTATGCCGTGAAACAAAGGTTCCGTAGAAAATTCCAAGCTTTTTTCTTTGCCGTGTTTGTTGTCGAATGAAGCAAGCTCAAAATGGACAATTAAAACATACATTAAAACATACTCCGAACACGAAGAAACTGATACAACATAAAACCATTCAGAATTATCCTTTAGAAAGAAACCTGTAAGTATATTCAGTTTAGTTGCACTTTTTGCTTACCGACAATCGTTTTTGGCTTTCAAAATGTTTGTCAACTCTCAGCTCCTTTTTTTTTAATTTGGTCCCATGTCCTTTTTACTCTCATAAGATACGGCTAGCCAAAATCGGGCTTGTGATTGGTCAATTTCACGGCTCATACCTAACAAGATGGCGTCTGATGGCGTGTATTATTTGGGCCATTTTTTCGTGGGGCACCCGCAATCCAGTTATATAGAGGTCAGTGGTTGGTACTAGTTCAACAAGAGGTTCCTTCCATTTCCTTTCCACCTTCATAAAACATTCTGGAACAAACGTACATTTTAGCACACTTGTTCTATAGTCAATATGCTGGACATTCCCGATGATCTTTTCTCAAACTCATTAATAGTTCATGAATTGTCATTTGTCATAGCCAATCCATGAACGTATACCACATCACATGCATGAGTTTTGATACCCAATGAAAACTTGTAGGAAACTTCCTAGTGAACTGGATCACATTTCTGAATCTGCATATTGAAATCAATGAAGCAAAACACCGCAAATCGCGATGTGAATACTCGTTTGAGAAGCAAGATCAAGCACTCGTTTATCGTGTTTCATCAGGGGACTCCCAAACACTCGGGGCTATACGCCCTCGGTTTTCATTTGTTTTCTCGTGTTTGGAACCCCTGATGAAACACTCAAACTCGTGTGTTTGATCTATTACTTACCTATCTGTACATATTGTGATGACGTGCCATACTGTTTGCCATTCTTTAGTTTGCGAGTAAGTCTTGACTTGGGCAAGGTAGTGTACTCCTGGATGATATCACGTGATAAGGAAATGCCCGGCACTATGGTGCGCAGTAGTACTATTCCTGAGGAACTGGGAAGAGTCGCTTACCTTTTGACTGATAAAACTGGAACGCTTACTCAAAATGAAATGGTACGATAATGCATGGCAATTTGTTTGGTGTATATAGAGTTGGATAAATAATCGTGTTCTATTGTTAGAGCAATCACGAATCAAGCGGTTTGGGGTGTAAAATTGTGGGAAGCCATTGAGAGTTGAGACGATGTAGAGACGGACGTAGGGAAGGAGGGAGGGATGGAGGAAGAAGGAGAGATGGATGGATGGATGGATGGATGGATGGATGGATGGATGGATGGATGGATGGATGGATGGATGGATGGATGGATGGATGGATGGATGGATGGATGGATGGATGGATGGATGGATGGATGGATGGATGGATGGATGGATGGATGGATGGATGGATGGATGGATGGATGGATGGATGGATGGATGGATGGATGGATGGATGGATGGGTGGGTGGGTGGGTGGGTGGGTGGGTGGGTGGGTGGGTGGGTGGGTTTTGGGTGGGTGGGTAGGAAGGAAGGAAGGAAGGAAGGAAGGAAGGAAGGAAGGAAGGAAGGAAGGAAGGAAGGAAGGAAGGAAGGAAGGAAGGAAGGAAGGAAGGAAGGAGGGAGGGAGGGAGGGAGGGATGGGGGAGGGCAGGGAGGGAGGAAGGAAGGAAGGAGGGAGGGATGGAGGGAGGGGGAGGGAGGGCAGAGATGGAGGGAGGGATGGAGGGAGGTAGGGAAGAAGGAAGGAAGGAAGGAAGGAAGGAAGGAAGGAAGGAAGGAAGGAAGGAAGGAAGGAAGGAAGGAAGGAAGGAAGGAAGGAAGGAAGGAAGGATGGAAGGAGGGAGGGAAGAAGGGAAGGTGTGTGAGATAGAGGGAGGGGCGGACGGAGGAACGGACCGAGGGAGGGACACACAAAAACTATGAAATTAATTAAACAGACACTCTCTCCCCATAATTAATTACTATTATAATTATCGTCATTGTCACTTTTGTTGTAGACTTGTAGTTGTCCATTGTTTACCATTAACTTTTTTCGTCTCAAAATAGGTTTTTAAAAGACTTCATCTCGGTACTGTGTCGTTTGGTTCTGATTCTATGGAAGAGGTATGATACAATGTTAGAACACAGTCAGTGAAGTGCTGCGCAAATACTGCTGTTATGAAGTATCACAAGGCCAAGCGTGTTATACACTGTCTGTACCAGGACGTTTTTACCATAGAGATTGTACATAGAATATATAGAGAGGACATTTAAGCTCTGAAGTCAGTCAGCCAATGATGGAAAACAAGACGCCTGGGTCAGGCGTTCACTCGGGCTACTGGCAAAGTGCGGAGGTGCTTGGGTAAGAGATACTGATTGTAGTGTTAATGCAGCGATCACAAAATCGAAGCCTGAATCGAAGGCCTCTCTCCTCCGCAGACGCTCTATACCACGCTAGCAAATGATGATGAGATCGAAGGCTGAGTGTGGTACATACTTCACATTGGCGAACATATTTACGATCAAGGCAGTTGTCAGTCACATCTGATTACTGCTAAACTACAAAGTCACTCAGTCTATGTGCATGCAAGAATATCTTGATCAAAAGGCAAAGCTGTTCAACTTTTTGTCCAACTCCAATAGCAAAAGTAGTAAAGAACTTACAGCATGCCTCACTCCATCATACGGCTTAAAGCTCACCAGAACCATGAATAGTAGCGGAAGTAAAAAGTGCAAAAATGCAAAATCGTGACACCATAAAAAAAACAACAAGGAAAAACCCCGAAACCTAGACTCAATCTACCACAGGTAGCCCAAGTAATTAACACCGTCATCAATGGGACTATTGCGCGTTTACGTTATTTTTGTCTATTATCACAAGCCTCCCCTTGGTAGTAATTTCTGTTAACACCAAAGTGAGGCTTGATGGTGATAAACAAAAGAATGACGTAAACGTGCAATAGCTATATTAATTGGAACTATAGACACCAAGAGTATACATGACAGAGGAAACGTTTACGTAATTGCTATTGTTTTGATCACTGGCTTTACAAAACTTTGATTTCTCTCTGTTTTTTAGGTGGTGACACATTTGCGTACGGCTATGGCAACATCCGCTTCGTTATTATCAAAGAAACATAGTCAATCAAAGGTTAGCTAGACCTTTTAAAGGCAATGCATGCTTCTAAGAACTAACTTGTGTTCATCTGAAAGGTGTTTCCACGAATTGGATCTAGGGGAAGTATTTTAGTTACACTAGTAGCTTTAAGAACATTTTAAAATTAACTGCAGTAGCTTTAAGAAAATTTTAAAATTAACTGCAGTAGATTTAAGCAAGGTTTAAGATTAACTATTGTAGATTAAACAAGGTTTAAGATTAACTACAGTAGATTTAAGCAAGATTTATTATTAACTACAGTAAATTTAAGCAAGGTTTAAGATTAACTACAGTAGATTTAAGCAAGATTTATTATTAACTACAGTAAATTTAAGCAAGGTTTAAGATTAACTGCAGTAGATTTAAGCAAGGTTTAAGATTAACTGCAGTAGATTTAAGCAAGGTTAACTACCGTAGATTTAAGCAAGGATTAAGATTAACTACAGTAGATTTAAGCAAGTTTTAAGGTTAACTACAGTAGATTTAAGCAAGGATTAAGATTAACTACAGTAGATTTAAGCAAGTTTTAAGATTAACTACAGTACATTTAAGCAAGGATTAAGATTAACTACAGTAGATTTAAGCAAGTTTTAAGATTAACTACAGTAGATTTAAGCAAGGTTTAAGATTAACTACAGTAGATTTAAGCAAGGTTTAAAATTAACTACAGTAGATTTAAGCAAAGTTTAAGATTAACTACAGTAGATTTAAGCAAGGTTTAAGATTATCTACAGTAGATTTAAGCAAGGTTTAAGATTAACTACAGTATATTTAAGCAAGGTTTAAGATTATCTACAGTAGATTTAAGCAAGGTTTAAGATTAACTACAGTATATTTAAGTAAGGTTTAAGATTAACTACAGTACATTTAAGCAAGGTTTAAAATTAACTATTGTAGATTTAAGCAAGATTTAGATTTAACAGTAGATTTAAGCAGACTTATATTTGACAAACTTTTCTTTGATTATTCAGGTTCGACGAACAGTAGTTACTCGGGTTCACGAGGCTGTGAAAGCTTTAGCGCTATGCCATAATGTCACGCCAGTACGAAAAAAAGACGAGGAAAACAATGGCGAGTCGTCTGATAATGCCTCCCTGGATGGCGATGTCGATAAGATGGAAAAGGAAAACGGAGTGGAAGAAAGCAATGAAGATATAACTTACCAAGCTTCCAGTCCTGACGAGGTGAGTTTTATTTGCTATACAGCCAATAATCTCACATACTTATATTTAAGATTTAGTAGTGACCTTATGATCTATGACTGCACCTTCAACGATGACGTTCTGCAAATAGAAGTTGCCAAACAACTTAGTGAATAATTTTAATCCATGGACGAACGAACGAAGGGACGGACGGACGGACGGACGGACGGACGGACGGACGGACGGACGGACGGACGGACGGACGGACGGACGGACGGACGGACGGACGGACGGACGGACGGACGGACGGACGGACGGACGGACGGACGGACGAACGAACGAACGAACGAACGAACGAACGAACGAACGAACGAATGAATGAACGAATGAACGAATGAATGAATGAGTAAATGAGTAAATAAATAACATCTGCTATTTTTTGGCAGGTTGCTCTGGTAACATGGACCGAGACGGTTGGCTTGTGCTTGATACGTCGAGATCTCACGACAATGACACTTCGCTCACCACATGGACAAATTCTGGTGTACAACATTTTACAAATTTTTCCATTCACGTCAGAGTCTAAAAGAATGGGCATTATTGTGCGGGTAAGTTGCGTTGTTTTTTTGCGCTCTGGTAATCTAAACATTATGTTATGTGACAATTTATTAAGCGTACATTCTTTTAGGCCTTTTCTGACTGTTATCGTTCTGGAATACGAACTTGGGATTAAACTGAATACTGAGTATAGATCGTTAGCGATCACGTAAGATTGGACGCCATCTTGGTTGATTTCCAGTTAATTTCTATAACCTGTTTTTTAAAATAAACATGGCGGTCAGCGGTTTGTCAACCAAGATGGCGAACGTGACGTCATGTGCACACCGTCAAATGGTTTATTTGTTGAAGATCTTGCGGGGAGGGGTATGGCGTGGAGAAAGACAGTATGTGTGCCTCTAATAAATACTGGCAACAACCAACTAAAATGCACAAAGGGGGATGGGGAAAATAGTTTTTTGTTGGTTGTTGGTTTAAAAAAGTTTGTTACTACCCTCGATGATTTCGTAAGGTGGCTCCCTACTGTTTCTTCAAGAGTGGAAAAAATGCAAGTTTCCACCTCGGAAAATGCTCATGAATATTTTGGAAAACAAGAAACTAGCGTTATGCATAGAATAACGTTCAAGACATTAAATACTGGTTACAGATAATGTGTTTTAGCCATTGCTATGACAACAGGACGTTTCGAAATGGCAATTTTGCATTAAAACATTTCTTTAAGTTGAAGTAACCAATAGTAAGATTTATTTTTTGAAAAATAGAAAACCATAATTTTTCTTCGATAAAGAAATTGGATCTACAGAATTTTTTTTAAATCTGCCTATATTGATTGCTTAAATGTTAAGAAAATGTTTTAATGCAAAAAAAATTGGGGGTCACCTAACTCGTTTTTGAAATAAATTGAATTAAATGTAAATTTACGGCCATTTTAAAACGTAACTGTTGTCATAGCAACGGCTGGAACACATCATCTGTTAACAGTATTTACAGTTTTGAACGTTATTCTATGCATAACGTTAGTTTCATTCTTTTTCAAAATATTCATGAGCATTTTCCGAGGTTGAAACTTGCATTTTTTCAACTTTTGAAGAAACAGTAGGGAGCCACCTTAAAGTGCTTATGAAATGAAATTTCGCTGATTTATTTATTTCATAATATAAAAATATAGAACTCGCTGATATTGCTACATATGCTCACTTTGTTTTTACGTGTTTAGAAAGTGCTTTATTTTTATATACCGTAGCATTTCTTAAGTCGAAATGTCAGCAAGGCCTGAGACGAGTAACAATACCTGTGACGTCACTATGTGGATCAAGACTAAACAAATTTATGATAATGATCCACCGTGTGACGTCAGATAGTTGTTGTGGCCGCGTTATTGTGTTGACGTTTCATGGCCCTAGCTATCAAATTTGAACTGAAAAGTAATATGTTTTTCAAAGACGTGAATATTAAATGAACATATATACGAATATCAGAATTTTCTATATTTTTATATTATCAAATAATATAAAAAGCAAAAATTTCATTTCATAAGCACTTTAAAGTGCCGTCCGTCGAAAGTCCGTCGTGTTTGAATGGACACTTAAAATGACAAAGTAACATCTTTTTCAGTTCTTTGTTTCCTTGCTTCGATTACGAGGTATTTGAAACTGTTTGAAATGCAAACTAAACATTTTTACCCCACATGCGCATAATCAGGTGTCGGAGGAAGCTATAGATCTTTGCTATTATGACACTAAATTTATTCGAAGGAAGCGTGCGGGAGTGTTCACCCCACAACACCAAACATGTAGATTTTTACGTGATTGTGTTTTATAAATAATAATTAGACAACGACACCGAGTTTTCTATGAGCTTATAGTCAACGATCGAGTTGACTATCTCTTCTTCTTCTGGACCTTATCCCTTATGGGGTCGGCCTGGAGAAGAGCTTTCGTCGCCATTGGGCTCTGTCCTTGACATCTTCATTTGTCATATTCCTTCGTTTCATATCTTCTTTTACTGTGTCTTCCCATCTCTTGTGTGGTCTTCCTCTTTTCCTTTTTCCTGGGATTGCCATGTCCACCACTCTTCTCAATGGATGCTCTTCCTTTCTTCTGTATACGTGTCCATACCATCGTAGACGGGCGTCTCGTAGCTTCTCTTCAATACATTCTACTTCTGCCATCTCTCTCACTGTTTCATTGGTCTTTTTCTCTCTCAGGGAGATGCCCTGCGCCAACGTAGCATTCTCATCTCTGTTCTTATAAGTATAAGTTCCTCCTTCCTTTTTTATGGGCCAGGTCTCTGCACCGTACATTAGCACCGGTCTTATCACTGTTCTGTATATCTTGGTCTTCACACTTGAGAAGTCCCTCCATTTCTGCCAAGCAGCTTGCACTCGTGACCGCACAGCTTTCTCGCAGCTGCCGTCTTGCAGGATCACGTCCCCAAGACACTTGAAATCCTTGACTTGGTTTGACCGGGTACCATGCATCTCTCTAATATTGAGCTTGGCTTTTGTCGCTCTCGAACTAATCACTACTTTGGTCTTCTCTGCATTCACCTTGGATTCTAGTGTTGTTTGCCAACTCATCAACTTTTCTTCCAGTTTCTTCTCTGCCTTTTTTCACAACGCTAAATCGTCTCCATAGAGCGTCTCTGAAGGGATTGAAGGGATTCCTTCTCTACATGCCTCAGTTATGCCATCCAGGACGACTATGAAGAGTAGGGGACTCAATGCCGAGCCCTGGTGCAGCCCTACTCCTATCTGAAAGCTATCAGAGTCTCCATGTGGCGTTCTTACCACGGTGTTCGTCGCTTCATACGTGCATTGCACTAGCCGTACCAGCTTCTCTGGCACACCTTTCTTCCTCAGGTTCCACCAAACTAGCTCTCGGGGCACACGATCGTATGCCTTCTCGAGGTCCACAAAGGCATGGAACAGTCTCTTGCCCTTCCAAGGTCTTCTCTTGTACTGCCCAATACGAAGATGGCATCTGTTGTTCCCCTGTTTGGTCGGAAACCAAATTGCATATCATTAATTTCCACTACCTATCTCAGTCTCTTGTCTAATATCTTCTCAAAAATCTTCAACATGTGTTCCAGTAACTTGATTCCCCTGTAGTTGCTTCCTTGTAAAACATTTCCTTTCTTTTTGAAGATCGGTATGATCAGGCTCCTTCTCCAGTCTTCCGGAATCTCTTCTTGCTCCCAGACTAGGGCGAGGAGACGGTAAGTATACTCCTCCCCCTCTTTCCGAGGGTTTTAACATCTCCACGGTTACTTCTGAAGGCCCTCCTGCCTTGCCTCTCTTCATTCCCTTCAGCGCTGTCTTCGCCTCCACTTTCTTGATGTCTGTTACTGGTCCCTCCACAGGTGGCATCTCCTCCAGCTCCCCATGAGGGTTCTCATTTAGTAGACTGTTGAAATACTCTCTCCACCGTCTCTTCACATCTTCTGGTTCAGATATTATTCTTCCATCTTTGTCTCTGATCACGATTACTTCCCCGATGTCTTCCTTCATTTTATGTCTTGCCTTTGCGACTTTGTAGATATTTCTCTCTCCCTCCTTCGTGTCTAGTTTCCGGTACCAGTCCTTTGTTGTTTCCTCTCTTGCTTTTGCCACCGCCCTCTTTGCCTCTTTCTTTGCTTCTTTATACTGGACTTTCGACTCCTCTGTCTTTTTTTTTTTGCCATTCCTTGAAGGCACTCTTCTTGTTCTTGATGGCTTGCTGGGTACCTTCTCTCCGCCACCAGGTTTCTTGATCTTTCCGCCGCATTCTTCCTGAAGTCTTTCCACATTTTTCTGTTGCTACTCTCAGTATGGTATTCTTCAATTTTTGCCAGTACTCTTCCACAGTCTGTACTTCGAAGTTGTCCATTTCTCTGGAAAGAAGTCTCCCCATTCAAAATGTAGAGTAGCTCGATGGCACGTGATAAACAATCGCTCACAAAAAAACGAGATTTTACTTTGCTTCAAATTTGGTGTAGCTATACTCCATAGGCAAAGCGAATTCAGTTTCTTATTCAAAAATGTCAAACTGAACAATTTTCCATTACTTTCAGGCCAATGTTTTAATGATTTCATCACTCGTATATAAATTTTAGCGGACGCCATGTTCGTTCTAATATGTCGTTGCTTCTGATTGGTCAGCATAGGAATATTCCAGTTATAAAAAGGTTTGTCACTGGATAACACTACTAGTGGTCTATCACCAATAGACTACTAGTTGCTCAGCCAATCAGAATGCCGAATTTGTAATAGACCACTAGCTGGTTGATACAAATAGCAAAGATATATAACCTTGTCTAATAAGTCCTAATGCACATGTGACATCAAGATGTGTAATTTAGATATCAAGCAAACAGAAATATCTCAACAACGAAGCAAAAAAAAAGATTTTACTTTGTCATTATAAGTGGGGTTTTTTTTCCAATAAAGACATACTTTTTTTTTCACAGGCCCTTTAACAGATTTCGAACAAACAAATGGTTCTGGAATTCAGTATCCCAAATAAATTATTCTTTTCACTCTTCTTATTTATTCAAGGATCAAACTACAGGCGAAATTACATTTTATTTGAAAGGAGCTGACGTGGTGATGGCCAATATTGTGCAATATAATGATTGGCTCGAGGAAGAGGTTAGTACATGGCAAGCGCTGAGCTAAAAGTGTTATATAGTTAACAAGTATTCACCGAAGTGGATGTGAATACTGCTGGATATAATATCTACACTATTCACCGACACTGAGGTGAATAATTGTTTTAGCATATACCTCATAAATGAAATAACAAGTTTAACATTCTTATATTTTTCGGTATTTTCATACAGGACACGGCCGCTACCAACTTGACGTACCCAATATTTGTCGAAAAAACAGTTTTTACAACTTTTGAATATATTAATGGCTAACACTCTTCTACTTAATTTCGTTGACTTTTCTTGTTATTCTACTACATCAGCCTTGTTTATCAACAAAATCTCCTGCTTCGTTAAACAAAGCAAAACTGGCCGCCATTTTGTTTTGCCCGCAGGTGAATAGTGCAGAATATCCCGAGCTAGAGGAACCAATCAGATCGCGTGAAAAGCACTATTCACCTGCCAGGTATATGCTAATTACAATTATATATATATATATATTTGATGTGATTTTTAGTGTGGTAACATGGCCCGCGAGGGACTCAGGACTCTTGTGGTGTCGAAGAAAGTTTTATCGGAGGAACAATACCAAGACTTCGAGGTAAATGTCTTTAGTTTTTTGTTGACGTCTGTTTACAACGTTTTTCTGTTTGTCTGATCTGTCGTTTTGTTTGTTTATTTGTTTACTCACGTATTCGTTTGTTCAGTCGGTTGGACGAGCAGTCGGTAGGTCGGTTGTTCAGTCATGCAAGCGGTTGGTTAGTCGGTTGATTGGTCGCTTAATTGGTCAATCAGTGAGTTGGTCGGTCGGTTCGTCGAACGCTCGACCAGTCTGTCCATCCGTCGTTACAGAGATCAGTGTTAAAAATATGATAGCCTAGCAAAAATCTTTAATACTAACGTTTCGTTACATGTACCTAATCAGTAACATCTTCAGAGTCAATATTTACAACGATGAATCGACTTAAATAGTTAACGTTAACTGTTACAAAAATAGAGAAAATCACTCATCACGCTCATCATTCTCTATTTTTGTAATGTAAATACTCATTCTGATCATGAAGATGTTACTGATTAGGTAACGAAACGTTGGTATTAAAGATTTTATCTATTATGTGTTCATTATGCCTTTACTTAAAGCTATTTGCTGGGCTATCATATTTTTAACAAGAGATCAGTGGTATCAATTCGTCCATCCCTCAGTACAGAGATCAGTGACGTCAGTCTGTCCGTTCGTCTCTTTATACGTTTGTTTGTTCCTTCAAGGTTTGTTTGTCCGTCCGTCCGTTTGTTTGTTTGTTTGTTTGTTTGTTTGTTTGTTTGTTTGTTTGTTTGTTTGTTTGTTTGTTTGTTTGTTTGTTTGTTTGTTTGTTTGTTTGTTTGTTTGTTTGTTTGTTTGTTGGCTGTTATTATTTGTTTGTACCATTGTTAGTTTGTTTTTTTGTGCGTTGGTTTGTTTATTTTTTATTTGTGTGTTTGTTTAATTGTTTATCAGTTTGTTTGTTTATTTGTTGCTCGTTCGTTCTGTCTCTTTGCAGTGAATGCAGCGCAAAATTATTGTAAGTTTTAACTTGATGATATTCCTTTTATTTTGCTATAGTATCGCTACAGTCAGGCTAAAGTCAGCTTGTCTGAAAGAGCAGCGAAGGTAAAAGTCGAAAGAAAAACCCGTCTGTGACTTAAAATATTTACGTGCTTAATTTATTCAAAATATTCCTTTGTTTATTTTATACTTTTTTAATTGGACAAGAAATACAATTAGTGACAAAACGCTTCGGACATTCCCCCCCCCTTTCCAATGTTGAATGGCAAAAGTATCGCTGTCTACATTACACATTGCCTTCGTAACTACATAATGTTGTTGTACACCAACATTGAAAAAGGGGGTCAACGGATTATATTTACGTAATTTTCTAGAAATTAAATTATTTAAAGGTGTTGTACAGTCCGTTCTGCGCATGTACGAAACTAATGTTTACATCTTTATTTACAAAAAAAATACTAATGCCTTATTCAAGATTGTAAGCTTTTCTTGGTTCCCATTCATTACTTGTACTCGAAACAAAACATTTTCAGGACAAATAGAAGGAATCCTAGGAGATATCCTCGCCGAATCGCTTGGTTTTCTGCTATGTTGTTCCTAACGGTTTACATTGAGCTCAGTACTTCATGTAATTATCTACGAATGTCATGTTTGGGGACCACATTGCGGTCATTCGTAGAACGGACTGTACGTCACCTTTGTGTCCGAAGAGGCTTTGTCACTGATTGTAGCTATGTGCGCGAATACGCATTTTTTATGTTTAACT
This sequence comes from Paragorgia papillata, assembly GCA_035771165.1. Classification (NCBI taxonomy): domain Eukaryota; kingdom Metazoa; phylum Cnidaria; class Anthozoa; order Scleralcyonacea; family Coralliidae; genus Paragorgia; species Paragorgia papillata. The sequence goes on from JAWNZC010000095.1 coordinate 1,109,773, forward strand.
AGGCACACGACTCCTTGGATTTTTATAACTTTTTTTGCTTGTGTTGCAAATCGAGCAATTACTCAATATTTGAATGCTGTTCTATATTTTTTTTGTTCGTGTAGGTTAGCGCTGTACAAAGCAGCATAGAAAATGATATGGAACTACTTTGTTTGACTGGAGTTGAGGATAAGCTGCAGGTAACTCATTAATTTGTATTAAAAAAGTAAGAGTGCTGCGTTGGCAGTGTTTTGGTAGAGCAAGGTGAAAAGTTGGTACCGAGATTAGTTTTAATAAAACAATATTTGGCATTTTACTCGATTAAACTGGATATACTAGGTAATTTTGGTGAATTAAGGAAAATTTCGAGTGTAGAATGTAAACATTATAAGACCAAACCGGGACCAGTTGCGAAAAATGCAACATCAAGGCCTTCCGGCTGGGAATTGAACCCGCGACCCCGAGATGCTAGTGCAGTTTAAGCGGAGCCTTTCATTACAGTAAAATGATGGGTAACACTCTGATGAAGGGCTCCACTCCACTCTTTCGTTACTAAAACTAATCTCGCCAGTTTACCACCTCTTTACATTGCTGGTACACCAAGGCGAGGCCCCACGGCTAGGAATCGAACACCCGGTGATTCTAGTAATTTAATAGATATGGCATGTACTTTTTGAGATATTAATTGTCAGAGTTGTTTTTTCGATGCAGTCTAACGTTACAAAATAAGGAATATATTGTCTGTATATAAACAATATATGGACCAAGGCAGTGAGTGTTCGCCGGATCAATAGAGTGCTCAATACAAAAGCAGAGCAAAATATATAATATAATAATGTACTTAAAACTAAAACATGGATAAAAATGGATAAAATGTTCTAAAAGCGTCAGTAACTCGGAATTTCACGCCGAAGCGATCTTCAGACTAGCGCTTAAATGTTAACAGTTCAGTTAAAATAATCTAGTGAGGTCGCTTGTGATTGGAGGAATAAAACTTGTTCTCGTGCCTTCAGTTTGAGACCAGTTCAGAATTTGTTTAACAGGCTGTCATTATGAGCTGATAAAATACAAAGCTTCTCAGCAAGACAAAGATTAATCTCTTACCCCTTTGTACGCTGTTGTACGCTTGATAAGTGACCATTTGATTGTGAAATTTATGCCGTTGTCTTTGAGGTCCCAGATGTATTTTGATAGTGCTGTGTCGTTTGTATGACTTCTGTGTTTGAATGAGGCTTTATGGTTGTAGAAACGCGATTTAAATAATTCGTTGGCTTGTTCTCAACTAATACAGCAGCCTTGTATATATATGAGATTATCGGTGAGGCATTGGCCGTTTAAGGGGCAATTCTCTGGCGTCGGACAGTTACAGAGTTTCTCGGTTCCGCTTTCGGTGTCTAGGTTCGCGACTTTCTTGTTATGCGACTTGTTTCCGCTTGCCATATTTGGCATACAGCTATAGAGCGTTTTCACTCACGTGATCGGTGGCCCCATTGGGGTGGTGAAACAATACGAAATATTTGAATAAGAAAGAGCTAATTCCCATACCGTACACCAATATGGCCGCCATTTCATTGTTTTGGTACACCAATATGGCCGCCGTGACGTCAGATGAAAACGCTCTATAGCTCACTTTTACAGTGTTTCTATTGAATAATTTGCGCATTGCATATTTGCATAATTAATGGTTGGTGGGGTAGTGCTGGTCGATGAGGTTTTGGACAGATTTTGCTATGTTTGACTGACATTCTGGCTAAAAGGTGGATTGAACCAGATAATTTTTCTCTGTCGATTTTCCTTGTTGGCACCACTTTGATTTTGGCTCGCTTCATATCGAAGACGTTCCCACATGCTAGAAGAATATATTATAGTATATAGAATATAATAAAAGAATGAACGTTGCTACTCCGAGTTTCACGTGTTAGCGATCATCAGGCAACTGAAAAAGTATAATTTTAGTTTCACTTTTTTCTATCTTGCTCTACCTTCAAAAGTATCGTGCACTCTGTGGTCTATTGTAAACGACTACTTGAACTATTATATATATATATATATATTATGTTATGTATTTTTTTTTTTTTTTATTTATTTATTTATTTATTTATTTATTTATTTATTTATTTATTTATTTATTTATTTATTTATTTATTTATTTATATATTTATTTATTTATTACACAACAACTTAAGTAGAATAACCATTTTGATTGCCTAATAACTGATGTCCATACAGCACAGATGACGTCATGAAGTTACAAAAACCAATCCGATCAGCCGTGGTTTTATTACTACCCGATCACGTTGCTCAAATTGTATAGATCCTTCATGACGTAAAAATCTGCGAATTCTATTTTATCGCCAACTTCTGGTTTAGATGCATGTTAAGTAGAAAAACAGTCCGCTGATTGTGCCGTGGTTTCATTTTTCTCGCTTTTCTAGAAGCTCGTTCGTAATTGCCAAACATACCTCTAACTCTAAACCTGAAGTTAGTTTACGATATTTGTCGCATCAACAATCGCACGTGTTAACGGACCTTTAGAATTGTCGCATTTGTATTTACGTAGCTTCTTTTTTCAGGCTGACGTTCGACCGACCCTTGAGTTATTAAGAAATGCTGGTATAAAGGTGGGTAATTATATAGTTGAGAAATTAAAGTAATATTTTTAGTTTAATTTTGAGAGCATGTTTCTCGACTTGGAAGTAATTCTCTCTTAAAGCGCCTATGACACGAAAATTAAGTTTGTCTTATTGGAGAGAATATTTAAAATAAGAAAGTAACCTTTTCTGGCAAATTTCCTTGCTTTGTGTTTGATGTTATTATAAAACCAAGCTTAAGGTCTTCGTTATGGTTTGCAGGGTCATTTCGGTAAAGCGCGCTCAATTCGTCAATTTATGCTACAAAAATAAAATAGATATCGTTAGAAAGCTATTAATTTGTAGAATACAATGTTGTCTTTGATTTTGCGATAAACACAAACCAATAATAGTTGTGAATTTTTAAATTAAAACCAGAGGGCTTCACTCGGGGGCGACTCAAGTAAAAAGCGTTTTATTTTGTTCAAAATCTTTTTTTTGCAGTTTAATTCCTAGATACATTTCCAGCAAAACAGTGTCAGCGTTTTTTGATATGTCGAGTTTTGCTGATTTTATTGACGACCAAAGTTGAAAATGCTGTTTTACGACTAACATTCAGACAAAATAAGTCATAAAATCGAAACCAGGCAAAAAATAAAAAAATGCTGACACCGTTTTGCTGGAAATTTATCTCGGAATGGAACTGCGAAATAAATTTTTGACCAAAATGAAACGCTTTGTTCTTAAGTCGCCCCGAGTGAAGCCCTCTGGTTTATGGTTTTTGTTTATCGCAAAATCAAAGACAACATTGTATTCTACAAATGAATAGCTTTCTAACGATGTCTATTTTATTTTTGTAGCGTAAATTCTGACGAATTGAGAGCACTTTACCTAAAAAACAAAACAACGAAGCCAAAAACTGCAAAATATAAAAGGGATATTACACGGTGGCGAGAAGATATGCATTTTATGTTCGAGTGGCGAGGAGAATATCTCAGGAGTGACCGCAGCGAACGAGTGAGATATTGCTCTTGCCACGAGAACATAAAATCCATATCTTTGAGCAACCGTGTAATGTTCTATTTATAATATGGACAATGAAATTATACGTGGAAGTGATGTTGATAAACTGGGTTGAATGCAAAAACTACAACCGCTTGACCAAAAACTTTTAGAAAATCAAATGAAAAATACAACAGCTTCTCTGAATACGTCATTTTACGTGAAAAACTGAATTAAGAGAAGTTACTGGCTCATTTACTTGATTCGAAACTTACGGTAAAAGGCGTAAATTTTGACTTGTCGATATATGTCACTCGCGAGCGTTAAATACGAGAAATATGCCACCCGATTCCCTGATGTAGTGAAATATGGATTCTACGAGTGTTTTAGTTGCTAGTAAAATACTCTTTTCCATATAATAAGTTACTTTATTATTTTTTTTATTTTATTAGCTTTGCCAGATAAAATATGTTTAAGTACAGATAACAACGTAGAAAAGTTACTTAGTTAATACAAACTAAATGCTAGTATATAACGATGGCAGGGGATCCGCAACAGCGATTAGCCAATTACAGCGGGCCCGAGATATAAGTTATTGTGATAAAGCTATATATAACTATACTAAGTATAACTAACTATATTTATACAATACCCTGGTTGCTATGCGTGTTTTCATTGGTTGTTGCCCATGATCTATTAGAGGACAGACACATTGACACGTCAGATCACGTCAGCTGACTTGCTTTTTCCCTTCTTCATACTCCAAAATTCGGCAAGCGTTCCGATAAAAACCTTTTAAATTTTTGTATCGTATAAAACAAATAGAATCCATTTTTTTATTGTCTGTTCAGTTATAGATGCACAGAAGACGTAACAACGTGGTAAGAACATCAGTGTCTGTGCGTCTATAACTGAACAGACAACGGCAAAATGGAATCTATTTGTTAAATAGTTTACAGATACATATACTAACAACAGCAAGAAATTGGACGCCTAAGACTACGAACAGAATTACATTTCAGACATTTAGTTTTAAACGTACGAGGATTTTAACAGTTGTAACTAGTTTCCAATGTTGTAAAATAATAATTTAGCATAACTGATTTAAATGAGTTGAGACAAGAGCGTTCCAAATTCGACAAGTTCTGATAAAAAAGGATCTCTGGTAGGTGGTAGTTTCACATTTACGGGTAACAAATTTGACTACATTGCCACTAGATGATCTAGTGGTTCTCTGAGTAAAGCCCTAATCAAACGAGAACGCAAGTCATCGCAAGTTAGCAGTCACGCTATCTCAGCCAGCCGCTCTGAATAGTTTCCCGTAAATATCATGTACCGTGACAAAGTTAAAACTTGTTTAAAACACTCATGAAACCTTAATTTTGTTAATTTGGGTGTTCAAACGACCGCCACAGAAATTCTGACTGCCAACTTGCGATGACTTGCGTTCTCGTTTGATTAGGCTTAAGAGTAACAGGAAGAACAGAGGACTTAAGATATCTTTGTTATGTTGAGTGTTCTTTCAAATAAGACAAACTTAATTTTCGTGTTATAGACACTTTAACAAGTTGCAAATTAATCAACTCTTAGGGACGACTGTTGTTAAAATCTATTTCTTTTTAGATTTGGATGTTGACTGGTGATAAACTGGAGACAGCAACGTGCATTGCTCAAAGCTCAAGACTTGTGTCAAAATCTCAAACAATTTATACGTTCAAGCAGGTGAAACTACATTTTTCTACTTGTGGATGCTACATTTAAGGTCTTCGTTAAGCTTTGCAGACTCGGCTTTTCGGTAAAGTGCCCTGAATTTGTCAGAATTTATGCTACAACAATAAAATAGATATCGTTAGAAAGCTATTAATTTGTAGAATACAATGTTGTCTTTTGATTTTGCGATAAACACAAACCAATAATAGTTGTGAATTTTTCAAGTAAAACCAGAGGACTTCACCCGGGGCGACTTAAGAACAAAGCGTTTCATTTTGTTTAAAAAATTATTTGGCAGTTCGATTCAGAGATAAATTTCCAGCAAAACGGTGTCAGCGTTTTTTGTTTTTTATTTATTGCCTGGTTTCGATTTTATGACTTATTTTGTCCGAGTGTTGGTCGAAAAACAGCATTTTCAAATCTAGTCGTCAATAAAATCAGCAAAACTCGACATATCAAAAAACGCTGACACCGTTTGCTGGGAATTTATCTCGGAATTAAACTGCAAAAAAAGATTTTGAACAAAATAAAACGCTTTTTACTTAAGTCGCCCCAAGTGAAACCCTCTGGTTTTAATTTAAAAATTCAAAACTATTATTGGTTTGTGTTTATCGCAAAATCAAAGACAATATTGTATTCTACAAATTAATAGCTTTCTAACGATATCTATTTTATTTTTGTGGCAGAAATTCTGACTAATTGAGAGCGCTTTACCGAAATGACCTTGGAAACTTTAACGAAGACCTTAAGGTGGCTCCATACAGTTTCTTGAAAAATGGAAAATACAAGTTTGAGAGTCCAAAACACGTGATTAAACAATTCGGGAAAAGAATAAAACTAAATGTTATCCATAGTTAAACAGTCTGACAATCAAAAACTGTTACCAAATAAATAGCAACAGTTGTTGCTATGGCAACATTGACGTTTCAAAATGGCTGCCAGTTACCCTTCAAACTAGTTTAATTCGGAAAAAACTGGTGACCCCCAATTTTTTTTTCTTTAAAACTTTTCTTGAAGTATGAGTAATCAATAGGCGATTTAAAAAAAATTCTGTTGTCAGACTGTTTAACTATATGCATAACATTTAGTTTCATTCTTTTCCGAATTGTTTATGCACGTGTTTTGGACTCTCAAACTTGTATTTTCTATTTTTCAAGAAACTGTATGGAGTCACCTTAAATTGCCTGAAAATTTCCTTCAGGAAAGTTTCTGCGAAGTGGAAACACTGACAAAACATTCAAAACGGAAGGGGTTGTAATTAACCAATTGAATATCGCGTATAAATATTTGGCCAATCAGAGAGCGTCGCTGAAATTCGTGCGGACATAGACGTCACAGAACAAGAATAATGGAGCTGATTCATAGACGTTGTCTTCCGACAATGTTCATAGACCTTATTCAAAAATGGTCGCCGAAGTAAAATTATTTTATATACATATAAGGGAGCACGGGTGGCGTGTGCTATTAGCACGCTGCCTCTCACCAAAAAGTTAAGCCTGGTTAGACGGGGTTAGTACTTGGATGGGTGACCGCTTGAGAATGACCCCGTTGTCGGGCTTGGAACTCATGTGAGTAGAGTTGTAGTTGATCTCTCCTGTGCTTCGAGGGGTTTTCGCCGGGTTCTCCGGTTTTCCTCCCTCCTAAAATCAACACCTAACATCTTAGCTGTGATCCGTGGTCTGAACTGCGTCGTTGGCGGCTGCTTGGAGCGCCTTTGAATTGATATGCCTCGACACTGCCACGTTGATCTGCGTCGCAATTCAGCCACTGGCTACAAGTAAGGATGATTAGCCCGCAGTCCTTTATCCCTTTATAAATTAATTTAATTATGAACTCTTTTTCATGTGGGAAATTCAAAATAATTTTTACTTTAAAACGAGGTCATAAGGGCTAATTTATATCCACATAAGAGAATGTTAGGTCGGCGACCATTTTTTAATATGGTCTATGTACAGGCTATTTAGAGAGAAGATGTTTATAAAATTGCTGATAGGTTTTCCTTTTCTGGTTTTAGGTAACCGACAGGTCCGAAGCACATTTAGAACTCAATTCATTTCGGCGAAAAAATGAATGTGCAATGGTTATCAAAGGAGACTCACTGGAGGTAAGTGATTGACCATGCAACAGATTGTACTGTTGAAAAATCATTAATCCTTTAACTCCAACCATGTCAGGAAGTCTTCTCTTGACGAGTAAAATCGTCTGGCATTCGACAGAGTAAAAAATAAAAAGTGCCAAATGGCACAGATGGGTATGAAAGGAAAACTAAAAATCTAATAAAAAATCCTCTCGTTTTACATAAACTCTAATCTACCTCACCTCCTAACCTATATATAATTAGCTTCTAATATGTATTTTTAGTTCTTTATTTTGATTGGTCTATATGTATGTAATTAGAATTCTGTTTATTATATATCCTGTAAATTAATATCTTGTAATCATTATCTCTGAAGATGTTGTAGCATAAACAACGAAACGTTAGATTATTAAATATTATGTTTTTTATGTCCTTGTGTTTATGGCTTTTATTCGTGTTTTGTGCTGGGCACTTATATTTATAATAAGGTAACTTTAATTTAGCTTTGATTTTCTCAGCTTAAACAACCTAATTTTTCAAAATTACTACGCTAATAAACCTACCAAATGGGTCGTTTTTTAAGTTATTCAAAATATTCGCAGTACATGTTTGATCAGATCCACAACACCCGGCTATCGTCTTGTGTTTTAAATCTGACCAACCTCGTTCCCAGGGCCTTTTTGGAATTGGGAAAGCGGGAAAGGGCCCTAGCATCGGCTGGTCACAACACCCGGAAATACTGGGTGTAATAAATTAGAAATTTATTTTAGTACTGTATGCAAAATCATTCGGAGTAATCGAGGTCCCGTGGGAGAAGTTCATTGTAATGGGCGGTCTTATTGGTCCCGTTGGCGGTTCCGTTGAAGCTATTTGATTATAACTGGCACAAAACTATGCATAATTACGATTCCTGAGGAATGTTTAACAAAAGTAATCAAGTAATGGAAATGTGGGCCTTCTCCCGCCCTCCTAATTTCAAAAAGGCCCAGGGAACGAGGTTGAAATCTGACAAAACACTGCTGGTCATGTTTTAAACATTGCTTTATATGTTTTAAAATCTAAAAAAATTTATATAAAAAATAATTTTTCAACAAAATTACTAACCATGTTTATTTGCGGTGGTATATTTATGCGATAACTCTTGGAAAATTCGTAATATATTTTATGATTAATTCAATTTTTGCATAGACTTGCCTGAGACACTACGAACAAGAATTCATGGAACTGGCATGTCGTTGTCCAGCAGTCGTTTGCTGTCGTTGTTCTCCGCAACAAAAAGCAGAAACTGTAGAACTCTTGAAGAGATACACCAAGAAACGAACATGTGCGATTGGTTAGTGGCTGAGAATATGTTTTACATCTATTTAAGTACTAAACTCTTAACATAATTAATCGACTCTTCGGAACTTGGGAACATCCTTCCTGGCTCAGTGATCAGAGCGCCGCCCTAGTATTGCAGGATCGCAGGTTCGATTCCTAGTTGAAGGCCCTTGTTGTTGCAATTTTGCAGACAGACGGATGGACGGACGGACGAACGGGCGGACGAATGAACAAACAAACAAACAAACAAACAAACAAACAAACAAACAAACAAACAAACAAACAAACAAACAAACAAACATGTTACTCAGAGGCGATTTTTCCTGTAACGTACATTTTGCAACGCCGTTGCGAATTGCAAGATAAATTGTTTCGTGTAACAGAGCCTTAGGGTGTAATGTCTGACTTATTGTCAAATAACTGGATGTACGGTTTGAAAATGGCATGTTTCTTATTTCTAGGTGATGGAGGTAATGATGTGAGCATGATCCAAGCTGCTAATGTTGGAGTTGGTATCGAAGGAAAGGTTAAGTTAAGACCCTTCTGAATGATACGAGTCTTGTTTATGATTGTCATCTTGATGTATGTGATCTAGCGACAAGTCTGTAAGAGGCGTTTTGCAAGATTCATCATCGAATCAGAAAAAATTAGAATTGCTTCTTGTGGAGACAATTGCATACGCCACAATGACAACCGTATACAAGAATCGTACTGTTTGAATCTGGTATTTAAAATTAAATATTTCTTATTTGAAAGGAACACTTAAAATAACAGGATAACATCTTATACAGTTTTTGGTTTTCTTGCTTCGTTGTTGAGATATTTCAGTTTGTTTGATATGTAAATTAAACATCTTGACGTTACATAATGTGCATAATGAGTTATCGAAGGTTATATATTTTTGCTATTATCAAACATAATCACTTGAAAATCCTACATGTTTGGTGTTCTGCAAGAAACACGCGCACATGCTTTCCTCGAATCAATTTGGTTTGATATTAGCAACGATATATAAACTACTCTGATAAGTCATGCATATCTGCAATCTCGTACCCAGAGCCTGCGATCCTTTTGGCCAGTTCCAAGGAACGGAGGCTCCGGGAAACTCCGATGAAACTCGTCATCTGATTGGTTAGTTTAAAAACAGTAAAATTTCAATTAGTGTGCGCGTTGCTAACTTATTTGATAGATTTCTCGACGTTCTGTAATACATTTACACAAGGCAGACCCAAAGTACAATTGAACACATGAAATTTGAAGCAAAAATCCCGACAATTTACAAGTTAACACTATTATTATTCTCGCTTCGTCGTCAAACAAACATCCATCGTCTCTTCGCAGTTTCGTCTCAGAATTATATTAGAGAATACAAGGTCGATGTAGTTTAGCCAAAATTCCTGACAGAAAGTACAATTCCTTACCTGAGCGGCTGAGCCGATCACCGCCGAGTGCCGATGGCGTCTACTCCATCTCAAAAATACTCGCGTCAAATCGCCCGGCTGACGATTTAGAGAAAAGCTACAAAGACCATTTGTACCGCAACGCTTTGTCAAGAGCTTTGTAAAACGTACTGGGCCATTCTATGTCGGTAAACAAATATTTTCCCTGGTCTTCGAACAAGCTAAAGATCGTCGATGACAGTAACAAATTATAGGGAACTGGGAACCAGAGGACTGGGAACAAAAACCCAATTTGGGGGGGGGGGGGGGGGGGGGTTCCATCGGAGTTCCCCAGAGCCTCCGTTCCTTGGTACTGACCAAAAGGATCGCAGGCTCTGGGTACGAGATTGGCATATGTGATGTCAAAATGTTTAATTTGCATATCAAACAAACCGAAATATCTGAACAACGAAGCAAGAAAACAAAAGCTGAAAATGATGTTAGTTTGTCGTTTTATGATTTTCCCCAAATAAGACAGACATGGTATTGATTGAAAATGCCAGTATTAATCTAAATTTATTTTGTTAGTTCTTACTGTACTAGCTGTCGTTAAATATTAAAATTCCGAGAACTGCCGAGAACCTTGAGCTCCAGACGGGACTCGAACCCACGACTTTCCCAGATAACTAGCCAGTCACTCTAACCATTGAGCCATTAGAACTCGAATAGGAGACCCAGGTTGTTTACGATATTTACACCTAGGAACGAGTCAAACCGCGTATACGTTTGTCACAGGCAGATGAATTTTAAGCTAAATATTTTTGTACGTTAGTATATAGTGTTTTCAGCTTGAAGTTGGTAAAGTTTCAGTTGTTTTTTTCTGTACAAGCTGTCGTATGTATAGTTACACTCAGAAAACTCTGAACTTCAGACGAGACTCGAACCCAGATCCTTCCGAATACTAGCTGGACGCTGTAACCATTGAGCCACTGAAACTCAGATGACCGACCAAAGTTGTTTCGGCTTGTACAGCAAAAAGTAACAAAACATTACAAAGTCCAAGCTGAAGGTACCGTACTAACGTATAATCTAAATTTGTAATACCTGCCCCTTATTGTGTTATTTGGGTTTGTTAGAATAAATTTTGAATTTTAATTAATAGGAAGGAAGACAAGCATCGCTCGCTGCAGATTTTTCTATTAGACAATTTAAATATCTTGGCAGGCTATTGGTCTGGCATGGACGAAATAGGTATGAAATGTAATTCAGTTTACATATTATTATTTAAATGTTACTAACAAACTTTTATTGGGAATTGGCAATGTAAATTACAATAGCTTTGTCTGATTTGAAAGAACTTGGGAAATTGTATCGTTCTAGCTTTGTTTTTGAGATTTTTCAGTTTGTTTGATATTTAAATGAGATGGTTTTTGATGGCGTAAGCAATCCGGGTACAGCATATTCCAGCATTACAAAATCACTTACCCTCTGTTCAGACTAGAGCTGCGCCCGATTAATCGATTATTTTCCCGTTTTTTTCGACAATCGATTATTTTTAACAATAATCGGATCATCGAAAACAACAGCACACAGGATGAGATAGATGATAGAGAAGGAGATCAAGCAACTGCGCGATGAGGCACTGATACCATTGACGGAAGATCCGTTCGAGTGGTGGATGGAAAACGAGAAACGTTACCCTCTGGTGCGAAACCTTGCCGCCAGAGTATTGGCTGCTCCGCCGACGTCAGTGCCAAGCGAGCAGATTTTCAGTAAAGCCGGACTGGTCGTCTCCAAGAAGCGTGCCGCCCTAAAGCCAGCCGTTGTGGATGTACTTTTATTTTTAAATAAAAATAAAATGACAATGTAGACGGGACGGTCATATCATATTTCACCGTATTTATATATTATATGTCGCTTTCTATAGACGTTTGGTTTCGTACTTTTTTATTGTGTAATTTTATTTCAAGGGGAAAATTCAATAATTTTTTTTAAAAAACATCCCTTTCCTGCGAAGGGACAACCCACTGTATACGCGTCGTGATTTATTCAATACGATTAATCGATTATTAATCGATTGTTGGCAACGATTAATCGATTACGCGTATTAACCGATGGGCGCAGCTCTAGTTCAGACTAGGTGCCCGGGCACGGTGCCCGAGCACACGGTGCCCGAGCACGGGCACTAGTGTGAACACGACTTTTTCGCGGTGCCCAACTCAAACTAATCCAAACCGGGCACCGTATACGCTGAGGTAGTTCCCGCGGGCACCGTGACCGGGTACGGGCACTAATGTGAACACGTTTTCATCGTGCCTGAGTGCCCAAAGTGTTGCTCACGCTTTTTATTCAATATTCCTTGTAATTCGAAGCCTACAAAATAGCTACTAAAGCCATGAAAAGCTTTCTGTGTGAACGTTTATCAGATCCAGGGCGCCGTGAATGTGAACCAGTGAGTCTGAACAGGCCCTAATACCTCCATGATTGCTATTGTGAAATGTTCAGTGTCACGAGGAGTTTTAGTGTGTAAAGTTTCAAGTGACTTTGTTAAGGCCTGTGACTTTTTTTATTTGTGGGTGAGTGGGTGTTTGGGTATGGTTGGCTGATGGGTTTTTGTTTGTTTGGGTGACTGTTTGGGTATTGTTGGTTTTTTTGGGTATAGTTGGGTGGGCGGGTGTTTGGGCATAGTTTGGGAGTGGTTTGGTTACTGGTACAATAATGTATTCACGCTCTTTGTTTTGTTAAAAAATTTTAATAGCTATAAAAGATCCGCTGCTTTAAGTCAGTTTGTTATCCACAGAGGTCTTATTATATCTATTATGCAGGTTAGTTCACATTTTAGTCGGTTGTCTTCGTTTTTCCTGGGGATGTATCAGTACAGTACACTACCCAGAAAATCGGCGTTTACAATACAATACAATACAATACAATACAATACAATACAATACAATACAATACAATACAATACAATACAATGCAATACAATACAATACAATACAATTTATTATCTTTAGGTAAGAGTTCACTGACCCGCAGATAGCGTTCATTGACGAATTGTATTTGTCACTATAAATTTTACAAACCCGTGAACTTGTCATTGCCCAATTCATTGGGCTTCTGTCACAACCATCACGAGTAGGCTACACTGGTAACGGTCCCATGAATACTGTATATATGAGATGCAGAAGCAATAAGCAGATGTTGGTAAAATTTACTATGTATCGATTGCAGAAACACTGTTCAACTGTTGTTTAAACCAATAATCAGTGTTTAGATGTGTTTTGAAATACCTAGATAAGTTTCGAAGATGCTGACTATGTTAATCTACAATTAACTATTATAGTCTTTGGTTTCGCAATGTTGTTGTCGACGACGGTTATATCCGTGGTTATATCTTAAACACTGCCTAAAGCCGGTTTTCCACTAGGCGATTTTTTTCGCGCAAAGCGACTTTCTTTTGTTCGAATTCAATAGATTTCTGATTAGTTCCAGCTCAAAGCTCATGAGACAAAAGAAAAAGTCGCTTCGCGCGAAAAAAATCGCCTAGTGGAAAACCGGTTTAACTAAACCATCGTTTCTTCGATTGACCAATCTGTTTAAAGTTCCTATGACACGAAGATTAAGTTTGTCTCATTTTAAAAAAGCACTCAAAATGACAAAGTAACATGTTTTGCAGTTTTTGGTTTTCTTGCTTCGTTCTTGAGATATTTCGGGTATTTTGAGATGTATATAAATGTCACATTTTGTGACGTACATGTGCATAATGACTTTTTGGAGAATGTTATATACCTTCGGACAGAAAAATGAATTAAATTATCTGCCTAAATTTGGCGGACCTACTAGCCTTGATTTAAATGTGGGATTGTTCTAATCGAAGAATGTTGTCTTTTAATTTAATTTAATTTAATTTAATTTAATTTAATTTAATTTAATTTAATTTAATTTAATTTAATTTAATTTAATTTAATTTAATTTAATTTAATTTAATTTAATTTAATTTAATTTAATTTAATTTAATTTAATTTAATACAATTATTTTAAATTTTAGGCGGTTTTTTCCAGTATATTCTACTTTGCTTCAGTTTCGTTATATCAAGGTTATCTCATGGTCGGGTAAGTAATGTTTGCTCATAATTATACTTTCGGAAGGTTGTGGGTTCGAGTCCGTCTGGAGCTCAGAGTTTTTCTCTGAGTTTAACTTACGACTTGTGAAGCAGAAACAAATGGGAAAAAAACTTTACACAATAATGCTAAAATACATAGATTTTGAGTGGTACACCTAAAAGGAAATGTTGTTTGATACAGGAGCAAATTTTGTTTTTATTACTGTAAATATGGCGAATTCAACATTTTTGTACCATACCTACCTTCATAATTATGATTTTTTTATGTTTCTCAACTCCCAAATTTTCAAAAAAAATCTTATTTTTATAAGCTACACAATTATATTAACATTAAGAAGGTTTTGAGTGGTACTGCCAAAAACCTCTGCATGGGGTTTTGAGTGCTTTTTACCGAATATACGTGACATAGAAAATCTGACTTTTTGTTACGTTTTTTTCTTCAGATATTCTACTATATACACAAAGTTTCCAGTATTTTCCCTGGTCCTAGACGCAGATGTCCCGGATGAAATTGCTCTAAGATTTCCCGAGTTGTATAAAGATTTAGCAAAGGTACTGTTTATCGTGTTACGTGCTATTTTCCAAAAATGTTACCTGCTAATCTTCAAAGGTTTTGAAGATTCCCCGGTCACTAGCGAATTATCAAACTAGCGAATCTTCAAAGGTTGTAAAGATTTTCTAGTTACTAGTGAATCTTCAAAGATTTTAAAGGTTTGCTAGTGACTAGCAAATTTTCAAAGGTTTTGAAAATTCCCTTGTCCCTAGCGAGTTTAATATCAAAGGTTTTCCAGATGTTTTACTATAGTGACTAGAGAATCTTCAAAGGCTTTAAATATTTCGTAGTCATTAGCGAATCTTTAAAGGTTTTGAAAATTTGCTAGTCACTAGAAGATTTGCTATCTGACTTTTTGTTACGTTTTTTTCTTCAGATATTCTACTATATACACAATGTTTCCAGTATTTTCCCTGGTCCTAGACGCAGATGTCCCGGATGAAATTGCTCTAAGATTTCCCGAGTTGTATAAAGATTTAGCAAAGGTACTGTTTATCGTGTTACGTGCTATTTTCCAAAAATGTTACCTGCTAATCTTCAAAGGTTTTGAAGATTCCCCGGTCACTAGCGAATTATCAAACTAGCGAATCTTCAAACGTTGTAAAGATTTTCTAGTTACTAGTGAATCTTCAAAGATTTTAAAGGTTTGCTAGTGACTAGCAAATTTTCAAAGGTTTTGAAAATTCCCTTGTCCCTAGCGAGTTTAATATCAAAGGTTTTCCAGAGGTTTTACTATAGTGACTAGAGAATCTTCAAAGGCTTTAAATATTTCGTAGTCATTAGCGAATCTTTAAAGGTTTTGAAAATTTGCTAGTCACTAGAAGATTTGCTATAGTGCATGGCTACCGAATCTTCAAAGCTTTTGAAGACTCTCTGTCACTGGAATATTTACAAAGATTTTCCTGTTGATGGGGAGACTTTCAAATGTTTTACTAGCTATTTTCTTTACTTATAATGTTCTAAAGATGGAATATTGGTATCGGCGCGAATATCGGCACTAAAATGTCGGCGCAATAAACAACACAACCCATGCAGCAGGATATTTATCGACCTTGGCACCCCCGCCTCTACGTATCATCGTTCAGAATTTGTCTGACGTCACGAGCATAGCTGATAGGACGATCTCCTTAGCTAGGTATCCACATTTCGTGCTCCCAAGCAGGGCTCCACACCATGACCTGGTTAGCCTGCGTAGCTGGCGGTTTTAAGGGGTTGGGGTCTCGCGGTCGAGGGAGAAAAAGCGGGCGGAAGAGCGCGCGGGCAGAGGAGCGGGAGCTGGAAAAACCGCCTGCCTCAAAACCTGGTGTTTTTGAATTATCCGTCCACTGGTGAACGGGAAATACTAGGGACCTTAAGCAACACGACGTCAAGGACGACGACGACGCTAATATGACGTAATATATCGAAAAAGGAGTGGAACGAATACGTCGTCCTTGGCGCGAAAAACAAAGATTAAGCCAGGCGAGTTTGCTGCACGACGACGTCTAGATATGCCGAAAAAATCATGTAGTTTGACATTTTAAAATGCAATGGCCTCTTTTAAAGAACTTCGAAACTTATTTATAACATGCCACGACCAAGGCTTAATGAATGACGAGGAATTTTTACTGTTATATTCTTCGTACGAGTCGAAAAACCCCGATTTTTCATACGATATGTACGATGATTTTGACCTTGAAGAAATGGATGAAGCAGAATGTATGGCAGAGTTTAGGTTTCGTAAACATGATATTCCAATTCTTGCAGAGAAGCTTCAAATACCACAAAGATTCGTCTGTCAACAACGGTCTATTTGTGATGGTATAACTGGGCTTAGTGTGCTTCTCAAGCGACTTTCATATCCATGCAGATATGGAGATATGATTCATCGCTTTGGCAGACCTGTTCCTGTCCTGAGTATGATCACCAACACTGTTCTCGATTACATATACAACCAACATGCACATAGGATAACTCAATGGAATGATACAATCATGAGTCCACCTCAGTTGCAGACCTACGCTGATGCTATTGCAGCCAAAGGCGCGCCACTCGACAACTGCTTTGGCTTTATTGACGGCACCGTGGTACGAATTTGTCGACCAGGAAAAAACCAAAGGATAATTTATAATGGGCATAAAAGGGTTCATGCTATCAAATTTCAATCTCTTGCTTTACCTAATGGCATAATAGGAAACATGTATGGTCCAGTAGGTAAGTTTTATTACACCAGTTTTTATAGATGCAATATATGAGTAATGAATTCTCAAAGTAGAAACACTTAAAATAATTTACCTGTAAAAAAACTAATAGTTGGGTTTTCTTGATTTGTTTAGAAGGGAAAAAACACGATGCAGGCATGCTTGCTGAGTCAGGCCTCCTACAGGATTTAGCACAATTTGCAGTCTCTCCAGCTGGTGAACCATTTTGTGTGTATGGTGACCCAGCATACCCTTTGAGGATACAACTCCGGGGCCCCTTCAAGAATGGAGTTATCACTCCCCAGATGAAGAACTTTAATACTGCTATGAGTAAAGTTAGGGTTTCGGTTGAATGGCTCTTTGGAGACATTACTACTTACTTCAAGTTTGTTGATTTCAAAAAGAATTTAAAGTTATATCTGAGCAGTATTGGCAAAATGTATGTTGTTAGTGCCATTTTAAGAAATGCATGTACCTGTCTGTATGGAAATATAACATCATCTTTTTTTAATTTAGATCCACCTACATTACAAGATTACTTTGTGTAAAATAAGTTTGTAAAACATTTAAAGAGAAACAAAAGTAGAAAAATAAAAGATTGTATAAACCAACAAAACTTAATTTGTTAAATTTATAACTATACAACTGTAAATCTTTATCTACCAAATATTTTTCTGCAATGTTTAATTTTTTTAGTCTAATACCCCAAGAATCACTCGCCTAAATTTTTATAACTACCTTACATTAAGTACAATAATGTGTATTATCTGATGTTTAATTTTGCTGCTTAATTATACATTATCATATTGTACTTAACTAAGCACTGCCCCCACTTATGCACAGCATCTGAAACCCGAGTAAAAATTTGAAGTGTGCTACTGAGTGCATAATCAAGTAAATACACTAAGCACAGTAACCTTTAAAATGTGTGACAAATTAACTGTTAGAGTGAGTGATTAACAAACTTGAAAATACCATTTTATTCAAGTCAAATAAAAAATTACTTCTTTTTTAAAAAAAAAATGCAAATACTTTCAGTCATATACAATTTAACTTAGAAAAATTACCAAACAGGTAAAACTGAAACACAACAAGTTTTAACTCTTAACCTAAATATGTTAACTGTAATAAAAAAGGTTATTATCATTAAGTTTAACAACATAAAAGTAACTATCTTGTGAACCAAAACAAGCATACTGTATATTTGGAAAAACCAAACTAAGTCTATTGCTCGTGTTAACGTTCAGCCAGTTTACCCATTATTGACATCAACATTTGGTTCTGTTGTTGTTGTTGAGCAACAAGCATAGCTTGCATGTTTTGCTGATGCTGTTGTTGTTGCTGCATCTGATTCACCAATGATAACATTGTATCTTGCTGTTGCTGTGACAGTTTTTCTTGGTGTTCACTTTTAGCCTTTTCTCTTTCAGCTGCAGTTTCCAGTTCTTTTTTTCTGATTTCCAGCTCCTCCACTTTCAAGGAATACTCCTTTGTTGTTTTTTCTTGCAAATAGCCAACTACATCACCTACACCTCTCCTTGCCCTTTTCATTTTGCTACTTCCAACTTCATCAGCATCAGTATCTTCACTTTTTCGTTTTGATTTTTCTTCCATTCTTTTCATAGCTTGTTCACGCATATTTTCTGCAGTCATCTTTTCATTCTCAGCTTTTCTTTTTTTTCCTCCAAGATCTAACTCAATTTGTTCCTTGCCCAACTTTTCCTTCTCTAAAATTTCTTCAAGTAAGACATCCAATTCTGTCTGCTCAACTTCAATGCCTGTTGCTCTTTCTTCCATCTTCAGCTTTTGTGCTTGTTTAGTTGCCAAAAGGGTACACCGATCACGAACAGACCTAGTAGTTACTCGAAACTTCGGATCATGAATATTGTTCAAGTTGTTAGCAATTTTCTCCCAAGCTTTTCCCCTTTCAGGGCTTCTTGGCTTAAAATAATATGGCTCTGATACCAGTATTTCACGACAAAGAACTATATCATGACTTTCACTCCACTGAAAACTTTTGCTTCTAAAAAAAAGTAAACATGTAAGTGAAAAAAATGGTTTATCAGTTACACACATAACAAGCAACAAATAAAATTAAAGAATTTAATTTTAAATTAAAGAATGTTTATATACTGTAGGCACCTATTTACCACTGTAATATGATTTAACAACAGACAGTGATCTTGACAAAACAACATACTAAAAATAATTCTGTTAAAGACAGTGACTGATTTCAGTACTTTTACAAATGAGTGCACATTTTAAATTCCCTACACAAGCCTTTCTTGTAAACCTTTATGAAGGTAAGGACATGAAACGTTGATTATAATTTTAAAACATGTACACAGCTCATATACTATACAAAACAAAAATTAACAAATAGCAGGCAAGATATAAACATATTGTTTTTAACAAGTCACTTGAAACTATCGCAGTTTTTAACCCAGCTGCTAAGGCGGTTTCCTAATTTATGTTGTTTGAACTTACATGTATGTTGGTGGGCATAGTGGCTTTGCACAATATTCTTGAACTTGTGTCACAGAACTATCATCCATGTTCACTTGTTGTCGTTAACTGTTGAGCAGGTTTCTAGCAAAGCAAGAAGAAGCAAACTGAAAGTATGACAAATTTTGATAAGGATACCATTTTATCTCGATAAAAAGTAATGACTACAAATGCAGCGGCTTAAAAGCCAAAAGAATACTCACGTTTTCACGAGAACGTCAAAACACTTGATTTGCCGTCGTCGACGAAATCCTGGACGACGCCAACTTGTTATGAGCATGCGTAAATGCGTTCGCTATCGGTACTTCCTCTTCCGGTCGTCGTCGTCGTGTTTGACGTCGTGCTTGCTTAAGGTCCCTAATGATTGGTTAGTATTTTAAGCTGTTGTCGATAGCTGTCATCAATCAAACCACGGTGATCAAACGATTTTGGCTCACGCGAGCCGTTGAATCGTTGATAAAAACATGGCCTCCGTGAAAGAGTGTGTTGTTAAAGCGTTGGAAACCTTGAATATTTTGAGAACTTTCACCTGAGTAATGTTCTTGTCTAACACCTTGTCAACGCTTAAACTAGCCTGCGTCGCTTAAACTTGCGAGGATTTCGTCAGGCCTAGGAGTGTTATCCTCGATGGCTGAGCCTGACCGCGCAGTTGCTGTTACGCAAATGCTAAGCTTTTTCTCAACGTGTTCCTTTTGCTAATACGTTCGCTAGCTTTGAATCCTTTCTTAACTTGTGAGCTACGATCAGGTGAAGAAACACTTGACGGTAATTGTCGATTTGTCGCCTGTATCTAGTTGGGCTGACAGGTGAGTTGTGGTTTGTATCCGCTTTATTTGCTGGGTCTTGCGAAAGCTTTGAGTCGTTTAAACTGTTTTTGATGAAATTATACAGCTCACAGGCATTCCTTATCTTTCGCGCACATGACTTGCAAACCCATTCAGACTGATTGGAAGACTTGTCCACCAAATTAAAATCCTAGGTTAATGCACAACTCCTGTAGCGTCGGCTTGTCCTCGCAGCCCTTTGAATGTCTAAAGGGATTTTCAGTTGGAATATACGATATTTTCTCAAAATCACCGTATTTGACCTTCAGGGAACATTCACATAACCTGCAAAAATCGTTGGCACTCTGAACGTTCGGGTTTCTTCCTTTTTTAACTTTTTTCGTCAGAGTTTGCATTCGCCGCTTGTATACAAGCGCACAAGTTTGATAGATTCACACCTGAATGATTTTCGATAGACGATACTATTATTATTGTTTTGAAAGAGCAACGTGCAAGCTATCGAATTAGATTTAGGATGTGCTAGTTAGGGGCGATATTCAAAAACACCAGGTTTTGAGGCAGGCGGTTTTTCCAGCTCCCGCTCTTCCGCCCGCCCGCTCTTCCGCCCGCGCGCGCTCTTCCGCCCGCTTTTTCTCCCTCGGCCGCTTCTTCACCAAGACCCCAACACCTTAAAACCGCCATCGACTGCTCGACAAGTCGCGAGTTATTACGCGCGTGGATTATTTCGTGCGATCTAAAAATAACTTAAGAGGAATTAGGATAGACGGATTACTATACATCCCCAGGGGCGGATTTAGGATTTTGAAAACGTCAGTCAAACTTATGGTCCACAGATCTAGGGGAGTGCCGGGGCATGCCCCCCCGGAAATTTTTTGAAATTGGGGTCTCTAAAATGGCATTTCCCGCGATCTGACAGCACATTTGAGCAAAATTTTGAAACTTTTAAAACATATTTTTAATGGCACATTTTATCATTATTGCAAAATATTTTGTCCAAATTGGATGTTTCTTAAACTTTATTGAGAAAATTATACAGAATTATATATTTACAAAGCTAACTATAATATTGGTTAGCTAAACGAGACAGGAGCGAACACCCATGCAATTATTCATTGTCTCAAAGATTAATTTAATAAATTATATGTCATCTACCGACAACCTGACTACCTGAGATCATATTTCACGAACACGCCGTTAAAATATATCTCATCAGAGCAAGATAGCGAGACTAACAATACTTTGAAAACAATATTCATTTCAAAATCATGAAAAGAAAGATCCAATTTAACGTTGAACTAAACCTGGGCTTAAGGATCAATTGATCCTTTGAGTTCAAATTCATATAAAAGCTCCCGGCAAGCGTGAAATATGCTAATGCCGCCTGCTGAATAAATATATGTCTGAACTCTGAACTCAGACTTCACTAGGACGCAAAATGATAAATAATACGATACTGAGACTGGACAAAACACATATATTCGACACTAGACTGTTTGTAAATTTGAAATGAAAGAAGACGACCTTCACTTACCACTCTTACCTTACAGCAGTGGGGGAATAAATGACTCCGCGCCAAAATTGAGAAGCTCGAAATGCTTCCAATCGCGTCTATTAAATGTTACTCGGTTGAAACAAATCGATGACTGTGTAAGCAGCTAAAACCCATGCGAAAACGCTTACAGAACTCATGACTGAAACACAGCTGTGAGAAGTGAGAAGCTTCGATGACGATGAAAAAAAATCTAATTACTCAGTATCTCAGCTGACTCGGCAATCCAATTTTCAGCAAGCCATGGTGCAGATCCAGCAAAACGCTTGAAATCAACGCGAGAGCCAATCAGGTTTGAGGCAAATCCAGCAAAAAAGTGGTTGCCATGGTGCAGATCCAGCAAAACGCTTGAAATCAACGCGAAAGCCAATCAGGTTTGAGGAAAATCCAGCAAAAAAGTGGTTGCCATGGTGCAGATCCAGCAAAACTCTCAAAGCAAACGCTGACCACCTGTCATCTCTGCCCGGTGTTTGCTGACTCGCAAACTAAGATAAAACCCAATCTCTGCGATCACTGAAGGCCAAGCCAAAGCAGTCGCACCATAACATTTTCTAGAAGACTCTTGAGATTAAAATATTGTCTTATTGCGAAATTATTCTTGTGATTTTTTACGTCAGTCGCGTGACTGGTCTGATGTATGCTAAATCCGCCCCTGATTCCCTCTGTTACCTTTATGCTTTCTTGCTGCGAGATATTAGGGACAAGATTCAGGCAACAGACTACGACTACGGTAGAACGTTTAACAGTCGTAGCAAATGGTGGTGTATTTATACATTTAACTTGGACTTGTTGTTTTGTGAAATTATTGAAGAAAAAGACTTGCTCGATGAATATTGGTTGCGAGAATAAGGTTATAAAGGCACAGTGTCACCCTGACGCAAACTTGAAAAACTTCGCGGACAAATTCAAGTTCACATGATTAAAATTATCGCGAATATCACATACGTCAAAACTTGGACTAAATAGTCCGTAAGAAAACGCACTAATGACTTACTCTTTTAACGTTTTTAGGAATATTATTCCGGCTTTCGTTTGCACACAAATATAATTTTTGTCTCGCGCAAAACTATTAATACCAGACGCTGTGCGTTTATGTTTTTAGGGCTTCAATAGTGACTCAGGTTCCACGTTGTCTTTACAAGGTAAAAATAGGGACTTTAAGATCTACAACGTCAACCTCGACGACAACGTCCTTCAAACAAAATAATTATTTTTGCAAAACAAGGATAACGAATAATTTTTAGTCCTCAGAGTAATCTCAACACCGTCCTCGTTCTTTATACAACGCCACTTAGAGCAGTTTCACGTCTTCAGGACGACGTCCATGGCCATGAAGATGAGAACTGTTGCTTGAGATAGACTTCAATACAGACACTACAATCATTTTAGCAGTACTGGGGCGTTGTGGAAGTCATTAAACTAGCTTCAAATATAATAGTCAGTTAACCGTGACTTCTTTAAATTGTAAAATTTATGTTGCTTTTTAACCGCCGTCGTCATCCTAGAATCTTAAAGTCCCTAATACTTTTTCTACGTTCTCAACAAAGTCCCGACAGCATGAAAATTACTCTTGGGAACGTCATTTGCGAACACTAGTTGTGTCTGACATACAACAAAACGCCTAGCTGGGTCAAGCGTTCACTCGGCTACAAAGTGCGGAGGTGCTTGGGTAAAATAATACTGATTGTAGTGTTGTTGCAGCAATCACAAGATCGAAGCCTCAATCGAAGGCCTCTATCGTCCGCAGAGGCCCCATACCGCGTTAGCAAAGGTGGGAGTGGGCCGAGGAAGATCAGATGGAAGGCTGAATGTGGTGCATACTTCACACTGGTAAACATATTTACGATCAAGACAGTTGGCAGCCACATCTGATCACTGTTAAAGTTCAAAGTCAGTCCGTCTATTTCGAAATCTACCAACAATGTGCAAGAACACCTTGATCAAAAAGCAAAGCTGTTCAACTTTTTGTCCAACTCCAAAAGCGAAAGGAGTAAAGAACTTACAACATGCCTCATGGCCTCACTCCATCACATGGCTAACAACTCACCGGAAGCATGAATAGTAGCGGAAGTAAAATGTGCAAAAATGCAAAATCGTAAGAAAAAAACCGAAAGCAAGCCAAAACCTAGACTAGGTCTACCACAGGTAGCCCGAGTAATTATATTGTTTAAACACGTTGTTATAGTCATAGTCGCTGTGTTTTCTTAAAGTCCCATATATCGCACCTGATGCGAACATGTTCTAACATGGCTTTGTTCTTGGTCCTACAGGGTCGTTCGTTGTCTTACAAGACGTTCCTGATTTGGATTCTTATCAGTATTTACCAAGGTGGGATAATCATGTTTGGTGGGATTCTATTGTTTGAGGACGAATTCATTCACGTTGTCTCCATCACGTTTACGTCCCTGATTCTTACCGAGCTTTTGATGGTCGCCTTGACTATACGAACATGGCACTGGTTAATGATCGCTGCTGAAATTCTCAGCGTGGGGATCTACATCGCTTCCTTGGTACTACTTAAGGACTACTTTGGTGAGTATTACTCTGGTCTCCAGAGGTGTTGTCTCTTTATAACGTAGGTGGTACAAGGGAAGAGGGGAGAAAATCTCCCGATTAGATAATCCTCAAATAGTGACATGATTGGTTGAACCTATATTAGGTCACCCTATGAGCTTTACCGCCAAATATAGCGCGAGGTGCGTGGAAGTGAGGCTCGTAACCCTTCCTACTAGAGGTTTCTCTCCTTTCCCTGCAAGGGACTTTATTCGCACAATACTTGTATACCATACATATATAGCAGTGACTATAAGATAAGTATAGTGGTTCGTGGTTGTTTTTGGCACGAACAAGAACCCTAAACCTAGTCAGAAACAGAGTTTACCATCTACATGTACCTTATACGCTAACCGGACCTATACCGGCAAGTTTACTGTGTAACTAGAAAACACTAGAAAATTTGAGTTATTTAAATATTGACAAGAAAGCATAAAGGTAAGAGAGAGAATGTATAGTAATGCGTCTAGTTCTATCTTAATTCCTCTTAAGTTATTTTTAAACACACCTATCACGGGTTTTTGCGAAGTCTACACATTCCCCTCGTGAAAAAACAAATGGCGGCAAAAGTCTTATACGAGTGAAGTACATCTTTTGCATCTTGTACTTTCATTAAAGGTTTTACTAAAGAATTGACAAGAAGATACTAACTTAATTTTCGGGTTTTGAAAAGCTTTGTTGCGTGTATATAGATGAACTGATAGGGAAGTGCTCCATGTTCAATCGTTAACGTTGTGTAGCTCACGAAGACACTCGGTGATCCCCACTTTTTTCTCAATTATTATTTTCATCCACCAGCTATACAGCTTATATGAAAGAATAGAGAAAAAATCATTTCGAGAATTTGAAATATCGTACGTTTTTAAAAGACATGTAACAATAAAGAATGTGGACATTCTTGTCATTCTTACATCGCAAAAATGTTTGTCCATTGTTATTTTCGTAATATATTCTTCCATTATTTGTTGCCAGTAAATAGTTCATATATACTAGTGCATCTAAAATATCAAATATTTTTTCCACTCAGTATAAATTAAGTGCTTTAAGAAGGATTTTTCAAAATAATAAAACGAAATCAAAAGTTAGCCAAAATAGCTACAAATTTCGAAAACATCATGATTTACTGGCAGCTGTATTTTCTAAACGACTTTTTTTTTTGTTTTACTATAAACATATCATAAACTTTAATACTGGATTGTTTCAGCAACTTTTACAGTACGTGTAGAAGAATTACTGAGGAATTACCTTAAGAGGAATTAGGATAGAAGACCCATTATTATACATTCCCTCTCTTACCTTTAATTTTATGCTTTCTTGCTGCGAGATATTAGGGACTTTAAGATTGAGGCAACAGACTATACGACTAGATCTCACGAGATAATCCTCGCGCGTAACTCGTGACCTGTCGAGCAACCGAGAATGACGGCATGATATGTTTATATTTCATCATAATGTGCTAACAAGCGTTTAAAAAAAGATAAAACTGTTTTTTGTTTAAGAGGGGTCTTGACTGTCTTCAAAGTTATTATTAGCTGATTTAGCCTCCTTAGTAATATTTTTATGTGTTTTCGTCACTAACACTTGGATACATCTTGAAATAGTATATCTTGAAATAGTATTGCAGAATTATGCTCAGAAAAGCTGCAATGCAAAACCTGAGGAATTAAGATGAATTAAGATAGAACTAGACCATCACTATACATTCCTTCTTTTACCTTTATGCTCTCTTGATATTGACTAATATGAAGTCGAGGCAATTCCTGCATGTATTTAACCGCTAGTTCAACAACTTGAGGCAATAAAACCTAGACAAAACCTAGATCATTACTATACATTCCCTCTCTTTCCGTTATGCTCTCTTGATATTGACTAATATGAAGTCGAGGCCATTCCTGTATTTAACCGCTGGTTCAACAACTTGAAGCAATAAAACCTAGACAAAACCTAGACCATTACTATACATTCCCTCTCTTCTTTTACCTTTATGCTCTCTTGATATCGACTAATATGAAGTCCTGGCCATTCCTGTACTTAACAGCTAGTTTAACAACTTCAGACAATAAAGCCTGGTAAACTCAATAGTGGGTCGATAGCTAAGCAGTAAACTCGGTTTCTGTCTAGAGTTATAGTTGTTCTTGGGGTTAAGTGCCGTTATAAAACAATTTCACAAGCAGTCATCTTGAATAACACGTGGTTACACAAGAAAATTCGAAAAGCGATCCGGAAATAGGATTCTGTGAAACGACGGGCAAAACAATAGCGACGGGCATAAGTGAGATCTAATGTTCATGTTTATCTGTGTCTTGCATTCTTGAAAAATTACTCTTTACAATGATCCTATTATTGCTTTTCTGAGTTTTGGTCTCTAAATAGAAACTTTGAACTTCGCTATGATTTTTCAGAGAAATCAATCTGCAATGTGTCAACATGACGTTGTTTTATTTATTTTTATTTCTATTTTTGTTTTCGTTTATCTTTTTATCTATTTTTCTATTTTTAGACGAACGTTTTCTGGAATCTATTGACTTTATTTGGAAAGTGACGGCAATTACCTTGCTCAGCTGCCTTCCCTTGTACATCTTAAAGTTCTTGAGAAGGAAGTATGCCCCGCCCAGTTACTCCAAACTTACGTAATGGTACAAGCTTAGTTGTTGTTAAATGGTGATATATCAACAAAATTCAAAATTTTCAATTTATTTATTTTTTATTTAAAAGACATCGTCTTTTCGTTTTGCATGGTGATGAGTAATTAACAAATTTTATGTTGAGGTAAGCGCAATGTATTTTAATTTTCTATTTTCTGAGCATGGAAAATTGAACCTATAGTTCTGTTTATTATGTAAACAATAGTCCTGTCCCCCCCCCCCCCCCAAAAAAAAAAAATAGAGCAGTAAACTCTAATGCGTCCCGTTATTATAATAGATTATCATAAATAAATAATCACACATGTGAGATTATCGTTTTTATTAGTGGCAGAAACATCAATAAAACACTCTATTTTATATGATACATCATCTTTACCTCAAAATATAATTTTTTAATATTTATTTTTGATTAATTAACATACTTAGTATTGTTATCCAAGTAACGTAATATGAACGGTTTTTCCAACAACAACATCGCTAATTTCGACAAAAAAAACCACCCAGTCTTGTCATCCGCCATTTTGGAAATTTTTCATCCGACGTCGCAAACTGGATAAAGAAAAATAAATCTTTACCTTTATAATTCTTATAATTCTTTCAAGTAAGGTAGTTAATTTCGAATTCCAGTTTTTACTGCATAGGCACTTTAAAAAGTGCCCTTGTGTAAATTAGCACCTCATCCTCTGATATCGCGCCGTCTTATAAATACGAAAAAATAATCGCCTCTAGCACAAATTCGAACATTTACGGTAATGGTGGAAATCGTTCGTTTTTATTGGACATTATTTATGCCTTGTTATTTAAACATGCACATGTTGATAAGTGGCACACAGTGCATTGGAATGGTACATGTATTTAATGTTCTCATTAGCTAGAATATAATTCACGTACATGGTGTAGTACGTAAGCATAGCAAATAAATTGAAGTCTTCGTCGTCTTATTATATGCAATCGTGACAATTACATAGGCGTCAGTACACAAATAAAAAGTTCTTATTAACCAAGAGTGTAGTCATCACTAACTTCTTATTAACCGAGAGCGTGGTCATTACGGAAAAATATCAGACCGAGGTCTTGACAGTACGAATCGAGCCTGTAGGGCGACGTCCGTGCATAAAGACCGAGGTCTGATATTTTCCGTAATGACCAAGCGGACGAGGTTAATAAGAAGTTTATTATATGGCATTTTGAAACAACATACATTACATATATACCTTGTCATGATACGTACTTTAGTCAGTTTAGTGTGACCTCGAGCGTGTGACATAAACTCGTCGTTTTCAATGTTGTTGCTCTTATTGTCATCGCTTTCGGACTCCTAAACTCGCTTCCAGATTGCTCATCGTCCCAATCATACATAATTTAGTCCTCAGGTTGTTGAATTCACAAAATTCTTGCGGTTTTCTTACGTTGTTTAGTTGCAAACAACATGGCTGACAAAATCCGTAATCGACCGTGATAAATATTCATACTTTAGCCTTTTTTAAAAAGTCGAAAAAAATGTAAAGGGGTTAGCCTCTACATTTTGACCGATTTTGGCCATTTTTGGAACTCTTGAGATACGGTCAAAAAAGGTCAAATAAATCCTTTTTAAGACCTTCTGTGGTGACGATCGAGAAGCTTGTATTTGTGCTAAATATTCATATTTGAGCCTTATTTGAAAAGTCGAAAAAAATGTAAAGGTTAGCCTTTATGTTTTGACCGATTTGGGCCATTTTTCGAACTTTTGAAATAAGGTCAAAAAATATCAAATAAAGCCTTTTTAGACCTTCTGAGGTGACGAGAAGCCTGTGTATATATGATAAATATTCATATTTGTCGGGGGGGGAAATGTAAAGGGGTTAAACTTTACTTTTTCACCGATCTTGCTAATTTTTCGAACTTTTGAAATAGGGTCAAAAATGTAAAATGTCAAAGAAAGACTTTTTAGACCTTCTGTGGTGAAGAGAAGCTTGTATTTGTGCTAGGTATTCATATTTGAGCCTTATTTATAAATTTGAAAAAGAATGTTAAGGCGTTAGCCTTTACTTTTTGACCGATTGTGGCCATTTTCCGAACTCTCAAAATACGGTCAAAAATGTAAAATGTCGAAGAAAGACTTTTTAGACCTTCTGTGGTGAAGAGAAGCTTGTATTTGTGCTAGGTATATATTTGAGCCTTATTTATAATACTTTTTGACCGATTGTGGCCATTTTTCGTACTTTTGTAATAAGGTCAAAAATTGTCAAATAAAGCGTTTTTAGACCTTCTGTAGTGACGAGAAGTCTGTATCTGTGCTAAATATTCATATTTTAGCATTTTTGAAAGTCGAAAAAATGTAAAGGTCTGTTTATACGCAGAAATAAACTGTACACTAGGCCTACTTGGCACTGCGCGAGTTACATGTAGGCGTATATATATATATATATAGAATACTAACTTCCGATGCGAGTACAAATACTAAATACGATTCTGATCATGTGCAGTAGATTATTTAAGGACGTAGTTGCTCTAGTTTTCTTAGCTCTAGGGCGAGAAGAAGCTGATCTTCCTCGTCAAAAATGTCATCATCATTTGCTTGCAGAAATAAGTCGTCTTCGAGGTTTGTATTACACGCCATGTTTCAGAGTTTCAGTATTCGCATTTAAATTCGTATAGAGAGCCGGCCAAGGCTTCAAAATATTACTTTTCATGGCATTTTTTTGTTACAAGCAGGCAACCATGCTAAATCATATCGGATAGTGTATACTTTGAAGGTGAGGGGTGTTGGCAGTCGTGATTATTGATTTATATACTAAAATTTTCAAGCTTTTTGAAAGAACAATGTGACGGATGGGATATCTGTAAAGCGATGCCTATTTACGTTTATCTAACGGAAGGTGTTCAGTTTGCTGGGGGTCAGGTTTTTGAGGCTCCTGTGGGGTCTCTGTCAAATTTTGTATAACTTTTAGAAGCTGCGTTTGAAGATTAGTTTGAACTTGATGCTGCTGGTTCTGCAGCTGTTGTTGGAATGTCAGAAAACGATCGAGTTGATTAGAGTATAGGATGTTCTTTTCATCGGGTGTTAACTGTGGTGTTTGTACAATATCTCGCATTAGCTGTTCTGTATTGCATATAGCGTTGACGATTGGACGTTGCTGATACGATTTCTTTTGAATATATCTGCTTATGTTCTGGTGCAGGACGGAGCTATTTTCTTCAGGTAAAACATTTGTCTTGAGACGATGTTTGTCATCTGTATTCGGCTTTAGATCAAGCATCAGATAGCCATGGGGGCGACTCGTTGCTTCTTCGTAACTCTTCATAAATTCCTGAACATGTCCAGGATTCACTTGTCGTGCCAAAATAGAAATTTGTTGTTTATCCCTCGGAAACTTGAAGAGTATGATATAGTGTGCGTTGGGGCTGATGTTTCTGGTTTCCTTTCCTTGGTGAAATATATTTTGAACAATATACTGTAGATCACTGAGCGATTCCTATGATTGGTAAATAAATTTGCAATGCGCTTATCTCCTCCTGATTGACCCATAAGATCATCGAGGACAATAAGGTTTCGCTTCGAAACATCAAGAAAATCTTCCGAGTCGATGTTCGTAGGTATTCCTTCGTTCAGTTTAATGTCACGTATAGTTTTGATCATATCCAGGTACATAGGTTGCCAATGCCCATAACACCAAATGATACGTTCAGGAGGAGGGTTGATAGTTGTTCTTGCATTCTCCAGAAGAGTTTTTATCCATACGGTTTTACCACTCTGAGTATACACCCTGCAACAATGCACGTAAATGGATGCTGCAAGACTGTGGATCCATTGATGAGAGGACCTGCCTGTCTTATTTGTTTTGTCGACGATCTATGAACCATCTTCATGTGACGGAGGAGATTACTTGAATTAGCGAAAGATTTTCCACAAACTTCACAAACGTAGGACATGTTTCAGTTAAGACTGTCAGATAATAAATGAAGATTTTTCTGTTGTCCATCCTTGTTTATAGTAATTCAACACAATAGTCCAAAGACTATGGTTATTAGAGGTGTGCGAATCCGATCCGAATCCGATGCGATTTGGACTAAACTTTTATCGTTCGGATCGGATCGGATTTTGTTCTTTTTTTCTCGGATTGGATCGGATCGGATTTTGTTCTTTTTTTCCCATATCGGGTCGAATCGGATTTTGTACTTTTTTACCCGCATCAGATTCACTTTTGTCATTGTTTTTGTCACAAAATTAACAAATTCACTAGTTGTATGCACGTTGCACAATATATGAAGGTGGTTATTACATAAGATTATTATTGTATAGTAGTTTTCTAAAATTTATTTGTTCATTGGTTTTCTTTTCGGAAAGTTTGCGCAACTATTGCAACATATATCCGTTGTTTTAATTTTATCGGATCGGATCGGATTTGAGCAGCTGTTTTCGCATCAGATCGGATCGGACTACGATTTTTTGGCTTCGGATCGGATTCGGATTGACAGTTTTGGCAAACCCTCGGATTACAAGGGGTCAATCCGATCCGACGCACACCACTAATGGTTATAGTCCTGAGACCATAGTCATAGTCCTAAGACTATAGTCCTTATAGTCCCAGTCCTATAGCCTTTATAGTCATAGTCCTAAGACTATACCTAGAAGATTATTCCCCAAAACACTCTGATTACGTACTCATTTATTTATTCCAGCAAAAAGCTGGCCAACTGTTCGAGTACTGGAGCGAGGAGAAAGGGCAAGAAACCCTCACCATCTTGCAGAATAACTTCCTTCCTCTCTGCTATGGGATTACTTGAGCTACCGGCAAATTTAATATGATCGTTATACGGTGCCAGATTCTTTGCAGTTTCAGGAGTAAGTTTGATTGTTTCACACCATATGTTCAATAGACATTCAGTTATGGCCTCCAGTAAATCTTTATCAGCAGCTTTTATGATTGCTTTTCGCA
The DNA here is from genome assembly GCA_035771165.1 of Paragorgia papillata. Classification (NCBI taxonomy): domain Eukaryota; kingdom Metazoa; phylum Cnidaria; class Anthozoa; order Scleralcyonacea; family Coralliidae; genus Paragorgia; species Paragorgia papillata. The sequence continues at coordinate 1,141,623 of JAWNZC010000095.1, forward strand.
TTCGTGGATTACATTGTGCAATACCTTCAGAAAGTCGCAGTTACTTCTTATACGAGCAGACATCTTCAAATGACCGTGCGTTGACTTTACACTCCTTTCTTTATGTGATAGTCATAGTCCAAAGACTATAGTCCTAAGACTAAGACTGTTGTCTTAAGACTATAGTCCTAAGACTATAGTCTTAGGACTATAGTCCTAGGACTATAGTCTTAGGACTATAGTGTTAGTCTTAGGACTATAGTCTTAGTCTTAAGATGTCTGCTCGTATAAGAAGTAACTGCGACTTTCTGAAGGTATTGACACAATGTAATCCACGAATGCGAAAAGCAATCATAAAAGCTGCTGATAAAGATTTACTGGAGGCCATAACTGAATGTCTATTGAACATATGGTGTGAAACAATCAAACTTACTCCTGAAACTGCAAAGAATCTGGCACCATATAACGATCATATTAAATTTGCCGGTTGCTCAAGTAATCCCATAGCAGAGAGGAAGGAAGTTATTCTGCAAGATGGTGAGGGTTTCTTGCCCTTTCTCCTCGCTCCAGTACTCGAACAGTTGGCCAGCTTTTTGCTGGAATAAAGAAATGAGTACGTAATCAGAGTGTTTTGGGGAATAATCTTCTAGGTATAGTCTTAGGACTATGACTATAAAGGCTATAGGACTGGGACTATAAGGACTATAGTCTTAGGACTATGACTATGGTCTCAGGACTATAACCATTAGTGGTCTGCGTCGGATCGGATTGACCCCTTGTAATCCGAGGGTTTGCCAAAACTGTCAATCCGAATCCGATCCGAAGCCAAAAAATCGTAGTCCGATCCGATCCGATCCGAAAACAGCTGCTCAAATACGATCCGATCGGAGAAAATTAAAACAACGGATATATGTTGCAATAGTTGCGCAAACTTTCCGAAAAGAAAACCAAACCAATGAACAAATAAATTTTAGAAAACTACTATACAATAATAATCTTATGTAATAATAACCTTCATATATTGTGCAACGTGCATACAACTAGTGAATTTGTTAATTTTGTGACAAAAACAATGACAAAAGTGAATCTGATGTGGGTAAAAAAGTACAAAATCCGATTCGATTCGATATGGGAAAAAAAGAACAAAATCCGATCCAATCCGAGAAAAAAAGAACAAAATCCGATCCAATCCGAGAAAAAAAGAACAAAATCCGATCCGATCCGAACGATAAAAGTTTAGTCCAAATCGCATCGGATTCGGATCGGATTCGGATCGGATTCGCACACCTCTAATAACCATAGTCTTTGGACTATTGTGTTGAATTACTATAAACAAGGATAGACAATAGAAAAATCTTCATTTATTATCTGACAGTCTTAACGGAAACATGTCCTACGTTTGTGAAGTTTGTGGAAAATCTTTCGCTAATTCAAGTAATCTCCTCCGTCACATGAAGATGGTTCATAGATCGTCGACAAAACAAATAAGACAGGCAGGTCCTCTCATCAATGGATCCAGAGTCTTGCAGCATCCATTTACGTGCATTGTTGCAGGGTGTACTCAGAGTGGTAAAACCGTATGGATAAAAACTCTTCTGGAGAATGTAAGAACAACTATCAACCCTCCTCCTGAACGTATCATTTGGTGTTATGGGCATTGGCAACCTATGTACCTGGATATGATCAAAACTATACTTGACATTAAACTGAACGAAGGAATACCTACGAACATCGACCTGGAAGATTTTCTTGATGTTTCGAAGCGAAACCTTATTGTCCTTGATGATCCTATGGATTAATCAGGAGGAGATAAGCGCATTGCAAATTTATTTACCACAGCCATCATAGGAATCTCTCAGTGATCTATATTGTTCAAAATATATTTCACCAAGGAAAGGAAACCAGAAACATCAGTCTCAACGCACACTATCTCATACTCTTCAAGTCTCCGAGGGATAAACAACAAATTTCTATTTTGGCACGACAAGTGAATCCTGGACATGTTCAGGAATTTATGAAGAGTTACGAAGAAGCAACGAGTCGCCCCCATGGCTATCTGATGCTTGATCTAAAGCCGAATACAGATGACAAACATCGTCTCAAGACAAATGTTTTACCTGAAGAAAATAGCTCCGTCCTGCACCAGAACATAAGCAGATATATTCAAAAGAAATCGTATCAGCAACGTCCAATCGTCAACGCTATATGCAATACAGAACAGCTAATGCGAGATATTGTACAAACACCACAGTTAACACCCGATGAAAAGAACATCCTATACTCTAATCAACTCGATCGTTTTCTGACATTCCAAAAACAGCTGCAGAACCAACAGCATCAAGTTCAAACTAATCTTCAAACGCAGCTACTAAAAGTTATACAAAATTTGACAGAGACTCCAAAGAAGCCTAAAAAACCTAAACCCCAGCAACCTGAACACCTTCCGTTAGAATCTCCGTGTAAACCTGGCGTAGCTAAACCATATTTTCTAACTCCTCCTCTAACTGTTGAATACCCAAAGCCGAAACCTTTGCAAAAATGGTTAACTGTTGATTCTGACACAGATGAATGTGACCCGGATGTAGAAGTAGAGTCGGATGAAAGCGAAAGAGAAGACGCTCGTGATACTGATGTGGACGAAAATCATTTAGACGAAAAAGACTCGCATAAAGACCTGGCCAAACGTTTTCAACCTTTCATGCAACATCGTTCTACATTATTGAATTTAACCGTGATTCAAAATGTTGAATGGTGTTGAATGATATTGAATGAAATTTGAACATGTTCAAATTTTCGTTCAACATGCGTTCAACAATGTTGAACGATGTTGCATGAAATGTTGAAAGCGTTTGGCCAGGCCTTAAGGAAGACTCGCATGAAACAAAAGACTATAATCCTCAAGACAGTGACCATTACATCGCGATCATTCCCAGGAATGAACCTCAAAATCCATATAAAATTAGATTAGACAAGTCGTATTATCTCAGAAACGTCAGAAACCGACCTTATTGATGTAAACATTTAAACTGAAATAAATACTTTTTAAACCCTATATTTATGTCTTCTTTGTCTCACTGAGCGTGTTGTAACCGTAATTTATTTTATTGACATTTATAAGTTTAAGGTGGCTCCACACAGTTTCTTGAAAAATGGAAAATACAAGTTTGAGAGTCCAAAACACGTGCATAAACAATTCGGAAAAAGAATAAAACTAAATGTTATGCATAGTTAGACAGTCTGACAATAAAAAACTGTCACCAAATAAATAGCAACAGTTGTTGCTATGGAAACAATGACGTTTCAAAATGGCTGCCAATTACCCTTCAAACTAATTTAATTCGGAAAAAACTTTCGTGACCCACCAATTGTTTTTCATTGAAACTTTTCTTTAAATATGAGTAATCAATAGGCCGATTTAAAAAAAATTCTGTTGAACGAATAATTTTTTTTCGGAAAAATCATGTTTGTTAATTTAATAAGTTAAAATCATGTTTATGTAAAAAATTTCGTTCTATAGAATTTTTTCTAAATCGGCCTATTGATTACTCATACTTCAAGAAAAGTTTTAATGAAAAAAAAAATGGGGGGTCATAAATGGGGGTTAAATTAGTTTGAAGGGTAATTGGCAGCCATTTCGAAACGTCATTGTTTCCATAGCAACAACTGTTGCTATTTATTTGGTGACAGTTTTTGATTGTCAGAATGTCTAACTATGCATAACATTTACTTTTATTCTTTTTCCGAATTGTTTAATCACGTGTTTTGGACTCTCAAACTTGTATTTTCCATTTTTCAAGAAACTGTATGGAGCCACCTTAAACCAAAGGGGGGTTGAGTAACAGTAGAGGGTCCCAAAGGATGCGCCGCGGTTTCGCTATGGTTACACTGTTAATGACCTTCTCGACTAGACTTGCCCAAGCGCTTGATCCTCTTAATGACCCCTAATGAGTTTCTCTTTTGTCTCCAGCTGCACGTGCACTGAGGATAAATATGCAAATATCACACTTAGTAACAGAAAGCGTAGCAACGCTTTCAAAGTAATAAATCGCTTTCCCTTTAGTTAATATTTCAACATTTAAAATCGTTCTTTTCATGACTTCTCGAAGTGATTTCTCATTGAGCCCCCGTACCCGCCGACATTAGCGACTTTAAGATTCGCTACGGCGCGGCGCTACTACGGCGACTTTGACCGAGAGGGACTGGGATGACTACGTTCCTGCTACGGCGCTTAATTTTATACACCTCTATCAATTCAACTACGAATGCCATGGCCTCGTTTAAAGACATCCGAAATGTGTTACTTCAGTGTTACTGCGAGAATACAATATCTGACGAAGAATTTTTTATTTTGAGCGATGTTTATAGCTCAAAAAATTTAGATTTACCATACAATGAATACTCTTATTTTAATCTTGACAATATGGAAAACGATGAATGCAAAAGCGAATTTCGTTTTGAAAAAAATCACCTTCCTCTTCTTGCCGAAGCGTTGCAAATTCCAGCTAAGTTCAGGTGCCCACAAGGAAGTGTAGCTGAAGGCATGGAAGGGCTCTGCATGCTGTTAAAGAGACTTGCTTATCCATGTCGATACGCGGACATGGTTCCTCGATTTGGTCGTCCTATACCAGTTCTCTGCATGGTAACAAACGAAGTTTTAGACTTTGTTTACGACACACATGGGCATCGGATTCTTCAATGGAATAATGATCTCCTCAATCCAAGATCTATGCAAGAATACGTGAATGCGATTACGAGGAAAGGGGCTGCACTGGATAATTGTTTCGGTTTTATCGATGGAACTGTGCGACCCATTTCACGACCAGGGACAAACCAAAGATTATTATACAATGGTCACAAGCGTGTACACGCTATTAAATTCCAATCCCTTGCTCTCCCAAATGGTCTTATCGCAAATATGTTTGGCCCAGTCGGTAAGGATAATTTCACATCATACGCACTGTAGTTAAATGTTAAGTTTACCATCTGATGTAATTGCGCTGTGTCTTTCAGAGGGAAGAAAACACGACGCCGGGATGCTTGCCGACTCCAATCTTCTTATCAATTTGCAAGCTTTTGCCTTTTCCCCAAATGGCCACCTACTTTGTGTCTATGGAGATCCCGCCTATCCTCTTCGTGTCCACTTGCAAGCACCATTTCGGAATGCAGTTTTAACTCCCGAAATGAATGCGTATAATGCGTCGATGAGTTCTGTTAGAGTGTCCGTCGAATGGCTGTTTGGCGATGTTGTCAATTATTTCAAGTTTGTCGACTTTAAGAAGAATTTAAAAATCGGCCTGAGCAACGTTGGAAAGATGTACATTGTTTGTGCTATTCTAAGGAATGTTCTGACGTGTCTCTACGGAAACCAAACTTCAGAATTTTTTGGCTGTCATCCTCCTACTCTTGAAGAGTATTTTGCCTAAAATTTCACATCTGAAATAAACAGTACTTTTTGAGTACACTGTTAAGCGTAGCGCTTGTAAAATGGTTAAAAATTTTCAATTATTCGCCACTTTATAGTTTTGAATTATTGAAACAGAATATTAAATCACAAACCTTGTTAAAGAAAATTCAACTGAAAGTTAGGCTAAATGTTTTCGGCAACAAATTTTTTCATCAACATGTTTTCATGGTAATTACGCTTCGCAGTCTCCTCAACGACAGAAACGTTTACGTAATAAATTTAATGCCGCGAAAACCACGAGCCTTAATCGGTTGAAAATAACGCTGTTGATAAAGATTGCCGGGAAAAAGTAACAGGCAAACTTTCAGACAAATATGTAAAAAAATGACCGAGAACACCATAATCTTTTATGCAATGTCTTCCGATAAAAGTGCTTACAAAACACACGATTGAAAACACGAATATACAAAACAAAGCAAGGTTCTATTTTAAAAAATTGTGCGTTAAAGATTACAGGCTAAACAACTAGCTTTAATAACTAATATTCAACACAAATACGACAAAACATAGACACAAAAGTGAGTTATATTTTTTAACAATACTCAATAAGAAATTAAGCTTAATCAACTCGATGCCAGCTTTTAAATAACCCTTTGGCGATACATGAAACTAATAAAACAACCGTTTAGGCAATCGTTCCTCGTGATGAACACAAAATACAAGAAAACAAAGAGAAGAAATAGGACATACACGTAAGCTCATAGGTCAGCTAAATATGATTGTACATTAAAATTACTTGTTTACCAGTTTTTCTAATAAAGCCATCATAGTGTTGTTTTGCTGTTGCTGCTGCTGTAGAAATGCAACTTGAAGGGCTTGCGTTTGATCTTGTTGTTTTACCATGGTTGTTAGCAAGGCTTCCTGGTTTCGAACCATTTCCTCTTGTTTCACTCTTTCATTTTCTACTTCTTTTGCTTTCAAAACAAGCTCTTCCTCTCTGATCTTTTGATCTTTTGCTGACTTTTCGCGAAGAAATTCAATGGCGTCAGTTCCGCTTCTTCGTTGTTTTTTTGGCGTTGTCCTTTCTAAATCCTCAGTATGCGCTCTTTTTCTGGTTTCACTCACTCGTTCTAGTGCTTGGTCTCGCATTTCCTCTGCTCTTTTGCGATCTGTTTCAGCTTGCTGCAGTTTTTTCCCCTCAAGAGAACTTCGTGTTGATTCTGCTAAAGCCTCTCTTTCACAAATGTCCTCCAAGAGCAAATTAAGTTCTGTAGACTCTGGCGATATTCCGCTTGCTTTTTCCTCTTCCTTATTTTGTTGTCGAAACTTGGCAGTCAGTAAATCGAACCGTTCCCTAACTGCTCTCTGTGTGACCTTGAACTTTATCTCCTTGACATTGTTTAGGGTTTCAGAAATATAAGTCCAAGCCTTCCCTCGCTCGTTGCTCCCTTTTTTTCGCTTGAATAATTCAAAAACCAGTACTTCTCTGCAAAGTAGAACGTCGTGAGTTTTCGTCCACTCCATAGGCCTGTTGTGAAAAATTTAAATTAAATCTTTTTATCTAAATTCACTAATAAGTGAAGTCTTTAAGCACCTGAAAAGTATGCTCTAAAACAGAGAAATTTATTAAGAGGCTTCAAAAACCACTTACGATGAACGTTTGTTCGATGCCACGACAGTTTTTATACCTGCCTCTTTTGACTCCATTTAGTAGTACCAAGTGACTGTGGAAGTAAAACAGTATAGTGACTGGAATAAAAGACAGCTGAATTTGAAAGAAAAACGACGGAATAAACCCCGAAATCTTGACGTAGTCCACACTACGGCAGAACAACACTTTTGCCGTAGCAGACAGCTCGAATACGGCTGGATTCATCACACGAACCACGCCAGTGACGTCACAGGAAGTGATTTCTACTTCCTGCTGCCGTAGTACCGCCGCGCCGTAGCGAATCTTAAAGTCCCTCTTATTAATTGTATTGCATCGTCCACTTTGCAATAGTGTGTATGGCATGATTGGGGGTCGATACCGTCAGCCCCACTCGTCAATCGATTTCTTTGGGATCACACCAAATCGACTAATCTGAAGACCCGGAATCGGAGGGGTGTTAAAGGGGCCTACCACACGGCCTAGTTTTGTCTCTTTTCCCAAATAATCATCCATGACTGTAGGGTGCTCGCGTGAAGATTTACAATTGGCGGCGGCTGCTTTCAATTTCGCGCCAGACTTGAACATTAATGAGAAACCGTGCTCCAAACCGTTTACTACATATTGTGCTTTTGTGCGATCAGGCTGCTGTGCTAACTCGAGTTTGAATTGTTCAACATTAAGTGGTGACGTATAAGTAGAGTAACAATTTATCGGTGTTAATGTGCCAATTTGTTCGCTCTGAGCATAGGGAAGGGTCGTGGGAGGGTTATCGTGTATTACGGTCGGTGCGGATAGGTGACCTCGAACGGCGGCGAGCTGGAGGTCGTCTTGTATGGGTGCGTTGGCAGTTGATTCGGCGATGAGCCCCGAAACATCCAGCGACGTCACAGATGTGTTGGTAGATACATGAGGCAAACCGGCTGACGCATCTTTCACGGTTCCATGAGCGACAAATTTCCCCTTGGCGTTTGCAACCCACAGCTTCGCTGCGCTGTTGACGAAAAAATGGTTTGGGTGTTTGGCTGCCCGACGTGCGTGCTCCGGCAGTGTGATAGTTATAGAGGTCTGCTCGCATGACGCTCCAATCTTGTAGATCGGTGGTGGACGCTTCTTGTCGGAAGGCGCGGTCATAATTGAGCCAGGCACGGCCTCCGAAGCGCTTTGCGGTACGTAGGATCAAGGCCATGTAAGCTAATAGGTCTCGGGCTCGGTGGGGCTTATGCGTTGTTAGCACTGACATAAAACTAACGAAACACTCGACCCACGTCACCAGATCTTCTATTTCCTTTCTCTTCGGCTTCACGGTGGGACTGGGGATAAGGTAGGACCCGGCAATGGTAAAACCTTGTAGTGTGGTATCGGAGACCTCCAAATTCTCTGGAATTAGATCAGTGAGGTCCACAAATTGCCCCGACACGATCTTCGAAACCAGTTTAGCGGGTATAGGTGTGTGACCCGGGCCGAGCGAGAATGCGCTAGTAACACCGGGTATTGGAACCCCGGCAGTAACACCAGAGATAAAGTTTTGGCCACTAACACACTCTACGATGGAACTATCTGTGGGGAGAACTGGCTGTTATAAACCTGCATTGCCTTCGGTCACTGGGACGACTGAAGGGGCGTTAAAAGATGTAAGTAATGACGTACCTTGCCGTTGTTCATGCACGTCCCTTGGTTCTCTTTCCATTCGCCTTGTTTCTGTTGTTCGAGGCCTACCTCTGCCCTAAATGCTCGTACATCAAGCACCTCTCGTGGCCTACCACGAGAGGTGCTTGATGTACGAGCATTTAGGGCATTACCCGCTTGTTCAAAGGTATGAAGGCGTCTTAACTGGTCGGTAGAGGTAGTTGCGGTGGTTACTCTTAGTTGCTGGGTCGGGTTAGCTTCCCGGGTACTCTGGGATAAGGTTTGTGAGACCACTTCTTGAATGGCGGCGATAAACTCCGGGTGCCTTCATGGCATCTGTTCGCTAGAACTCGGCTCCTTTGCTTTATCTAGCTGAGCCCGATGTTTCTTCTCGCAGTGGGTCCTTGCTCTGACTGTTGGTTTCCGACATTTTTAAACGTTGGATGATCAAACGTACAGATGTAATAGCGAATTTCAATAGCGTTTCGTTGTGTTCCTTTAATACGCTGTCTGCGCCGCTATTGCGTACTATGAGATTGCGCGCTATCGGGTTTCGCTTACGTTGCATACCTTGTCTGTCATCAGCCATGTGTTGCGTGCAGCGCAGCATGTCTCCTTTGGTTTAACCTTGGTTATTTCATAACCCCATTATGTAAATTTGCCATAGGTGGTGGTCTGCTTTCGATCGTGCTCGGCCAAATTGAATATCTCGACCAAAATATTGCCCGTAACAGTTGAAATAAAGTCAAGATCTTTATCAAAACGTCACAGTTCTGGCTTCCTGTCCCCAATTGAATATCTCGACCAAATAAAGTCAAGATCTTGATCAAAATGTCACAGTTCTGGGAAGCCACACCTGCGGAGGAGGCTAGTGTTCTCATTGGACCAAAAGCCCGCCCAAGTTGTACTTCCTACTTTAAAGAATCATCAATCACCGCTGGGTGTACATGGGCCGACTGGCAGTTTGATTCAACTGATCTGAGCTTCGACAGCTCTTCAGTGAAAGCCCACACGTAAACCATAACGAAACCATTTAACAAATACCGAACTTTGGTGCGATCCGGGTGCGGCTTTAATTGTAGTTCTAAATTGTTGACATTAATTGGTGACACCGATACTGGTGGTGGTATAATCTCCCTGCTTTAATTGTGAAATTTGACGTGCTATCTTACTAAAATGTGGCGACAGTTCACTTAGATTGCGCTCGCTTTGATTGGTCAAAGCGTTGGGGTGATCTTACGCCTTTGTGCCGATTGACAGACAGCTGCTGGCTGGATGCTACGATGCCTACCTCCGCACGGGACCGCAGTAACTGGCACATGCTGTTGCGGCTACCCTTGCCACTTTTTCATAAACTTGTGCGCTTAGATCTGTGTCACTAGTTTCGGTGGGATTGGAGGGCGACTTGGTCCCAAGATAAATGCGTTTGTGAGTCGTCCGGGGTTGGGTGCCATGGTTATCTCTGTCGAAGGATTGGGGACGGGATCTTTGCCGAGGACGTGGGTGAACCCGTCTGTTTGATTGGGCGACTCAAAACCATTTAAATGGCTGTCCGATACCGACGTTGAAGATTCTCCCACAACATTAACAAAAGAAGGTGCAACGAACATACCTTGACTGCGTTGATCTTTGCCCCTTACCTCGCCAGGTCCCTGGTCGTTTATCTGCACTACCGTCTTTGTCACCGCTTCTTTAAAGCTGGCTTGGGATTCAGCGGATTGAAAAACCGATGCCCAGTTGACTGAATTGCTCCCGGCGTTCTCGTCGCACGCTACTCTATCTCCGCCATCACTAGTATGCTCCAATATGCTCAAATCTCCCGACTTTGCTATTCTCCTATACAGCGTGTGTTGCCTGACCTTACCACATGGTGCTTGTCCACTAATCTTCTAATGATACTGAGCATGCGCAGTTCCCTTGTTGTTAACCTTGGTTATTGCATAAGCTCATATAGCCGGAGTAGCAAGCATTTCTTAGTAGCATGGGGACGAAGGTGGAGGTACGAAACGCTTGCAGACAGGGGACTTCTAATTGGTTAAACTCAGTCGTATCGTTCGCGTCCAGCTAATTTGAATGTAAATACATAAATTAGCTCTGGATCACCCTGTGCGAGAGTGGTCGAATGGTTGAATCAAATAACTGCAGTTATTTGCTTGAATCAAATAACGTAATTATTGACACCTACATAATTTACTCTCTGATGTTGCGCGAAGCAACGAAACGTTAGAACTTAATAAATTTTATTATACTTTTACAATGCCTTACATTCGTGTTTTATGCTCGGTTTTAATTTTTATGCCACCGCTGACCATCAGCAGGAGCCACAATGTCGGCGTGATGCTTGCGCGCTTGATTGTCTTGGAGTCACTTACGTCATACTCGACAACTATCGTCAGATGTCGACATGATCGTGAGGTATTCTAGAAGTTGGATTCAATTCGCCGAAGATTCGAGAAGGAAGATAGGGCCAGAACAAATATTTGTTGCTTTCCAAAGAACATGTTCCATATAGTATTCTTCGTAAATTTCGTGAAGTTCCAGGCTATACGTATACTATATTAGCTTTATACTATATTAGCTTTCAAATAAACACTCTGCTTTATTATGTTCACTCCAGACTATGCCCGTGGGCCTTCGGGTTTGTGTTTACAATCTTTAATTTCGCTGACGCTCACTCACTCACTCACTCACTCACTCAGACACTTCAAACTAACGTTCACGCGTTGCGCACGCTGCTAACCCCTTTATATTCTGTGTGTGATTTCGTTCGTTCGTTCGTTCGTACGTTCGTTCGTTCGTTCGTTCGTTCGTTCGTTCGTTCGTTCGTTCGTTCGTTCGTTCGTTCGTTCGTTCGTTCGTTCGTTCGTTCGTTCGTTCGTTCGTTCGTTCGTTAGGAATCAATAGCAAGCGACATTTTTAACGCGACATTTTTAACGCGATGTTTTCAACGCCACAGGGCACCGCTTTGTAGCACTGTGTCTGGTTTCTCTGACGTTTAGCCTTTTTGTTTTTGTCTTATACATTGTATACTCACTATTTATTTTACAGAGCTGTATTTTATTTGTTAATTTTATTATTTTGTACACAGAACTCTACTGAAGAGCATCCTATGGTGATGTAGACCGTCTGAATTACTGAATACAGATTTGAATTATTATTATTATTATTATTATCATTATTATTATTATTATTATTATTATTATTATTATTATTATTATTATTATTATTATTATTATTATTATTATTATTATTATTATAATAATAATTTTATTTAGAATTTAAATACTTAGTACACTTTTTCAACATTGTCAGTCAATTAATGTCAGTTAGTTCAATTAAAAATATATAAGTCCATTCAAATATTAAATTAGTTAAAATGTACATCAAAAGCTAAAAAATACAGTTTCATTCAGAAAAAAACAACTTAACTTACAATAATTACAAATATAGATTATAATTATGGATAATAATAATAAATGATAATATTATAAATATAGATTAAAATATTTTAAAATCTCTGAAAATTTATTTGAAAAAAATAATAAAAATAATTGGAATAACCTATTTAGAATGAATCTTCCTTAAATAGTCAGAACAAAAAGCAAACAACTAATGGATCCTTGCAACATCAGTCTCTATGTCTAAATCAATATCTTTAACATTACAATGTACTCTTCTTATCACTCTAGACCCTCTTAGACATAACAGGGCTGATCGAAGGATTGAAAAGGATATCTTTGCTCTTATCCACGCCATTGTCTTCGAGTACATCTCTCCTTTCTTATTAGCGAGTAGCTCAGCTAATCGACTGTGATATCTCAGACGCTCTTCTCCCATTCCACCAGTTATTGTAAAAATCAGCGGTGTAAATGTTTGTTGTTGGTTTTTTTTGGGTTTTTTTATTTAAACAATATTTTGGACAACAATAACCCCAAGAGCTAAAAGCTCATCATGGGGGCTCATGTTAATTTACATTACATACATATTATTATGAGGACCACGAACAAGAAAGGACAAGCATACAGTACCAAAAAAAAAATAAAATAAAAATAAATAAATAAATGATAGTAATTGACTAGAGCAGTTGATACTTCTATTAACAGAAATCAAATTAACTTATGAGAAACGTTTAGAGTGGCTTATAAAAGATCTTACTTTTGAAAAAATAACAGCATTAGAATAAAAGTCCAGGTCCGTTGAACCGTATAATAATATATCTACTTGTTCTGATGTATTCAAATTGGACCACCTATTACCGGCAAGATGCATGACAGAGGCAAGCATTGAAGCGCGTAGAGCAGCAAATCGAGGACAAAACATTAAATAATGGGTTACATCTTCTTTAGGTGCACCACAGGTGCAAGACGGAGATAGTATGCAATTCATTAAAAAAAGATAATAATTTAAACCACAATTTTTTAATCTTAATCTCGTATGTAAAACAGAGAGATATCGGTCCCCAAAGTAAACTAGTTTATTAACAGGAGGTATATAAAACATGCCACGCAACAAGTCATTTTTGAAGGAAGCAATTGATACTGATTCGCGTGACGATTCAGAGAGGCTATTCCACAAACTAGTAGTTGAATATAGAAAAGACCTCTTTGATTTTTCAGTACGAATGAAAGGTAGACACAAGTCGTTACTCGTTCGAAGACTATAGGGAGCTCGCTGGCTAACATAAATAGGACAGAGAGCCGAAAGATATGTTGGCGCTAAACCCTTAACCATTTTATACATTAATAGTAATTTATGAATTTTTCTTCGGTTAGATAGCTTCTGCAAGCTACAATCAAGCAATAAACTTTCTCTGTGAGTACCTTTCATAGCACCAGAAATTAATTTTGCGGCATCATACTGGACACTTTCCAATAGGTCAGATTCACCCATGGTACACCCGTCCCAGACAACATCAGCATATTCCATACTAGAACGAACAAGAGATTTATACAAAATCTCTAAAGTTGATCTTGACAGCTTAAATTTAAAACCCTTTAATAAATTTAATTTTTTTGAAGCCTTTTCATATAACTTAACAATATGGGCTTTCCAAGACATATTACTGGAGAATAAAACACCTAAATGCTCGTGAGTACTTACTTCATCAATGGCATTGTCACTTAGTTTCAAAACAGGATGATCAGGTTTGATTCTTTTTCGAGAAAATGTAATGCTTTTTGTCTTTGATGCATTCATTGTCACTAAACATTTATCTGACCACAAAGAAATAGCATTTAAGTCATTGTTCAAAGTTTGAACAGCTGTTTCAGGCGTGGAGACTTCCTCGAGTAGCAGAGTATCATCAGCGAAAAGAAAACAGTTACTATTTATATCAGACTGAATATCGTTAATATAGATCAGAAATAAAAGTGGTCCAAGGACGGATGGTGTCAATGTTCCTTGCATGCTCTATATCCGTGACCCGTTTGTTATACATACGTTTCTTCTCATTCTCATGCATGCGGTAGATCTGTTTAGGAGTTAGATCCATATAAGACTCTGCATTTGGGTGACATACCCGGACATCAAAGAATGCAGATCTTTGTTTCTCCCAAAAACCACGTGCATGTACATCAAGTCGGGCGTCCGCTGATTTGTTTGATCCTGGGTTTAGGACTTCGCCATTGACTTCTTGCAACACTGGTTCGATTTGCACATCGTTGCAAATGGTATTCAGGAGTTCAGCTTCCAAATCTCGTAATTCATTGTGGCGTTGAATGATGAACCCCCCTCGTCTACATATCATTGCATGATCTGTGCTAAAGGACTCTCCGCATACACACTTCGATGGGTTATCGTTGAAAGGCCAATCATATCTTAACTTCAATGCATCTCTGAACTCACGCTTGCTTAAAGTAAAGCCCCTCTCTGAAATCGGGATAACTGTCAACCAGGTAGAGGCTCCTTTCTCTGAGGCAAATTCCAACATTCGCTTCGCCTTTTGCGGTGCTGAGCTGTTGACGACTTCAGCTTTTTCGTTTATGACCTCGTTTTTCTCTTTCCGTACCATCTGTTTCAGCGTTTGTATTCTGGAATCATCAGGTAGTTCATGCATTTGTGATTGGATTTGTTCCACCAATGGGGCTGTCAACTTTGTGGACGCTGCGTATTCTTCATCTGCTTCTTGGCATGGGTTTGTGACTCCAAGACCACCCTTTCTCACTGGTAGTGCCAGAATCTCGCGCTCAAGTTGGGTGCAGTCGTGGTCTGTCAAAGCTGGTAGGAAGACCTTGGCTATCGCATTCTCTAATGGTTGTATTAGATCTTGAATTTCGGGTAGAGTTCGCAATAAATATGTTTCAGGCCAAAGGTATAAACGGCGTAACTTGCTTGAGGATGTGTTGTTGCAAATTCAGCTAACTTGGTTATCTCTTTTATCCATTCTTCTACTTTCTCGTTGACATATTCGGTCAGGTATGATCTCGATCCAACTACTGCTCCTAGATGTTTCTGTCCTTGCGTTGTGATGTTGATTGCAGTTTCTCCAAAGGTCTCCCTTGCGATTTTTTCTTTCTCCGGTTTTACGATTAACCGACATTTCTCATCCTTTGGATAGTAACCATAGTCAGGCCCAGTTTCTGCCAATGTGTCCCACCACCTCTTTAACTGCGTTGTAGATCCTGCTCCACTTGCATCGTCGGCAAACCAGCACTGCTTTGTGGAACTTGCAAGATGCAAGTGTGTGATGAGTGGTTGAAGGCTGATTGCGTAGATGGCCATTGACATAGGATCACCTTGTGTCATACCTTCGGACGATTTGAGTTCCTGGCCTCCAACTATAAACAATCGTGATGGTAACCTATACGTA
Organism: Paragorgia papillata; assembly: GCA_035771165.1. Lineage (NCBI taxonomy): Eukaryota > Metazoa > Cnidaria > Anthozoa > Scleralcyonacea > Coralliidae > Paragorgia > Paragorgia papillata. The sequence continues at coordinate 1,157,091 of JAWNZC010000095.1, forward strand.
TTTATCGCATAGGTCGCAATAGTCGGGCATAGAACTCTGGTGTTGTGGAGAGCAGCAGCTCTATTCAGGGCGTTGAAGGCATTGGAGGCATCGATGAGCAAGATCGCATCTGTGTCATCTGCATGAAATATATTACGCATGGCATGGATTGCAGCTTCACTCCCGAAAGATTGACCTGCACAGACCTGAAGTGAACCACTTGCTTTCATTACATCTGGTTTGACAACCTTCATCACACACTTACTGATTATTCTTCTTAACACCTCTCCCACCCCAATTGGTCTGACTGCACCTTCACCTTTGTCTAAAGGAATTAGACGGCTTGCTACTATCGCCTCAATCGAAGATGGGACAAATTCTGTGCACAGAGTCTTTGTTAGGGTAGCTAATGCCTCACAAAGCGCTGTGGAAGATTGCTTGAATGACTTGCAGGCAAGTATTCGCTTGAATCCATTTGCATCAACACCAGATGGGCCGCCAGATCCTTTCGTCTTCAGGGCAGCGTCTCGTATCATTTCTCCATTTATTCCAATATACAAACTTTCTGGTACATCTTGCATTGGTCCACAAAGAAGTGTTCCAAATTTCGCTTCTTGTGCTTCTGGGTGTTTCTGGCGTAGCTGAAGCATTACATCATCCGTTAGGGGTAGCACACCCCCACAAACATCATCACTTAGAAAACGCATCGCTGAATTTATTTGGCCCTAACAAGTTTGGCAAATATTTTGGCTCTGTTAGGAGGTTCACATTTCTTTCCCTTTCCGATGCGGGCTTGAATCATTCTTCCTTCTCGTAGCAGCTTATCAATTTCTCCATCTTTCCATAAGGCCAAACGTTTCTTTAGGCATTCTTTGTTGTCTTTTGCTTTAGACTTTTGACCCGGCTTCTGTAGTCCAACAGCCAGGAACACAAATACGGATTTCAGAGCAATCTGTTGTTTTTCGGATTTATTGTTCCATTGATTGCTATGTATTGTTAATTGATCAATAAAATCTCTTCCTATTTTCCCATATGGGACAAGAAACACATTCTTTCTCCATGATATGATTTCATTGTATGCCTTGGTAATGGATGATGTTCGAATTATTATCGGAGCACCATCAGCATCTTTTCCCCATTCAATCGTGGTAGGTTTGTCCACCGTGATGTAATCTGGCAGACGTGTCGAGAACTCTTCTTCAATAACATTTTCTCGCTTTTCGCTTTGTGCATTCACATGAGATGGCCGTATCCCGTCTTCATATTGATCGTCAGACTCATCAACCGTTTAATGCAAATTTATGTTTGAAGTTTCCAAGTTTGCATTTTCAGTTGTCAGTCCTTCGATATCCCGCCTTTCAGCTCTGATTTCGTCTTCATCTTCTTTCGCTGAGGCGACTATAATTTCTACTCCATCGCTGTTAATCTTCCCCCATACGCTAAGCGTATACAAGATAGTATGTTATATATAAAATTTCCAAAAATATATACGGTACTTTGCAGTTACCAGCTGATCATTACTCACTTACTGTGAATCCGTTGTCGAGTTAGAGCTAATATTTTTGGGTCATAATTTTTCTAAGGCTAACCAGAGACCCTGGAAAGTTGAAATGTTGTCTTTAAAATTGAAAAAAGAATCCTTCTGGAGTAACTTCAAATCACTCTGAAAATGCGGGAAATGCGTTTTTAGAGGTCCTAATTTTCAAAATTTTCCGGGGAGGTATGCCCCCGTACCCCCCTAAAAAGGTGGACCACACCTTACTAGCAATGGTCAGATTTTTTGCTGGATCCGCCCCTGCGCTTCCCACTGTTTTCTCCATTCTTGCTGCTTGATCTCTTAAATTTTGGCTTGTTAATCCAAGGTTTGCATATCCTCGTTTCTCCCATAGCTCCTTCATAACTTTGATATAGCCTTTTCTTCTTCCATTCTCGTTTAGAGGCGGATCATTTGACACAATCATGATATTGGCTTTCCTTTTGCAATCCAAACCATCTAAATTCATTTGTTCGGTCCATTTCAAACGTTTTGATCTTCTTATCGTGCTATTTGTCGCGTTCGCCATATTCTAGAACCGCCACTCACAACGCCATAATAATAATCCTTATTATTTTTATTATTATTATTATTATTATTATTATTATTATTATTATTATTATTATTATTATTATTATAACAATACCGCGTCAAAATATATCCGAAAATGGCTTGAACTACCTATTTCTGGAACACTCAGCAACGTTCTGCTCCCTCATAATAAATTAGGTTTAAACATCATTCTTCCCTCAACCAAATTTATCCAATGTCAAACCGTCTCTCGATGCGCTCTAAAATCTTCGCCAAATGAAGATATCAGAAATCTATGGAAGGACACGAGCAACAACAAAAATGTGCAATACGACACATACAAAAACACTAAAGATGTTTTGAAAGCCGTCAGAAAAGAGCACGAAGACAGGCTTCAAAATCACCTCATTTCACAAGGTTCTTTCTTTTCAAATATCATTGAACATTCTACATCCACGTTCAACTCCATATGGTCTTCCGTCCAGCGCAACCTCCCCAAGAACATCTTCAACCTCACCATTCGATACATCAACAACACACCCCGACACGCAAAAATTTATCGAAATGGGGAATCTCTTCAACATCTGATTGCTTTTTCTGCTCGACACCTGAAACCTTACTCCACGTTGTCGCTGGATGCAAAACGTACCTGGAAGAAGGTCGATTCACATGGCGTCATGACTCCGTTCTTAATTTCATTGCATACACACTTCAATCCGTACAACATTCCACTCTTTATGTTGACCTCCCTGGCTTCAACAGCCCCTCAATTCTCACGGGAGATGAGTTGCGTCCTGACCTTCTTTTAACCATTGAAAACAAACATCTTTACATCCTTGAGCTCACCGTCCGATTTGAGTCCAATCTTCACCGCAACGCCACCCATAAGAAACACAAATATCTCGATTTAGTTAACGAAAAATAAAGAAACTATGAAAAGGTTAAGTTCATAAATCTATCTCTAATCTCTGAGTGCACTTGGAATTTTCGGACAGTCATCAATGGATTTCATTGAAATGCTAAAAGACTTTAAATTCGACACCTGTAGAAAGTATATTGTAAAGAAAATCATCAACATATCAATAAGAACCTCGTATTATGTATTTTGTCGACGTAACAAAGAATGGAATAACCCGAAACTAATGACATTCTAAGATTTTTATTCTCATGTAGCATCAGTTCAAATAGTTAGTGGTAAACTACCTGTAAAAGCGAGGTTTATCATTGTAATTTCTACGTTTAATGATCAATAAATAAAGTTTACATTATTATTATTATTATTATTATTATTGTTATTATTATTATTATTATTATTATTATTATTATTATTATTATTATTATTATTATTATTATTATTATTATTATTAACCCCTCCGAGTGGAAGAAAGCTTGCACAATATTAATCCATAAGAAGGGCGAAGCTGAACCATCCAATTTCCGACCCATTACACTCGAAAGCATTCCCTTAAAAGTGTTTACTTCATGTCTACGCAACGCAATGTACTCATTCCTTACCGCCAATAACTTTATAGAACATAACATCCAAAAAGGCTTCACTCCTAATATGTCTGGCACCTTAGAACACACAGCTCAAATGGCCAACATTATCAACAAAGCACGGATTAAGCAACGCTCTGTTGTCATCACCCTACTTGACCTCAAGAATGCGTTTGGCGAAGTTCACCACAACCTAATCCAATCCGTTCTCGAGTACCACCATATCCCTGGCCACATAAAATTAGTTATAGAAAGTTTGTATAAAGATTTTAAGACCTCAATAATCACACCTGAATTCCGTACTCCGTTCATAACTGTTGGCCGTGGTGTATTGCAAGGCGATTGTCTCAGTCCTCTTCTATTTAATATGTGTTTTAACACCTTTATTCAACATATCAAAGATGAGAAGTATCGTCAATTTGGTTTCTCCTTCCAATTTATAAATCCCATCCACTGGTTTCAGTTTGCCGATGACGCTGCCGTAATAACTAGTCAAGAAAAAGAAAACCAACATCTTTTGAACCGTTTCGCTATTTGGTGCCAATGGTCCAGCATGATTATCCGGGTTGATAAATGTAGTTCCTTTGGCATTAAAAAAGCTGTAACAAAATCTATCCAATACCTACCTAAACTCCTTATTGGCAACCAGCTAATTCCAGCTACCAAAATTGGAGAATGTTTTCGATATCTTGGGAGATATTTTGATTTTAAGATGACAGATCAGCAACATAAATCTGAACTTACCACGCTCATTGACGAACTAATGACTGATATTGACTCGAAGCCACTCCATCCAAAAAATAAAATCCTACTGTACACTCGTTTTGTTTTATCCAAAATCTCTTGGCATTTCACCGTTACTTCTCTGTCAAAAACTTGGATATCAGAAAATATCGACTCCGTAGTGAACAGTTACATTCGGAAGTGGCTTGAAATACCAATATCTGGAACATTAAGTACCGTTTTCTTAACCCGAAACAAATTCGGCCTTAGTATTTGTCCGCCATCAGTCAAATTCACCCAATGCCAAACAGTACTTCGAACAGCTCTTAAAACATCTCCCAACAAACAGATCAATGAACTATGGAAGTCAACTAGCAACAGCTCAAACATCCAGTATGACGTCTATACCTCTACCAAGCAAGTTCTTAAAGATTTTCGCTCTGAGCACGAGGATAGACTTCATAACCATCTAATCTGTCAAGGCTCGTTTCTCACTAACATTACAAAGTTCTCCTTCTCTCAATTAACGAAGTTATGGTGCGCGGCTCAATCTAAACTACCTAAGAATATCTTCAATTTTACGATACGTTACATGAATAACTCTCTACCCACACGCCAAAACCTTGCAAGATGGGGTATATCACCAACACCGGATTGTTCCCTTTGTCTAAGACCAGAAACTCTACTTCACGTCGTAGCAGGTTGCCAATCGTATCTCGAAAGGTTTACGTGGAGACATGATTCAATTTTGAACTTTCTTGCGTCAAACCTAAAGACGGTCAGCGGTTCAAATCTCTATGTCGATCTTCCGGGATACAAAAGTCCATCCATATTAACCGGCGACTCATACCGTCCAGACTTGCTCCTGACAACAACTAGTGGATGCTTATACATTGTTGAACTAACTGCTGGTTTTGAATCTAATCTTCAAAAGAATGTGGAACGAAAAAAAACTAAATGTTTAGAATTAATTAGAGAACAAAGGAAATTATTTATATCCGTAAAATTTATAAATTTATCAATTAGCTCTCTTGGTGTCTTTGCGAAAGAATGTTCAACATTTCTAAAAATGCTAAATGATCTTCATTTTGACAAAGTTCACCAAAACTATTGTGTGAAACGAATGACGACAATTGCCATCAGAACCACGTATTATATATTCTGTTGCCGAAATAAGGAATGGACAAACCCAGATTTATTAACTTTTTAATGTTGTATTGTATAAGTTTGTTATGTGTTTTCATAGTTATATATTAGAGTGTACCATCGATTCAAGTAGCCGGTTGTAAATTACCTTAATAAGTGAGATTTACAATTGTATATGTAAGAACTAAATTTAATCAATAAAGTTTCCATTATTATTATTATTATTATTATTATTATTATTATTATTGTTATTATTATTATTATTATTATTATTATTATTATTATTATTATTATTATTATTATTATTATTATTATTATTATTATTATTATTATTATTATTATTATTATTATTACAATAATTTTCACGCACATTGTTTGCATGGGCAGAATTAAGAACATATACTCAAAATGCTATTCTTTGTAAATTTTGAGAACTTCTATAAGAGAAACGTTTCGAAATATCTAAATACATTGACACTTAAATGAAGTTATTCATTCATTCATCCATTCATTCATTCATTCATTCATTCATTCATTCATTCATTCGTTCGTTCATTCGTTCGTTCGTTCGTTCGTTCGTTCGTTCGTTCGTTCGTTCGTTCGTTCGTTCGTTCGTTCGTTCGTTCGTTCGTTCGTTCGTTCGTTCGTTCATCCCCGAGCCCGGACGTAGGGCCAAAGGCCTGAAGCCGGCGAGGGTGCTAATGTCGACACGCGTGGACAAACGTGATATGCGAACACATTTCTGTGATCTGAATATTTATTTGTGTGTGTAGACGGACCATATGCGGTTAAGATTGTGGGGCACTGGGTACAATATAGTTTTGAACTAACAACATAATTTATTCTTGACAAAAAGACTTGAGAAAGGAGTTTTTGGGAAACGTATCACTTTTAATTTAAAAGAACAGAAAGAAATCAACGTCTATACGTATAAAGCAAAACAACGTCTTGAATGGAAGGAAACCCGCGTCGAACCGAAACTCGAAAGGAGGAAAAAGCAATAGTAAGACTAGAAAACCGACGAGGAAATAAAGGCCGGTGAAAAGTGCAGTTTACGCTAAAAATATAGAGCAGCCGCGCTCAGTAATCACAAACATTTAGTAGCAAAACTGTTCGTTTCCCTGTTTATATCCTATCACTGTTAATTCTGTTTTCTCTTTTGTGCATCCTTAAAGTATTTTAAACGTATCCATTTCATGTCAGTTTGCTTGTCTGTTGTATTTTTTAATTTTTATCTGTGGCTGCCGTCTTAATATGTTCTTTTAAATAAGTTTCCTTATTGTAAAACCACTTGCTTGTCCATAATTTGGCATAAAAATCGGAAAAGGAACAATTTTTTTTTGTAAAACGTATAAATGCTGCATCCTCGTGACAAATGCTGTTGAAAAATTTATTAACATGTATGTGAAAACAGTTTCAGCACTTGTTTTTGTTAAAGGAATTTAAAATATCATAAATGAATATAGCCGTGAGCCAGCCAGGTAATTGAGTAGTTTTCATATCAATCCAATGGCTTTGGAAAATGTTTTCAGATGCTGTAGCAATTTTGTTCATCTCAAGATTTTTTACAAAAAATCATCTTGTGGCTCGTTACCTTTTTCTTCAAAATATTAGAGTTATTAAAACTGCAGTTTTTTATTTCAAATATTCTACTAGAATAAAAAGTATATCTTGATTGACAGGAGTCTATTTCCAGGCCCCCAATAAAAAAGAGTGCAAGGCGGGTTGCATTAATGTTTTCTAATCAGGGGGTACAAAAATTCATGTAAACGCGGGCTTGGGGTTATTGCGATTATGTATCTCTAGTATCTCGACTGAATCAAACAACTCATCAATAATAGCTAGCATAGTAAAGCTTTCATATTTCTAGTTACTCTTGTATTCCATTTGTTTTCTAGCCGGCCTACAAAGCGTGTTTATTTTGTTTCTTCGTTTGAAATCTATAGTATTTAATTTATTTTAGTTTTCTCGATCGATCAGGCCGACTTTATTTTGTTCAAAGGAAGTAAAACTCGCTTTTGTTTATATAACGCTTTATTTTCATTGGTCGGCATTTGACAAATATGAAGCGGTCAAGCGTGGGCGGTTTATAAAATCACTGCTACGCAGGCTAATGCTGATATGTCACATGGTTATCTAGTATTTTCGGTATGTTATAGTGAACAATTTACGTTGTTCATTCATTATTTGTAAGCCAAATACATATCAGTATCCACATGTACGCAATACGTACCTATTTTTGGGGGTATCACGATTTGGCATTTTTGCACTTTTTACTTCCGCTAATATTCATGCTTCCGGTGAATTGTTAGCCGTCGATAGAGTGCTTTCCGCTTTTGGAGTTGGACAAAAAGTTGAACAGCTTGGCCTTTTGATCAAGGTGTTCTTGCACACTGTTGGTAGATTTCGAAATAGACTGACTGACTTTCTAGTTTAACAGTGATCAGATGTGGCTGACAACTGTCTTAAGGGGTGTTTACACGAGGCCTGCCCAAACACAGGCAGGACTGACTTTAGGTCGGTCGTGTTGCTTTTACTGCGGATCAACAGGTGGGCAACATTTAACTCTAAGTATATAGACTGGAACGATAACTCTGAGTGCAATTTTGAAGCCAAAAATTGCGGACATGGGTGCCGCCATGCACGTCAACCCGAGCCCCTTTTTGAACAAGATGGACAATGAGAAAATCTTCATTTTCCTTCAGTTTAATTGTCGTCGGTCGGGTTGTAAAGAATTCACACATAGTACAATAAAATAGCCATTGTCTCAAAGATTTTTAGGGACCAAAACTTGCTTGAAAGGTGATTTATCTGATGAAACAGATCAAAATTTGAGTTCAAAACCGCGAGGTAATTTTGATTTTTTGGTATGTCATGTTCAGTCTCAAGTTTATTAAACTGCTTGCAATCAATTATTTGAATCAAATAAATATATCTTTTATCAAGTCCCTAAAGTCTAAAAAAAAGTTTTTACATGTAAATTCTTTCTCCCGCAAACGACACATTGCAGTTTCGAGTTATCTTTTCCTACTGTAAGTCAATCTAAGTCTCAAGACAAAGAAATGACACTACTAAAAGAAATATATGTTTTGGTAACACCATTTTGTTTATATATCTTTCATGGGCGGGAAAATTATCACGCGTGTTGTCCACGAAATCTGCAAGATTAAATTATTCGCGCATACGCAGACAAATTCACCCGGCCTGAGATTCAGTTCACGCCGGCCTGATCTCAGGTCGCCTGCTACACCGAACTGAAATTTTGAGACCCCCGGTCGGCTTTCCATGTAAACAGAATCAGAAGTCTAATTCGAACCGATTCGGTCTACGAAAAAACCCTTATCTAATGCTCTAATACTCTAATGCTCTTTCCTGTCCGAATTGATCTAAAGTATTATATTCTGGCTAATGCCAAACGAGTTTGAAGCCCGAGCACAGGAATGAGTTATAAACTATCTCTCTAACTCTTTCCTGTCCGAATTGCTCTTTGGTATTTATATTAATTTTATTCTCGCTGACGCTAGACGATTTTATTCACCTCTGTGGGGAAGCTCTCGGACGGGAATGAGTTATAAACTATGTTAACTATCTCTCTAACTCTTTCCTGTTCCAATTGGTCTTTAGTATCTAACGCCAGACGATTTTGTTCACCTCAGGGAAGCCCTCGGCCGGACAGGAATGATTGAATCGTAAATATGTTCACCAATGTGAAGTGTATGTACTACATTCAGCCTTCGATCTGATTTTCCTCGGCCCACCCTCATCTTTGCTCGCGCAGTATAGAATCTCTGCGGAGGAGAGAGGCCTTCGATTCAGGCTTCGATCAAGCACCCCCGCACTTTGCGCGCCAGTAGCCCGAGTGAACGTCTGACGAGATTTACTGATTCTACAATAATCGGCTATCAGTCGTAAGTTGTCGTCTCACGCTTGATTTTGATCGGCACCGAATGCATAATCGGCTAACAGTACATGCAGTCGGTAAGTTGTCGTTTCATACTGCATTCTCATTGGCTGCGAAGGCATTCTTTTGTTAGCTCTTAAGTTACAATAATTGCACGATAAGATAGTATCCATGCATGCGCACTGCTTCGCAGTTGATACCGAGAAGTGCCAATCACAAGTTCTACAATGGATTTTGATAAATTGTATTTCCCAATCTGGAACCCGGGAGGGGGCAGAAAGAAAACTAAAAATTCTTGTTAATGGCCCAACACCATTTCCCAGGATAGTTTCATGAACCAACTATATAACACATTTTGTTTCAGTTTTGCGACCCAGAAAATTATGTGACCTTTAAATTTAACATTTTCATCCATACCGACAACATAGGAATGCACCTTACTGTCTGCCCTTCTGGTGGAATTAATTACAGCTCCATTACCTATAGAAATATATTTTTGCGCGAAAAGTAAACGGTTCTATCAGATTAGCACCTTTCGAAAAAGCCGTCACTTTCTACTTAAAGGACATTGGCAACAAAAATTAAGTTTTTCTAATTTGAAAGAACTCGTAAAATTGTAATAGGAGATCCTTTACAATTTTTTCGTATTTTTCTTCGTTTTCAAGATATTTCAATTTGTTTAATATGTAAATGAATGATCTCTGACGTCATGAGCATGGTACAGTATTTTCACACGTAGAAAAATCAGTTATATCTCCAAATTTGTTCAACGAAATCACTTGAAACCGTGCGCATACAAACTCCTTGTGACACTGAAAATTTCATAACTGATGTTGCTTTGTGTAAAAATACTGTACCCTGCTCATGACGTCAGAGCCCATCTCATTTACATATTTAAACAAATTGAAATATATTGAAAACGAAGAAAGATACGAAAACGTTGTAAAAGGTCTTCTATTACAATTTTACGAGTTCTTTCAAATTAAACAAACTTAATTTTTATTGCCAATGTCCTGTAAAAATTATCCGGGCCGTGCCAGACTAATTAGTCTTAAACATTTTACGTTTGCTTTGTATTAAACCATATATTTAACGGCTGTAAAACAACAACACAATTGTTGTCTGTTTGTTATTACATTTACACTGTCATTTACATACAAAGTCTATACTATTAACAGAAACACAAAGATTATATTGAGAAATTTAGTCCAGAATTCTATGTAGCGAAATGCAACGATGTTCTAAGCTGAGCCTGAAAAGATTAGTTCAATCTAAGTACGAATAGATAATATACAAATAATGTAGACAAAACATATGATGAAATATATCAATTGACAAAACCAACACACACTGTGTGGTCAACATACAACTCGGGTTCCACATATCTAGTTGGAACCGTCATCTACTGAGTACGACGCGATCAGTTCCTGTTTTCTTCTTCTGCGAGACTGAAATATGGGCTGAACCATCTCTTTCAATTTTTGCTTTTGGGCCTTGGTGGCTGCTGAAAAGACCTTCCAGTTACAGCACGGCGATAACGTTGGGGCATGCAATGGATATTTGAGTTAACTTCTGTTGGCTGACCTTTCTCCACGTCAACGGCATAGAAGTACACTTTTGAATCTTTCACCGTTGCCTCATCCCAGGAAGCGCTCAAATTCAGCCGTGTGGGATAATCATCATTTAATCTAAAGTAACCGTGGACACTTTGCAGGATTCTAGGAGGAGGATGATGGGAAGATTCTGCTATTTGTGGCTTGGTAGGGTTTTCAAAATCTTGTATGTGCGGATAAACCTGCATGAAGTACACGTACATATTCCTTTTATCCTCGCCTTTGACTTTACCCAAAATGAAATCAAGGTTGCCACTATTGCAGGCAAACGGCATAAATGGTGCGGTTTCTTGGCCGAGAACACAGCTGTCTTGATCATGGTTAATTTTGGTAGTTGAAAAAACTTTATGTTCGAGATCTGCTATCTTTGCTAGAATTATAAAAACAGAACATTTTACAATGACTATAAAAATCGTAAGGAGAAATTTTAAGAAACTTTCTCTTTGAAAAACTGTCGTGAAACTGTAATACAAGTAAATTTAGATGCTTTTGTGTAAATTAATATTTCTAATGTCGACAAAAGACTGCTGTTCTCTGCCATTTTGTTGAGTGATACCCTGCCTAAATATTGTGTCTATAAGACAAAAATTAATTTTAAATATAGTAAGGTTTGAGTACTGCGAAATTATTGAACGTAGTTTCCTAACGTTCGAGCGAAGGCATTTTGCAGTTTTTCGTTTTCTTGCTTCGTTCTTGAGATATTTTAGGTTATATGATATGCATATTAAACATTTTGACGTCACATGTGCATAATGACTTATCAATCAGAAAAGTGTTATATATCCTTGCTGTTATCAAACCAAATTTATTCGAAAGAAGCGTGTAGGTCCGATCCCACAACACAAACCGTAGATTTTCAAGTGATTACGTTTGATAATAACAAATGTATATAACCTTCTCCAATAACTCATTATGTACGTGTGACGTCAAAATGTTTCATTTAAAATGTTAAAAATGTATGTTTTACATATCAAACAACCTAACCTGAAATATCTCAACAACGAAGTAAGGAAACAAAACAGTCAAAAGATGTTCATTTTAAGTGTTCTTTCAAATAAGATAGACTTGATTTTTGTTTCACAGGCACTTTTAGTGCTGATATTACAACTGTGTATACGGTAAACAACTATGGCAGCTAAATTTATGCGATATGTCTCTAAAACTGTCGTGTGCCCTTCAAAATATTGGCTCGCGTGCTCTTCAAAATGTGACTGAATGACCAACAAACAGACCGACCGACCGACCGACCGTCTGTCTGTCTGTCTGTCTGTCTGTCTGTCTGTCTGTCTGTCTGTCTGTCTGTCTGTCTGTCTGCCTGCCTGCCTGCCTGCCTGCTTGCCTGTCTGTCTGTCTGTGTGTGTGTGTGTGTGTGTCTGTGTGTGTGTCTGTCTGTCTGTCTGTTGGGCTTGACCCAATTAGCGCAAGCGACCTTTGCGCATCGTAGGAGAAACATCAACAAACTCACCGTGGTAGCAAAGTTTTCCAAAGGCAACGCCCCTTATAGCACTGAACCAGGCGCGATGCTGTGGATTTTTTGGCTTTATGGCGGTAAAATACAACCACTTGACAAGACACTTGTCATAGGACTTCCTCAAATCCAATTTCGTTTCACTTGATGGATTCAGCTTAAAGTAGCCGTGCGCAGTTTCAAGTGTCTTAGACTGCGTTTCACTCATAATCGTGTACCTCCAAACCAAGCCTGCGTTCTTCTCCTGACATTTAGCGAACGTGAATACCAGTTCCATATCTTCAGTCATCTCGTAGCAGAGTTTCTCAGGGTCGCTCTGGCAGTGAATCTTATATGGAATTTGGAAAGACTCGCATTGAAACAAATCCCAAAGGCCTGAAATGGTACATGAACTATTTTAAGTACATTTTTCAGAAATATAGCACCATCCAAAGAGTATATAGGAGATGGTTAATAAACACAATTACCGTTTTCTGCTTCAATTTTGTACAATTTAAAGTTTGCGATAAACAACGAGAACTTCGGCTTTTAGCTATATAAAGGCCGAGGGTCGTATAGGCCCGATATATGCAAGGCCACTAACCTATATATTAGTTCACGATCGCCTCGGTTTTCTTTGATGTACCGCGGTTGTTTATTTATATTAGTTACTCCCAACCACGCATACATCAAGTTAATTGCCCCGGGCTAATATATATTAGCCGGGGCAATTAACTTGATTCATGCGTGGTTGAGAAAATAAGGGTTAATCAATAGACCTTATTCAAAAATGGCCGCCGAATTAAAATTCTTTTATATACATATAAATTAGCCCTTATGAAGTCGTTTTCATGTGTGAAATTCAAAATAATTTTTACTTTAAAACGAGGTCATAAGGGCTAATTTATATGCACATAAAAGAATTCTAATTCGGCGGCCATTTTCGAATAAGGTCTATGGTCACGAATGCGGTAAAGGATTTATCATCGCGACCGAAGTGTTTTTAGGCAAACTCTGCGATAACGAACTCAATATCTCAGTTTTCTTATGCAGTCTCTGTGATCGTGAACTAAGTAGGTTATTTACCTCGGGCCGTAGTTACCTCGGGTTCGGTAACTAACCTATACTTAACTGCGGCACGTCAAAGTCCATAAAATAGGTTTTCTCTTGGGATATTAATTTGACGTAAGTAATTGGCAAGAGTGCTGTATATAGGTTATAGCACCGATTTTCGGGATATTCGTGATATATATCCCGCGGTAGATCAAAGAAAAGCAACTTTGTCGTCTAATAAGTGCTCATAACCCACCAAAATTATGAATAATGTCGCTTTCAATTTGCATATGAAACAAAATTAGAAAGAAGACTTAAAATGTCAAAGTAACATCTTTTGCAATTTTTCGTTCGCTTGCTTCGTTGTTGTGATATTTCAGTTTGTTAAATATGCAAATTAAATATGACACGTGCATAATTACTTATCGACATCCGCAAAAGCTATACTGTGTATCTTTGCTATTATCAAATATAATCGCTTGTAAATTCTAAATATTTGGTGTGGGTGTCTAGAAAACTAAAATAACGCCGATGAATAGTGACGAAAAGTGACGAATGGTGACCAACATCGAAAACGCGATCTCACAGGATCGATTCAACGTTTGCTTTTACCTCAAGATAAGTTCAGATATTTAGTTCAGACTTTTATGTTCCCAAAATATGCTTTACATGTTCATTTCAAAGCTTTTCTTGCGAACACGAGTTGATCGAATTACTCTATTTTCAACAAAAACAGCAATTAAACCCTCCTCTGTTCTTTAACGAAGGATAGCAAAAAACCTAGCAGTTCGCATTACTTTCAAAATAGCTTTAAGGCAGTTCGTGTTTATTCATCTGTTTTACTGAATCAAACTGATTATCCTTGGGAAAAATGCGTAACACGTTCAAAAATCGCTCACGATGACCCATGGTCGCCGCAAGCAGAATATAGTGGGTTTGAAGACTGAGCAAAAAAAACACACTTGTTTTGTCAACGGCAACTTTTAAAGACGCTTTGACCATTATTTCTACATATATTTTCCCAACTATGTGATTTTATCACACATCAAGCTTATTGTGTAGTTCTAGGGGAACGTAATTTTCAGCCGTGGACTGTGGGGAAATTCGAATGGCAAATAAAGCAAAAATGCAAAAATATCTCAAAAACTAGACGTTCGCATTAGTTTCAGACCGTGATTTTATTAATCTTTGGTTGGCAATTGAACTGCTGGGTAGATTAATTCGACATTAAATGTAACATTTTGTTTAACCCAGGCCCCCACCGGCTACGGCTTGCACCAACCTTCCAGACGGGTAAGTAAAAAGGTGAATGAGGATGTTAATTTCGATTCCTTCAGTTCAATTATATATGGGATATAATTGATCCAAACACGCGGAATGTTGCAAAACCTGAGAAAAGCGCAACAAAACGCGAGCCGCTAGGCGAGTGCTTGTATATAGCTTTTCGAAAGTTCAGCAATTTCCCCATAGCCAGAAATACGCGACATTTGAGTCTGCAAGACATACGTGTCTTTGTCAGCGTTTTATGTATAGCGCATGAGTATTCGGAATATTTCCTGATATACGATCCGGCAAATTTAATTAAAACAAGCAGACAACAAGCATCAATTCAATACCAAAAGAATTAAAAGTAGTGTGCTGCGTAGGTAGTATTGAAACAACAATCGAAATACAGTAAGGTTAGATAACTGCCGAAACAGAGAACGTAGGAGTCTAACGTTTCGAGCGAAGGCCCTTCGTCAGAGAGAAACGTTTCTCTCTGACGAAGGGCCTTCGCTCGAAACGTTTGACTCCTACGTTGTCTGTTTCGGCAGTTATCTAACCATACTATATTTCAATACCAAAAGAGTTGCGATACTGCAGTATGTCGCGGAGTTATGGCAATTTTAAAACACGGATGTTTCGATTGTCGACCCAGAAGTGTGTTGGTCATATAGACGAAATCGGAGTTTCGTCTGCGCATACAATCGGAGTCGCGATAAAACGTAGTTCATTTTTTATAACATGAGGCTGAAGTAGCCGTAGTAAATATAACATTTCTGATTTCAGAAACTTTTTAATGTTTAGGTATTCTATAAGGATAAACTTTGCTTATCGATTATCCTTGACAATAATCCTAAACGTAGTGTCTAAAAATAATGAACTCAAAACATGAAAAAACAGTCCCAGCCTATGTTACCTTCCCGTTATGCTTTAATAGACACAATGTAATTTGCATAGGGGCCCAAATTGAATAGGAAATTAATTTGCAAGTGGGCCTAAATGAAACTACGATTTGGTTTATGCTTTCTAAAATACAACAGCGAAATGGACAAGCGAAAGTAAGATAAAATGTCAAGCTATTACTTAAACCAGCAACCTCAGACATTGTACTTACAGGAACCGATTTCCCATGTTTGATTTTGTGGATGTTACGACTTCACGAGCGGTTTTAAATATGTAACTAGGAGTTTAATTCGTACTAACACAGACTAAACCATAGAGAACCAACACGATTTTATATATTTTCTGAGGGACAACCGAAAATTTGCCAATAGGGCTCAATTTTTAGTCCATGATATTCTTCAACATTAACCTTAACAAGATCTGATTTGGCATTTCGAGAAACAGCACATCATCTTTGTCTATTTCAAACAAATACGCGTGCCCCTATATAATTTCATATACAAATTGTGCGAGTTCAATGAGCCACATTGACCCGCGACGGGGTGTTGCGCAATCGTATGCCGCGTATTTCTCGCCATGCAAGTGTTTGGATAAGAGTATCCTGCACGGAAAATCATTTGGTATTTCTTTTATAAAATAAATCACTTTAAGAAACGGTATATTTAGTCGAAAAAACATGATGAAAATACAAATTCTATGAAAATTTATCAACTACCGATCACATTCCTTCTATTAACACTTTGACGACTCAACAACCAATCACATTTTCACTTCTCACACTTTGATGACGTAACTAAACTGCAGCTGTGAAATGGAGAAGTTGACAAGCCAAAACATTTCTTGCCGGCTTTGTTTTTGCCGAATTAAACGGAGAAAAATTAGGTAAAATTAAAAGTCAACTCTGAATCTCGAAAAACAGTGAAAAGTATTTACAACTACCGTAGTCAGCCATCACAGCGTCTGGATCATGTTTTAAAACATCGTTGGCCGTAAAAAACTACTCAGTGTGCATGAAACGATCTAACGATCTTTCTCATCGGGAATATTCAGTTTGGATTTATGTTGAGAGCTCGTGGACATTTTGCTCTATATAGATAGTGGGTTTTTTTTGCCAAGTGAGTTTAACAGGTAAGAATGCAAGAGGTATTCATACACAATTTTATTTGGTTAGTTCGTTAAGTGAATTGATCACACCTTTTTGCTGTGTTTTCATAAGCACAATATGCAATCTACGAGTTTAATTTAAAGCATTTGTTGAGCTTGTTTTTTTTTTTTTGTCGAAGCTTCTCGTACTTCAATCCCTTACGCATTCCTTTTTGGATATTTATGGCTATAATACGTTGCTTATTTCAACATTTCTTGCTTTGATATATAAAATACGACAAAAGTGCTTTCGATTTCCGTGTTTGGATACTCTCATCCTGCACGGGTTTTGACCAATCAGACCTTGCGTAGTATAAATGTTATTTTATAATATGCTCTGATGAAGGCCTGAGGCAACAGGTTGAAAGCTCACAAATAAATATTAAACGTAGTGTTTCCGCAATTTCTCACTTGTATTACAATTTGTCTCCAAATAAATATGCAAAGAATTCATTTATATAGCTAATAAACACTTATAAAAATGACTAACCAGTGGTAGCATAGAACCGCCCTTCAATAAGGTAATCTAATGCCATGGTTTCGCCGTCGTCAATACCCATATGAGGTATCCCTTCATGGCTTTTAAAAACCACTTCCTTCAAGTGCTGTCGTGGATCGATCAAAGATGCGTACCCAAAACATGTATTCATTTTGTATGGTCGATCTTTGAAAAACTCTAGACCTGCGACCGATCCTAAATTAGGAGAATCCACACTGTCTTCTGAATTTTCTGAGGAAATATGTTTCTTTACTCCCAGTCTTGGATCCGTCTCTTGACGATGCTTCAGGTTGTATGCGAACAGATGTCCCTTTGGATCGGATTTCAAAACGCACTTTGCTTCTAATAAATAAGTATATAAATAAATAAATAAATAAATAAATAAATGAATAAATAAATAAATAAATAAATAAATAAATAAATAAATAAATAAATAAATAAATAAATAAATAAATAAATAAATAAATAAATAAATAAATAAATAAATTAATTAATTAATTAATTAATTAATTAATTAATTAATTGATTACTTTAATTGATGTAATTCATATAGCCGATCTCCGCGTGAAAACCATTTCAGATCCACTGAGGCACCTGAGTATAAATTAATGTTTAACCATTTGAGGCCTGGACCTCTCCCTGTGCTGAACAAAATCGTCTGGCGTTGGCCAGATAAAATACTAAAGATTCGTCTTCAGGTTTAAAGGGTTAATATAACCCGTGCACACTAGGTATAGTCTCAACTTGACCTGTAGCTCAGTCGGTAGAGCGTCGGACTAGTAAACCGAAGGTCGCGGGTTCGAATCCCAGCCGGGCCAAGTAGAGTTTTCTCTACTTGTCCGGTATGGTTCGTCACTCGGAGTAACACCTATAAATAGGGACTTTAAGATTCGGACAATGGACTACGGCTACGGTAGAAAGTTTAACAGTGGTATTAAATGGGGTGGTGTATTATTGATACATTCAAATTTTAAGATACACAATCGCACGGACTCGTTTTATTCCTAAATTCTTGAAGAAAAACACTTGTTCAATCTATGTTAGTCGCGAGAATACGGCGGCTAAGCTTTTCCAAGGCTTCTGTAGTTATCCAGGTTCCGCGTTGTCTTTACAACGCAAAAATGCCTTTTCTACGTTGTCAACAGAGCCATGACAGCGTAAAGATTACTCTTGGGACCGTCATTCGCAAAATATCTTTGTATTTGACATAAGATTCTATTGTTCAAACACGTTGCCGTAGTCGTAGTCCGGTTGTGTTTTCTTAAAGCCTGGTTTCCAATAGCCGTAAGAGCCGGCGGCATGACTGCGGCAAGGGGCAATGGTCCAATCATAGACAGTGTTGAATTAGCCAGCAATGAAAAGCTGTATGCGATTGGACCATTGCCTCTTGCCGCAGCCATGCCGCCGGCTCTTACGGCTATATGGAAACCAGGCTTTAAGTCCCTAATATCATTATTCTCCACCCGAGTTCATGGCCCCGTAATAATTGTTCGAAATCTATTTAAGAAATAGAAAACATTTTCCGTGTTTCCATAGAGTTATAGAAACACGAGTGGAAGTTTGGGAGAACGAGAAATTGTAGTGGGAACACGAGCCCGCAGGGCGAGTGTTTCCACGCTATTTCGAGTTCTCCCAAACTTCCACAAGTGTTTCTATAACTCTATGGGAACACGGAAAAAATGTTTTCTATTTCCTTTATAAAATAACCTGCCGAAAATAGGTATAGAACGTAAAAATAATCACTGCATCAAAGCGTAAATTCTCCTTACTCTTCATAATGGCGTATAATGGCGTATCCTACACCTATGATGGCGTATTGAATGGCGTGGACCTTGCCGTGTTTCCATAAAGTTATAGAAACACGGCTTTCAACCAATCGCCGCGCTTGTTTTCAAAATGTTATTGTATAAATGAAGTTGTGGACATGTATTTACCTTCATTTATCTTGAAAGTAACTTACCTTGCATTTACCTTCCTTTCACCTTCCTTTCTTGTAGAAAGGCATTTACTCTCAAAGGCATGGAAAGCAGGCTTTAAATTAAATTTATTTAATAAGTCCTTTGCCCCGTTATTTAACCCCACTCACATTCACAAAAAGTTGTCATAGAATTCGCAAATAAGAGAATTATAAATGTTAATATATTATCTATATTAAACGGGAGTGAGTGAGTGAGTGTGTGTCCCATATATATATATATATATATATATACAAACGAGCACGTGTGATTTTGTTCACGGAATGTCGGAAAGTGCTCAATACCATAAAGATAGAGCGAATATAGTATAGTTTAAGTGGCTTACCTGGCGACTGAAGATCGCCCCGCGTGAAACTGACAGTCGCGACACTCAACATTTTGAGGTAAGTCCACTTAAACTATACTATATATATATATATATATATATATAGTATATACACTGATGAGCTGTAGTACAGCGAAACACCGTGTCTGTAGATTGAACTATATATATATATATATATATATAATATTTAAAAACCGAGGATATAAAACACGAGGTGATAGCCGCTTATCTCAGCCGTTTAAAACCAGCGAGAAACTTCGAGCGAGTCTATATCACATATATAGATCCGATACGCTTATGATTTTCTTTGTGTTTTCCTCATGAATTATTAATGAATTATTAATATATATATATATATATAAACAAATATATATCTTAAATAAATCTATATCTTAAAAGAAAATCTACCGAAGAAATTGTAAAATTTGACCGTAATCTTTCTCCATGCAATTTCTAAATCTTGATTAAATATTTACTTCTTTTGCAGTTTTTCATGAATTATTAATGATTTGAGAAGTGTAGTTCTAGTTCGGGTGGACTTGTAGTACTACTTTCGTCTTTAGAAACAAAAAATATATATAATTTACTTTCATAGGCTTCATTAGCTTCTCCATCTGTCTCGTCTGATGGCGTACCTCCCCCTCCTCTTTCATAGAATGCATCGTTGGCCGCCAAAGTCTGAAGGTAAATGCCTCTTGCCAGTGCTGAGTCAAGCAGAAACACGGCAAACTCCAGAGGGTAAGTGTCAAACCAATAGTAGTATGAAGATCCACTGGCATCGACACCTAACTCCCCATTGTTGACACCTGAGTCTTCGAGGTGTTGGTAAGAGTAGTAATAGCTGTAATGAAAACAGTCTAGATTATAATATTATATTATTATTATTATATGGCATTGTAACACCCGTTTATTATTAGTTGCTTAACTTTCGACCTTTTGACAAAAGGTTACCCTGGGTGCCAGAGGTTCTTCCACGCTCTTAGGGACAATGTATGGGGATACGGGAGGACGCCAGGCGGTAAATTCGCAAGGCGAGCGGGAAGAACCTCTGGAACACAGAGTCGTTTCTCTGATCGCGTACGTTCCAAAATCTGGACGTAGGACGTTAATTGGTCAAGCGAAGGATCTTTTTTAACAATAAGTTTCATTGGCTATCGCACATGTCGATTAATAACATGAGTGTAATATTAAACATCGTCCATCAGCAGTGATTTCCTTGTATATATATTCTCTCTCTGTTTTGGAGCCTATACTTTCACTTCACGTTGATATACAACTCACATTTTTTTTGGAATGCCTTTGCTCTCTCGTGGGGATTTTTTTTTATTGCGTGGGGAAAGTCTTGACTCGTTACGAGCTCAACGAGTATCAAAGTGACTACCTGTTAACGTTAAGTAAATAAATATTTATTTATTATTGAGTGAACATTTTGGACATTTGAAAAAGTTCCATATAACCCAGAAACATAGGCCATACATCAAAGGGAAGCTTATGCAATTTATAACAACATACGTATACAATATATCGTTCAACAATGCATAGTTTGGACGTTTTAACTGTCTGAGTACTGCATGACAAGTGACAGACGGCGGATTTCAAAGTTTATAGTGAATATCGGGCAGCGTCACGTCGCCCGAACTCAAATCAAACCAGTTTTATTAAATTTGAGCAAAATATTAGTGGTCTAATGTATAGAAGACTGTCGAGACGATAGCATTATTACTTGCTTGAGAAATACAAAATAGAGTTGACTCCAGATTGTTAAAATATCATTAACCCGTACAGCCCTCGGGTACTGCGGTTTCAAATTTCAAATCATAAAGTAAAACACGGCTCGGTGTTCCAGAGGTTTTTCGAGCACGCCTTCCACGTTGGCCCCTCCCACTTTACCGCCTGGCTTCTCGTGTGTCCCCGTTATCCCCCCCGAGCGTCGAAAAACCTCTGGCACACAGGGTAACTAAAGGTCGAATTTGACTTAGAATGATATCTGACCAATCACAGCGGGCGTATGACGCATTTCATAACATCATAACTTGGGCTGCTAACTGTGGTGGCGCGAGTCTAGGTTTCGGCTCCGTTTCTGTGTTGTTTTTCCCCACACAATTAGTTTCAAAATTGCGTAATGCGTAATACGATACTCTCGCGACATCTCCTCGCGGAGAAGAAACACTGAATCAAACGCTTCATGTGAGCAGTTCATCTATATACAGAGCTTTCTGCTCGGTTTAACAACGAGAAAGCGCATTTACAGCTAAGCTTGCAATAAGCGAGTTGTGCGGTCACTTCGATTCTGAATCGGTGACACTGAGTCATTAATATTTATTACTTGAACGACAGTAATTGTATATAATGTTTCGTATTAAATAACTCGTTTTGCAATCGCCTACAATCTCCGAACGTTGTGTCATATCGGTGTGTGAATTGAGCATTTGTCAGCGTATCTTCAACGAGCTCACAAATGGTTGTAAACCTGCAACGGTTATTGGAAACATACTTCAAGAAAAGCCAAACACAGAGAATATTTACGAACACCTCGACGAACACAAATAAATAGACGAAGACAAGATGGACAGCGTCTACCTCACTGGTCGACCTTGTGTGTCCGGTCATTTTATTTAATAGTGAAATAAAAGTAGCGGGCTGCGTAGGCAGAGAACGTAGGAGTTGTCCAAAATACTGCACATAAAACAGTCGGGTTCTTTAACTATTCACTACTCTCCAAAATGGAGGAACAAATCGAAGCATGGTTATTACAAAACACGTGATCTGGTTAATTTATTAGTACTTTACGCATAAATTAGCATAAAATAGTTCTCTTGACCATTCTCCAATGCGTTCCATAGCTCTGGTCACAGACTGTCGTTTGCTTTTGCGAGAAGACTCTTGCTGTTTTGATTGTTCTTTGTCTTGAACCGTGTGAACGGCTAAATGTTCTGTTTGAGCTGTAACTTCCAAAGGATAAATTTTTGTTATTGGTCGGTTGGTTTTACCAGTTTTCGTGCGAATAGCGGCTGCTCGAACATGTCCGTCAAGGCCTCGCATTAAACCTTCTACTACAGCTAGTTTCCAATTTATCCTGCAAAAGTCGTCGTGTACTTGCACAATATCACCGATCTCAACTTTCTGAGTATTAGAATCGGTAGTCTTACGGAATTCCCATAGTGATGTAAGGTATTCTTGTCTCCAACGTTGACAAAAATGCTGAAGGAGAAGAACGAGACGTTTGGCGTTTCTTTGGATTTCCACGTTTTCATTGAAATTTGGGTCGCGTGTCGAATCACCTTCCAATGTTTGGTTTGGGAGAGATGTTATTCTTCTCCCATATAGCAGATGGGCTGGCGTTAATGGTTCTTCGTCATTCACGTCTGATGAGACATATGTCAACGGTCTGTCGTTCAAAATGGCTTCAATTTCTACCACAATGGTCTGTAGGGTGATCAGATTGGCAGATGCTCTACCAAGAACTTTCTTTACGGTTGTCTTTGTCAAGCCTATTAAGCATTCCCAAAAACCTCCAAACCACGGAGCCCTTTTTGGTATAAACTATAAAGCGCCACTCGACAGTTCGTCTGGCAAGTGTTTCCTTCAAGGTCGGTGAATTGAACAACTCTTTCAGTTATTTAGCAGCAGCAAGGTATGTTGACGCGTTATCCGAGATTATCAACTTGGGTAGAGATTTTCGTCTCGCGAATCTACGAAATGCTAGAAGAAATGTCGGTACCGATAAATCCGTGACAACTTCAAGATGTATCGCTCTTGTAGTAGCACACGTGAAAAGGCAGATGTAAACTTTGGTTTCATGTCCGCTTCTCTCACGTACAATGCTCCGGTAAAATCAACACCTGTAACTGTAAAGGGTTGTGTCTGTTCTCTTGCTTTCGGAAGTGGTGGTGGATCTGGTGGACTGACAGCTGATCCTGATATCTTTTTACAAATGACACACTCTCTGATCCGTTTCTTGACACGTTGTCGTCCAGTAGGGATCCAATATCTTTGTCGAAGTGCGGTCATTGTGGAATTTATACCAGCGTGTAATTGGCGGGAGTGAGTTGCGTCGATAATGGGATCTGTAAGGACATTCTTCGGTGGTAAAAGTAGCGCGGGAATTTTGCTGTATCTTGGAGCGGCGCGTTAAGCCTGTTATACACGTGCAATTTTTTTTCTCGCGCTGGCAACGCAACGCAACGGGTCAAATTTCATAATTACGTTGCTGGCGCGAGGGAGGAAATCGCGGGTGTATTTTGTAACCTGACGCCTTCCGCAATCGTTGCCGAAAGTTAAAATGGTTTAACTTTCCACAACGATTGCCGAAAGTATTAAATTACATAGGCATTGTTTTAGCCTGGTTTTATCAGGAAACAGTGTTTATTTCAGACTGGCTAATAAAATTCGCTTTAGAACGACCAGTTTGATGTAGATCACGTTCGTTTTCTTTCCTTGAATAGTGTCGGTTTAGTACATATATAGGTTGGTCGACCGTCGATGTTCTCGGAGAAAATAGCTACGAGAATGATAATCTTACTATCCTTCAAAGTATGAAAATCACATTCGCATGAATTCTTCAAAGAATCAAAGTATCAGGGACAGCTAATAATGGAAATCAGTCACAAAAATAACATTCTTTCCATTCAACAACGTTTTAAACGCTTTGTTTTATTTGAATCGACTTCACAGCAACAGCTTTGCCGAAGCCAACGCTTCGTTCTTCGACAATCATGGTGTCAAGTATCCGTAGTTCTCGTTTTTTTCAGCTAACCGTTGCGAGACGATCATAAGATTACCACACGTGTAGCCACTTCTCTCGCACCGGCAACGCAATAATATTTGACCCGTTGCCGTTACCAGCGCGAGAACAAAATCGCACGTGCATGTATACTGGGCTTTATGGATTCTTCCACCGAAACGGATGAGACCTGTTTCATCACTAAATAGGCGAAGCTGGCGTACTAATAGTGCTCGACTTGTAGATTTCGACGATATCTTTGCTAAATTCATTGTGATACATCAGTTGTTGAGTATACTTGATCCACTGTCGAGTAGCTTGATCTCTCTCCCTGGCTGTAAGAGGTCCTGTTTGCTTGGATTGTTCTCTACAATTTTTCTGAGACGTCGACAAGTCTGCTGATCTTGCTGAAGTTCGAGATTGTCATGAGATGGTGGAGTCCTGGTTGTTGGTTAGGGGTGTAGGTTGTCATCGTGTCCCTTTCTATTTTGTCACTAGTGGGCTCAGTAGTTTGGGTATGCATAATTTCTGTGGGAGTCCAAGTTGGCCACTGGGCGTCCGTTAACCAATTTGGACCGCGACTCCAGATTTCTGACGTTTTGAGTTGGTTGGCTGAGATCCCCCGGGACAATACTTCCAATTCCTTATCCATGTCAGCATCTTGATTTCTGCAACACGATTTGCGACGTAAGGTTTCAAGTGTTTGAGACTGTGAAGTCAGTAGAGAACAATTTGGCTGTCCGTCCACAGAAAGACCTTGGTGACGTGCAGTTCCCCTTGTAAATATGAGGCTCCAATCAACGACGCTGTTAATTCTAGCTGAGGTATAATGTCAACCTTTTTAGCGGTGCAACTCGTGATTTTGCCATGACGAAAGATGAGTAGTTAGCTTCGGAAGACGTGACATGACTTGACACGGATCATCCCCGAGCCCGGGCGTAGGTGAGGGTGCTAATCTCGACAGGCGTGGAGTCCATTTTACACGCGTGTAGAAAGAGCGAGGGAGACGAAATCTGTGAAATAGTTTTATATATATATATATATATATATATATATATATATGTTTGGCACAACGTCACGCGGTAAGAATAGTTGGACACTGGTGACTAGCGATGTAGGAAAAAAATCTGTCAATATTTTTCTTTCGTTCAACGAAATGGAGCCTGCTCTACTAAACTTAAAAGAGAACAACGAAGAAAAGGATACAATTTTTCAATTTTTACAATTTTTTAGCAATTTTTCATGCTTTTTCAATGGTTTCTAGTCGTGTTTAATATTGTTTGGTTCATCCCACTGCAACCTCTCTTCTTAGCTTTCCTTTTTCGGTCATTTGTAAACCAATTTTTCTGACAAAGATTTTGTTTCGCTAGCTTGAGCCGCGAAAGTTGGCGATTTGATGGAAATATATATATATATATTTCTAAAATTCATTAATAATTCATGAGGAAAACACAAAGAAAAATCATGAGCGTATCGGATCTATATATGTGATATAGACTCGCTCTAAGTTTCTCGCTGGTTTTTAACGGCTGAGGTAAGCTTAATTTTCAAAATTACTACGCCAATGAACGTATGAAGTGATTCTTTTTAGAAGCCATTTATAAACCTTGCAGTACGGGCTTTATCGGCTCTAAAACACTCGGTTATCGCCTCGTGTTTTATATCCGATAAAGCCCTCCTGCGCGGTTTATAAATATTACTTATATATACATATAAACATCTCGCAGAATTTCTTTCCCCTTCGCGTGTAATTTCGCGTGTAATTTCTCGACATGCGTTTTCGCATGTCGAGATTATATAGCACCCTCCGCCCGGGCTTGGGGATTATAAATAATTATCAATTATTGGACGAGTCTGGGCAAAATATCATGATTTGTCATTGGCGAGCTACTAGTTATTTGCCGATGCCGAAGGCAGAGGCAAATAACTGGTAGCAAGACACAGACAAATCATGGTATTTTTCGATAGACGAGCTCAACAATTGATTTATCATTCATAAAATAGTTAAAAATCTGAAATGCCTGAAGTTAGAGATCGCCACTCTTCTCTGTGTCTGCCGCATACTAAAATCTTCGTAAAACTTACTTTTTGTTGACACGAGTGTTGCTTTTTATCTCACTAAATCTTCCTTTTAACTATTTCTTTTCTAAAGTACATTGTCGTTATGAATGCTTCCAAATACTCTCGATTATTTCCTCGGATAGCTGAAGAACTAGCCGCCATGTTTACGAAAATTATTTGCAGTCAGCACTCAGCAGCGCCATTGCTACTGCGCATGCTCATACCATTATTTGCAGCAAAAAATTATTTGCACTCAGTTATTTGCAGGTGAATTAACCAATCAGAATGCAGGATAGAAACGATATGAATGATAATTATACTTATTTAGTATTTATATATTCTGTAAACGCCAAGATGGGTATAAAGACATAAAGTTACACTATACCTTGACCTTGTCCTTATGTTGTTTTCAACTTTCAAGTTTTCGCTTAACCTAAAACAACATACGGCTTCACGTTCTCGTGCTTTCCCTTTGCTCGTTCAATTGTTCAAACCATACTGTATAAAGTGAGCTTAACTAAAGCTAACTTAAAACACTACCTTAGGCTTATGTGGACGTGACGTTTTCAACTGAAACGTAGTCTGTTTTATACTTCTTTCTGGAATCCAATTCTACTGAATTGTTTTTATCTCAGACTCTATTATAAATGTAATTTTTTAATTCTGCCTTTGGAGAACATGTATGCATAGGGAAGCCATTTAAAGGCTTGCTAAAAACAATCCCGTTTGAAACCTCCTAAAAACAATA
The DNA here is from genome assembly GCA_035771165.1 of Paragorgia papillata. Lineage (NCBI taxonomy): Eukaryota > Metazoa > Cnidaria > Anthozoa > Scleralcyonacea > Coralliidae > Paragorgia > Paragorgia papillata. Next base: position 1,184,156 of record JAWNZC010000095.1, read on the forward strand.
TATTTCTTACAACCAGAATTTAATAATGAAATCTAAGTTTTGTTTTGATATGCTTAAATTTTTATTAAATCAGTTTAGTCATCTTATACATAAATTATATAATTATCTTGAGGATTATCATTTGTTTTTATATCTGTTTGTTTTTATATTGGCTGTATATCAGGAGTGCTTTTTTAACAGGAGGTGGGTGGGTTTGTGTGTGTGTATGTATGTATGTATGTATGTATGATGCTGACAAGCCTGTCGCCCGACATTTTGATAGTGTCAACCATTGTATTTCGGACATGAAAGTTTGTGCCATCTCAACCATTTCTGGTGGCAAGCATGACAGCCGCAAAAGACAAGAAAAGCTTCTCATTTTCAAAATTGGAACCATTCATCCTCACGGACTCAACGAACGTTTTTCTTCTACTTAACACTTCTGAAGACGCTGTTTTTGTTTAGCAAAGGCGGACATAAACAGTGTTTTCATTTTATTTTGTTTTCACTTTATCTATTTTTTATTTTTTAATTAAAATTTTTTTTTGTTTTATTTAACACTTCTGAAGATACTGTTTTTTTTAGCAAGGGCGGACATAAACAGTTTTTTCACTTAATTAATTTTTCTATATTTACTCTCGCTCATCCTTTTTACACCCCCTCCTTTTTTGCTATCGACAGCAGGAATAGCAAATGTCTTCTGCGTCTCATCGATTTGTTATTGTTATTTTGCTTTGATTGGCTAATTTTTTCGCTTCTCATTATTAATTTGTTATTGTTATTTTTATCTGATTGGCCTATTTTTGGTCACATGATTATCCTTATTATATAAGCTCGTTGTTTGCTTACACTCTTTACGTTTCTCTCTGACGAAGGGCCTTCGCTAGAAACGTTAGACTCGTACGTTCTCTGTTTCGGTAGTATATCTAACCTTACTATATTTCGATTGTTTTTTTTTATTTAATATATGTTTAATTCTATTGCGTTTAATTCTATTGCGCATTCTTTAGACTTGTGTGCGACTGACAAATGTGTTTACAATTTACTGTATTGCAGCTTGTCATTTTTACGTAATTCCCCTTGCCAGGTTGCACAGATCAGAAAGTAGCCCGAGTAAACGCCAGAACAGGCGTCTTCAGTTATGAAATAAAATATATAGTAACATACGTGAAATCATTGAATATTTCAAGAGCGTGAACTTTGTCACCCCACGGTTGATCAGGCCCAAAGTGCCTTTCCTCTGGAATTTTGATGATGGACCATTGCACAGCGTCTACGCTATTATCAGGAATGGTGTCTATGGAGTGACGGTAAGCCAGTGGGTGAACAATGTAGTTGTACCGCTTGAATTGGCCAGTCACTTCGTCTTTGTCGTGCGATTTTACCGCAATGATATGCAGATAGCGCGCAAACGACTGGCAAGGAAACCAGTATCCACCTTGGTAACTATCATTTGGCTGCAGCTGACTGTACTCCAGTTCATCAATGTTCTCACTTTCCGCGTTCTGCTCGTATGGATGGTAGTCCCACAAGTTGTTCTGGACTTCATTTCCTCGAAGACCGAGAAAATACCTACAGACACATGTATACAAAATTTAAGTGTAAAAAAATAATAATGATAATATAAAAATAATCAACAAATAATCGAACCCAAGGTTTTCCAATCAACGTATGGGCGCTCTAACCGGTCAGAACAGTTTGCAGAGATTATATATTTAAGCTACTGAGTAACGGTTAGGAGACACAAGGTTCGCTTTACCTTGCGGCTTGTGAAGATGAGATGTTTTGTCTAAAATTATAATTATGAAGACATATAGGTATATGCTACAAAAATGTTGAATCCGCTATATTTGTAGTAATCATTGCAAAATTTGCTTGTGTTCAAGCAACATTTTCCATTTGACCTACCACTCAAAGTTTCTTTATCGTAGCAGTATTGTGCAGCTCTCGGGACACGCTCGTACTCTTTTATATAGTCGGAGATCATTTGTGAAATATCATAGTCAATAAAGATATACATGCAACGTCGTCCCCAGGGCCATTTGTGGGGGCTGGCCAAGATAGCGGCCAAGAACAAATGGCCCTGGCACAGGCTGAGCTATCACCACATCTGACTGGTCAAGATAACCTTGCATGTTTTAGGTATCCTGATTGGTGGAAACAAGGCGGGCGGCAGGCTAACTCGCGGGCATTTGTTTATAGGGCTCAAATTATATTAAATAAGTGATACCAGAATTGCCGGCTGTTAAAAACAACTTCAAAATGAATGAAAATGCGAGGAAAGCTGGCGAAACACCCGTAAAAACGTCGGAAGGATGGGTCGTGTCGTCTCTGTGCCCTGGCTGCCATACACCGAAGTCCATGGGATGGCAATTCAGTGTGTTTTCTAAATCGGACGAACGAAAGACTTGGTGCATGAAGAAAGTCAAAAAGTATTTTGGCTGCAAAAGGAAAGTACACCACAGGGCAGAATTTACGTGCTTGGCCATTGAGAAGCAGGCTTTTTTCAAACAAGAATTCTCGATTAAACGAAGCCTAAATGTTTTCAGTTCAAAACGCTGAATTGAATCCACTGAAAACTCACGAATACAAGGCGGCCCGGCCAGACAACGACAATCCAGTTTATTGCGAATTTGGTACAACGGCGAAGCAAATGATAAATAATAAACATTTACAGATATTTACTAAAAGTGTATTTATTTTAATAATTTGACAATGTATTTGGAAATGAATGTTTTGATTGTTTTCAGTTTGGGTCAGTCAAGCTGATCTAAATATTCAGAAAAAATTGAGCCTGATAAACTTAGTGAAACCTGGGTCCGCGAGTAAAAAATGCGTCAAAATATGGCGCATATGCCGCCATTTTGTTTTTGGCCGCCATCTTGGCCCAGCCCCCACAAATGGCCCTGGGGACGAGTTTGGATTTACATGATCTTCAAGCCCGACCAGAGTCATTGTCAGTCCATGTTTGTGTTCAGTTTTCACTTTCATGGTTACTGAACGTCAACATGAATAGTAATTGGATTGTTAGTCCGTTTTAAGTTTTCTGGGCATATATAGGATAGAACGACCGCACCCAGGTCCCGTTTGTGGCCAGTTTTGCGACATCTTTTATTATTTTAATCCTTTTATTATAATTTCAGCACACTATGAGCAACAGTGTTTTATCAGGTTCTAGATCTGACAAAACACGTACGCATGCGAGTGTTTTGAATAACTTCAAAAACGACAAATTTGGTAAGTTTATTGGCGTAGTAATTTTGAAAAATAACGTTGTCTAAAGCTTGGTTCACACGTGTCAGAAATAAGCACAAGCACAACCAACCTCGTACCCAGGGCATTTTGCCTCCACGTTGGGAGGTCGGCGAAAATGGCCCTGGCATCGGCTGGTCACGTGACACCCAGAATTTTGGGGTGTTATGGAAAGAAAATTTATGCGGTCTTTGTGTTTTGTTTTTGTATAATACGTATACATGAATAATAAATGAGAAATATTTAACGCTCTGCCGACTCACTCATGTGAACCTTTATCATAAAAGCAACTGGCTAGCGTTATTCTTCATACTCCCACGATTATCCAGGATACATGTAAATGTCATGAACAAACAATATCTAATGTTGTTCTTGACTTTAACCAAAGCTATCGTTAATCGTTTCCATTCTTTGGGTAAACTTTGCAGAGTGGATCTATCACAATTCAAATTTTCATGAATAAATTATACTCTATCTGAATTAGTCGAGTTCTTAAACCGGCCAATCAGATTATAGAATCGACCAGCCGATGCCAGGGCCATTTTTGCCTACCTCCCAGCGTGGAGGCAAAATGCCCTGGGTACGAGGTTGAAGCACAACGACGTACGCAAGCGCAGTTAGTACTTCATGGTCAACTGAACTCTTTGTACTTCCTAAGTTCAAAGGGGTTAACCTACCATGAAGTATTAATTGGCAGTTAACTGCGTTTGAGTACGATGTTATCCCGTGACACACCCACATAATTCAGTCTAACAGACTCGTAGACTCGTCAAATCCTTTTTAAACTGATTAGTACGCATATACAGTGTGAAGAATGGTAGGTTATCACACTCTTAATTTTGAATGGAAAAGAGCGTGATAACCGCTTATCACGCCGTTTATCGCTTACTAATGCGTGAGTATTTTGATTTCTATATAACTTTTTAAGTTTCTTTCTTGGTAAATTAAAGTGCATGCATGAAACGAAAATTCAGTCCGTCTTATTTGAAAGAACATTTCAGTTTGTTTGATACGCAAATCTAACAACTTGACGTCACACATGCATACTGAGACATTGGAGAAGGTTATATATATATATATATATATTTAACAAATAGATGACATTTTCCCGCGCGTGTGTACTGTAATAACGCACAGATGACGTCACAGCGTGTAAAGAACAAAAAAGTACGCCACGAGACGCAGTCGAATGGTGTGACTGTTGTTCTTTACACGCTGTGACGTCTTCTGTGCGTTATTACAGTACACACGCACGAAAAAATGTCATCTATTTGTTTTATACATCAAATTTTATTATTTTAAATAAGAAATGTTTGATATTTTATATCGTCGAAACGGCAGGGCTATTGAGAAGGAGATAATATTTTCAATTCAGGTTTAATTACGTCATAAGTGATCTATACAAGTAAAGCAATCTGATTGGGCGACAGAAGAAATAAGGCTGTCCTGATTGGCTAATTTTTCAGCTTCCGCTTACGTCACGTATAATTTATGCAAATCATGATCATGACAAATCGATTTACAAAATTGAATTTTAATATTCAAACTTCGTGTCTTCGTCGGCATTTCTAGCCAAAATATTTATCGTTGAACAAACAGATTAGTTCTTCTGGACGGGATCTTACGGTCCCATGTATATTTGGACGCCTCTTATGCTGCAAATTCAGCTGGGAAAGCATTTATCGTTGGAGAAGGCCGAGAAGCACGCGTACTAACCAGCAAAATTAAGCTATATGTTCTGTGTTTGTAAATCTTGTTGGCAATGGCTGATATCTCCTGGATTTGTATAGCTGAACAGTGTTTCCATGAAGAGGAATGGAAATTGTATCAGAAAATTTCTGAAGCTGTGGAGTAGATAGCGTTGTGCGCTGGAGACGAAGGTATTAAATGACCGTATTTATGTCGATAATTTTAATATGTCTGTGTTGTCGGACAACGACTTGATGTCCGTGTCTCTCATCACTGAGTGATATGTGTAATCCTCAGACAGTTGAAATGCACTTTATTTCGTACCAAGTTGCATCTTCAAACGTAATTTGATCAAATTTTTATAAAACAAAATGTTGTTGCGACTTCGTTTATACGTCAGCTGTGCATGTGTACTTTAATAACACATAGTTCTTAGCCAATCAGTTTGTTTGTTTTTCTTAGGTTGTTGTATATATATATATATATATGTATTATATAGCATGCTATCGGATATGAGCTTTTGCGTAATCTGATTGGTTCCCTACTACCAGGCTATCAGCTCATATCCTGCTAGTAGAGGAAAAACAAGATGGCGACATGTTTTTTTAAACTACCGAAAAGAGTTGAAATTGACGGATATTTATACAGAAATACATCAACACCCTCAAACCAATGTGTAAAAACAACATTGTGTAAAAGTACATTAACAAATACACAATTTAGCATGTTAAATGGTAAAATTCACCTAAAAATTACGTCTTTTTACTTCAAAAACCCGACTAAATTAACGGGTTGATATTAATTTGTTGCCAAACAAAGAAACTCACGGTTAAAATCAAGCTTACAACACACATTTCGTAGGAGATTCCAGTAAAGTTGTTTTTTTATTTAGATCAGCATTTCGAGTAGTAAAAAGCATGTTCTTTTTCAAAAACATCCAACTAAGTAATTTAGTTTCACTGCCAAAGGTGTTTCAGTTTCATTTTTGCATGAAATCAAAACTTTTTTTCACGACAGCAACGCTAATATAAACAACTGACCCACCATTTGACTTCATAAATGTACCTTTTAATCTTTTTTGTTGATCTGCTTAACACATTTTTTGCCTCTCGAGCAACATTACTCATTTATACAATTTGAAGCTGTTTACCGAACAGCTCAGCGAGAAACTCTATGTGAATGCATCATTACGCATGACGGAAGTATTAGTTGCCTATGCCGGAAGTTTGTTGTTTCAAACATTTCGCTGTAATTTTGTCTCTTGTACAGTGCTTGGCTATATAATAAAACAGTTATACCATTAGGTAACTCGGCGAAGCGCTTCGTTGGTTATGAGCTCATATACAACTCGAGCTCGTGGTATAACTGTTAAATATATATATATATATACAACGCTCACTACCCTTGTGGAAATTTGAGCACTCTGGGCCTGCATGCGCACTTCACGCTATCTGAATGTACTTCACCGATACTGTCCCACATGCGGTTGTCACCGACGATCGCATGTGTATAAGTAATTGATGAAATGCATTCAGATTGTTCCAAGCTACACTGATGAGTTGTAGTACAGCGAAACACCGTGTCTGTAGATTGAACTATATATATATATATATATATATATATATATATATATATATATATTCATTAAGTAAGAACGATTAAATAATTTTATTTAACGTTTCGGGCACTGCCCTTCTTCAGAATGTTCAAATGAGATGTGCTATCCAGAGCACTTATATACAAAACAAAACAAAACTAATTCAAATTCAAAATAATAATTACATAATGAAATCGCGTAAGTTTAGTCCTTTGGGAGTAAAACTATTAAGTCGGGATGTCCAATATGCCTCTCGATTGGTCGGATCATGAATATCTCTCTTGTCAATATTGTTTATAGATACATCTGCAAGACCGTCGTGGCCTTTACTAAAAAAATGGGCGTACAAGTGTTCTCTGGGCATTTCTCGCTGACCACTTCCGTATCGATTCAAACTACTTTTGTGGTTATTGAATCGCCTACGAAAAGAGTCAGTAGTACTACCTATATAAAATTTCTTATATTTCTTACAACTCAAAAGATCAACAACTCCTACCGAGTCGCAATTAAAGTTATAATTAGTGAAATAAGTATGTTTATAATCCGAGTCCTGAAAGGTATCCAAGCCCACGACAAACCGGCATATTTGACACCTTGATTTGCCGTATGGTTGCATACCCTTCGGACCCAATCTCGTTCCCAGAGCCCATGTTCCCCACCAGGGAAACGAGAGACTCTGGGATAATCCGTTTCACATCGATATTTCATTGGCTGATGAACATGATTACTCTTCTTCCGGATCACAATAATCCTGTGATGGCGTGAACAGATTATCCCAGAGTCTCTCGTTTCCCGGGTGGGGAACGTGGGCTCTGGGAACGAGATTGCTTCGGACCCGAAACTTCAGCTAATTTAGGTACTTTAGCCCGAACTAAATTATCTTTAAGATTTTTCGGCTTAAACTACCTAAATTAGCTGTAGCTTCGGGTCCGAAGGGTATGCAACCACGGCAAATCAAGGTGTCAAATATGCCGGTTTGTCGTGGGCTTGGATACCTTTCAGGTCTCGGATTAGAAACACTTATTTCATTAACTCATTCTCGTCCGGGCGTATGAATTTCCGCTACTGGTAACGGATCATTTTGATTTGTTGTGAACCTGCGAGGTTTTGACCAAAATTACCACCCATGGGCTTAAAATGATCTAGCCTCCTTCGCAGCCCTTCTTTGCGGGCCTCGATATTTTCGTCCCCCACTAAGGTCTGCTCAAACGAGCAACACATTCCGTTCCGAGAGATTGACCAATCAGAGATAGGCTCCTAAAATCTGGGAGGCTGACCTTCACCTTGGCCATGTATACATTATACAACATGACCGAGCTTGATGAAAGTTAACCGATCTAAATTCATATGAAAGGGAGGGGTTGATGTGGTATATTTATAATTATAGTGAAGATGGAGTATTTATATAGGACCGATACAAAGAACGCCTGTAAATGAGACTACTGCGACGGTTCTGCGACGGATTCGTTGGACAACGAAAGAAAATCTGAATCGGCGAATCCGATACCATGCATCTACAGCTATAGACCTTGAGGTTTGAGCTGACCGTTTTAACCAATATTAACACCTTCGTTCACCATACTTACCCATGTGGAAGGTTAGGTGCAAACCGTTTACCGGCGAGGGGCCTTGGAGTGAGTAGTGATACTTGGACTCAGGTTAAGATCCATCTAGTTGGTATCTTGAACTGACGGCCCCTCCCGGAGTGGTTTGCACCTATCACACCAATTACAGAAATTGGTGGAAAAAAGAGAGAAACCTACTTACCATTATAGCTTGAGTTGAGGGTGGGACGGTGGGACGTTATTTTCCACGGTCGAAGATGCGTGCAACTGCTACGGACGCTAGTGCGATAATGTTGACTGTTGTGCATGTCATTGAATGCTCTACGTCCCAGCCCTAGCCAATGAGTTTGTGCCAATCAAGTACCAGGCCTGGTTACCTAGTTGTTAACCTTGGTTATTGCATAACCTCACTTAACACCTTCGTTCACCATACTTACCCATGTGGAAGGTTAGGTGCAAACCGTTTACCGACGAGGGGCCTTGGAGTGAGTAGTGATACTTGGACTCAGGTTAAGATCCATCCAGTTGGTATCTTGAACTGACCGCCAATGGTAATGCGCAGCATTACCCCTTCCATGTATAACTACGAGAAGCCGAAGCGACATTGAAACTCCAGAAGAAACCCAAACTTTTACACCGAAGCAAGGTTGAGTACCCCAAATTAAACTGACACAATGTTAGGTATCCGCGACCCAAATAGTCCGACGCAACAGTGGGTATTCACAACCCAAAATTAAACCGAAGCAATGTTGGGTATCCACAACCCAAATAGTCCGAAACAATGTTGGGTATCCACAACCCAGGTAATCCGAAGCAATGTTGGGTATCCACAACCCAAGTAATCCGAAGTAACGTTGGGTATCCACAACCCAAATAATCCGAAGTAACTTTGGGTATCCACAACCCAAATAATCCGAAGTAATGTTGGGTATCCACAAACCAAGTAATCCAAAGCAATGTTGGGTATCCACAACCCAAATAATCCGAAGTAATGTTGGGTATCCACAACCCAAGTAATCCGAAGCAATGGTGGGTATCCACAACCCAAAATTAAACCGAAGCAATTTTGGGTATCTACAACCCCAATAATCTGAAGCAATGTTGGGTATCCACAACCCAAATAATCCGAAGTAATGTTGGGTATCTACACCCAAATAATCCGAAGTAACGTTGGGTATCCACAACCCAAATAATCCGAAGTAATGTTGGGTATCCACAAACCAAGTAATCCAAAGCAATGTTGGGTATCCACAACCCAAATAATCCGAAGTAATGTTGGGTATCCACAACCCAAGTAATTCGAAGCAACGTTGGGTATCCACAACCCAAATAATCCGAAGTAACCTTGGGTATCCACAACCCAAATAATCCGAAGTAACGTTGGGTATCCACAACCCAAATAATCCGAAGCAATGTTGGGTATCCACAACCCAAAATTAAACCGAAGCAGCGTTGGGTATCCACAACCGAAATAATCTGAAGTAACGTTGGGTATCCACAACCCAAATAATCCGAAGTAATGTTGGGTATCCACAAACCAAGTAATCCAAAGCAATGTTGGGTATCCACAACCCAAATAATCCGAAGTAATGTTGGGTATCCACAACCCAAGTAATCCGAAGCAATGTTGGGTATCCACAACCCAAAATTAAACCGAAGCAATGTTGGGTATCCACAACCCAAATAATCCGAAGTAACGTTGGGTATCCACAACCCAAAAATTAAACCGAAGCAACGTTGGGTATCCACAACCCAAATAATCCGAACGTAAACCCGAATCCGAATGTTGGGTATCCACAACCCAAATAATCCGAAGTAATGTTGGGTATCCACAACCCAAGTAATCCGAAGCAATGTTGGGTATCCACAACCCAAAATTAAACCGAAGCAATGTTGGGTATCCACAACCCAAATAATCCGAAGTAACGTTGGGTATCCACAACCCAAATAATCCGAAGCAATGTTGGGTATCCACAACCCAAAATTAAACCGAAGCAGCGTTGGGTATCCACAACCGAAATAATCTGAAGTAACGTTGGGTATCTATAACCCAAAATTAAACCGAAGCAATGTTGGGTATCCACAACCCAAATAATCCGAAGCTATGTTGGGTATCCACAACCCAAGTAATTCGAAGCAACGTTGGGTATCCACAACCCAAATAATCAGAAGTAACATTGGGTATCCACAACCCAAATAATTTGAAGTAATGTTGGGTATCCACCACAACCCAAATAATCCGAAGTAACATTGGGTATCCACAACCCAAAATTAAACCGAAGCAACGTTGGGTATCCACAACCCAAATAATCCGAAGCGATGTTGGGTATCCAGAACCCAAAATTACACCGAAGCAATGTTGGGTATCCACAACCCAAATAATCTGAAGCAATGTTGGGTATCCACAACCCAAATAATCCGAAGCAATGTTGGGTATCCACAACCAAATAATCTGAAACAATGTTGGGTATCCACAACCCAAATACTCTGAAGCAATGATGGGTATCCACAACCCAAAATTAAACCGAAGCAATGTTGGGTATCCACAACCCAAATAATCCGAAGCGATGTTGGGTATCCACAACCAAATAATCTGAAGCAATGTTGGGTATCCACAACCCAAACTTAGACCGAAGCAATGTTGGGTATCCACAACCCAAATACTCTGAAGCAATGTTGGGTATCCACAAGCCAAATAATCTGAAGCAATGTTGGGTATCCACAACCAAATAATCTGAAGCAATGTTGGGTATCCACAACCCAAACTTAGACCGAAGCAATGTTGGGTATCCACAACCCAAATACTCTGAAGCAATGTTGGGTATCCACAACCCAAACTTAGACCGAAGCAATGTTGGGTATCCACAACCCAAATACTCTGAAGCAATGTTGGGTCTCAACTCAAATACAGACTTTTTTTTTTAATTCCCCCCCCCCCCCCCCCCCCCCCCCCCCCCCCCCCCCCCCCGCGTCTTTCGAGGTGCCGGATCGGACGATGTGGGCAACGCCCTCGTTATCGCAATGAAACAAAACGCGCTTGCGACACCACGCAGAACCCCAGATATGGCCGGCGATGAGAAGAGGATAAAGCTCTTTATAAGCCATACGGCCCATACCTAATTGCTGTTGCGAAGCCATAGAGAAACACTCCCCGCTATTATACGCTCCGGGCCTAGTCTCCCCGATGCGTCGGTAGCCAGTTCGAAGTCTGGTCCGGTTCCCATTTGGGGAGATCAAAAAAGGAGACAAGCGACATCGAGTTGACAGGGCTTGTTGAGGCGGATGTATCGCCGGTGGGGTTTTGCATCCCGGAGAAGGTTAATCATTCGACGGAGGAAAGTGCGGCCATGCGCAACAACCGCACATGCGTGGTTAAGTTTTCCCACGAGAGACTCCAGCTCTTTGCGTGTGCACCATTTTTTCTGTACCCAATCGCGAATAACGACGCGCAGTTCCTCGATCTTGTCGAGCAGTAACCGAGCCGTCATGTGCTCCGAATCTAGCTCAATCCCCAAGAACACAATGCGTGTTGTGGGGCCTTCACACTTTTCAGGAGCAAGAGGAATGCCAGTGTTAATAGCGGCGCGTTTCATCGCGTCAAGTTCAAACAAATTAGTGACCCAGTGTAACAAGTCTGGTACGTCATAATTCTTCCGTAAAAGCCACTCAAAGCTGTCAGCTAAGGCGTTGAAAATACCCAGGGCGGAACGCAGGCCAAATGGGAGAGCCACATCAACAAAATATTGGTCACGCCATTTCATACCAAGAAGATAGCGATCGTCGGGATGCATCGGAACGATCCGGTAAGCGTTCTTAATGTCGATTTTCCCCATGAGTGCCCCTTTACCCGTTTTAACTATCAGACGAATGGCATCATCTACCTTACTGTACGACACTGGAAATTCGCTTTACAAATACAAATTGCCAAGACCACCTGCTGTGACTGGTTTTCGGGCTGGACGGGAATGAGTTAATCCCCCAGCCGGGGGATATATGTATATATATATATTATTATATATTATATATATGAACTATATATATATATATATATATATATATATATATATGTAATATTTATAAACCGCGCAGGAGGGCTTTATCGGATATAAAACACGAGGCGATAGCCGAGTGTTTTAGAGCCGATAAAGCCCGTACTGCAAGGTTTTTAAATGGCTTCTAAAAAGAATCACTTCATACGTTCATTGGCGTAGTAATTTTGAAAATTAAGCTTATCTCAGCCGTTAAAAACCAGCGAGAAACTTAGAGCGAGTCTATATCACATATATAGATCCGATACGCTCATGATTTTTCTTTGTGTTTTCCTCATGAATTATTCATTAATAATTCATGAGGAAAACACAAAAAAAATAAAAATATATATATATATATATAGAACAATTATTATGGGACAATGAACTCGGGTGGAGAATAATTATATTCGGTGTTACTCCCAGTGACGAACCATACCGGACAAGTAGAGAAAACTCTACTTGGCCCGGCTGGGATTCGAACCCGCGACCTTCGGTTTACTAGTCCGACGCTCTACGACTGAGCTACAGGTCAAGTTGGGAGCTGGTGGTCGAATGATGGTACTATTGGGTTATTTGATATTTCGAAACAGATACTAGTTTCTTCAATATCGAGACTTTAGTGTTTATACATATAGATTTAGAACAATTATTACATAATAAATTTTGCTTTGATATGTTCAACTTTGATATATTAAATTATTTCAATCAGTTTTGTCACCCTATCCATAAATTCTATAATTATATCCCAAGGATTTAATATCATTTGTATTTATATCTGTTTGTTTTTATATTGGCTGTATATCAGGAGTGCTTATTTTAAGCGGGGGTAGGTGGGTGGGCGGTGTTTCAAAAAAGCATGTAAAAGCGGGCGAGGGGTTGTTGCATGCGTTCATGTATTTCTAGTTATAACTTTAGTTGCGACTCGGTAGGAGTCATTTATCAAAAAATGTAAGAAATTTTATATAGGTAGTACCACTGACTCTTTTCGTAGGCGATTCAATAACCATAAAAGTAGTTTGAATCGTTACGGAAGGGGTCAGCGAGAAATGCCCGGAGAACACTTGTACGAGAACACTTAAAATGTCTTGTGTCGCTACTAGGAGTTTCACGCGTTCATGCGATCATCAGGCAACTGAGGTAATTAATTCAACTACAGCGTATATGTTAGGTGTGATGTCATGGTTGTGGAATGTCCCTTGACTTCTTCCTTCGACGGCATAGGTTGTTCGTATAAAATTTGGCACTTCGAAACGATTTCACCTCTCTTATTTAGCAGGGATTTCTTGTCGGCTTTTACCAACTGCAGCTTCTCTTCTAGGCATAGGTTGCACTTCTTTGCTCCGCATTGATACGCTGCGGCACGACTCAAAATTGACCAATTTATTGAGAAGTTGCGGTTATTTCTTTTTAGCGCCCAAACGTATTTCGACAATTCGGTTTCGTTCTCGTATTTCTCGTTTCGAAAGGATTTTTTGTGGTTTCTGTATCGCTGTATGAACCCGTTTGCCGTCATTCCAATGTAGATCTTTTTTTCTTGGTTATCTTGGTTGCTAGGCAATTTCCTGGTAGTGGACAATCAATCTTGCTTCTGCAATCGCATTTTCTTTTCTCGCCCGCGTTACATATAAAAGTCAGTTATACTTGCATGGGAAACATGAAATCGGCCATCAATCAGCACAACGTGCGCATTCTTTCCAGAAAGAAGTCGGAATGTAACGTGGACGCGAGAAAAGAAAATGCGACAGCATATATATATATATATGTATATTGCTATTATTAAACATATCCCTTGAAAATCTATATGTTTGGTGTTTTGAGAGAAGCACATGCACATGCTTTTTTTGACGTGATTTTGTTTGATAATAGCAAAGATGTATAATCTACTTCGATGAGCCATTATGCACGTGTGACGTCAAGTTGTTAAATTGAAATATCAAGCAATTTCAAATGTCTCGACAACGAAGCAAGGGAACGAAAAATTGCAAAAGATGTTATATACTTTGTCGTTTTAAGAGTTCTTTCAAAAAAGACAGACTTAATTTTCGTTTCATGGGCACTTTAAACCTTACATGTTTTACAGTGAAGAAAATAAACAACTATACTGTTCTACGTCGCAAACCTAGCCTGCGTCACAGGCGCTCGACGTCTATGACGTCACAAACCCTTCCCCACTCAATCTCCTAAGTGCGCGGTCGTGGCCGTCGATAGTCGCCACTTCAATTGCTTATAAAATCAAGACGGTTTTACCGATTTAGTTAATTTATATTCCGTTCTTCATCATTTGTTAGTAGTACTTTCAGTACAGTGTGGGGTTTGAGAAACATATTAATTAAAAGACAAAGAGATTATATAATTATGAATGGATATATGATTAGTAAAATCAATTTTAAGTGCATGACTTTTTCCCATTACTTCCGCTTTGCCCGCACAGGCAGAGCGGACTTTGAAAGTTGGAAATTTTCAACTTTTTCAACCAGCGCAGGCAAATTGGACGTAATGAAAAACAGCCTTTACGTGACAAAGGAAAATCCTCTGCTCTTAAACTTCAAACAAACCTGTTGCTAAAAAAAGTTCCCTGGCAGAGCCACCTTTGCTGTCGAGGTATCCAGCCTGTCCAGTTCCAGGGTTCTTCGGGCTCATCATGATGTTCTTTGTAAAGGTGAACGCCTCCTACCATGCCAGCGATTAATGGAAAATCTAGCTTGTTGTCGACAACAGCATTGTAATGGTCCGCCAGCTTTCTCTCCACGACGTGATAACCGTCCACCCAGGAATTCTCTCTACCGACTGGCGCGCCGTATTTGTCATAATAACCTAAATCCTGCAACTTGCCATCTCCATGTCGATCGTATCCGCGCAAATGGCAATGCAGAAACAGGTGTACTTCTGGTCCGTAAGCCTTTACGATTGACTGTCTTGTAAAAGGACAAAAGTGTTCTTGAGTTCTGTTCGAATTTTGCTTATCCATCTTCTAAATATATAAAGCAAAGGACCTATTAACTAATAATTAACGACGCCATTCTGAAATCGCAACGTTAGGCTGTTCTTCGACGGGATGTCGGTATTTTGGTGATCGAAATTCGTTTTTAACGTCGCGAAATGTTTGTTGTAGGCACAGATATCGTGCTTATGAAGTGTTCTTGATAGTGGTTCGATGAGGCCTCTAATGTTTTTCCAAAGTCATGACTAATACGTATTTCCAAGATACGTCGTCAAATTTTTTACTTTTCCAAATTTGGCGTCAAGTTTCAGTGATCAAGTTTCAAGATTTTAGCAATCTTTTGATACCCTAACCAGAACATGAACCACAACCCTAATCAGAAATCTGGTTTACCCCATAGCTTTTTGGGAAAACATATTTGACGACATCTTTTGAAAAAGCCGCGAAAGGACTGGACGGGTCCCTTTAATTGAGTCATCCCTTTCAGCCGATACCCTAGAATACTGGCAAAGCATTCTGGTAGTTGTAGTCACCCAACGCTATCCACGTCACTGTGGAAATGTTTTTTTGGGCCCGAGCCCGGGCTTAGGACCGAAGGTGAGAGTGCTAATCTCGACACGCGTGGAGTCATTTTACACGCGTGGACAAGCGTGATATTTGAACAAATTTCTGTGATCGGAATATTTATTTTTGTTATATAGCTAGAGTTTCGCTGGATACAACGATGACTGTCATTGGTTGGTTTATGATCACATGACCTTAGCTAAATTTCAGTGTATCCAAGTGGGCAACAATTGAGAACTTATTGCCTGCTCGGGCAATAAGATTTCAATTCTTGCCCGCTAGAACTTTGAACTCTTCAAGGTATCCTACAAACAAAAGCTTGTTTGGTACGAAAAAAAATATTCAAAGGTCTTCAAAGCATGTGCGAAGATTAACTGGAGAAATGTTTTGCTGTTCTTTTGTTCTCACTTATACGGAGCCAGGCGAAATGTCTTGGTAAGTCTTTCAGTTTGTCTTTTGTGCATTACTTTTCCAATTTGACAAAAGTCAAAATTATCAGCGAAACTCAAACTATACTGTATATAACAAAGCACTTAATGTCTGATCCTTCGGGAGACAGTTAGTTTTGTTTTCCCTCGACCCAACGTTTCCCTCGACTTCGTCTTGGGAAAAATCAAGACTCTCGGTAAAGCAAAACTAACTGTTTCCCTCGCGAGAAGACATTAAAGGGGCCTTTACACGAGCCTGGGTTGAGAGCCAGCCCGGTTCAGCTCGCCAACCCCGGTTTTCGTGTTTACATGAACCAGGGTTGGCTGCTTTTTTCCCCAACCTGGGTCAGCTTTTCTCAACCCGGTCAGCTTCGCCTCAACCCGAGTCATGGGAATGTTTTTTTGTCCGAGCAGAGCTCTGGTGTCAAGATATATGTGGTCGGTTATTATTCACTAAACAACATGGCAAACAACACTGCTAGTAATGTTGAAAAACGTACGTCGTAAGCAAATTTCGATTGTTTCGATTGTCGTTGCCATGTTTTCTCGCCTATTCGTTCGCGTATAAGCGAGAAAACAACGCAACGGCATCTGAATTGAAGTCGACATTCTTGTAGTCCATCTCAGTTTTGTAGTCCTTCTGAGATTTGATCTCGTCACTAGACCTCTGGGAAAGTTGAGAATTATTTTCTTTGCGAGCGCTCGAACTTGCCATGTTTACACATGCAGGAGTCTGATTTGACAACTAACAAAATTTGCGCCACAGTCGCGTTCGTATAAGCGCCAGCATGGGAACGAGATTGGGAACAAATTATCATATTGCCGGCACTTTACACGAGCCCGGGTAAAGTCAACTCGTGTTTACATGAAGAAATTGACCAAATTTTCGCACCTCTCCAACACGGGTCTTGAAAAGGGTCACCAGCCAACCCGTCTTGGTTAGCTAACCTGGGCTCGTGTAAAGGCCCCCTAAGTGCAGTATATATGCGTGGACGGGTGTCGCGGTGTAAGAATAGTTGTGCACAGGGTGACTAGCAATGAAGAATAACTAAATCTCCATATTTTGCGAAACAAAATGATTTCGTTTGAAAGAAACGAAATGAAGTTTAGCTCTTAGCTTAAAAGAGAACAATGAAGAAAAAAAGAAAACAAACAGCCGGTTTAACATATCTCGAAGAGAAACCAAAATGCCTGAAGAAACCAAACGCCATATGGTGAACAAAAACTCGGCGTGAATTGTACGTGGTCACTCAGCGGTCTCAAAATAATTTTAAAGTTAACGGTAGGGGATTTGACGTATTTTTTTATTTTGCTGATTGGAATCAGCATTTATTTATTAATATATTCTGTAAACGCCAAGAACGACAAGATCTGTCCATGTTCTTGACTGTATTTCGACTGAAAGCTTGTCTGTTTAATTAAAACTCCTTTCTGGAATCCAAATTTTACTGAATAGTTTTTATCCCAAACTCCTATTATAAATGTAGTTTTTGAGCTATTAACTTTTAATTCTGTCTTTGCAAAACAAGCATGCATAGGGGAGCCATTTAAAGGCCTGCTAAAAATAATTCCTTTGAAAACCACCTAAATGGCTAAAAACAAAATCTTTTTACAACCTGAGTTCAATATGAAATCTAAGTTTTTGCTTTGATATTTTGCTTTCAACTTTCATTAAATCATGCAGTTTAGTCATCCTGGCCATAAATTCTGTAATTATCCGGAGGATTATGAAGGAGAAGAATCTTTATTTACTATAAATTTTGCTATAAATTAATTAATTTACAAGAAGAATATATTTGAACAGGTTTTTGGTAAAAAGCCAACTAAAATAGTCAAAAGACTAGCCTGGTTAGTTGGCTTTCTATGTTAACAACTAATTCGGAAATTAACCGTTTGGAGAGAAGGTAAAACAAATGGTGTTAAATATTAATATATCCATATTTAACAAATATGAATATATTTATCAAGAATATTGCTTTTCAGTTTTTTCTTGATTTATTTGTTTCATTCAATCGTCTTTGTTTGTTCATAAGATTTCCATATACTTGCCCCAATATATTTAATATTAAATTTGCCATAGTTAGTCCTAACCTTTGGTAAAGAGTAGGTGGATCGAGAAGCTAGTCTTGTGTTATGATGGTGTGCATTGCTAACAGCAGTAAAGTAATTTTGAAATGAAGAGGGAAGATAGATCATCTGAAGCAGTATAAAAATAAGCGAGATCGGAAAATTATATGGGGGGGGGGGGGGGGGGGGGGGGGCTTATATAATTTTAAGTTTTATAAATAATGGATCAGTATGATCAGAGAAGTCAGAGAAAGTTATAGTACGAATAGCCTTTTTTTGCAATATATATAAAGGAGTAGTTAGTTGTACTGGAATAGGTATTGCCCCAAGCAACAATGCCATATGTTAAATAGGGATAGATTAATGAATAATTCAAGGTAGTAAGAACGTTCATGTTAACATAATGTCGAATCTTTGATACCATGCCAATGCTACGCTTAATTTTCATTGTAAGTTGCATAACACGAGGTTTCCAGCTTAAATGACTGTCCATTAAAATGCCCAAATATCGAATGGTTTGCTCTTCCTTTAAATTTTGTTAATTTTGAATTTTACCTTATAAAGTTTCTTTTTTTTAGCAGTATGAAAAATAATAAAATTTGATTTATCCATATTAAGTGAAAGTTTGTTTGCACATGGCCATTCGTTTATATATTTTAAATGAATGTTAACATTCTTTTCTAGAATTACTAAGATTTTTTAGAATTACCCATTATCTTCCTTATCTTCCTCTTATCTTCCTTATCTTCCTTTTATCTTCCCCTTATTTTCCTCTTATCTTCCTTACCTTCTGCTTTATCTTCCTTATCTTCTTCTTATCTTCCTCTTGTCTTCCTTACCTTCCCCTTATCTTCCTCTTATCTTCCTTTTACATTTCCTTTATCTTTCCTTTATCTTCCCCTTATCTTCTCTTTATCTTTATTTTCTCCTTTGTCTTCCTTATTTTCTCTTCATCTTCCTTATCTTTCTCTTATCTTCCTCTTATCTTCCTTATCTTCCTTATCTTCCTCTTTTATCTTCCTTATCTTCCTCTTATCTTCCTTATCCTCCTCTTATTTTCCCATTATCGTCCTCTTATTTTTCTTTTGTCTATCTTATCTTCCTTTTATCTTCTCCTTTATCTTCCTTATCTTCCCGTTATCTTCCTTTTATCTTCCTTTTATCTTCCTTTTATCTTCCCTTTATCTTCCCCTTATCTTCTCTTTTATCTTTACTTTCTCCTTTGTCTTCCTTATCTTCCTTTTATCTTTCTTATCGTCTCTTATCGGCCTTATTTCCCCAATTTTTCAGAGACAGTCCCAGACATCTCAAGGACATCTGTCACGAATTCAAAATATATAGACACGCTCTAGTGGAGTTCAACCATTTGTAACCTTACTTTCATTGAGTGATGTTTAACAATGAACAAAGAGAATTTCTTCAGTTTTTTTCTCTCAAAACCCATACAACAGCGAGTTGTTTTGGAGTCTGTGAGCCCGGAGTAAGTTCGGTGTATATGCGAGTGGGTGCATAATTTTTGGCAAATGCATCACCAACTAGCTACCTTGTCAGGTGATTGAAACACTTAGACCTTACCAGGATGACATACACATACTGGCTGATCCCCGACGAAGTTTTAGGCGAAAAAAGAAAACACTGGTTCAAAACGATGAAGGATTTCTAAGCTTGTTGGTTGGTCCTGTTTTAGAAGGACTCGCAGAACAGGTATAAAAGAAATAAAAGTTTCTACGATAGTTAATTTAATCGTGAACATCATGGAAGAAACAAGTCTCGCTAATTATCGTGTCCAACAAATACTATCACATTTACACTACGAAATCGATGAAGAGAAAGCGTCTTCTCTGCTAAACAATTTGCTGATATCTCATAGCCTTCTCACATGGAATTCAAGAGGGGAAATAGTATATAATGGAAAAACTATACCAAGAACAAATATCACTGATTTGATAAAATAATGTCTTACAGAATACGATGTCAAGATTCCTGAGCTTCTTGGTTTAGGTGTTTTTTTTGTTAAAGGACTAGCAAATTTGAAAATTGATAAAAGTCTCATTGAAAATAAGATGATAGTTCAAATGAGGCCAGAAGCTACTGTTTAAAATATAAGAGCTTTATTAAAACATTAAAAACTAATATGAAAATATAAAATACCTAGTGTCTTAGCTTAACTCTTTGTCTCTGATGATGTCGTAGACGACGGATGCTAAGACACTAGGTTTATTTTATATTTTCATATTAATTTTCAATGTTTTAATAAAGCTCTTATATTTTAAACAGTAGCTTCTGGCCTCATTTGAACTATCATCTTATATCATAATGCTACTGAAGGACAACTTCCTACGTTTTTCTCATTGAAAATGTTCAAGTTTTGAACATGCTGGCATGTCACGAACATCAAGAGCCGGGATCCGAAGGTGAAAGCGAAGACGAAGAAACTGACGGCCCGGAAAAAGAATCAGAAATACAAAAAGAAGAGTCGGGAAGCGGAATAATGGAGATAAATGAAGAACTTGCAGGAGAATTTGAACACTGTCAAAGTATTGGACACGTTGTATATTTACTTCAATGTCCTAAATGTTCATGGAAAAATTTCTATCAATCAGGATAACAATCAATGTAAATTATGTAACTTCGGATCTCTCTTACCTTTTTCACATTCAATGGACCTTTTACCTTTTAGGAAAAACCCGCAATGCATTGTGGTAGTTGGGTATCACTTCACTTCCAGGGGAAATGGCTGCCGCGAGGCGAGCACTTTTACTTGGAAGAATAATTGATTAGTTTTAACCGCTTTTAGCTTTCGAGAGTAAACTTTACTTATTGCAGCATAACTAGGGGGGTATTTACTACATTCTGTGGAAAAGTAATGAAGTTACTGCAGTCGTTGTCGAGAAAGTCAATTCAGAGTGATCGACTGAGCGAACACGCTTCGAACAAAAACATTTATGAAGAAAGGTCTGTGCGAGCGTTTGCAGGTGAGTAAGCTTATCAAGTGGCGATCAATAAAATCTTTTGCTATGTGGCTATTTGTTTGTAGTTTATCTGTACAGATCGTGTCGTTTTTGCAATTGTGCGCGTCTCTTTAATGCCTTTTTTCGCTTATTGAGACTGACAAAGTTTGGCCATGCTTCCGATCAGACGTTCGATAAACAATACCCCTACTAACAATGTTTTGGTTCTGTTTTGGCCCGAAAACTAAGCTTGTCCAGTGAGCAAAAATTCAGGTTTTTACAAGAGCTGCAACTCAAAAGTGCTTTCGCGAGTTTTGCAGCCGTTGTTTTGCTTATTTTCTTCGTGTCTTCATTCGTCTCCTCCCAAGTAATTTAGTAAGTTCTAAAATATTATGCACTTGTCAAAGTTTAGCCCCAGGGTAGGGGGAACGATCAAACCCAGGGGGATTTGACATTTTTTGAAAATTTACTTCAAATTCCTTACCCAGGTGGCAAACATTTGTGTCAAATAAAGAAAAAAACGTTTCTGTGGTTCCACCATTGTATCAATATAAATGTTAAGCCCCAGGGTGGGGGCAACCCACAGGGATATTGACTTTGTGGGAAAAAATTGTCAAATTCCCCTGCAGTAGAATAGCCTTGTTGGTCAAAATACCCCTCCCTGGGAAATATCAAGTGCTAAAATTTAATATTAAGATCATTTTATGTGTCAAAAATCCCATCCCTCGAGCTTGTCAAGAAAGTCAAATTTCCCTGTCTTGGGAAGTCCCACCCTGGGGCTTAACATTGATAGGTGCATAACAATTGATTCAAGGAGAACATTAACAGCATAATAAAGCAGTCAGTACAAAATCTATCTATGTGGCAGTGTTCAGGGAGCTGGATGTTTTTAATATTACAAATACATGATAAACTAGAAAAACCAAACTAATTGCTCTTGTGGTCGATCAAGAACATTTAAGCCCATTTCAAACCTTGCACTACTGAAGAGGGCAGTTTCCAGTCCATCTCTTCTGAAACCTTCTTAAAAATTAAATACAGTATCGGTCAACAAACTAACAAAGAATATTAATTAAACTGATATTGTCAAAGAAACTGAGCACAATTTCAACCTGAGCAATAATAGAAGTATAAAAACAGCTCATCTTTACCTATCAGATTTGTACACCACATTTCAATACTTGGTGGTCACCAGACTCCCCCACAAAATTATCAAATATCCCCTCTCTCAGGATGGTCATGGAGGATGGGCATGGAGGTTGTTAAGTCCCATTGGGTTGCCCATCCCCCCTCCCCTGGGGCTTAACATTGACAGGTGCATTAGTTTTAATATGTTGTAAAATAATTTAAATTCAACATTGTTTATTTACTAAATATTAAAAAAAAAGTGTGGAGTTTTTCTCTGTACGTGTACTTGTGTACATTGAACTTTTCTCAAATAGTTTTAGTTACTTAGATATTAGTAAATAAAAACTCAAGGTATAAATATAAACTTTATTAGTGTTTGTGTAGTGTTCTAGAACTATAAATACAACCTAGCTAATACAGTAGCTTAGAGGTGCTCCCAATTAATCGATTATTTTTTCGTTTTTTTTCAAAATAAAATAATTATAAATATTTGTACTGTATATACATATTAGGAATATATTTATAATATTAAAATAGTTAAATTAGTTAGAATATAATTTATTAATATCAAGGATGAACCTTGCACTTCAAAGGAGGCAACAAACTGTGCCAAGGTGAGACAAAGCGATGGACAAGAGACTTGAAATTCTTCCACCTTTATTTACCTATGAGCTGTTGCAAAAGCATCTGGGAACTGAATTAGCCAGTGACAACTCTACTGGTGCTGTCAAAACAGAATCAAATAACTGAAGAAATTGTCTGTGCTAACTATGTGCAAGGCTGGTATTAAAGGAGGATGCTGTAAACATGTTCTAGCATTGCTATTCCTAGCCTAGTTTATCATTTATTCATTTGTTAATATTAGAAACGTCTGAACACTAACACACATATATTTTGTGCTGACTGCTTTATTATGCTGTCAATGTTGTTTCTCCTTGAATCAATTGTTATGCACCTATCAATGTTAAGGCTCAGGGTAGGTGGGGGGGGGGGGGGGGCAGGCAACCCATGGGATATTAACTGATCGACAGGGAAATTTGACTTTCTCAAGGGATGGGATTTTTGACACATAAAATTATCTTAATATTTCCCAGGGAGGGGTATTTTGACCAACAAGGCTATTCTACTACAGGGGAATTTGACTGCAATTTTCCCCCCACAAAGTCGATATCCCTGCGGGTTGCCCACCCCCACCCCACCCTGGGGCTTAAATATATTGATAAAATGGTGGAACCACAGAAAAGTTTTTATCTTTATTTGACACAAATGTTTGCCACCTGGGTAAGGAATTTGAAGTAAATTTTCAAAAAATGTCAAATCCCCCTGGGTTTGATCGTCCCCCCTACCCTGGGGCTAAACTTTGACAAGTGCATAATATTTTAGAACTTACTAAATTACTTGGGAGGAGACGAATCAAGACACAAAGAAAATAAGCAAAACAACCGCTGCAAAACTCGCGAAAGCACTTTTGAGAAGCAGCTCTTGTAAAAACCTGAATTTTTGCTCACTGGACAAGCTTAGTTTTCTGGCCAAAACAGAACCAAAACATTGTAGTAGGGGTATTGTTTATCGAACGTCTGATCGGAAGCATGGCCAAACCAGTGAACTCGATGTAATTTAAAATGTGATACCTGGAACGCTAACGAAGGACCAAAAAGTGAGGCAAACAGTTCCAGGCCCCTGCGCGGTTTGCAGGTACGATTCAGTCTCCCACAAAATGTTTTTTACACGGCCGCCCGTCTTGAGCGAACTGCGAAGGCTCGAAAAAAGGTTTGAAAAAATTATTTATCAGACTAAACGTGCATTTAATGGTTTCCCATTGTTGTGCAGCGCTGTTGTTGTTTTATTTACTGTATAGCAGTCCAAAACTATACAGTAAATTAAGCTAGGGATGAAAATAGGCTGAGAAAACAGACGTCCTTTTGCTGGCTAGGATGAAAACAGCCAGCCGAAAAGGTGAGAACAAGAGTGAGAAAGCTATTCTTGTACGAGTTTGAAGACGTATTGATACTTGATATTTCATAATATACATCTAATGTAAATGTAATTTTCTTATTTCTGCTCCTTTAATTTCTTGTTCAGTTTTGTTAAACGGCCTTTTGTAACTAATGATATTTTAGGAAATATAAACTGACAACTTGATTGTTTATTTTTCACGTTTACTCATGGCTAGTTGTTGTTTTCGGTACGAATGCGGAATGCTTTTTAAACAAAACGAACTGATGAAACTGGTACTAACCTAAACGGCATATTCTGTACTAAGTTTGTGTTGATTTTTTGTATCCTCTTCGGAGTGACGAAACTCTAATATATATGGTTTATAATATATCGAAAATTTGATTTAATTTCTTCACTGACAAACTTCGTGCACGTTTTGTAAAGACAATGACTTTTACTATAGCAACAAATAGACAATCACTGCATAATTAGTTCGGCAGCATAGCACAACCAATCAAAATTTAAAATGCACGTTTAGCAAAGCGTGATAAAATGATTCAATAAATAATTTTTCAAACCTTTTCGAGCCTTCGCGGTTCGCTCAAGACCTGTGACCGTGTAAAAACATTTTGTGGGAGACTGAAATCTACCTGCAAACCGCGCAAGGGCCTGGAACATTTTGCCTCACTTTTTGCCCCCCGAATGACTGGACGTTAGCGTTCCAGGTATCACATTTTAACCTACATCGAGTTCACTGGGCCAAACTTTGTCAGTCTCAATAAGCGAAAAAAGGCATTAAAGAGACGCGCACAATTGCAAAAACGACACGATCTGTACAGATAAACTACAAGCAAATATCGACATAGCAAAATATTTTATTGATCGCCACTTGATAAGCTTACTCACCTGCAAACGCTCGCACAGACCTTTCTTCATAAATGTTTTTGTTCGAAGCGTGTTCGCTCAGTCGATCACTCTGAATTGACTTTCTCGACAACGACTGCAGTAACTTCATTACCTTTTCCACAGAATGTAGTAAATACCCCCCTAGTTATGCTGCAATAAGTAAAGTTTACTCTCGAAAGCTAAAAGCGGTTAAAACTAATCAATTATTCTTCCAAGTAAAAGTGCTCGCCTCGCGGCAGTCATTTCACCTGGAAGTGAAGTGATACCCAACTACCACAATGCATTGCGGGTTTTTCCTAAAAGGTAAAAGGTCCATCCCAAGGGTTATATTACGGATGGAATTAATAAAAATAATTTTGAACCGAAACAAAAATAGACAATCTTCAAACTCACCCTGTGACTCACCCATGACAAAAGAAGATGTGTCACAATTATCATCAGAAGACAAGAAAGACTATCATGCTACTTTTAAAATAAAAATGCCTTAATATAATCTAAGAAGCGCTAGGAGACGTTACTAAATGATCAGTATTAGATTTATTGTATGTGACCGTAATTTGGTTTCGTTTTTTTTATATGTATAAGTTTAAAACAAAGCCTAAATAAATATTTTAAACTGGATGCTTTAAATTCTGTCTTATACATAATACACGTGCTCTTCTTTCTCTCTTATCCATTTAATCCCCGAGCCCGGGCCTAGGGCCGAAGGCCCGGACACAGAATAAGGATTGACCAGAAGTCCAACTCGCGGGAAAAAGTGTCCCATTATTTGTATGCGCATGCGCCAGTCGGCCATTTTGAAAGTAAGTGTCCCCGGAAAATTAGCCTTCTCGTCCTTGCGACCCTCGGGCTCCTGTAATCAATTACTCTTGGCCGTCTTGTGACCTTTTAATTAACTTCATATTATTATCTATATATATAAATAATATTTAGTTAAGTAAATAAGTAATTTACTTTAGAAAACGATTCTTTGGATATGAAATTCTTTGACCACGGGGTTATTAAAACTTCAGTACGCGGATACTACGGGTAAAAGTCCGTGGCAAAAAAGTCCTGCACTCACGAAGCTGTCGGCATAATCCAGAATTGTATAAACTCCACATTTGTTTATAGAAGAAGATGGCTAAAATCTTTGGAACTACGCATTGTTGAAATACATCGGGTACGAATGTTGTTAGAAATTTTATAAGCTTTCATTCGGTATATAGTTCAAATCATAGTGTTACCTGTAACTTTTTAAAATGTTCAAAATGTTCTCACTGTTGACCATAAAAGTTTTAATATTTTTTAATATGTTGAAAAGGTATGATCACTAATTTGCACCAAAAACGTTTTCATCTTCAACTTGAAATCTGCAAACTTTTCCACTCCTTTCATATTTGAATTATCTTTTGTTTAAGAAATATCTGAGGTTCATACCAGAAGTCTTTCTGAGGTTATAGCAAACACCAAAACAGCAAAAGGTAAAACAAACTTAAGAAATTCATCCATTTCAGACGGTCCCGATCAAAATAATGTTTTTTTATTCTTTAAGATACTTCCTGGCGAGAAAATTAAAAGTTCTGACATGAATGGCACTTCACAGTATCCTATGTTTAATTTAAGAAATGGTTCATGGTTTGGCGTGCTCCATCGAGTTATGGATGCACGCGGGAAGTTGGGAGAGCACGAAAAAATCGTAAGAGTTGGTCGAGGCGTAGCCGAGACCAACTCTAGATTTTTGAGTGCTCTCCCAACTTTCCAAGTGCATCCATAACTCGATGGAGCACGACAAACCATGAACCATTTCTTTTAAACAGAGAATCAGAGACAAAACAACGGAAAACAATATTTATTTCACTGATTAAAAATGAGTTTCTCATTACGTACGCAAAAAACTAGGAATATTCCTGATTGGTCGCTGGCAAATCAGGAGATGCCATCCATGCAAGCTTCGATTATTTAACAATTATTCACCGAAGTGGAGGTGAATATCCACACTATTCACCGACACTGAGGTGAATAATTGTTTTAGCATATACCTCATAAATGAAATAACAAGTTTAACATTCTTATATTTTTCGGTATGTTTATACAAGAGTATAAACAAGACACGGCCGTCGCCGTCGGCCGCCAGCAACTCGGTGTACTCAATTATTTGTCGACAAAACAGTTTTTACAGCTTTTGAATATATTAATGGCTAGAACATTGTAAAGAAACATACCTGTGGACACTCTTCTACTTAATTTTGTTGACTTTTCTCGTTATTCTACTACATCACCCTTGTTTATCAACAAAATCTCCTGCCTCGGTAAACAAAGCAAAACTGGTCGCCATCTTGTTTTGCCTGCAGGTGAATAGTGCAGGATATCCCGAGCTAGAGGAACCAATCAGATTGCGCGAAAAGCACTATTCACCTGCGAGGTATATGCTAATTAATATTATTCAGAAAGCAAGTTCAACGTAACTCGTGTGTAATTTACAGTAATACTTCGGTGGAAAAGAAGTTTAACCGGCAATGTAAGTCAATATAAAGTCAATAAAGATGACCAGTTTCGTAAAAGAAGTCTAGAAACTTTTATTGTTATCAAACAAGACATGTACGTTCTCGATCTGGCAGTTGGAAAATATCGTTGATGGAAACTGTTGAAATGTGGGCTTGTTTGTTTCTTGACGAACCAGGCTTGTGTGCTGCATCTCGGCTCTGATATTTATGGCAGGTAGACACTGGTTTTGACGACTCAAACCAACAGACAAGACATCGCTGCAGTGATGGAGCTGAGCGGTGGAGGGCATAGTGTTGTAGTGTGCCAGACTTTGTTCGTTTCGATGACCCGAAATCGCCATAATATGCCTGTTGGGGACTCCAGCATTTGACCAGAGAGTGATCGCTGTCGCCCTTACACTGTGGTTGGTGTAGATCTGGGAGAGACCTGCTTCTTTGCTGATGCTTTTCATCATTGTATCGAGCTTGTTTACCCCAAGTGGCTTGGCGTCGTACCAGACAACGTCGTCAGGACAAACATTTTTTTTCGGATATTGAAAGAACGCCGTACAAGAAGGGTTGAGCTTCGACACGTAGAAATTAAGAGCTCGATATCCATCATTGATGTGCTCGGTCTCGTACATTCTTGCATACTTCTCCGTGCTTGGAGCCTCGTTTATTCCACCTTGATGGTTCTTGGCGACTTCATCATGGGCCATCGTTGCAAAGTTACGACCTGATGCATCTTTATCAAACTTGAAGCTCGAGGAGGTTAACTCTCGTTGGCCTTCCCTACCACGTCGACAGAAATACAGCACTATGTGAAACCAGACATTCTGAAGGAGAGAAAACGGAGTGGATAGCGAGAAAGCATCACTGGATTTTAACTTTGACAAATCTTCGGTTTCAATTGGTGGCTTGTGTGAAACATTTTGTCTGCCGCTTCGTTTCAAGGCTGCAATTTGGGCACTCAGCATGTCGTTTGAACGTTGGAAACGGGGATCTGATGATATTTTCAGGCCTCTGTTAAACGGAGGGGCATTTAAAAACCTTTCGACAGAGTGGCGAAAACCAAGAAGAGTGGACTTGCTGTAAGTTTCCCCAGTTTTTGTCCTCGCCTCTGCATAGAACCGCTTCAGATTGGCGTCGAGTTGCCCAATTGTCATGTTCTCCATGGGAGTAGTGATGTGTTTTTCTTTGGCCCAAGCTGAGGTTTTTTAAGAAAGAAAAGTTAACAGACAGTTTGAGAGAATGTATAGGTATTTATCACATTGTTAATATTCTTTCTACATGCAGTGTTGTAATATATTTGGTCGATATATTACAGTAAAGCTTTAAATAAATTAAATGCCAGGGAAAGTGCTTCCCAGTTCTTCCCCGTCGTTTTTTTTTTTGTTTTTTGAACAGTCTGTGTATAATTTCTTTATAATATCTTAAATATATTCAATGAGCTCCACCTACCTTTAAATGTTGCCACGGACCAATTTGTTGTTCGTTTTGTTTTGACCGAGTGTTTTT
Source organism: Paragorgia papillata (assembly GCA_035771165.1). Lineage (NCBI taxonomy): Eukaryota > Metazoa > Cnidaria > Anthozoa > Scleralcyonacea > Coralliidae > Paragorgia > Paragorgia papillata. The sequence continues at coordinate 1,213,175 of JAWNZC010000095.1, forward strand.
CTTCTAAAATTTTATCCATCTCTTCGTTGGACAAAGTAGCGAAGCGTTTCGGCTGCCGAGCGGTTTCGTTATTTTCGTTGTCAACTAAGCTTACATATTCTTCCTCACGAAAGTTCAGCCGGAACGAAGGTTCAAAATCTGTTTCCCACTCGTAGTCTTGTCTCGTGTTATCGTTTTCCATTTTTTAAGAAGTAGTTTTGATAATTTAAAAAAAATTTTCTTGAAAATTTTGGTTTCAAAACGTTTTCCCGCGCTTGAAATTGCCGTGCTCCATCGAGTTATGGAGCACGCACGGTAGCCAATCAGAAACGCCGTTGTATTACATATATGTTATAAATGTTGTTCAGGGCTGTGCGTTTAGTATTTAAAAACAATATCCAAAATTCTATAACACTTGTGAGGAGTCCATTTCCCATCATATAATTCTTATTTTACGAACAATGGTGTGCACATTTTGAACATTTTAAAAAGTTACAGGTAACACTAAAGTTTGAACTATACACCGAATGAAAGCTTATAAAATTTCTAACAACATACGTACTCGATGTACTGCAACAATGCGTAGTTCCGAAATTTTTAGCCATCTTTTTCTATAAACAAATGTGTCGGCATAATCGAGAAATGTAAAACCCGTTTCATGAGTGCAGGACTTTTTTGCCACGGACTCTTACCCGTAGTATCTGCGTACTGAAGTTTTAATAACCTTGTGGTCAAAGAATTTTATTTCCAAAGAACCGTTTTCTAAAGTAAATTACTTATTTACTTAACTAAATATTATTTATATATATAGACAACAATATAAATTTAATTATAAGGTCACAAGAAGGCCAAGAATAATTGAATACAGGAGGCCGAGGGTCGCAAGGACGAGAGGGCTAATTTCCCGGGGGCACTTACTTTCAAAATGGCGCCGGGATCGCAGGCCGACATTTCGCGAGGACGCTTATATCAAAGGTGCCGACACCATTGAACTCTAAGTAGACTGGAACGATAACTCGCTTGCACGTTTTGAAGCCAAAAATGGCGGACATGGGGGCCGCCATGCACGTCAACCCCAGTCCCTTTTACTGTATAACCGAGAGAAAATGAAGCTGAATTTGCTGAAATGGTTTGCAAAAACAGCTTGAAATCAAAGAAAAACTAAACTTGTTAACCACTTTTAGGCTTAAATCAAATTCCAGTATACCGTAGAGTAGGTGAACACTGACATGACGAGTAAAAACAAGAAAAACAGTAAAAATATAAGCTCTCAGATGAAAGTCAACAATACGCAACCAAAATTGCCATTGGTTTGGACAAATATAAAGAAAATACATATGAAACCCAGGTTTAAAATGAAGAGGTTGTTTATAAAAACAGTTGGGTTTTAAATTTCTCAATTTTCAGTAGGAAAAAAACAACAAAATGCACTTTACCGTGTGTTACTACAGCTCTGGAATTACTCTTCGTATCGAAAAATGTCAGATTTAGCATTTCCACAACTGAAACTTGAGTTAAAGCTATAATTTAGCATTATCTTATTACTAATTCTTGGCATGACATGTACAACCTTCAAACGTTTGAGATAACAAAGAAAAATAAGAGAAACCTGCATTTACCGTACGAGTTTCGGACTCGAATTTTCCTTTTGTTCGGCAGATATTTCGTCGTTCATTCCATTTTCGTGGGTAGAAATTGTTCAGGTACAAGGCCGATAAGCCCAATACATACTAGCTTCTTCGTTATCATCTATAAAAAACTTTAGGTCTAAAAAATGGTTGTTTTTTTGCAGCGAGCTTTCAGTTTTTCATTGTGCACTTCATAGGTTCTGTTGACGTGCAATGGCTACCCCCAGCGGCCGGAAGTTTGACTTCACCCAATCATAGGGCCTGTCTTATGGAGTTAGCGTTCCAGTTTATTTAGAGTTCACTGGCCGACACTGAGTCGGACTTCTGGTTGATCCTTATTCTGTGGCCCGGAGCCCGGTGAGGGTGCTAATCTCGACACGTGCGGAGTCGTTTTACACGCGTGGACAAACGTGATATGCGAACGAATTTCTGTGATCTGAATATTTATTTATTTATTTATTTATTTGTATATATGTGTGGACCACTGACCTGTATACAAATTGTGGGGCACTGGGGACAATATAGTTCTTGACAAAAAGATTTGAACTAACAACATAATTTATTCTTGACAAAAAGACTTGAGAAAGGAATTTGGGGAAACGTATATCACTTTTGAAAGAACCGAAACAAATCAACGTCTACGTATAAAGCAAAACAACGTCTTGAGTAGAAGGAAACCCGTCAAACCGAAACTTGCGAACGAAAGGAGGAGAAAGCAAGAGTGAAACTTGAAAACCGACGAAGAAATAAAGGCCGGCAAAACGGTTTAAGTTTACGATAAAAATATAGAGCCGACCGCTCTCAGTAATCCGACGAACATTTAGTAGTAAAACTGTTCGAGTTTCCGTATGTATATCATATCACTGTTAATTTTGTTTTTTCTTTTGTGTGTCCCTAAAGTATTTTAAACTGATTGTTGCGTGTTAATTTGCTTGCCTGTTGTATTTTTTATCTGTGGCTGCTGTCTTAATATCTTTTTACAAATAGTTTTCTTATTGTAAAACCACTTGTGACTAACGTAACTTGTCCCAGAGACTTGTCCATAATGGGCATAAAAAGAAGCAATTTTTCTTTTGTAAAACGTACAAATGCTGTTGAAATATTTATTAACATGTAGGTGAAAACAATTTCAGCCCATTGAAATGTCACTAAATGAATATTGCCGTGACAGCCTGCCAGGTAGTTGTTTGATAGTTTTCAACCAATTCAGTGCCTTTGAAAAATGTTTTCAGATGCGCTGTAGCGATGTTTTTTGTAAACATGGAAAGAAAGAAGTGTAAAATATAACCCTAATATTTTAACTAATTTTTTTCCGCCTGCCTCGGTAGTCTGGTGGTTAACATAGTCGGCTTGCACGGTAACATGGTCGAGTTCAAACCGTGGATGCGACTTGCAATTTTCTTCATCTCAATATTTTTCACGAAATATCATCCTTAAATTTTTCTTTGTTCCTCGTTACCTTTTTCTTCAAAAAATAGAGTTATTAAAACTGCAGGTTTTTTTATTTCAAATATTCTACTAGAATTAAAACTATATTTTTATATTTTGATCAACAGGAGTGCCTATTTCCAGGCCCCCATGCAATAAAAAAGAGCGCAAGTGTTTCTAATCAGAAGGAATATCAGGGGTATTTAAAAAAAATCATGCAAAAGTGGGCGAGGGGTTATTGCGTTCATATATTTCTAGTTAGCCTTAATGACCCCACGCAATTGTTCATAGTCAGACGAATTCAGGCGTGTCTTTATTTATTCATATTGAACGTTGCTAAGCGTTTTCTGTGTCAAAACATTCACAAACGTTTCATCGCTTGTATCATACGTATTTTTCTTTATGGTTCCCCAAACTGATTCTACAAACTAGAGTTAGATAAACGATAACTCTCCAAAATTGTCAGAACTTATTTCTCAGCAAACGTGTAAAATACTGTTTGGTCATTTAAGTTCTAACCAATATAACATTCAACGTATCCATATTATTCAAATAATATTCGAGCTACACCACAGTAGTTATCTCAGCCGATTCAGCCATTTGGACTGTTCAAAACTCATCCAAACAAGGTTTAAGATAAAACAAATATATATTGTGTCTACAAAGTTCTGTTTAGTTCCTTGAAAAGAACGCTTATTTCGTTAAAATCGCTGTACGCATGCTCTGTACGTCTACGTGTCCCACAAGTGTTTGCATAAAGTGCTCTAAGGGGTATATGTCAAACATTGTTTCTAGTACTTGTAATGATAAAAATCGAGTGCGTTTTGATAATGTAACCGAGAACTTCGTGAATCAGTCGGAGAGCTATCGGTTATGACGTATTACACGGGGGATTGATTAAGAGTTAGGGTTAGAGATGCCAAAGGAGCCTTAGAACGATGGCGTATGCATAAATAATAAGTTGAATATTTAATGAGGCGGCATCCCTTTGGTCTCCATATGGGGGGGGGGGGGGGTATCACTACTTATGTGCAGGGCTTTAGAGAGCTTATCTCATCATGTATTGTAGCTCACATATTAGTAATCTAAATAATTCAATTTAATTCATTAATTTAAGGTAAGTTAGCAATTCTGTTAATCTGTTTGTCTGTCACTAGGATATATCAAAAAGTATTAAACAAATTTTCATCGTAACTATGTAGAATATGAACATCTATTCTGTACATTTATTCAGTTAAAATTTTAATAATATAACGATAATTAGCGCAAAATCAAGCATAATTCTTAGTCATTTCATCTACTTGCGGCTTTTATAAAATTCTCATCCAATTCTCAAGCAAAATCAACCAAAATTTGATGGAACGGGCCTTGATCTGTGACCAACTTTCCACTAAGTTACGACCAAAATCAGTTTAATACTTTTTTTATATAACTTAGTACAGAGTAATACCTATATATAGTAATACCCTGTTTGCCATCGAAAACGTTGTGCAAATAATTAACATCGCTTGCTATTGAACGAACGAACAAACAAACAAACAAACAAACAAACAAACAAACAAACAAACAAACAAACTACCAAACAAAAAAACGAACGAAATGATCAGACAAAACTAGACACAGTGGTAAAGAGTGGTGTCGTGTCGTGTTTAAGTTAGCGTCAAATAAAAACGTGCTTGGCCTCATTGAGAAACGTCGCTTGCTATAGATTCTACAGAGAAACGGATGAACCAACGAACGAACGAACTCACAGGCAGAATATAAAGATGTCTGTGATTCTGTGCAGCTAATTCCTCAGGGCACCGCAATTGAATTAATTTTAGAATAAAACAGGGACGTAACTAAGGGGTGTGTGGGGGGGGGGGGGGGGTGACACCCCCCAATGTCTGAAAACACTAGCTTTGTCGGGCAATTTGTTCGAAAATATAAGACAATTCGTCTGGCAAAAATACTTCCAGCTCATTTTGGAGAATGATTTTAAAAGAAGAAAATATTTGACAATTGCGACTCTTAGCTATTCTTGTTTATACGATTCTTTTTGGATATGTATTATACTTGGATAATACAAAAATCTTTATTTACATGTATGTAATAAAGTGCACGTGTATAACGTGAATTGACCGCTTCTAGCAATGTATAACTGCCAGGTTGGCTGGCTAGGTTACAGTCTCACAAAGATAAAATTAATCATATTACTGATATTAATAAACCATGAAATCTCCAAGCAAGATCAAATTTCCAGCATACACTAGTCCGTCCGATACACGTTTCATTGCAAAGCATCAATTCAGCATGTTATAGATCAAATACACGCAAACGCGAAGAGTAGCCCAAGAGTAAATCTATAAATTATCATAAAGACTATAATGATATTCAAATCATACAGTATAGTAAACCTCAGACGACCTCAGAGCGCATAACTGATTCACTGTATAAACTTCTCGCAATTGATATTTCGATATATATCGTTTTCAATCCTCTGTAAAAGGTCATCTTCAGTGCATAAAGCACTTGAAGAAAGTTTCACGAATATTTCATCATAAAGGTATTGTAGATATCCTTGTTATTGAGTGTTGGGAATATAAAAAGGACGCAGAATATGCGCATGGCCTCGTAGAACCACAGAAGCGATCGCTAGCCATACTGATTATATTACTCAGAAAGGCGCTTATCCTGCAAAATGACCTTTCAGCCTCTACACCAATCGTAAGTCGTAATTAGAAAAAAATTAACCAATCAGGAACGTTAAAAGATCTTAAAAAACCAACCAACTTCGTCAAAAAGTGACTAACTGCTTTCCTTCGTCAAATTCATCAAGCCGAGAGCCTGCATCGCATTTGTGGCCTGGAAATGACTGTGAACCCGATCCTTGATTCTCGCATTATGTCTCATGCATCCCACTGCTTCCCCTCGAAATCAGTCATAGCACAGAATTAGGCCTCGCGCGTAAAGAAAACGGGAAAACGCCAACGGGGAAATTTTTCTGGTCTGAACGGGAGCCTCTGTAGATAGGCATAAGAATAGAACATACTCCTTCCTACTAGATAATTATTTCTCATTTGCAGGATTTTATTTGTAAATTTTTGACAACGTGCACAAACGAAAATTATATATTCACGTCAAATTTTCACTTCGTCGCGCGACTTAGTTGACGTAGTCTAAATCCGCCCCTGCGCAACATCCATGCAAAAATGTTTCCACTTTAGTCCAAAGCTATATTCAGGGGCAGGGTAAACTTTGACATGTTTAAACATACATGCACACTCTGAGCATTTACATAATCAAGCTAGACCCATATTGAAAGACTGCAGGGATTACTTTGTAGTGTGTTTTCTCATGTTGAACTAGGACAACTCTGATCCGGTTTCCAAAGTTATCCCTTAGACCCTAAAATAACTTGATCTCATGTGAACACGCAGACTGCAAAATTGAACCAAAGAAAGAAAAAAATTGCCCAAAATAATTTTTAAGAAAATAACTCATTACTGTATTTCCTTCTGGTCAACTAAACTATGTTAAACACACAATCTTATAGTTATATGCACACGGATTTGATCAATTCAATTCAGTTTAAGCCCCTGCACCCCCCCCCCCCCCCCCCCCCCCCCCCCCCCCCCCCCCCTCCACCCCCACACACACACCAGTCGAATAATGTATACTTGAATGGGGAGTTAAGTAAGCATTGCTCAATGCTTAGTCCTCACTATAAACAGTTGTGCTAGTTGGAAGTTGATAAATTCAGTATATTTGTAAATTATTGTACATGTGTCATGTTCTTTACTAGGTGTTCAGCTTAATGCAGGTACAAGAGTTTGAGCACCAAGTTTAGTTTTAGATTTGATTTTACTTTGAGATGCGTGTATAGTCAGACCACACACTGACAGAATGATACATTGTAGAGTCAGATAAGATTGTTGTTATACACAATGATAGAACAAATTTAATAATGCATTTGCAAATTTGGTAGAACAACTTTAATAATGCATTTGCAAATTTTATTACACTTACACGGTAAATCTATAAAAAAAGAAAAACTACGTCAATGCTCGGAAATCTATTTTATGAGTCACTCATAAAAAAAGAAAAACTACGTCAATGCTCGGAAATCTCTTTTATGAGTCACTCCAAAGTAAAGAAGCTGTCTATCTTATTCGTATATCTAAATTATCAACCGCAGTTTGTGAATTAGGTCCAGAAGAACAAATAATTCCTAAATGAGCCGTTGCAAGCTGGCTTATAAATATTTATTATGCTTGACGCTTTCCTCTTCTTTTAATCAACGTATCATATTTTCTTACCTTCTTCTCATTGTTGAAAAGTTCCCTGAACATCCACTGCCGTCTGCTGATGAAGATCACTCCTTTTTATCCACGTAATGGCGTCATTTAATTTGACTCATTGGTGTGCTCGCTGTGCTATATTTCGCATTCGCCAAAGCGAAATTCAACTTCATTTCGCTTGCTTTCGTGTACGCTCGTACAACGTCTGTACATACAAATACTACTCAAATCAGTAGAGCGAGACATGGATGATTTTTTATCGCTTCCAAAGTGTCAGTTTTATTAACCGCGGATCAATATTAAAGCAATCACGAGGTGTATTCTCATGTACCACGTGTATTAAAACAAGCTATCACGTAGTACATAAGAATACACCTTGTGATTGGTTTGAAATTGATCTGCGGTTAACGAAACTGTCGCTTCGGAAGCGATGATTTGAGTAGCAACATCCTGCATGATCTAAGTGATTGATTGTGATAAGTGATTGAGGAAACATCTCTAACTACATAGCCACGTTCAACCAAGCTCATGACATAGCGGATATGGTTTAACAACCAGTATCCGCAAAAATGCGGACAAGAAGTCGTTCGGTCAACAGAGGCTAAATAGCAACGTAAACATTTTATTTGATTTTAATTTTATCGAATAACTCGCGCTTATGCCCATTCTAAGTGGACAGTAACGTGCTAGAAGTTTTCTGTAACAAGTATGAACCTACAGAAGCTCGTTATGAGCAAAGGGTGGTGAGTTATGAGGAGAAATTCCGAGCGATGAGCGGCAAGTCGCTTCAAAATTTAATATCTTGAAAAGCGCTACGTTGCCCATTCCGTGTAAAAATTAGTGCAAAAAGACATCCGTCGCAAGTGTTTACATGTAGGAATCGTGGTAGTGTTATATTTAGGTCGTTATAGGAGCCGGTTTGGCTTTTATACCAAGTCGTGAACAAACACTGCGCTTTATAGGGAGCATACAGAAACGATTCCCGTTCTCCAGCCCGCATGGGAAAGAAACAAGAACGGAGACAATGTATTTTTGTTCGGTTTTCAACGCTAAAGAAAGACCCCGAGCGATGAACGAAACGGATAAAAATAAGTCATCGCAGTGATGGTTCCATTGCTGAAAGATAGCAGTTTATCGAAGAAAGGGCCAACTGTGTATCAGAACGGATGCATCCCATATTGCTTAGCGACAACGAGCAAAGTTTTAACAAACGGAAAGTTCTGAATGTAAACCTGTCTATATACGTTTCTTGTTGATATCGAATATTAAAATATTTTGCGCAAATTTTGCCATTAATAAATAATAAACGTAATACTGTATATATTTCTGACAGCCACGATTATCGCTTACTATTAAAACTAAACAATAAAAAGTTACAGCGAGTTCAAAAAATACACCCAAAAATTTACGCTTTTGAGGCGCCAGCATAACTTTCTAGTTCCTAGTACAACCAGACTCAGACTCAGTCTGGTGTTGCGACTATTAATTCCGCGAACAACGAACGAACTCGCAGGATGAATATAAACGGGAGACAACTCGTGTCTCGTTGCAATAACGCAGCTAACTCGTTAGGGCACCACAATAATTATGTATTAGGAAAGAATCAATAATTTTCTTGAAAGTTAGAATAATGTTCATATATTAAAAAAATATATGAACGTGGCCTTGCTGCTTCTATACTAATGGCCGTGATTCTACGCGATGATACCTTAAAAGCACAGGACATACAACAATTACGTTCATGAGAAACGTATAACCATGCCTGTGAATAACGTGCAGTGGTTGTAAGTGGTTGTACAACAAAGCTTGTATAGATGGTTGAGCTAGGTTACCAACTGCATTTACCGTTCGTTAGTTGAAGATCTGTCGGTTTCTATATTGTGCAAAATTTTGCTATTCATAAGAAACGTTGTAAAATACAAAGCGTCTTATACATTATAAAGCGTATTCTCGATATTACACGAACAATACTCACCACACAGACAGTTTCTGTCAGGCAGTATGGAGCTTATTTGTATCAAGCTGGATAAAACAACATTCGACTTTTTGTGCACTGTTGACTGTTGAGTGTCAGTTACGCAAATGAATATCGGTGAGGATCGAGTGAATGATAAGAATGAAAACATAACCTGAATGTCAGGCCTTTATTTCTTCCCGCCTTCCGCTAAACCCGGCAGCGCGGGCAAGGCGAGAAAAATAAAGGCCTGAGGAAACTCTTAACAAAACTGTCTTCCGCCCACTTTGCTATTTTTAAACATGAACGAGTATGATTGATATGAGTTGTCAAAATCTCATCTCACAGAAAAAGTTGTTCATTTCATCTTGTTCCCAGGGGCGGATCCAACCTCGTAGCCAGGCTCTTTGCTCGGCGCCCCCTAACACGTGGCTGGAGCAAAGACCCTGGTTCGTTGTGGTCATGTGACAATCATGAAACAGCAATTCTTGGTGGGGGAGGGGTGAATTTTGCGCTATGGCTGAATCGCTTTCTGTAGCGTTGACTAGCTGGTTTAATAATAACACAAAAAGACTGTAAAGAGCTCTGGCACTTTGCAGTAAAGTAAGTGAACTTGGTCTGATATTCTGACCCTGCAAAAGATGGTTCAGGAGCGCTAGCTCTAATATACGAGTATATATAACAACGGGAACAAGTTTACATAATATGGAAATGGGCGAAAGTAAAGTATTTTTTACTTTACATTGCTTTTTGATTACGACTCCCACAGCTAACAGTCCAAGCAAAGTGAGTCTATGGATTAAGAGAGCGAAATATATAAGGCATGTAGTTTCACGTTCGATATATACAAAAGTTGTTGACACGATTCAGCGAACCGTACTTTGTTACGTAAATATTTTCTCTATTCTGATTTCCTAGGCGGTGAAGCCGAGCGTTTTGAGGTATCTGATTTGATCAGGGCCGTAGCGAGGGGGGGTATTGGGGGGGTGCGGCACCCCCCCAACTTTTACAAAATTGCAATATTCGGAAAACTCACGGGTCTATTCGGAAAATTGGCACCTTTTTCTTTAAGACTATTTTGCCTGAAGACTTGTCAAAACCTACTGATTAAATGAAAAATAAATGTACTGGTATGTGGTAACAGAAAACTTGTCGGTCGAATTTAATACAATAGTACTTACACACTAATTACGTTGTCTAAATTCTCCATTCTCGTTCCTAGTGCCCACCACACAAACGTGGGCTCTGGGAATGTGAATATTGCAATTACTTGCAAGGCCCCACCACTGATCTTTTATAGAGATCAGTGGGCCCCACGGGTCCCGTCGTCACGCGACCCCTTTGCCGGATGTGAAAGTACGTACCCGATCCCAACCGCAGACCATGTGCTCGTTGTTTTATATTTCCGTACGATAATGGATAAAATGTAGTACCGTTACTACCAGGGGCGGACTGGCCAGTCGGGCTTACCGGGTAAACGCCCGGTGGGCCCCTTGCCTATTGGGCCCCCTTTGGGCCCTTAAATTTTTTTGACTTTGCAAAGGTAAAAAAGGCTATGTATCAATCAGGCCGAATACATGCTTAGGATAAAATAATTATTTAGCGTTTATAGTGGAAGCTGTAGTTTCTTCCGACGTTTCGAGTTCCGGAATTATGAAGAAAGCAATTAAACGTGGTGCAGAGAAGGCGTAAGAAAAAGGTGGACGACTTGCAAGAAGCAGCTCCTCTGAAAAGAGAACAATGTTTAGGGCCCGTCGAGTTGGAGGGAAGTGCATGGACCAATCTTCGAGTCGTTCTTTACAATTTGTTGAGATTACTCAAAAAGAAAATGTGGATCTAAAAAGTTTGAAACACTTCAAACGTCTGATCTACAATCATATTAAAATATATGTTGTATAGTCAATAAGTGGTTAGCGCATGGGAAAGAATGCGTACGGAAATGAGTTGTCCTTTGTTTTTATTGGTAACCCTCAAGCCTTAACAGGCTTTGACCTTACAGTCCATGCATATTTTTACATTTAATATACTATTTAAAGCCTAATTTGGACAAAATCTTTGTTAAAAATGACGAAATGTGCCATTACAAACATGTTTTAAAACTATTAAAAGTTTGCTCAAAACTGCTGTCAGAATGCGGGTAATGCCATTTCAGAGACCCAAATTTTAAAAATTTCCCGGGGGATGACCCCCCTATACACATGCGAACCCACAACAACTTCATTTGGAAACCGGGCCCCCTTTTACAGCAAATCGCCCAGGCCCCTCTGACGTAGCCAGTCCGCCCCTCGTTACTACCGTAACTGGTAACTGCATGGTATTAAAATAGTTGTTGTTGTTGTCTCTGTCGTTTTGGCAGTTAGCAAAGTTTTGTGATTATTATTGCAAGATTCGGAAGAAAAAAAATTTCATTCGGAAATTTTGGGTTGGCACCCCCCCAATTACGACATGTTAGCTACGGCCCTGGATTTGATTCTGTTCAATTGACATTGTCGAATAATTCTGAATATTTTCTTCATGCATACATGTATTGGATTATTCTATAGCAAAGCAAAAAGATGGTAAACTGCCAAAATATATTTTTAATGAACAGACGTTTTGTGCGGAGCCTTTCATCTGAGTAGAAGCGCTCCGCTCAAAACGTGAGTATTTCATTAAAAATCTCAGCTGTTTACCACCTTTTCGATTTTCTACATTCAGAACACTGCCTATGCAACACTATAATTTGTAACACTATTGGATTATTCCGTTTGATAATAAATTGTCAAAGTTTCAATGAAGTTTGACATGCATGAATAGCATTGAACCCTGAAGCAACCGACAAATAATAAATGATGCGCGAATTATGCTCTATTTTATCCGGACCAGTTCAATATCCAGTTGACATTGGCTTACATTTTTATACATATATTCCAATTGCAAAACGGTTAGAAATTGTATGCTCTAACATTAATACGGCTGGCGGTCTCAGTGTCGCGAGACATGTTCTTTTCCTGACATTGTTTACACAAGCTACGGCTCAATAACAAGACTTGTTTTATTCCGGCGGAGAATCCGGACCACAATCCAGTGATTATATAAGTTGGAGATAACTTCGCTAAATTATTCGCTATCCATATTAAAGTTGATACTCACGGCAATATAAACATAAACTGTACGACAGTATTCGGGCGACATTTACAACAGAATCAAGTTGGATCAAAACGCAACTTCATGCACCGAAGGAAATCAAAATTAAAAAAAAATATTTACCTTTATTTCCGATTAGCTTTGCGTTGACAACTTCATCTAACACAATGCTTCTCACTCTAAATAATTCAAAGGTTACTTTGTTGGAAGTGTTGGCCATAGTCTTCGGTAAAAACAACGTCAACGAAGAAACGACCTGCGGCTGTGATCCTACAGCTTAAATATACTAGGTACGCTCTGCCTCTGCTTTCAGTTTTGAAGCAAAGTGATCATATTACAGTGTTCTTGACATCTTTCATAAGGTTGTGAAATCAGGTCAGTATTTTTCGAGTAACTTTCTTTCAATTTGCCATTGCAAAATATTGGTCGACGGCAGTTTGTGTTTTGTTTTCTTTTGACATCAACGACATGATCACAACGAAACGGCACTGTCTCACCCCTCTCTCATTAATAATTATTTTACTGCCCATATTCTGGGCCAACACATCCTCACTCTTAGATTACCAATAATAGGTATATGTCAAATGCTCTGGAATTACCAATAATGGGTAATTCCAGGGGTTTTATTATCTTAGTACCCAGGACCATGCAAAGATTCACAGGACCGCGGCTCAGCGCTTCTCATGTTTTAGCGCTCACACGCTTCGGGTTTCTTCAGCTTTGCTAAATAAAATCATTGAAATGTCTTTTGAAGGAGCGTTGAACACTCTCGAAACACTTCCAGGATTGACGAGGAAGGTACATAAACTTACAAATTGCGTCCTTTCTATTTGATTCAAACTCGTGTAAGGCTTGTCAAAATAATGTAATTTGCATATTATGCAGATGCCAGTATGCTGGCTTAAAATTTATTCTTCGACTACAGACAACTGGCCGACTGAAACGATGTATCGCGTGTAATGGCGAAAATGGTCCAGCAGCAAAAAGATGTCGTACTTGTGGCGAGGTAATCGTGAGGAAAGAACCTGAAGATATCGAGGACCAAATTTCTAAAATGGGGAAAACGAACCCTACAAAGCAGTTTAACATGCTAAAGAAAAGGGTATGATGAACAATTTAATTATTTAAGGAGCATTATTGAATACTGCTGTTCTGCTTAGTTTCTTTGTAACGTTTATTTTTCTGCAATAGTTATTTGTGTTATTACTGGTATATATAGCCTATAACTTCATGCATAATAGAGCTAATAGTAGCATAATAGAGCATAATAGTAGCTAGTAGATTTCTCGTTGCTGGCATTTTATATAGGAAAAAAATTAGCACAGAATTTATTTGAAAACAGTTTAAACACAAATTATAAAGATGATATCGTACGAATATGTTGCTTTTATCGAATTAGACAAGCAATTTTAGACAGAACCTTTTTTGCTGTTCAGTGAGGGGAAAACAAGAAGGGAAAAACAAGAGTTGAAGGCACACGGGGGGAGAAGGTGCAAAGGGGACAATGGAAAGAGTGAAGGGAAGAAGGAAGTCTTTTTCACCGTTATCTAGCATAAATCTGAGAACCGAAAATCATGCCAGAGAACTGCACATTTATCTGGCAGAGGCTATTCTCTTCCTTTTCCACTCTCCTGTTGTTTTTCATGTTTTACTCACCAGTTCTGCACCATTATTATTATTATTATTATTATTATTATTATTATTATTATTATTATTATTATTATTATTACTCACATCTATCCAGTTTATAACCCAGATAGGAAGATGTCAGTGCTTTTCAGCCTTTTGCCTTCCATGTTGCCCTTGCTGAACAGGAAAGTAGCCTCTGCAGTGGGGAGTTGAGAAAACATCCACTTGTTTATGAAACAATTTCTGGCTATCAAATTTTATTTGATACATACATGTAGTCCTTGGTGTTATTCATTGGTCTTATAGTATTTCACCCAATCATAAAACAAACAAACAATCAGGTAGCATGGTTTCAAGTGAAATTTAGAAAAAGATTTCACAAGTATGTTTTTCAAAGACTATTACAATATTTAGTATGGCATCAGACGGACAATTGCTATATGAGGCTGCTTTTTCTACAGGCCCGCATTGCATCATGGACAAGTCACAGTCTTGCATTCAGATAAATTTGCATAATGAACTACCAATAATAGCTATGCCTACATGTATATCAAAGATCTTGAAGGACATTGAAGACTTGTGACATTACAGGGGGTGCCATGAACAAAAAAAAGTGTCCATCATTAAAATTATGGTTAATGTGGAATAACTACTACTGTATTATTCGAGAAAAGGAAAAATATGTAAAGTGATATATTTTAGAATGCATGCATCAATATCTGCTCAAATATGATATCCAATTCTAATTTTGTTATTAGTTTAAAAAATACATTAACTTTGAAAGCATGTCACGCTGTGAAGCTGTAGTGAAATCAAGTGAAATGGCAACAAAATATCTAACTATTTTGCTGTTATAACACTTTCATAGTATACGTCGAACACCATTAATCATTTTGAAGACCAAATGGAATAAGTCGAACAAGATCAAAAATCATATTTTTTAAATCAGTGGATAAAATTAGAATTTGATATCATATTTGAGCAGATCTTGATGCATGCATTCTAAAAATATATAACTTTACATATTTTTCTGTACTTTAATAAAGTTATACAATCCACATTAATCATACTTTCAATAATGGCCACTTTTGTCCACCCCCTGTACAAATACAGTATTTGTATGCCAAAAGTCTTCAATGTCCTTCAAGAACTTCAATATAGACATGGCTATTATTGGTAGTTAATTATTGAAATACTAGCTGTATATACATATAATAAAGAGATTATTCATAAAGGCAATTGGGATTGAACTTCAATTTTTGGCAGGAAAAATAAATGGAAATTCGCTTTAGTCAAGAGACTCATGAGTTTCCACAACAACTGAAACTTGAATTAAGTACACTGAACATAGCCTACAGTACAATGATGTTTAATAAACATTAACGCAAGTTGACAGTCTTTGATTGCAAAAAAAAAATGAAGAAAGATGGGGAAAACCTGATGATGGAAAATTTTGACCCTTGACCTTGCTGATATTTTGTCTTTCAATTGATTTTCAATTTACTGTCAAGTGACAGTCTGAATTTAGGTTGTGGAAGTCTGTTGATCCTTCTTTCTATAGTCTATAGTCTGTCATAGGTGTAAAAACTGACCTTTTTTAAACGATTTATAACTTGATTAACTGGATTGTTGGTGTTAACTAAAAAATACTGGTGATGAGAAAATTCACCCAAATATCTACCATCTTTTTCAGTCATTTTTTGGACAGAAACTGCAGTCCTGTCTTAAATACCAGTATTATGGGTATAAGTCAGTGGGTTTAGCCAAGAGTGTTTTGTGGGGAAATAATAATACATGGCTATATGCTAGGAAGATAAGGGTTTGCAAAGATTTCAGTTTATCATTTCTTATTTTTGAATAGACCCTCCTGAAATGAGTAAACTTCTGGCATTAACTAGACCAAAATAATACAGAAAAAGACAGTTAGGCAAGAATTTACACCCAAGAGTACACAGCAGAAGACGTACTATGTTACTCAGACATGCTTCAGCTTGAAGCAAAAATGAATACTTATTGTTTTCTACACCTTCCCCCGTACCTGTTTTACTATTACGTGCTTAATTTGTTTATCTTATTTTTTATTTAAGGCAAAGATTCTAAATATCCATCATGGATGGGATATTGTTGTGATGGCATGCCATAGTCATGGAAGAGGAACAAGTTTCGCAACATTTGGAACTGCTGGTCTTGGACAGGACTTCATTGGGGAAGCAAAAAGTCGTTCCGTAACAGGAAAAGCTGTTGTAGATTTGTTTTCTTCATTTGCCAACCGTAAGTTTGGTATATTGTTTGTTGTGTAGTTTGATTTAAAAACATGTATAGTGTATGTGTATTTGGTGCAACATTTACCAGAATGTCTGGTGCACTGTGACATCATGCTATAATATGGTGGAATAGAATTATAATGTTTAACTTCAGTTCCCGAGATGGCTCTACTGCATGTAGGCTATATTATTACGACTTACTGAATCCTTCTTACTGATTTTATTCGGATACTGATACTATTACCGAAAATGTTCCAGTACCATGCCTAGGTAGTCATACTCTGTGATATATTTGTTTTATTCACCGTTGTACAGTGTACTACCACTGTCAATGTGAAAGAAACTGAAGCAGGATCGCATACGATCTTTTTAGTGAGATGACGTAAAAAGCCATTTATTCAGACTGACAAGGCTTTATTATTGGGTTGTCGCTTCGTAATTTTCGGTGACCCACAAGTGTCATGGCAAAACTTACTTCTCTACAGCAAAACTTACTTTCCTCACGACAAAATAAGCAGACGTCGTATAATAAGTACATAGTGGATCAGAATGGCGAAAGTGGCTAGAGGAGTTTGATTTTTCAGATGAAGAGCATGCAGGAGACAGAAAACAATAATGATCAATGAGGAGGAATTGATTCGTTACTATTTCAGTAATTGTTTTACATACCAAGAAATATGTCAGTTTCTGTCTCCATATTGAAACAAAGAAATGAATGTGATCACTTTAAAGAGACGCGTTAAGCAGTTCGGCTTGCGAAGGCGAAATCTTGAATATGCGGTTGGTTTTGTGAGAAATGCAATCATTTCACTTCTTGAAGTTCCAGTGCTAACACTCCTCTCTTTGTTTTGATATGGAGACAGAAACTAACATATTTCTTGGTATGTAAAACTTTTATAGAAACAGCAACGAACCAATTCCTCGTCATTAATCAGTATTGTTTTCTGCATGTTTCCTCGTTGATATAGTAATTCCATCCTTCAGCTCATAAAATATTCTTAATGTATCGTTACATTCATAAATATTTCATTATTTGTATGTGGTTATGATATACAGAGGTACTATTACACCTTTCAGTTTCAACAAGTTGCTAATTTGAAGTTTTACGTGAAGGAGAATAAGCTTGTTCCAATAAGTACTAATGCCTAATACATGGTTGGTTGGTTTAGCAATGTTCTTTCTTGGTATTTGTCTTAATTTTCTGAATTTTCTGTGTCTTTTGACGTTTGTATTTTTTAGAAAACTCTTGCAAAAAACTCCCGGCACAAACAGATGGACAGGAAATAAATTTAAAAGCGACAAAGTCATCCACTGAAATGCTATCTGATCCACCACCTACATCCACCAATCAACCACCTACATCCACCAATCAACCATCTACATCCACCAATCAACCATCTACATCCACCAATCAACCATCTACATCCACCAATCAACCATCTACATCCACCAATCAACCATCTACATCCACCAATCAACCACCTACATCCACCAATCAACCATCTACATCCACCAATCAACCATCTACATCCACCAATCAACCATCTACATCCACCAATCAACCATCTACATCCACCAATCAACCATCTACATCCACCAATCAGCCATCTACATCCACCAATCAACCATCTACATCCACCAATCAACCATCTATATCCACCAATCAGCCATCTACATCCACCAATCAACCATCTACATCCACCAATCAACCATCTACATCCACCAATCAACCATCTACATCCACCAATCAACCATCTACATCCACCAATCAACCATCTATATCCACCAATCAGCCATCTACATCCACCAATCAACCATCTACATCCACCAATCAACC
Organism: Paragorgia papillata; assembly: GCA_035771165.1. Lineage (NCBI taxonomy): Eukaryota > Metazoa > Cnidaria > Anthozoa > Scleralcyonacea > Coralliidae > Paragorgia > Paragorgia papillata. The sequence continues at coordinate 1,231,300 of JAWNZC010000095.1, forward strand.
ATCTACATCCACCAATCAACCATCTACATCCACCAATCAACCATCTACATCCACCAATCAACCATCTATATCCACCAATCAGCCATCTACATCCACCAATCAACCATCTACATCCACCAATCAACCATCTGAAACCGCCAATCAACCATCTACAATCACCGTTCCATTATCTACATCCGTCGATCCACCGTCTGCATCTGCTGATCAACCTTCTACAATTGCCGATCCACCATCTGGTACGTAGTATTATCTTTTTTTAATCCAGTCATAAGGTTAGGCTTACGGAGTTTTGGTTCTAGCCTTTTTGAAGTTTAAGTTTAACGGTTGTAACTTATATAAATTAAAGTCTGTCATCAAAGCTTAACATATTGGGTTAGCTTTATTACTTAATTTTTGCTAGATTAGTCTACTAATTTATGACAATCAGTAACTGTCGATCCCAAAAGACTGCAGCGTCGAAATTGGCTTTTTAAATAGTGAGAGTCTAACTATGATTTTACTGCAGGTTAGAGATTGTTATTAATATATTCTTCGTAATTTTTAGGCGCCGTTGTTTTATTGGATAACGGAACAGTTGTTGGAGTAGGAAGGACGACGCCCCTTGATAGTATTCACGGCGTCCCGCTTCCACAACACCATCACTGCGTCGCTCTTTCATGGGCGCAAGAAAAGTATCCCGCGCCGTGTCCATTGGGCAGACGTGACTTGGAAGAGAACTTATTTCTGCACAAAGACATGTTTTATGCCATACCGAACTCAATGTTAAAACGTTTTGTAAAAAACAATGACGAATATGTTCTTTTACCTTTTAGTTAGCAAAAACATTAACTTTGCTGCAGTTGAAGTACCTTTAAATTTACGAAAACGCCTTTAAAGCCCTAATCAAACGAGAACGCAAGTCATCGCAAGTTGGCAGTCACGCTATCTCAGCCAGCCGCTCTGAATAGTTTCCCGAAAATATCATGTACCGTGACAAAGTTAAAACTTGTTTAAAACACTCATGAAACCTTTATTTTGTTAATTTGGGTGTTTAAACGACCGCCACAGAAATTCTGACTGCCAACTTGCGATGACTTGTGTTCTCGTTTGATTAGGGCTTAAGACTTCTGCTGTGTCATCCTCTAGATTCTTCACATAAATATATATTTCTTGTACAAAATATCTATTTAACAGTTATACCATGAGCTCGAGTCGTATATGAGCTCATAGCCAACGAGGCGCTTCGCCGAGTTGGCTATTAGTTCGTATACGACGAGAGCGAATGGTATAACTGTTTTATTATATAGCCAAGCACTGTACAAGAGACAAAATTACATGCAGCGAAATGTTTCAAACGACAAACTTCCGGCATAGGCAACTAATACTTCCGCCATGCGTAATGATGCATTCACATAGAGTTTCTCGCTGAGCTGTTCGGTAAACAGCTTTGAAATGTTGCATAAATGTTGCTCGAGAGGCTAAAAATGTGTTAAGCAGATCAACAAAAAAGATTAAAAGGTACCTTTATGAAGTCAAAAGGTGGGTCAGTTGTTTATATTAGCGTTGCTGTCGTGAAAAAGGTTTTGATTTCATGCAAAAATGAAACTGAAACACCTTCGGCAGTGAAACTAAATTACTTAGTTGGTTGTTTTTGAAAAAGAACATGCTTTTTACTACTCCAAATGCTTATCTAAATAAAAAATGTCTCTTTACTGGTGATCTCCTACGAAATGTGTGTTGTAAGCTTGATTTTAACTGCGAGTTTCAATGTTTGGCAACAAATTAATATCAACCCGTTAATTTAGTCAGGTTTTTGAAGTAAAAATACGTAATTTTTAGGTGAATTTTACCATTTACCGTGCTAAATTGTGTGTTTGTTAATGTATTTTTACACAATGTTGTTTTTTTATACATTGGTTTTAGGGTGTTGATGTTTTTCTGTATAAAAATCCGTCAATTTCAACTCTTTTCGGCAGTTTAAAAAACATGCCGCCATCTTGTTTTTCCTCTACTAGTAGGATATGAGCTGATAGCCTGGTAGTAGGGAACCAATCAGATTACGCAAAAGCTCATATCCGATAGCATGCTATATAATAAATATTAATAGCCGTGTCCGTCCTTCCGCGGAAAAGCTAGAAAACCACCGGGCCCATTCGAACTAAACCACTACCACTATACTTTGCAAATTTTTATTCATCTACATTATATAACCCCAGTGTTTGTCCAATTACCTACATCTTATTCAAAAAACACGACCAAATTATAATGAAGGCAATTTCCACTGAGCCAAAATGGCAGATTCATAGGATAATGTAAGTACCAAAATTCAAGTATTAAAACCCGAAAGAGACGGATCCTTTTCTTTTTTATTTTGAGGGGGGTTACTGTAGGTGAACTTGATTTCGGCTCAAACCACTGCATAGCCAGCTGTGCGCATGTGCACCGTGGCGTAACTAAACGTCTAAACCTGTTTTCTTAAGGGGGTTTGAAACGAAGTTGCCCTGCCAGTCTGGAGTCCCTGCAGCTCCGTAGTACAGGGGCTCGCACAGTCCAATCCTTTTTGTACGCAATCAGAACCTATATTCCCTTTTTCATATATTTTACACCATATTTGAATTGCCCTGCAGTGTTCCTGAAAATTTAGGAGGAGGGGCTCACCCCAAACCCCCCCCCCCCCCCCCCCTCGAGTTTCGCCCCTGCTGTGCAAAGAGAAATGCAGGATAAATATTGGCTTATGTCTCTAATTAACCTGATATTTAACTGTGTATTAAGTATTAAGGATCGGTGACGTGAGTTACAACTAAATACAAAAGGTCGGACTGTTTAACTGAAACGAATTTTTTTTACCCACATAGCTTTTATTTACTGAGCCAGGTTTATACACCTACCCAAGACTGTCGCCCAAAATTGACCGCGTTTTTAAAATCTCCATCTTTTTTTCAATTAACCTGATATTTGAGTATGTATTAAGAATCGGTGAGTTACAACTAAATCCAAAACATCGGACGGTGACTGAAACGAATTTTTTTTACCCACGTATTGCCCAATCCCTGCAAAGTCCTGAAAGTGTGCAGAACTCCGGAAGAAAGAGCAGTCGACCTGTTTTTAACAACTGCAAGTTTGTTATTTGCAAACTAGTACTTTAACATTTAGATCGTATAACGCTATATGAGTATTTAAGAATGTTATAGTTGAGGGATTTGAAAAGAATTTGTGAATTGTTGAGTGGACATGTAAATCTGCTTATTGGAAGAGAAGTATAGTTAATGACACGGCTAGAGCCCTTTTTATCGTATGTATTAGTAACACCATGTTTGCCGAATTTTTTGCCAAAGTTCCCTTGTGTCCAATCTTTGAGTCTCAAAGTTTAAGATGTTTTGAATGATGACAGAACGTTTCATTAAGTTTTCTACAAAACACTCCTACTAGTTCAACCTTAGGTACATTAGTAGAAATGAATTATGACATAAATATATAAATATATAAATATGAATTATCGGTATATTAGTATATGAACTAATAATCAAGTATTAGAACTAATTCTTTAAACCACCGAATGTAGTATAATGCCAAACGACTAAATATAGCTACCTTAACTAAATTGGGGTGAACTTTGGTATAGGGGTGTATAGCTACAGTAGTCTGACAGCACCCCGTGTTATCGAACATAAAGTTCCCGATCGAATTTCAGTCTAAAATTTCTCATGTCATTTTAAACCATCGAGTGTAGTATAATACCAAAATTTCAGCTCAATCGACTAAATATAGCTACTTCAACTAAATTGGGGTGAACTTTGCTATAGGGGTGTATAGCTACAGTAGTCTGACAGCACCCCGTGTTATCGAACATAAAGTTCCCGATCGAATTTCAGTCTAAAATTTCTCATGTCATTTTAAACCATCGAGTGTAGTATAATACCAAAATTTCAGCTCAATCGACTAAATATAGCTACTTCAACTAAATTGGGGTGAACTTTGCTATAGGGGTGTATAGCTACAGTAGTCTGACAGCACCCCGTGTTATCGAACATAAAGTTCCCGATCGAATTTCAGTCTAAAATTTCTCATGTCATTTTAAACCATCGAATGTAGTATAATACCAAAATTTCAGCTCAATCGACTAAATATAGCTACCTTAACTAAATTGGGGTGAACTTTGGTATAGGGGTGTATAGCTACAGTAGTCTGACAGCACCCCGTGTTATCGAACATAAAGTTCCCGATCGAATTTCAGTCTAAAATTTCTCATGTCATTTTAAACCATCGAATGTAGTATAATACCAAAATTTCAGCTCAATCGACTAAATATAGCTACCTTAACTAAATTGGGGTGAACTTTGGTATAGGGGTGTATAGCTACAGTAGTCTGACAGCACCCCGTGTTATCGAACATAAAGTTCCCGATCGAATTTCAGTCTAAAATTTCTCATGTCATTTTAAACCATCGAGTGTAGTATAATACCAAAATTTCAGCTCAATCGACTAAATATAGCTACTTCAACTAAATTGGGGTGAACTTTGCTATAGGGGTGTATAGCTACAGTAGTCTGACAGCACCCCGTGTTATCGAACATAAAGTTCCCGATCGAATTTCAGTCTAAAATTTCTCATGTCATTTTAAACCATCGAGTGTAGTATAATACCAAAATTTCAGCTCAATCGACTAAATATAGCTACTTCAACTAAATTGGGGTGAACTTTGCTATAGGGGTGTATAGCTACAGTAGTCTGACAGCACCCCGTGTTATCGAACATAAAGTTCCCGATCGAATTTCAGTCTAAAATTTCTCATGTCATTTTAAACCATCGAATGTAGTATAATACCAAAATTTCAGCTCAATCGACTAAATATAGCTACCTTAACTAAATTGGGGTGAACTTTGGTATAGGGGTATAGGGGTGTATAGCTACAGTAGTTTGACAGAACCCCGTGTTACGTGGGCAGTAGGAAGAAAAGTGTTTTAAGGCGTTGTTTGAAACGTCAGTATTTCGTTCTTGAAATTCTTGGCAGTTCAATATCGTTTTTACTGCAGTTCGTTGCTATCCTATGTAGTTGAACAAAATTTCGATGAGTTATAGGCTGCGTGGCAGTCGTTCTGATAGCCACGCTAATAGTAACAAATAAGTGGCCAACCCAGTGAGTGAGAGAGTGAGTGAGTGAGTGAGTGTTACTGTATTAAAGTGTAAATTCTTGGCAAAAAGAAATATTAAAATATTTACAATAAACCAAGGCTTCCAGTCCCCCGGGATGACTTATCCCGTATTATCTGCTCAATGACAGGGGTATCATGGGGTGCCACCCATTCATTGTAGCTGGATTTAGGATCAACATTAGTGGATGACATTAGCGGATGTCAAAGTGACTGTAAAGCAAAAAATAAGTTTGTTTTATTTGAAAAAAAGAACCCGAACATCATCACGTTAAAGCTCTTCCATATTTCACTTAGTTCTCGAGATATTGAAATTTTGTGATATTCAAATGATGATCTATGACGTCAAAAGTTTTACACGAAATCATTTGATACTCGTCTTCAATATTTAGCTTTATGATTTGCGAAGTTTCAAAACAATTTTGTACAATAATCCTAAAGATGCAGTATTCAATATGTTGCAAGAGTTTGGTAAACCCTTTGACCTCATAAGTTATTTCACTTGAATAACACATCATTCTAAATATATCATGAACTATGCAAGTAAAATATGAAAGAAGTGTAAATTGATATTCTTCATTATTTGAAGAGTTCTTTCAAATAAGACAAACTTAATTTTTGTTCAATGGGCACTTTAAATGTATCTATTACATATCAACTTCGTTTCTTTGCTCCGCTTCTTCACTGCACTCTTCTTCAAACTCTTCTTCTCCATCTTCATCTTCCTCGTTGTCATCTTCACTGTCAGAAAATTCTAGTTTATCCATTGTTCCATCTATCACACGTTTAAAGAAAGTAGCACCTGTCTTTATCATCTGTTTGCCAAAGAATATTCCAGACTTTACTAGAGCCCTCTCACCAGCCATTGCAATTCGACTAAATTTATTGAATTTGTACTTCCCCTAAATATACACAAAACATAATATATATTAAACACTTATTTACTGACACCACGTGAAAACCATAGAATATAATAAAGAGTATGTTTTGTCGACCGGAAACCGTCGCCAATGACCTTTTCGTCAAGGCAAGGAATCGCTTATGAAATATCATCGTCTACATAGTACTGTACCTGGTCCATTGTACAGAGCATACTGGAAGGTCATCATTAGGCAGTTCGTCTTAAAAAAAGGTTTAAGTTTTCAATATTGCATGTTATTGTACTCGTTAAATATCTTATAATCGTTGCAACAATACATACCATTATCCAAAGAATCTAAGCGGGAAGAAAGATCAGGAATAACTTTATCTCTGTAATAACAGAGAAACCGACGCATTTCGTCTTCAAGGACCAAAATCTCTTCTTCCAGTCTCTTTCCAGTTAGGAACACCTCTACGGCCTTTCTCTTTGCCCGCAATGGCAACACAGCTACATGAAACAGAACAGATACAGGAAAACATGATCCCACATAATTAATAATTCATAAAACAAAAACAAAGGAAAACAATACCAAGATTTGGTTATGTGGTTTGGTTATTGAGAAACAAATTACATAAATTAAGCGAAATCTTTTCTTAAAGAACTAATTTCAATTATCTGTGAAACCATATGAAACACTCAAAAAGCTGTTCCTTTCCTATCCAGTCCTTAATCTAGATTCTAGTCCAAATGTCCTAAAACATTTCAAATGTGTATTAGTATGTTTAAGAAATGAATTCCTAATACTCGACGTCAGACTTGGCTGCGGGATTTCCAAGCCCTTGCGTATTAAGAAGGTTCGCCTATTCAAAAGACAATTAGACTTTGAAACTCACTCTCTCTCTCTCTCTCTCACTCACTCTCACATACTCTCTCACACACACTCTCTCACTCTCTCTCTCACACTCTCTCTCACACTCTCTCACTACACAGAGTACATATACATATACATACACACATACATATACACACACACAGGTATATACCATTGTCTTCTTGATCAATCCAAGGAAAACATCCCGTTAGGGCCTGGGGTAAGGTGATGTCGCTCACGGTTTCCTCCAACATTTTATTAACGAAGTTAGCCTCCTTAATTAGATCCTCCAGTTTTTTCTTTTCGCTCATGTTCTTACTACGCAGTTTCGACCTCTGCTTGGAAGAATCTATAAATCACGGCAAGAATGTTTTATATTTTCAAATAAAGTTGAACTAAAAGTTAACAAGCCCTACTCGCGTAAAACGACAGGATCATGGCTATATATCAGGTCTTTTTAAAAAGCTGCAGCAACCTGTGATAAGGGCGATGGACTTCATAGCAGTGTTGATACACTCACTGTACATGTATAACACCACTTACATAAACTCTTGCAATCAGAGGTTGATACATTCTTCGGAAAAGATCTGATAACAAGCCTTTTAAAACCGTACGTTTCTTTCAATTGTGCAGTTGTGATATCTATAAATGTGTCAAATTGCATTATAATTGTTGTACGAATTTAGAATATCACTCGTACAGTACTTCTCATGTATGCAATCTCTGCCTAAATAATACAAATGCATTGAACGAAACAACTATAATACACCATCTGACCTGCCAAACGACCTATATTCTTCACTCTTTGTGATATAGAAAAACTTAACATCTCTATGTCTTCCCGAATGCGTCGACGTTTTTGAGAAGCTAAGAGTCTTTTTCCATCTTCAAAAGCCTTTGTTCTCTTGCCATCACACGCAAAAATACACAAACTGGATTCCAGTTTCTCCAACTGCTTTTCTTTGCGTTCTACATCTTCTTGTTTGCCTAATGCTTGCCTGAACAGCTCGCCATTCCCTGTTACAAGCGTAACGCCGATACCATCACGAGCTTCCTCAACAAACGGCTTTAGAGAGTTAGCCTCGGAAATCTCTATGCTAAGTTGGTAATACTGTATAATCTCGTGCTCATGTTTTGTTGGTTGGACCTCTCCAAACTGGCTACCTGTAATTTAGCAAAAACAATCGAAATAAACGCATATGTTTGATAGCCTTTATAGCACAAAACATTATTTCTGACGTTTCCACTAGTGACATAAGGATATAACCAAGGCATGGATGAAAACATACGTCTCCCACATCTGACAATCTCCTCCATCCATTTATCCAAAATACCATTTTCAATCTGGTTAGCACAATTTATTTCCTGCATTTCCTTTTTGAGCTCCTCTTTATTCGCGTCTATTAACTTTTTGACCTACAGTAATAATATTTGAATAATAATGAACAAAATACAATGAATACCAATAAATACTAAAATGCAAACGAACAATGAACAAAATACAACAATACTTCGATTTCAACTATAAAAATAATCATTAAGATTATATACTGAAAAAATCCTTTGAATTGCACATACATCAACATATTTCTTGGACAAACTTTTGGGCAGCTTTAACACTTTCTGCTTATTCCAAAAGAGAATATGTTCCGTCAGTGATTCATCGCGACCTATTAAAACAATTTATGGTTTTAATCCACAAATCTAGTAACTTTCAAATGGTAAATATTGCAAAAATAATATAACCATTCACTTTGATCTAATGCAAGATTTTTTAGTATATATACCTGGCAAGACCAAATATGAGCTTTTCCATGCATTATTGAAAGTGCTGGTTTCATGAGGAAAGCTTCTGGAGGAGACAGTTCTTTCGGAAGGGAGGTAAACCATGGCCAATATTTGCAAATTACATCCTGCCACAAAAACAAGACACCTTGTGAAAGAAGTCTGTGAATTTGAAGATAATGCGCATATCCGAATAATTCACCTTGGTACATGTTAACAGCAGCAAGTGCAAAGGCATGTCTGCAGCCAGCAACCTCAAGGCCCGTTTCATCCAATCTTGCCCTAGAATTGGCATTATTTCTTGCAGCTTTCCAATTAGATGTGCCACAATACGAATTAACTGAATTTTTCTACAAAACATCAAAATACAGTATATACAACTATTTTTGGGATTGATCAACCAAATAAAAAATAATAGAGTAAAAATAGTCATGTATGTTATGGTAATATACATCACAACAAGTAAATCATTAAAACTGTGTAGATCTATGAACGCTTCTAAGTGCTGCTTAAAGAACAAATTTTTACATAACTTTATTATATACTGTAAATAATTTTAATAATTTTATTTTAATCTTGTAAATATAAAAAGCAATTAATAACTTTATTTATTTATGTAATGTACTTTAATCTGAAAAGCCCTTTTTAGGGCGTGGATAATAAATGTATGTATACATATTATCACTCTTGGTTTTTCAAACGTTTGACAGATTCATTTTTTTGGCTTATTAAAAAAGAAATTACAATGTTATTGATATTATTACAACTAAATGTAAATTAAATTAAAGAGTAATCTTAATCATGCACAGTGGACAAAGTAGTGAGTTGTCCTCTGCCTACAATGATGATATTTTTATAACACAGACAAATATTTGAATGCAAATCTTAAAAGCAATAGACCACCAATTAATTAATCTGAAAATTTAGAAGACACATCCAATAACCCTTAACGCATTTCAGTAAAAGAAAACAGTAATTTAAATGTACAATACCTTAGCTGCAGCAGATGCATACACATTTTTTAAATGTGCATCTACAGCATCTTTTTCTTCGATAAACAGGTTACCATAGTAGCACTTTCTTTCCCCTCTACAAAGTAGAAACATAAAAAATCAATTCATAAACTAAATAATTAATTTGTAGTTAATTATACAAAAGCCTTGTACTGCTAACAGGTCCAATAAACTACAAATACATGTACCTTGGTACACAACTATATCTGTATAATTTGGCATTTCCATCCACATGACAAGAGTGTTGGCATCCAAAACAGGATGGACAGTCAATCCACTTTTTTCCCTGCAGGGATTCTATCTCATGCATAGCAAAACACCACTCTTTAAATGCACGATGAAAAACTGTAACATTGATAGTAGCCGACTAAAAAAAAGGTAAAAAAAAAATCTGTAAGAAATAATAGCCTGTTAGTGGAAAGGCAGCTTTCTTACAAAAATAAATTGTCATGTCTTAGCTAATTGAAAGTAAAATTACATAAGACATAATTCCCAGTGAGAATAGATAAAATTTAATTTAAAACATCTCAAATATTACATACCCTGCCTTTCTCACTAGAGAGATTTCCCAGCGATCTAAGAAATGCAGTTTCTGAAGTACCAGGCATATGTTTTCTCACAGAATCCCACAGTCTGAAAACATCTTGAGAGAAAACATGATTTAATTGCTTGGGATTTCCAGGCCAGTAACCCTCGCTGATTATAGTCTCCAATGACGTGAGTGAAAATTGTTCCTCACAATTGGTGCAATAATACGTGGAAAGGAATAAGTCATATCGACCTAAAAATAAGACAAGATATAAAATAATGGATAGTTAGGTGCAAATCACCAATTGTACAAAATGTATTAAGTGAGTTTAAACTAGTACAGTATACTAGTATTTACATTAGTAGCTCAGACTGACAAGGATACATGTACAGTATCAAGCAGTGTGGTACATCTAACAACACTTCATTGAGACTATTTGGCCAAGGAAGAGTTAATACAGTACATCTAAAATATATAGCAATGAAAATTGTTAACAATCTTTACCTCCACAAGTTATAACAATACAAGTTTCATTTGATGGAACCAGTTTGAGTGTACCTTGCTGTTTACAATGTATACATTGTTTACATAGAAGAAAGGGAGCACATCTCTCTGTTAAAATAAGAAAACAGTACAGCCTTTTCTCTGTTAAAATACAGGTATACACATACACACACACACACATACACACATGTACATAAACATAATACATACACAAAATACATACACATAATACATATTATTATACACATGCTGTTTTTACATTCTCATCTTATAGCATTCAAGTTAATTTATAATCAAAGTTCCTCAACTACATGTACAGTACACTGAATCTTACTGACAAATCCTAAAGATCCATCCTCCAAAACGGAATCGGTTGGAGAAATTTCTTGAAAGAACCCATTCATCCATACATCACGATCATGTAAAGGTTTCTCTTCATGTATTCCTTCATCACAGTTAGAACACATCAATACCCTTGGCCCACATTGATGACAACGAATCACTGCATTCTTCTTATTACAAAAAAAGCAAATGGCATCTCGAGAAGGAACCATGTGGCTTTTAAGAAGGGCACTAAATAATGATTCTCTGTTACTCTCCCAACTTGCTTCCACTGACTGCATTCTTCTGGTCCATGTTGATTGACTATTGCACTTGATTTCTTCTGCTATTTGCTCACAGTTTTTTATGCAGTTGCCTAAACTTTCTAAGAAAATCCCCAAACAAAACAAATTACAAGACTGTAGATATTACATTATTAGTTACAATAAAAACATTAATACATACACATACCCATATACAGTATATATATATATATATATATATACAAAGTATAAAGTATAGTTTTACCTTAAAGTCTTCGCTACCAGAGGTTTCACCCTAAACGGGATGATCCCGTTTAGGGTGAAACCTCTGGTAGCGAAGACTTTAAGGTAAAACTATACTTTATACTTTGTATTTTGCTCTATCTATATATGGTATTGAGCACTCTCTAACATTTCGTGAACCATAACTCACTTATATATATATATATATATATATATATATATATATATATATATATATATATATATATATATATATATATATATGTATACTTATATACAGTGACAATATAGTAAGCTCTACACTTAAAAGTATTGAGCACTTTCTATTTGAAGCCAGCATTCTTTACCAAAAATTTAATATTCTGGTATATATATTTGAAGCCAGCATTCTTTACCAAAAATTTAATATTCTCTTGTATATATATATATATATATATATATACTCAGCTATACAGATTTATACAGACAACTACAAACCTGTTGAGGTGGTACAGGTAGACGTTTCTTCCAATTTTTCAGTCATATCAGAATCACTTTCAGCCAAGTCACCTGTATGTGAAATCCAATCATGCTATATAGACAAACACAAAGGGTATGTTTTATAAAGACTCCAACAATATTTATGACAAACTAACCTATACTATCCCAGTCACTGTGGCTTGATTGAGTGGATTCAGCACGTGTCTTTTTTGAAGCACGCTCGGCAACCGATCGATACTTATATGGTTTACTCTGAGGAACTCTTTTACCAGAACCATCGTAAGAAAAAAAGAAGTTAGTTGGCTTTGGAGAGTCCTTTTTCTCCAAACTTCTGGCCACGCTCTGCAAGTGTTCAAGACTAGCCTCCAAAGAAGTTTGTTTGGACGGTTTATGTGGCCTTCCAACTCCTTTCCTCGTCGCCATATTGAAGAAGACGCGTTGTGATGTGAATGCATGGTCCTGGGTACTAAGATAATAAAACCCCTGGAATTACCCATTATTGGTAATTCCAGAGCATTTGACATATACCTATTATTGGTAATCTAAGAGTGAGGATGTGTTGTCTGGGCAGTCACATGACCACAACGAACCAGGGTCTTTGCTCCAGCCACGTGTTAGGGGGCGCCGAGCAAAGAGCCTGGGTACGAGGTTGGGGCGGATCTAGGGGTAGTCAAACCGATCACGCGACTAAGGTAAAAATTGCGCAGTTAATTAATTAAGTTAATTCATTCAAACTGCGGTCCATAGCAGACATTAATATTCATTAATAAGACATTAATATTCAAAATTTGTGGTCCAGTTATCAAGTTTCATACAGCGGCAAGGCCTTCGATAAAGTAATATATCAAGTCACAGAACAGCGGTCTTGCGCGTGAGTTTTGATCGCTCTTTAGTCTGTTTCCAGCCATCCGATTGACCAATTTGCTTTTTGATCGATCTGTGGGGAGTTCTGATCGGTTTGTGGAGCAGGGGCTCGTATAGCCTGCGTGCAGACGCTCTAGGGCTCTAGGGGGATTCCAAACAAGGGGGGATTTAGAGCGTCTGCGAATCAGCGCCAAATTCCGTGTTCTGTAATTTATTCCGATTAATTTGCAATTCAGCAATAATTACAGCGAGTGTCAACGACTAACGAGTATTCGCTAGGAAATTGAAATCTACATCAATTTATACTAACCACTTAAGAATCTATATGAAGAAAGAAACTCTAATCGATAAATAGGATACTCTGAGCTTCGTAGGAAGGTAATAAAACAAAAACAAACATCGAGGAGCAAAGGTCGTATTATAAGTGTCGTATTTCACTGTGATGCTTGAAGCGATTCACAAGTTCAGTCCCGCATCTTTTTCGGCTGTTTGATAGTTCTCAAACAACATTACGCCGACTGTAAAAGCTTCTAAAAGAATTAACGAACTCATTTTAGTCCGTGCTTTGGTACAGTTTCGATTAATGCGTTGAAGCGGACGAGTCAAAACGTCCGTTGCCTTTGTCTGCCTGGTAAACAACAAAACATTCAAAACGGAAGCAGTTGTAATTAACCAATTGAATATCGTGTATAAATATTTGGCCAATCAGAGAGCGTCCCCGGAATCCATGCGGACAGACGACGTCACAGAACAAGAATTACGGAGCTGATTCATAGACGTTCTACTCCGGGGATTTTCCAAACGTCTATGGCGTAGGCTAGGGCTCGTATACAAACTATCCGATTGGCTAATTCAAAAAATATCTGAATTCTCATTGGCTACATTTTTTGATCGATCATATGCATCAGCCTTCAGTGTATACGGCATGATTCTATAGCCTTTCTGATCGCAGCAGAAATATAAAAGCGAAATAGCGAATATACTGCAATGTCTTGTAGTATTTACGAGACTGTGCAGTCCGCGTTTGAGAGAAACGATCGGCCATATCTTCAAGATGTTTACGCAATCTCGTACCCAGACCCATACGCGCGCGGCAAGCGAATGGCTCTGGGACAATCCATTTGAAAATCTACTCTGATTGGCTTAACGCGTTGACGCCTACTGCGCTGCGCAGAGAATTTCACACCCATTCTCCCATCGCGGTCTTCATGTAATGTGGCTTGTTTTCGAGAAGGAGTGAAGCGAAATAACGTGTTTATTGGGACTTAATCTGAGAAATTGAGAGTTATTCCTTTGCAAAAGTCATTTCAAGGATACAAGAAATACTTACTTGCCTTTGTGGTATTTTTGGAACTCTGGTTCGAGTTTAAAGTGTGACAGATAACAGATTCATGGTGGCCCATGCATCGTGGCCGTTCTTCATGACGAGTTCACTTTTCAGATACTTGTATGTAAAATAATTAAATATTTATTGTATATCGTCATATGGACACTGGATATGACTTCAAGAAGTATCATTGGAACGTATAAATGATGGCTATTTGAATAATAAATAATTGTCTACATCTTTCAATCACCTCAAATATTCATAATTAGCTGAGTGACTGATCAAGTTTATATCAACATGTATGTACTATCTCCTCATATTTTTAACAAAAAAAAATATTGTCTTATGGCTGTTGACACTGTGTTTATTACTTTTTATATATGTGACATAATATTCTTATAGCTGTACAATGTACTACAAGGCATTGTTTTTTTTTAAATTTGTATCTACAAGTAATATACATTGGTATATGGGGTAAACATTAGTTGCTGATTTATACATTTTACACCAGTTTTAAACTGGTACTATACCTATATGACCATATGGGAAGCATGGGTGGTGAAGAGACAGAAGAGTTGCCTGACCACTGTGATCCAAAGTTAAGCTTGATTGGATGGCGTTAGTACTTGGATGGGTGACCACTTTGGACACCTTGTCACAGGCTTGAGCTTGGAACTTGTGTGAGTAGAGTTATTGTAGTTGACCTCTCCTGTGCTTCAAGGGTTTTTCCAGGTTCTCTGGTCGCCCCCCACCCCCCCCCCCCCCCCCCCCCCCCTCCCCCCCCCCCCCCACATCCCCCCCCCATCCATAAAATCAATTCAATCTTAGGAGAACAACCTTGTAAGGGACCTTGAGTCCTATTGTTGTTTCTCCAGTATCAGTTAGGTACAAATTTTAATAAATAAAATATATGATAAAATAATAAATGGTGAACTTATTTTTCTATTTAATTATATTTTAAATACAAGGAGATACCCACTCTATGTAGTGACCCCATATAGTTTCCTTTTTGATATCTTAAGTGTTAACCCCCCTTGCCCCTCCTAGCACTGAAAGGCAAGAGTGGAAGCTGCCCCTCCAGTGGTGTAGGAAGCAATTTGATCTTGGAGGGGCACAGCTTCAAAAGGGCACTTTGTTCAGGGGGTAGGACTTCAAAAGGACACTTGAGGCACATGTTTTAACATAAAAAGGGCACTTTCCTGTTGCAAAAAGGGCACTTCATGACAAAGTTTGGGGGGGGGGGGGGCACATGCCCCATTTTCCCTCCAGTTCCTACACCCCTGTGCCCGTCCTGGCATCCCTGGTCATAAACAGACAGTGATTGATGGTTACACTTACAGTCAATGTTTTAGTACACACTGTATATCCAAAGTCTGCTTTCTAAATTAAAGAAAATTACTTTGAAAATCAGTTCAGCCAAAGGTCTTTTCATAGTACAGTCACCAACTGTAGTTTTACTTTTGCAAACAGCAATCTCTGTATTATTTCTTATGTACTGAACAGCTGCATTCGGATCCATGTATTTAAAAGCCAGAAGTTAAGAATTCCCACCTCGAGAGAACAATTTTCCACTACTAACTCTGGTTGTTTACACAATAAAATTAATATTACATTTACTGTGTTTGACATTTTGATTTGGACCATAACCCATTCCTGCCTATACTGGCTACTGTAACTTAATTAGCTGATTAACAGGGATTCTCAGCAAACCTAAGCAACAGTGAGTTGACCCATTCAATGTGAGCTTGCAAGGCCACCCCAACCAGCTAATGCATTCCCTCTGCAGTAGAATAAAATCATCTGGCATGTTAATGAGAATAAAATTCTAAATAGCCTGGTGGTGAAAAGGTTAATAAAATGGTTTCTTAAAACTCATAATTTATTGCTGTCGATTATGACTTTACTCATCTTAGGCTGCACATAATGTAGCCTTGGTTCAAATATCTTCAGTTGGCACTTCATCCAAAAGTAAATTTATCAGTAGAGTATACAGTACAAATGAGAGCCTTACTAACTGTGGACACCTTTGTTATAAATGGGGACTACACGCATGCCAGCATTATCTGCTGGCAGAAGATACTTTGCATTAGCCTAATTCGTCAAAATTAATAGTAAGGTGGGGTGTGTTGTGCTTTCCCTTGGAAATTTTAATCCTGACTGACATTTGGACATTGGTGGGTCACAAGCAGTTGATTGCAGTTGCTGGGATAGAATAAATCCTATCCCAGCAGCAACTCTGTCAATGACCACTAGTGACCAAATGGAAACCAGGCTTTGGTCACATTTTAGCCCATTTTCAGAGTTACCAATGGAGCATAGGAAAAATATTAAGTGGGCAGCCTGTACCCCCCCCCCCCCCCCCTAGTCCCTCTATTGTTACACCCTTATCAGTTACCAGACTGCACAAGATGCCAAGTCTAAAGGGTATTTTTTGTACCAGAAGCTGCTTTATTACAGTATATACACCAGTAATCATATAATTGTAATGTTTTTAAGAGTAAAGTTGATATATTTAAGCAGTGTTTTGGGTATAAAGTTAAGAAGGTGGTGCCTTTGGTTTTACTCTGATGAAGGGCTCCACAAACTTTAGTAAATTTTACAACTGAACCAGACACCAAAATCCAATATCCTTATAAATCATATATTAGCTAAATGTGAGCATGTGTGCCACCTGCCCCTCGCATCTTTGGTGTTAACTACTTTAAGTGCTTAAAAATAAGTAAAAGAAGAACGTCTCACTTTGTTATTTTTTTATGCATAGCATTTTTTCGCCATACTCAAATGGGCAATATAAACAGGCCGTACAAATATGGCTGGTTCATAGTGAGGTTCAGCTACTGGTGTTTGAATCTTCAATCAACATAGATCAGTATAAACAGATGTAATATGAATTAATAAATTATTAAACCTCAGAAAGCTACAGTGTCGATTATTTCGATTACACACAAACAAGTGGATTAAAACATGTAACAAATTAAATGTTGCAAATCAACAAATGACAAATATACCACCGAGGTCACGTTTTATTTGAAAGACATCAGCAGTACTATATACATGAAATAAGTTTTTAAAATTCCAGATTTCGTTGTAATTTACCTTGTAGCTGTCTACGAATATTCGAATAATATTCAGAACAATAATACGATATTCTCGTGTTCATAAGTTTGAATAAACAAGAATTCAAACTGGGTTTCATCAGTATGGCGCTTTATTAGGTTCAAAATTCTCGTATGTAAATTTGTCTATTCGTTTGTTCAAATTCATTAACATAGTGAATTCATCGAATGCTTGAATTCATCGGAAGTCTCAATTCATCGAATGCTTGAATTCATCGATAATGCCTTGCGAGCTTGTTTCAAGCGAGCCCACTATATTTAGGTCAGTTATTATTTGCTTTAACCCTCACAAAACCTAATATATCCCGATATATCCCTACTTCCCCTACATTGTACAATTCCCCGCGCTTTTGTCACGCGTTAATTTGACTTGCAAATCTCGAGGAGCGAATGGAAAACATTCTTAGAGATTGTGCCGAAAGGCTTATATCGGCCGCAAACGCCATTAATTCCGCATCCACAACGGCAGGACAACTGCCGTTGACCGTTTCAACTACTTCGGCTTCACTCGCTACTTCCTCAGGGCCTAGTACTACAAGAAGTACAAGCACCATCTCAGCCTCAGGATGCAATGGCGATGCTGATAGTGGTCCTTCGACTTCATCTTGTCAGACGTCTACAGCTGCAACTGTGGACGAACACCGAAGAATATTTGGTTATCGTCCGTCAAGAGCATCGGCAAGACTGCCAATAAGACCTCCAGCTCGACGTATTGGACGGGGCCGCATACGTGGTACACCATACCCAGGGGCATCGTCTTCCAAATCCAGGTCTAAGAACACATTTACAAGAGCATTTGTTTGCCTTTCCAATATGAACCAAACGCTTCCACCAAATGCTGCAGAGAAAATCAGCTTGAGTTTAGCTGGCCTGGGAGAAGAAAAGATTACTTTTAACAAAGATGGCGAGTCACAGCATGTTCATGAGAAAATACTCGAAACTTTCCCCGCTATGGGAAATTGTGGAGGATATGAGATACTCCGCATATCTGACGGAAATTCGAGGCAGCTGATAGATGTTCCTTGTCCTCCTGCTGGATATACGGTGAATTTTTTTAAAAACGCCCTGGGACAGGCTAAGGCATTTCTGCGACCATTGCAGCAGGATATACCATTAAATATCGAGCAACCTAAGGTAAAGCAAATTAATCATTATTTGTTAATAATTTTGTTTATTTATTTATTTTTTCATTTATTTATGATCTTAGTTATTTATTTTTTTCATTTATGCATTATCTTATTTGTTCGTTTTTTAATTTATTTATTTACTTTTTCATTGTTTTAATATGGAGAGAGTGACTGCTTTTACAATTTATTTATTACGTTGGCTGGATAATTAACTGGGTTATGATAATCACACAGCAGTAGCCAATTATTGGCATTCCATATTTTGGCTAGTGAATTATTTCTTACACTAGGGTTATAGAGTACTAAAGTGTGATGTCGGTTGCCATGGGTATGTCTGAACATTAGCTAATTAGCATAAATGTTGATTTAGAAGCAAAAGAAAACTCTTCAGCTTAGAACCAGTAACAGGGCTACTGACAATACATGATGTCATCACTTTAGTACCTTATTTGTCAGACATCTGATCCTAGTGCATCTTAAGCAACCTCATCCCTGGGCATTATGTATATCGTAAGCATTCTGCTAGTGAGGATTAGCTTGAACGTTATATACATGGTATGCCTATTATACCAGTATTACATAGTTACTTTCTTGTATCTTTTCAGGAAATGCATAATTCGCCAAAAGTTCATTGTATTAATTGCAATGAACAAATACCTATGGATGAAATGAGACAACATCAAAATATTTGTGGTGGTGGTTCATCAAGTCAGTCAGATGAATCTGGGTACGAATTAGAGTATAATAAACATTTCCTTATTTCCCTTATTGCACCACAGCCAGCACGGTGACCTTGTATTGAGGGCGATGTGAAGTATCAGGTGTTGTTCTCAACAGCCTCTTTAATACCTGACACTGTTAACAGATACATGGCAGAGACATGAATACAATAGTTGTAGCATAATATACCCCCGAAGACATAATATTTGCTAATACAATTGGTTTACAGTATATCACATACCTGTTTTTAGACATGTGCAAAGACACATCACTGAATTTATAAGCCTGGATCAAAATTCTAATTCGAGTGATGTAATGGCAAGTGGAAGTTCCCTGACAAGTGCAGGTAATCAGTAACTGTAAGGCATGTTACAGTGAAAACATGAAAATATAAAATTGTCTGTTCATGGTTTGAGATTAGAATCTTTTCTGGTATCCATTGTGGATACCAGTATCTCTGAACCTGGTATCCAAACTGAAAATCTGGTACTCAAATGTTCAATACCAGGAATGTTGAGATGGCATAAGCTTAGAGCTTGTTAGAAATGTTAATGGGGACTGGTGCATTATTTTAGAGTTCATTGCCTTTAATGGGTTAAAGAGAAAAATGTTGTTATTATGATTAAATGTTATCAGATCACTTAACTGACATTTGTTACTATCATGACAAATCATATGGACATCAAAATGGAATTTGTACAAATTTGTAGTTTATTTTTGGACTCAGATATTAATTTTTTTGTATCCAAATAGGATACCAAGTTTTCAACATTTGGTATCCAAATTTTAAAATTGCTATCAGTGTATCATGATACTAGGATGCTGCAATTTTTGAACCCTAGCATAATTTTGTTTTCGAAGTTAAAGTATTTACCAACTGATGCTGGGTAAAGGTAAATAATTATATGTTTCAATAATAGAGAAACTCCAAGAATTGCAACAACTCTTCCCAGAAACTGAAGCCAGTGTATTGAGGAATGTAATGACAGAGGTGATGGGGGACATCAATGAAGCTGCCAACATGGTTCTATTAAGAAAAGGTAATGCAGTATACTGTAGCAATAATCTCCATTCTTGTAGTAAGAAACTTCGAATGTGACCAGCATAGATACAGGACTAATTGAAACACATGTCTTTGTCAAACCCTACATTGAAACATGATGTTTTAATTTTAAACTGCAGTTGAATCTGATGTTGTTAGTGATGATAATGATGATGATGAAGATGATTATCTATTTGATCGACCTATATTTGGAATTTCCCATAGGACTGACAAATCAAGTAACTCTGGTACTGTACATGCGATTTTCATGATTTTCTGTTATACAATAATACTCTTCCTACATGTACATATTATCAGTTGTTTTCCATGATATTGTAGTGTAGATAATAATATTAGAGTGTAGCAGATGCGAATTTATTACCAGTACTCTTTGCAGATCAGTGGTAGTTGGTTTGCCCATATAATGCACATAGAATCTGTGGTTTTCGTGATATATGGAAAATTACATTTTCTCTTGCAGATATTTCTATTTCCTCTATTATAAAAAACCTTGGTAAAAAACTCACTGGTCCGATATTAAAAGTTAATGTTGATGATGATGAGACTGTGTCAGATGCGTTAGCCATTTATAAAAGTCAAGAATTTGATGCAACTCGCCCACTGAGAATTGCATTTAATAATCAACCAGCAATAGACACTGGGGGTCCAAGGAGAGAATTCTACGAAAAGGTTTATGCAAAGCTGGCCAATGGAGATGACGCAGCCTTTCAGCTGTTTGAAGGACCACCAATGAGACTCGTACCAGTGTACAATACCCGCATTGTTTTCTCAGGCGTTATGAAATGTATTGGCAAGATGATTGCCCACTCAATTTCACAATGTGGAATTGGTCTATCCAGATTATCTCCAGTCTGTTACTGGTACCTAGTTCATCAGGATATTGATAAGGCAATATCCTATGCTGAATTATCAGATATTCATGACATTGAAATAGCAGCATGTGTAAATAATGTAAGTGCTGAAAGGCTGAAATAGATTGGTGGTATTTACAGTACTACAACACAGTACTGATTTTTATTTTTAGTGCCTATGACATAAACATTTTTATTGTCTTAAATGAAAGAACTTTGAAAATAATATAATAACTTCTTTTACAGTTTTTTTGTTTACTGGCTTATTTCTCGAGATATTTAGACTTCTTTGATATGCTAACGAGGCAAGTTATGATGTCACAACATGGAAAAAATTATTCACTTATTTTTAAAAGCGCTATACTTCTTTCAATTTCCATGAGAATGATTCAAAACTTTGCTCGCTTATGATGCTAAGACAAATGCATCACCTTTTTGTGTAAAATAGTGATGCGCTTGTTCAAATTTAAGAAAGGAAAATATTTCATTATTTTTTTGCTGGTGATGTATACCTTGTCCAGGGGAGCAGATATAACCCATTTGGGATCAAACATACAGTACACCAACAAAAAGTTAGAATTGCGAAGAATTGTTTCTGGGGTAAAGATACCATATTAATGAGGTTGTTGCTATGACAACACAACTCAACTGTTGGGCACTTCTGCAACATGAACATGACTGGTGAGTAAAATTCTGAAGTATATTGTTGCAAAGTGACGAGATATAACACTTCTTAGAATAAGTGAATCACTTTTTCCGTGTTGTGACGTCATAACTTGCCTCACTAGTATATCAAAGAAGTCCATATATCTCGAGAAATAGTCAAGTAAACAAAAAAACTGTAAAAGAAGTTACTAAACAGTTTTGAAAGTTCTTTCATTTGAGACAATAAAAATTTTTGTGTCATAGGCGCAAGTTTGACTGAAAGTTTCGCTTACAGTACACTGCAGTGCACGTGCAGCGTCTTTTAGCAGATCTAGTATTAATGAGAAATCTTTAATTACTAACAATTGAGGTTGTCGAGGCCAAGACAGAGGAAGATGTAAACATGCTCAACAAGGATGACACTTTTTTGAATATCTTGGCAGATATTGGAAGCACATCTTTATTATCTGTAAGTAATGACACAACCTGTTGCCATGTTACATCCTTTTATTTTTCAAGGGAGGTAAGTAGTGATGAGGCCTCATGGGGTGGTACTGGGGCGGTGTACTTGGCACTGGCCTTGCTGCACACTTTTCACATTGTTTTTATTCTCCCAGCTTCAAAATAAAGATGAAATTCTACAATGTATACTGTGTCATTTTGTCTTCACCAAGAGGAAAGTATTATTAGATCAGCTGCGAGATGGACTACAGACACTTGGAGTTCTGAGTGAAATAACAATGTTTCCTGAGCTGTTGGCACCGCTGTTTGTGTTCGAGGAGGGATTAGTTGACTCTTGCTCTGTCCAACAAATGCTAATTTTCCCCCCAAAGACTGATGGCCATGTTGTCAGACACATGCTGCTTCATTTCATTGATGAGAGCAGTATTACAGGTGTGTTGATCAAACTTTAGATCATAACACAGTACAAATTACATCTAATAATCTCACATGACCTTTATGATTTCAGAAATGAACAATAATATAATATGGTTGTACTTATAAAGCACTGTAAACAGTACTGTAAGTACTGCTGATATTCTATTGGCTGTTTCTTTTCAGATCTGAAGAATTTCTTGTGTTTTGTGACTGGAAGTTGCAGTGTTAGAAAGTTGCAGAAGATTGATGTAAGTTTTGATACAGAGGAAGGAGCAATTTATGCTTCTACATGTATGGAAGAACTCCATTTACCTCCAGATGTTGAATTATATGAATGCTTTGAACAAGCTATGAAAGCTGCCATCATGGACAGTGGACCATCGTTTAATACTATATAACATTGAAGTTTTGCACTTTAGTCTTTGTTAACATTTTTTATATTTATATGGGCTACATTTTTGAAAGTGTAACAAACACACTTTTTCCATTCATGTTGTCTATGCCATTTATTTACAGCCATTTTACACAAAGCACCTAATGGTTCTAATAGTTAGTACTATAATCATTGTTTGGGTTAAATAATGTTTAAATTTGTAAAAAAAATATTAAAACTATTCTTGTAAATGAAGTAACATAAATACCTGTGTATAAGCTGCACTCATTACTTTTGATCAAATTTCAGAAGAAAAATAAATATTGATAGGTTGACAATCAACTGTGTGAATCACAAAGAACTAAAAGCTTTGGATTTTTACAATTAAAAATGCATGATGATAATTCAATGTGGAGCAAAACAGATGTTGCGCATAATGTAAACAAGTGCAGGCTCCTATACGCAGTTATTTGTGGTAGTATTCATTACAGTTGGTATAATATACTTACTGTGTAAGTATTGTTTACACTAGTCTATTCTAGATAGATTGGCAACAAAACTGTAGGACATCTAGCAGAACATCAATTCCATAACTATCACTTTCCCTTAGTGGATCAATTAACTGTACAAGTTCTTCAAACCTAGCATCTGAAAATGGTTGTTCTGTTACTGGAATTATCACACAGTTTTCTTGTTCCTCATCACATGGTATAGGGCCATCATAGTCGATTCCATATGTTTCCAGTTCACCCTACGCAAAGAAAACAAAAACAAATCTTTCACAGTACCCATACAAATGTAGGTTTATGATTGTATATAACATACTAACATCAAGAGTCAGAATTCACTTGCCATGAAAATGAAACAAACTAGTAGTTACCTCTGTTAAAACTTCAAAGTTATCCATTGCAGTTGCATCACTTCCACTCATTTCAAGCAGACCCAGGATATACAGCTGCATAGGTGTTCGGCTACCAGCCGTTCTTATTGTATGGTGGTTATACCCTGATTTCCAAGTCTCTAGGTGACGATTAATTCGTGGCACATATACATAATGCAGTGCAAAAATGTGTGTTTCATTTGACAAATCAATTTGCTGTGAATCTTCTAAATGTTGGAAGAGGTGGTAGTAAATGTACAACACACCCTCAAACACATCCCGCCAAAGGCGTTCAATTCGCTGATTATGAACACTCTTGCCTACAATCATACTTCCTCGTCCTGGGCCCCGACGAGGATGGTTAAGCATGTATAAGGAGACAAGAACATTTTCGCCCCCTTTGTCTGATCTCACTCTTGAGGGCACACCATACTTTTCTACTGCATCTTCAAACAGTTTCAAAACTGTATCAGACCAATTATTGGTGCCGCACTTCAGATAAACCGGTATACGTGTGTATCCATCTACACCGCCATGAACTACAATTCTCCATCTGAAAAGACCAACAACAGACCAGGTCAATAGGTGAGAAAATTAGGAATTAACGTGTACCGTACTTTTTAATATAAAGGGCTTGGTAGATTTAAGATTTTTCAGAATTTAGACTGGAATAAGACTAGTGAAATTCCAAATTCTGATTGAGTATGGGTGCTTTTAGCTAGAAAGAAAACTGCACAGCCTACACAAACATCGAAAGAAACAAAGTATGGGCATATCTCATCACTTACAAACCTGTGCTGCAGATCAGGCAAGGCTAGGCAATTACCTTATTAGCTTATGATTGCCGTCGATATGCCAAAGTGAAAGAGGACCCCTTACACTATAGACAGTTCTTGGAGTGACTGACAACCATCGCATTGCAACACCATCTGGGTCTGTTCGGTGCAACGATTCTCTAACCCTCGATAAAGTCACATTAATTGATCTTGACTTGAGCTGCGAGTAAACTCTTCGATAACCTGCGTTGGGAAAGTGCGTCTGAATGTCTCTGACCAGATCATCCAATGCTGCGTCAGTCAAAGCAGTCTGCTGAGCTCGAACTGAAATCCCGTACTCTCGCATGCGTCGTTTTATTGTACTTTTTGACACTCCCAAAGCAAAAGCAATATCAGGCACTGATATATCATAATCAGCCATGTACTGTAACTGTTCTCTAGGAATGTGAAACTTTCGTCTTCCCACTAAACCATTAGATCCGGAACCGCCTTCCACAGCGTCGACAATAACCCTGGTACGCTCTACATACACAGTTTCGAGTTTGAATTCAAGAATTCGATGAATTCGATGAATTCACTATGTTAATGAATTTGAACAAACGAATAGACAAATTTACATACGAGAATTTTGAACCTAATAAAGCGCCATACATCAGGTCATCAGAATTGGTCATCGATCGACGATCACTATCACGCCTGGTGCATTATTTTCCATTTATCAGTCTCTTATCCAGAAATTTCTGCCAAGTAATACTTTGTCGCATCACAAACCAGCCACGATTATATTCTTACAACATTTCTACTGCTATTTGTTACTATTAAATTCCAGAATCAGCCACAACAAGTCGATGTATTTTGCAGAATATTGAACGGCCGTGCTGAAGGTTTTCGTGGGTCTGGGTACAAAAATACCAACTGCGTATGCCCCAAAATACACACTTTTTCGTATATTTCAAATGGATTGTCCCAGAGCCATTTGATTTGGTCGTGGCTAGATGGGATACTCGCAGTTGAGGTGACCGCGAGGTACTAGGTCCGAGTCAACTTCGGAACAATCATCGGGATTCGGATTTTTGTACTCGGATTTTTCAAAATGGCGGCCACAATTTCAATCCAAGGAGTGACAAAACTCAACGAAGACAATAGACACCTCAATGTAGAACAAAGTAAGAATTTGTAAGAATAATAAGATTTAAGACTCTAAAGTTTTTATTTTATTAAGAATCGTGGTGCAAATTTAGTAAAATGCTTGTAGTAGTCTAGACGAATTTTTATGGCTCATATAAAATAAAATGTTGACAAAGATAATAATATAATATAATATAATATATATATATATATATATATATATATATATATATATATATATATATATATATATATAGTGGCGTGGTGGCAGGGGGAGGCAAGGGCCCCCCAACTGGGGTTGCCTGAAAAGGGGCACTGAAACTAGCAAGGGCTCCAAAACTGAACAAAATAAACCTATTTCTTTGTATAGCTACGTCTTCAATGGGGGGATATAAAGATCTGAAATCTGTAATCTTTTCTGTTTTCTATGAAGTTTTATAATCTTGAGAATTCTGTAAAATCTCACTCCAAAATGCAGGAAATGGCATATCAGAGACTCTCGGACCCCCCCCCCCCCCCCCCCCCTAGAGGTTTGGCACTACTTTGCTGCTTGCATTGGCATGGTCTTTGAGAGCACCCATTGTTTGTTGTAATATTATATTATATTGCTACTTCAGTTATTTTTAAACAAAAAATGTGATCATTTATCAAATACAGTAATGTCTTTCATTCATTTTTTTTTTTTTTGGGGGGGGGGGGGGGCACCAAAGCTAATCTGGACACCCCAGCCTGAAACTTGCCACCACGCCACTGTATATGTATATATATATATATGACTTTATTAATTAATCACAATACAGGAGCATGAATCTTAAATGGCCTAGACATAAATACCAAGTCTCTACCATTAAATCCAAGTAGTATTCTTTTCAAACAACCTATTGCAGTAGTTTGAAAGCCCTAAACACTTCTGAGCCACGGTGCATAAAAAACACAGTCTAATACACCTGCCGGGAAATTAAGATAACTTGAAGTGTATGCATGGTGAAAGTATTTAAAAGCTTTTTCTCTTCTTGTTTAACTTATGTGCTGATTAATTTATATCTTAATTTCCCAGGTGTATAAAACCGTGCTTTTTACGCATCCGTGGCTTCAGAGAAGTGTTTAGGGCTTTCAAACTACTGCAGGTGTACTAGTATGGGACCTCGTGTCCTTTTGTAGTTGCACCTGCCCCTGGGCAAATTTTAAAAAAAAATTTTAAAAAATAGGTTGTTTGAAAAGAATACTAATTCATTTTCTAAGGGTTCCTGTTTTTTTATACACACTGTATATATATATATATATATAGGCTGGGGTGGGCAGATTGGTTTTGGTGCCCCTTCTGCACCCCCAGTTGGGGGACCTTGCCCCCCCCTGCCACCACGCCACTGTATATATATATATATATATATATATTTGTAACATTTTATGAGCCATAAAAATTCGTCTAGACTACTACAAGCATTTTACTAAATTTGCACCACGATTCTTAATAAAATAAAAACTTTAGAGTCTTAAATCTTATTATTCTTACAAATTCTTACTTTGTTCTTCATTGAGATGTCTATTGTCTTCGTTGAGTTTTGTCACTCCTTGGATTGAAATTGTGGCCGCCATTTTGAAAAATCCGAATAGAAAAATCCGAATCCCGATGATTGTTCCGAAGTTGACTCGGACCTAGTACCTCGCGGTCACCTCAACTGCGAGTATCCCATCTAGCCACGACCATTTGATTTGCCCGCGCGGCCGGGCATATTTGGCTCTGGGAACGAGATTGGATGTTTACGCTGATCTGATGAAGCGAATCGACGCTTTGCCGAAGAGTTCTGTTGAAGAGCTGTTGAGTGCTATCAACAACAACACGAGCTTCTGCCTCAGTAGAAATTTTGGTGTCGAATCTTTCATCCCGCAGTATGTTCGAGAAAGGAAAAACAAGTCTTGTACAGCCATAAAGTAAATATATTCTATTTTAACTAAATTCGACTCTTATTATAATAGTTTTGGACTTGTATTAACCGAACAATCTGTGCGCCATGACCGGCTGGCATGATCGTTTATGAAATGAACATATGCGGTCAAAAGTTTATTAATATTAAATATTTCACTTATATACCGCGAACCCAGCCGAACCAATATATACTGTAGTGTAGGCATTTTGTTTATGCTTTTTGTCGCCTGATATTAGTTTAAGATTTTGATTTGGATATCTATTATCCATATAATGTATATGGACTGTGTCATTGTGTCTTGTTGACTTGTTAGACCACATGGCTTGGTGTAATACGATCTCTAGTTCAGATGTGATAAATTGTGATTTGTGATATTGACATCAATTGATGAAATTCATATTTTAATCAACAGCCTTTGGCTTTCCAGGACAAAAAGTATTTTTAAAAGTATTATTAGTGTGGGTATTAATAACTAATCATACCCCCCGGGGAAATTTCCGTCCCCCCCCGAATGTTTACAAACGAAAATTTTGACTAACGTACGAAAAATCCTGGATCCGCCCCTGCTTGTTCCGTATGTTTATATGGCGCCTGCGGAATGCGCGTTTTGTTCCATAAACTTAAAACACCAAGGTACTTTTAAGAGCTCTGTTTCGCTGTTTATCGCTACAAGACATAAAGATCTGGTCAGTATTGTACAAGGACTGCATTCAGAATCCTTCATCATATGTGATCTCTTGTCTGCGATTGGTATTAAAGTGCCGAGAGAAAACGCACGAAGCCGGTCGTCGCTGTGTAAGAAATGTGCAAGAAAGGTCGTACATTGCTACAATATATTTCTTGATATAACGGACGCGTTGGGAAAAAATAGTAGTCCTCCAGCAAGTCCATTGGTGACGGAATCGCAAAGCAAAAGAGTCGGCAAACGAGTACAGTCTTTTTCCCCGTCAGGTTTTAGTCCAGAAAGCAAGGCTGCCAACAGTGGGAAGACTTGCAATAATTCACGAGTTCGAAAGCGTCTGTCCATGGTATCTAGCAATGTCTCATCTAACGCGGAAGAAGTGGAAGAATTGCAAAATACGATGAGAAACCTCATGAATCTGCCAACTACTAGCAAAGAAAAGCCCGCACAACCTGTCGTCAAGGTATGCATTTTTTACCTAAAATAAATGGTATAATAAGAATTTATTGCAACGTTCTCGTTATTAAACAAAATAAATAGATGTATGCAAGGCTACACTTTTGAAACAATATGACTTTGCTTTCCATGGGTTTTCGCGATTATATCGAGGTGACTGCTTCGCCGGTTATTTTTGCCTGTCCTTTAATATAGAGTTATAGACAGCTATTAAAATAACAAGAATATATAGTTGGTGCGTTTGCTAGCTTGGCGTAATGTAACAGACGTTTGGTTAACCATATATACTGTTTTTGCTGCCCCCGTCAGGGGGCAGCAACACTAATCTTGACGTGCCTTTGCGTTCACTCGTGCCCAGTCTTTTGGCCGAGCTATGTATAGTCGACAATATCTCGATCTCTTTGGATTTTTGGATGTGGATGGATGGATGGATGTGTCGGCAATTGCGCAATCTCTAGATTCTCTAAAGTGGCTTAGTGCGCATGTTTGGCTGATAGCCTGACACGTTTCACGTTTTCGAAGATATTTTCAAAGAAGTTCAGCTTTGTCTTCTTTGTCAGGAAATTCACGGTAAGAACAATTCATAAATATGTCTTTACTTTCACGGGGAGGTATTCATCAAGGCCATGAACGTTTCAGTGGCGATTCTCGAGGAAAGCAGTGCTCTTTCATGAGTTTGTCAGCGCTGTTGACAGCACAAGCTATTTCAGTCGATAAATGGGACTCGACAATCATCGACCATGTCTTAGTTGAAGGAGACAAGATGTACCTGAATGCCTACAACAATGGTCTCATCCCACGTGAAGAATTGTTGTCGTTGAACAACTTACCAACAGTTGTTTCTTTACCATTGAGACAAATATACGTACCTGAATGCCTACAACAATGGTCTCATCCCACGTGAAGAATTGTTGTCGTTGAACAACTTACCAACTGTCCAAACATACAAATTGCTAGATGTGGAACTGCTGACTGTGTAGTCTAACATTCAGAACACTATCATCTTGCAAACTATTAATCATGTTATTGTTCCTGTTATTTTTAAAGAAAAATATATTTTCTATTTGTTTTGTCCCATTGATCTATCTGCATATGTACATGGCTGTTTGTTGATTTGATATATCAAAAAATATGTATAATTATTACTATAGCCGGCACCAGAAAATCTTAATCCTCAATGTTTAATCTTTCCCGCCTGAAGGTCATTTGAGAAAAATGTAGTAAGTGGGTCTTCTGACCCTAGCAAGTGAAAGTTACTGCTACTAGCAACCTTGAAGCAACATGACTCTGCACTGCACCACTCCTGTTCGTGGCTGCCAGGCCCTGGTGTTGACCTACTGTACTATACTATAAGTATAAAATCAGAGTATATCCAGAATTTTTCAGTAGCATATTAGGACTCCATTTGGTCCTTCAGGCAGCACTTTCCTTGCGATAGTAACTTCTAGTCTTTAAATAGATTTTCATTGGTTACTCTTCAAGAGCTATTGAGCATGAATGTCATGGTAGCGAATTACTGCTAGTAAAAAGCTTGGCACACAAGAACTATAAAAGCGCATCAGTGGCAGCTTTTGACCATCAGCCAATGAAGGAATTTCTCGCTGAGAAATTTTATAGCGAAGTAAAAAAGGAACTTAAACTGTACTCAAAAAGTAAATCAGTGTTTCATTTTGATGGGTCATTTGAAAGTTTAGCAACTTATAGAGGTGCGGATCTAATGAATGAGTGTAAGATTAAAACACCCCTTAGCCATGGATTTGTCACAAGCACGTCCAGGAAAACCAATCCCAAGTCCCTCGCCAGTAAAGAAGTTCTTACATTATCTGCTATACTGAACACGTGGATTCCATCATCCAAATTTGTTTATCGCAATAACGTAATTCTTATCGCTGGTGGATGCAAAGGAGCAGAGCTGGAATCCTTTCATAAGCTAGGTAAGAACCTTAAGTAAAAAAAAACCACATAACCAGCCAACCAATTGAAAAAATATTTTAAAAAAACAATCCACATCTTAAAAACCCAAGATATCATTAAAATCAAGTTTAATCATATTTTACACTTGATTTTAATTCAGTTTAAAGGAGTTGTTATTCGAATTGTGTTTTCTTTTATATTGTTGTAAAACGGTATTAAATGTTGAACGTAAAAGTTGGCCAAAAAGAAGTTCCCAAAAATAAATTCATTTTATATCTCCCGAATGACTGATAATGACAGTCTAAATAAAATTTTTTGCGGATACTGGTTGCTAAACCATATACGCTATGACATGAGCGCGGTTGCGCATGACTATGGTTTTAGGAAAGCCCCAAGAATAAGACCCCGTCCACACGTATCCTGTCTTCTTTGAATGAAAACGAAACTTTACTAATTTACGGTTTGGCCTTCCGTCCACACGTAAACGATGAAACGGTTATCAAAAACGGAACTTTTCGAAGACGGCTCTATTAAAATGGAACTTTTTGAAAACGCCGTTTTCCTGTTCTCTGGTAAACGCGTATTTTTTTAAAAACGGATAAAAGTAGTTCGTTTTCAAGCAAAAGGGATGCGTGTAGACAAGGCCTAATATTTCTAATAATTTTTCATTTCTGTCTTCTTTGTACGGTGACCCTATATACAAATGATTGCTAATGAATACAATTTGGTGAGCTGAGTTTAAAACTGGGGTTAAAAGTCCCAGTTTGCCAGCTTACCAATACAAACATCATGAAAATCGGTTCCAAAACAAAGAAGTAGAACACTCCCTAAAATAAAACTGAATACGCATGCATCTCTGAGTTTTGGTTATTATATTACTAGCAATGGCAAGTCATCCAAGGACACTTAGAAACATGCAAGAGAAAATGGGTGAAACATTTGACAATAAAGTTCTTACTTGGAAAGGTGAATTAGAAAGGTTGAACATGGAAGAAAATTTTATCCGTGAAGTTCTTGTGAACCAGCAGAAGGCATCTGAAGAAAATGGCATGGATATTTCTACCATCAACTTCAACAAGGAATCCGTCATTGGCTGCAAAAACTACACAGATGAAATATACAGTGCTTGCAAATCAAGATTGCCTGTTTGTGAAAGCAATATCTACGATGAGGAAGATGTTCAAGAAATATTGAAATCTGGTTGTACAAAACCTGCTACTAGATACAGGTCAGTTAATTTCTATATAAAATATAATTTAACTACCAGGGTGTTCAGCACATTTAAGCCTCAGGTTACCATTATAGACTTATAATGGCACAGTGATAATAAGTTGCCTGTTGTCACTAATTGGTAATGTTGAACTGAGTTCAACTTTAATTGATGATAGTCGGATCATTGAACAAGATGTTTTTCATATGCCAAAAATCAGAAACTGCAACAGGTGCAGACTGGGACTTGCTAGCAACCAAATTGCTATGGAAAAGAGGCTTATTTTTAACTATTTAATAACTAATATTTTTGTTTTGTTAAGAGGATTAAATTATACCTGAAACTGAAAGCAATTTTCAACAATTATAATAAATTTATGTACTGTAATTGTGAAAAGTAACATATTTTAAAAACAACTTCATGTGACATAAAAAAAACCCAACAAAAAACCCCAACTGTGATAGGTACATTAATACACAAACCATGTAAAATATTGTTACCAGAAAGTTTTATATGCATTCTAAACTGTGAATAACGAAATACATGTATGTTCCTTTGTTTGTCGGAGTTATATAGCAGCAGGGCCATAGGAAGATATTTCAGGTTAGGGGGGGGGGGGGGTGGCTTGTCGACCGCCAAAGGTGCGAGAATGCTCTAGGGGATCTGGGGGCATGCCTCCCCAAAAAAATCCTGCATTTCCAGGTCAGTTTTACAACAAAATATTATGATCATAAACAAAAACTTGTTGCTTTGACATCAAATTTTTAGGGGAGCTCAGTCCCCCTACTTCCAGCGAATAGGGGGGCACCAGCCCCTGCACCCCCTGCTTCCTACAGCCATGTGTAGCAGTAAAAGGCTTTAACTTCCCATATTTCTATGTTTAAATTAATATTTCTTTTATAGAAATTGTTATAAGTTTTTTTGCAGAATTGTTGGGGATAACTGGGATTTGGAAATAAAGTCTCGTTGCCAAACAACTACAATAAACAATAAATCCCTCCACTATTTCCATTTGTATGCAGTGGCAGATAGAGTCTACCAACAGAATCTTAGCACAAAGAAACCACAAAAAGCTCTTGCTTCCCTGTCCATGGATGAATTCCTTCCAACTCCTGCAGTTCAAGAAGAGTTTGTAGGCGATTTGGTTGACATAATCTCACGCATCCTTGTCAGTTATTTGAAAGCATATAAACCTCTACAGAAAGCCATCACATACCACATTCCACACCCTCATACTAAGGACATGAATATGAAATCTGAATGGGTAAGATTTAAAGCAGTTTCCTGTCTTATACTTATCACATTGAATAATAATTAAAAATCATATTATCTTAATCTCTCCTCCATGGTGAATACATTGTTTTATGCTATATTTAAATTTATCACCATGACAAAATGAGGGTACAAAATGAGGGTTTTTGTAAAATTAATTAATTGAAATTAATTTAAAATTAATAACAATTTCTTATCTCTTACATAATTTCAATCATTACTTTTAGTGCCCTCTTGGACTAGAGTTTAAGAACTCCAATAAAGCAGCTGAAATGGCACAAATATGCACCACTATCCAAGAGAAGTATGTCCCAACTGTTAAGAAGGAAAACAAAGTCATTGAAAAGGTCATATTTGATGGAGATCAGTTAACTGAAGAAAGAGCCAGAAATGCTGGTTGGGCCAATATTCTGGCTGGGAATGACATGGAAAGATTGGAAGGACTGGAAACATCATTTGCAGACTGGCACTTGAAAAGAAATTTGTACCAAGTAAACACCTCTAATAATATTATTATAACTTAACCTTTCCCTACTAGAGTTCTTCCCTTGACGAGTAAAATCATCTGGCATTAGCCAGAGTAAAATAATAAAAGGCCACCACAGTACGGGAAGGGTTAAACCATTCCTGCTAATACCAGCCTCAACCAGCCACTTTGTATGAGGAATAAATTCATAAGCTGTATGTCATTGGCCTGAATAAAATAGAGGTTGTCTCATACAAATAATAGGTTACATAATGTACATAATTTTAAATAAAATATATAGAACAGAAATTTAGCTGAATTGCATGGTTCCATGCAGTATATTGTCCCATTAGACTTAATTGTCACATTTTTCTCTGTTAGATTTGCTACAACATTTATTTCAAATCTGATTCTTCTGCCCAAATTGGAACAATGTGCGCATCAATGAATAGGACGGGAAAATCCAATGCAAAAAAAGGCCCCGAGACAGATTACAATGCATTCAAGGATTTCTTTGATAGAGAAACAGAAGCACACATAATATCCAGGTGGGTGGTATTTGTGGGAATGGAATCGATGGAAAGTATGATAATTGGCCTGTAATACCATATTTGATTTCAATTGTAATCCTTGATCTTTGATTTGTTCAAAGAACAGTTTTATACCTATTTTCAGGACAGCTTATAATTAGTTAGATTTTTTTCAGTTTTAAATAGGGATTTATATCATATGGAACAAGTTACTTGCAGTGAAATCCAGCTGTGCTATGATGCTGGATATGCAGACACGTAACATGCTGGTCAGGGTTTTTTTATGCAATGGACTGATCTGGATTATTATGGGAGATGTAGGTCTGATATGACATATATAAAGTATAAGTATTAGAGTTTCATTGTTCTCAAAAAATATTTTACAGGTGATCCTACAGGAAGAATTATTCCACAAGATATTTTGAGTTGGGACAAGCCCAGAATCACTGATTGGTTGAAAAAGGAGACATATGCATTCTTGAATTTGG
This sequence comes from Paragorgia papillata, assembly GCA_035771165.1. Classification (NCBI taxonomy): domain Eukaryota; kingdom Metazoa; phylum Cnidaria; class Anthozoa; order Scleralcyonacea; family Coralliidae; genus Paragorgia; species Paragorgia papillata. The sequence continues at coordinate 1,265,995 of JAWNZC010000095.1, forward strand.
TGTTCATACAGACTGACATGCCTCAAAAAGTTGTGCAATTAGAGGATGAACATCGGAGTGGATTTGCCTGTCGGTAAACTGGCTGTGGAGTTGTATGCAAATTACACTCTGCTAGAGTCCGGTACTATTCGTACTAACAATCTTTCTTAAATTTATACATATAGCTTAATTAGCCTATTACTCCCCTGGACCAGCCCCAACTGGCTTCCCTCTGCACTAAAAAATTATCTGATGTTAGCCATAATAAAATAATCTGGTGTTAGCCAGATTAAGCAATAAAGGCTGTCTCAGGGAATAGGTTAAAATTATGAGGACTGAGGTGTGAAATGGTAACAAAATTACCAAACAAAAATAATTAGTGTAATGCATGAAAAATAATTGACAATAATTATTATACAGTACTTACCAAAATTAAATATTAAAATTTTTTAGACATGAAAAAAGTAACCATTTAAATCTAAGAACAGACAATGGTGGATGTGCAGATAGAGAGAGGTATGGTTATTACAAATGCCGTGCAACATGTGGACTGGTATTCACAACAAATGCAACAAGAACAAGGTACTTTTAACATCAGTGATTTTCAAACATCTAAACAACCATTTGTAATACAGTATTGTTTTTAACTATTTTGTATAGTAACCATCACATCTGTCTCTGCTCACCAAGACAGAATAAGTTTTATTATCTAACTTATTGACCTCCCATGTGCATTTAAATTGGCTGTAAAATTTCTTTTGAATTATACAGTATAAGTTAGAACAAGAGCCATTAATGAATTATGTCAATGTCTTCTATTATTTTATCATGTTTTTTCTTTCCCCTTGATGAGAAATTTGTCTGATTATCCAGGGTAAAATACTAAAGTATGCATGGTTCCCAAAGAAACCGTTCATTTTGGTAGGAGTTAAAGATATTTTTCATGTTTCCATTTGTAGACATGAAAAAACTCAGCACCATGGATTTATAACCCCACTTAATGTCAGTCAGACTGAGAAAATGAATGAAGACAACATTTGGAACTACCACACTTCAAGGCTTCAGCTTGGCTTATATTTCCTGAACATGGAGGATGCTATTAAACATGGTGATGGGTATCGCTTGTTGAGATGCTATAAATTTGCCTTACTATTGGAGTATAAATACAGGCACACTAAATATGCATACCTGTTACTCCACTTCTTCATTAAATTCTATGCTGTTCTATCTCAAGATGAAGCACACCGGTTACTCACCAACAGATTCATTAATTATGTTGGAGGACCTGGTAACAACATTCCATTAGATCTTCACATGGAACATTTAAACTTAATGCTTAAACAACTTACCCGAAACAGTGGAGGAAATCTAACAGAAAGGACAATTCAGAGAAATGCAAGGTCATTGTCTGTCATTCGACATATTATGGAAGGAGTTCATGAAGATTGCAACCAGAAAAGAGCCAGTGGCTGCCATGGTGCAAAATATCCCAAATCATCGGTAGAAATCATTGTGAATGATTTGATTGCTGGAAAGGTGTATGACCATCAAGCTGCAAGAAAGGGATACAACTCTTTTGAGAATTTCAAGAAGAACATCATCGACACTGATTACAGAGACTTCTTCAGCTGGGTGAGGAACACCATAAATCATTGGAAGGGAATTTATGAGGCACCACAGCATGAAGTTGAGGTGCCACAACATGAAGATAGAAACTGATGAATTATTGGGAAATGGATTTCCCAACAATTTAGTGTCCAATGAAAATCTTTCCATCATATTACGGTACTGATGTACATATTTATACAATATACTGTAAATATTGATTGAACTAAGGGTTAGTATAAGTATTAATAAGATATTTGGAACATTGTATATTGAGGTATATAATTCTAGTCATCATGATACATGTACTGTAATGTTTAAACTGTTGTTGGGGTGACAATGATTATGTTCTATAGATCACTGAGCCTGAGATTTCAATAATTTTTAAAAATTTTAAATTCAAGTTTAGAAGTACACATAAAGTTATTATATTATTTATAAGCAATTATACATGTACAACTGTAAATACAAACTTATTTGGTACTGTATTTTCTGGGTGATAACCTGCGGGTTATCTCTTAATTTTGCTAGGAAACATAATTAGTGTGGGTAATAGGGTGGTGCGGGTAATCTGTTGAATTCTTAAGATGATGCCATCAAGGATTCTACTTTCATCTTGCGATATTAGAGATTATTATCAAAATGCTATTATTAGCAGCTGTGGGTTATCCAACGGTGTGGGTAATAATACGCTGATTTATTTTTCCAAAAGTGACTTTTTTTGTTGCTGTGTGGGTTATATGCCATGCAGGTTATCACACCGAAAATAAGGTAGTTATTTTGTTGGTTTGGGAAGTGACTATGTGATCTTCACCATAAAGTTCCACTTATAACTTCTCACTGAAGGTACATTGTTATAGTAGTAAATGTATATCATAAATTATACGGATACAGTATACCCACTTAAAACATCTTACTAAGAATGTGCATAAACTGAGGTCTTATATATGGAATTCTATGGTACAGTACTAGTATGTCCATAATCATATGAAAAATATATTATACTAACATTGAAGCCACTCATCTGACAAGTGAGAAGTTGCATGATCTGATGATGCTTCACCCTCTTCTTCACAAAGTGACTGACTTGTGATTTCCATATTTCGCATTAAATCATTCATCCTGGACTCTGATGTTAAGGACATGATGTACAGGTCATCTGTAATTTCAATATCTTGAAATATTTCCTGCATCACCTCAAGAATGATTACCAACAACTTGACAGATGAAAATGGACAGTATTGCATCAAGTCATTTGCATTGTGTATGTGTTCAATATTGTCAACAATTTCTTGAATGGAACTATTATTAAGTCCATATAATTCCATTCCATTGCAGCTTAGCACAGAAAGTTTTGTTTGTGATTGCAAAGTCCCATGCAATTCTTTCATAGCATCTTCTAGACATGTTCTGTCCTCATCTGATACAGAACGCATTGAGGTACTGCAGCATTCCTCTTCTTTTGGTAAAACATCAAAAGGAAATAGGGGAATACTGCACAAATCTCCAGCACATTTACAGCTCATATGGCAAATATTACAGCAGGTATGTAGAGGATCGTTAAACTGAACATCTTTATCAAATGTGGATAGTAGACCCTTGCGTACACATGATTTTTGACTGGTCTTTATGGCTTCTTTGACTTGCTTATCACAGTTTCTCATGTGCTTGGGAAGATATGTGATTACATTGTAGGCACTAGAACCATCACGACCAGCTCTGCCAGCTTCTTGTAACTGACCAGTTAAAGATTTTGATGGCCCAAAGTGAACAATATATTTCACATCAGGGAAGTCAATTCCCATGCTAAGGGAAGATGAAGCAATGGCTACTCTTACACATCCATCTCCTTCAAATGAAGATGTTATTGAATCTTTCAGGCTTTGAGGGGTTTGGGAATAGTAAACACCAAGTAGACAGCGCTTGTGTACAGGAGACTGTCCACCAATATATAAACCAGAACTGCCAAGTTTCATCAATAGGTAGCTCAAGATTGATACAATGTCATTGACAACCTGGCAAAAAATTATTGGATAAGGTGTGTGTTCTTTATCTGTCTTGATCATTTCAACCAACCACTTAAAACAATCAAGACTTTTACTGGCCTGAACAACAGTGAAACGGATATTGTCCTTGTTTGGGCTGACAACAACTTCAAAATGGTTCCTTGAAATGCCAATAAATTTAGCCAGTCTTGTTCTCATTTCTTTACTTGCTGTTGCAGTAAGAGCTAGGACTGGAGTTCCAGTTGGTAAAAACGATCTCAGTTCTGATACCCAACCAAATGCTTCTCTAAAGGCTACCTGTCCTTTCTTGCTAGTCCCCCTAGATAAATTTGGAAGCAATTAATATACATATATACTGATTCAAAATTTAAAAGATAAACACGAATCATTTAATAGCCGGCCTGATATAGTGTTCGACTAAATAAAATATATAATAATTCTGTAGCACAGGCTAGAACATTGAAGAAAGGGACCGCCTGGATATAGATGTTTTATAAACGCAATAGTTTGAGAATTATTTCATAAAGTTTTAGAAATGTATATTTTATAAATATGCAGGTATAAAAGGCCGTTTAATATAAGATACATACCACGTCTCAACCGTATGAACTTCGTCCACAACTAAGACTTTAACTGTTCCCAGATTCCCGTTTTTTAACTTTCGGGTCCACTTTTCTGACAGCCATTGTTCAGCACTGCCATAAACAACTTGGGCTTTCGTAAACGCTTCGCCTTCAGTAGCCACCGTCTCCTCATCGAACGAAGGACCCAAGCAGACTGCTTCCACTCCACGCTTTCGCAATATCTCCACCTGCTTGACGCGGATATACTCCAACGGGCTGACAACAGCAACAACGAAATTCCTCACCGTGCCATGTTGAAGCCGATGAAGTTCAGAAAACACAAATGGCAGTATCTGATAGATAAGACTTTTACCAAAACCAGTGGGCAAAACAGCAAAGACATCTTGGCTGTCAACAGCGAGCTTTCGGATGCACGTCGTTTGTTCTGGTTTCAAAGACTCATAGCCGAAATGTGTCAATGAATTTAGCAAAGCGGTTTCGAAAAATCCTTCTATGGTTTGATTTTCCGACATAATAAATGAATGAATTGGTCACAGAAACGTACACGATAAACAGATTCGAGAAATGGCGACCTCACGGGTGACGGTGCACCGTGTGCACTCACGGTGCACCTTTGGGACAACCAATCAGAATCCTTACTTCAATTAGTCAGCCAATCAGAGTTCCCATCCATGAGATGGACGGATTCCCCATAGTTCTGTTAAGAGTTTCCTCAGGCCTTTATTTTTCTCGCCTTCTCGCTCGCCCGCACCTCTGCCCGCGCTGCCGGGTTTAGCGGAAGGCGGGAAGAAATAAAGGCCTGACATTCAGGTTAATGAAAACAAGACTATTATTATTATTATTATGACTTTATTTCTTGAGGGTAAATTTATACATTATTACAATTAAGTATTTTATATAATGGCCCTCATAGATAAAAATAACACATATTAGTAAAAATAAAAAGAAAAGAAAAATAATTTGTTTTAGTTTTTTTAGAATATTAGAAATAACCAGTATCAGAAATTACATATACACAAGTTACATATAGCAAATACATTTTACAATATGTTTACAGACATAACATGCAAATTGATCAAGGTGATCAACTTCGTAATTTAAATTTTTAAAGAATAATTTGATTTAGTTTTGAAAGAGGAGCATGAATAGTTATTGATTAACTTTAGATCGATTGGTAAAGAATTAAAAAGTGAGGCCCCACTGTAGGATAGTTTGGACTTTGCCAATTCTGAATTCAGTCGAAGATGACTGAGTATTTAAATTGTGTGCCTCATTAACAAATGTAAATAGTTTGCGGACTTCAATTGGTGTTGAAGAACGGAAAACATTAAAAATCATCTGTATTTTTCTCATTTTGATTAGATTATGGATTGGAATCCATTTAAGCATACGGAACAATACTACTGACGGGGTTGTTATACTTCCGTCTAAAGTTAATCGAGCTGCTCTTTTTTGGAGTTTAAGAAGTTGATCGAGTATTCATTTCGTGCACTTCCCCAAACCGTATTACAATATAATAAATGAGGATATATTAAAGCATAGTAAAATTGAATTATTGTATTGAGGGGTAAAGATTCACGAATCCGTTTGAACAAAAACAGCCGTGAATTAACAATTTTAAAGACTATTAATTTGGCTATCCCAGTCGTGGTGATTGTCAAGAGAAAGCAATTTGTTCTATCAAGCAATGTTTTGCAAATTATCTATTATTAAAGACAAACAATAGTTTAAACAAATTTTAATTGATCACATGCATTGTGAGATCCTTAACAACTAACACCACGGTAAAAAAGGTAAAGGTTTGTGGTGACACCTGACCACGTTTACATTTTACTTCTTAAATATTATTATAATGACGTCGTGTTACAACTGTCAATTTCTCACTTCTATTAGAATTTGTCAGCATATGCGAGCAAACATTTAAATAATTAATCTAATAGCACAAATGTCTTTGTTTTCTTTTTTAACGAGCTGTTATGAATTCGTAACAATTAATGTCATTCATTTTTCAACGACTTTATTGGATATTTACATAAAATTACTTTAAAAATACCCAAACGGAAAAAGCGCGAACGGGACTCGAGGACCCATGCGAGGCGCCTTCCCGTTGTAATTAAAAATAAAAAATCTCTCGTAAAAGTTGTGCATGTAAGGCATGTGTTACAACCTACGGCTATTATTAAAGAACAGCCAAAAGATGGTGAACTGCCGAGATTTTATGCCACAACTATTTCACGATTGAGTTAGACTGATAGCCAGCCGCCGACGAGCTCATCTCGTTCTCACTCCTGAGAGTAGCGTCTGAATTCAATAGGCGATAATGCCGTCCAGGACGTCACTCACCTCGCTACCAAGAAACCTGGTAGTGAATCTGATTGGTTGACATGTTTCTAATTTGGGATAATTATAGAATATAACAAACAGTCTGAATTCCTTCCATCTTATACGACATACCAATATACGGCGGCTGGTTTTCAGACTACAGAATACTCTCAACTTGGTAGCTATTTAACTCATTCCTGTCCGAGGGCTTCCCCAGAGGTGAATAAAATCGTCTGGCGTTAGCCAGAATAAAATACTAAAGACCAATTCGGACAGGAAAGAGTTGGAGAGATCGTTTATAACTCATTCCTGTCCGAGGGCTTCCCCAGAGGTGAATAAAATCGTCTGGCGTTAGCCAGAATAAAATACTAAAGACCAATTCGGACAGGAAAGAGTTAATGCAGGGCTGTGATATTTTGGAACCCGATGGCCCCGATGCCTATGGATTTTAATGTTGACGACTTTTGAATAGTTCCGAGGGGAAAAGCGGTGAGTATATCAAGCGGCATTGCATATTGCGCGCGGCATCTTGTCAGTAGTGGAACAAGATGCCTATTAATTTCAAAACTACTCATTGTTAAAATATATTTTGTACGTATGTTATCAGATGTTGAATAAGCTTTCATTCGATGTATAGTTCAAGTTTCTCCGTTATGTGAAACTTGTTAAAATGTCAAAAATGTGCGAACCGTTCTTCGAAATAATATTATACAAATAGACAGGAAATTGACTTCTCATAAGTGTTAATAATACAGAATTTTAGATTTTTTTTTAAATACTTAACGCGCAACATCGAGATATATATAAAACAGAAGCTATTGAAAAATGCTATTTGGGGTAGAAATTCCTAGTTTCTAGCTAAATGGAAAATATTTTTTAAATGGGGAATCGTCTTCCATTTGATTCATTGCGTGAATGTGCTTATAATTAATAAATTTATGAAATCAGTAATATTGTTGATGACTTCGAATGCACCATGATCTTACCATTATGAAGCTTTTGAAACGTTTGCGGCTTTCTAGCCAAAACAGAAATTATTTAACCCTTTCAATCCATCGGGGACGCGTAAAATCGCCTGGTGTAGGCCAGAGTATAAAAAAAATATTAAAGCCATAGCGGTCAAAGTAAGTGGCCGGCCTACGACTAGAATGGTTTGCCGTTAATAATATAGCCAGAGTGAAATATTAAAATACAGAATAAAAGTGGATTTTAGCGTGCAGAACTTTTACACTGTAATAATTCGAAGTCAACCATACATTCACGCAATGAATCAATTGGCAGACGTTTCCCCATTTTAAAAATATTTTCCTTTTAGCTAAAAACTAGAAATTTCTACACCAAATAGCATTTTTCAATAGCTTCTGTTTGATATATATTTCGCGATGTTGCGCGTTAAGTATTTAAAAAAAATCGAAAATTCTACAAGTTTCACATGACGGGGAAACTTGAACTATGTATGGAATGAAAACTTATTCAACATCTAATAACATACGTACAATTGATATATTAATGATGGATAAGATAAGAGACGGTGAACCTATTAATATGAATTTAGTAGTAGATCATGTGACAAGTGAATTATGTGTACAAATAGAAGAACTATCGGGTCATGTGCAGTGTTTTTTGAATGAGTATTTGACTGAAATTGAACTTATCGAAGACATTCAATTAGATATAAAAAAGCTTGTGATTGGAAAGATCGAAAAAGTGGTAAAAAAGAAAGTGCTTTTGTTGTTAAAGAAAAGAGAGGAGAAAAGAAATAAAGAAGCAGAAGAAGTGAACATTTGGGAGATTTGGACCTGAAAAAAAAATGGAAGAAAAACAAGAAAAACTGATTAATTTAAATGAACTATTAAAAGATAAAAAATTTAGATTTAAATAAATGGTATAAAGAAGAAGAAGAATTATAAAAACTTGTAAAGATGTAAAAATATGTGTGCATTTATCATTAAGAGCTAAGAATGTACGTGAAGATTTTAATTGGTTACGATATATTGGATTTTTAAAAGAAAAAATTGAAAAAAAAATGTGATCGTTTAAAAGAATTGACTTATTATGCAGACTTGCTTATAAAGAATATCGTGAATTATTAAACAGTGAAGAAAATGTATGTGAAAATGTTCAATATATGTTGCAAATAAATAAAATAGTTGATGAAGCACAGCGAGTTTTGGATGAAAAGTTGAAGGAAGCTAGTATTCAGCATGAAATTGGTTTGTATTTATCTGCAATTTTGAAAGAAGAAGTACGAAAAGTCGTATTTATAAACATACAACGTTTCAAACAATCAGAATTAGATTATATGCAGAAGCATATCGAACGTGCTTTGGGTAGTCTTCATTTTCAAGAAAAATTTAAATAATGGAAAAGTGGATAAAGAATGGAAAAATGAATTTTAATTTTAACTATAGTGATAAAAATGTTAATGAAAGAACATTTATTGATTTTAATGAAATATCGAGTTTATTGGAACAAAGTCCAGATTCACGTATTAAAGTTACGGATGTAAAAAAATATTTTTTCAATAATTGTGAGGATATGGTTTTTTTTTGAGATGTACGGAATTTGGAATTTGGTAAACCAGTATAGATACTATCGAACATTAGTTAGAAATATTCCAAAAAAAATAGATCATGATTTTACTAAGGATATTGGAATGTATACCTATACAGAAGATTGGAGAAAAAAAAATAGAAAATGTATAATATTTTAATTGAATTAAAACACCATACATGTACTTTTTAAAAAAAAAAAAAATGTATAAATATAAAAAAAATTTCTCTATATAATAAAGTGTTTTAAAAAATAAAATCATTTCTTTTTTGTTAAAAAAAAATGGCTGAGAAAAATGATGAAAAAGAGTTTTTAACTATGCTTGAAGAAAGAAATAGAGATCCACATAGTGAAGAAAGAAATTTTGTTGAATTTAATGAGGTATCAGATATATTGTGGGGAAGTTGGGGAGTGGCTAAAATTACTCATGTGAAAAAAGATTATTTTCATTTTCATGAAGATGTGGTTTATTTCGAGATAAAAGGAGTTTTTCAAGAGGGATCAGCGATAACGAGATATTATTGGACATTAGTTAAACGTTTTAGATTTCTAAAAAACAAACGAAAAAAAAGACGTGATTTTTCTATGTGTATTGGAATGTATACAAGAAGAGAAGATTGGGCAAAAGATAATTATGATGGAATAATGAGAAAATAAACTAAAAATGTTTTTTTTTGTCCAGAACTTTGATCGGGAAACTGATTGGGAAAGTTGGGTGTCTCATGGCCGAAGAATGTGGGAAAAACAACAGCGGAGAGCTGACGAAGCAGGCTGTATGAGGTGTGGGTTATGCGGGCTGAGACATCTGTATCCAGTTGATGGAAAACCCTGGCGTAAAGACGAGTCAAAGCAACCAATGATAAAACCAGAAATACTCAATTATCCCACTAGACACGATTATCCTGATTCAGACGATAGTGAATTTATTCCTAATAATTATTCTATTGAAGAATTGAATGCAGACATTACATCTATGGAAGAAAGTGAAGAATTTAAAACTGATTTGTTTAAAATTAATGAGAAGAGAAAAATGAATAAAGACAAAGAAGATTGAACTAACAGTTTTTTTAATTAATTAATTAATTAATTAATTTATAGTTCATAATGTGATACAGTGTAAGATTTGTTACATATATTAATAATAAAATGATAAGGAAATGGAAAATTGTTGAATGGAAAGTTCTAAATAAAATTAAAAAAATAAATTATTTGTTTAAAAATTTCACAAGATCTGCTGCATTTCCATTCCATACTAATATGTTGGGTTTGTCAGTCGTTACTACGCATTCAAGACCTTTAGATTCTATTGTTGTCCACCAGAGGGAACTTTTCTTTTAAAAAAAAAAATTAAAGACGTGTAAATTTCCTTTTGTTTTTTTTTATTGCATTAATGTCAACGTAAAAACGAACAAATTCGCTACGTACTTCGGGGTGAACTTGATAAACAGTAGATAGAAACGCGTCAAGCGTAACCGATGTATCCCATACATCACACCACATCAATTTACTCTCGAAGTTATCGCTTGTAATTTTTATTTTTCTATCCACCTTTTTTGCAGCTTCGTATTTTCCCGTTCGGTTTTTCTTCGATGTGTCATCCTCATCGGACGGAAAGAATCCCGCGTAATCAATAGTGAAACTGAAATCGCCTGCTTTATCTTTTGGCCAAGTACGCATATATTTCACTAATCCGTTGATAAAACCCAGTTTTCCATTATTTAGAGAGAACGGCTCATTTTTTAGTAGTCCCTTATTTTTTTCCAAATAACTTTTCCATGCCCTTTCGCTGATCTCGCGCATCATTACGTTATGTTCTTTATCAGCCATATCAAATCTCACCTCATTTTCGTTAGTTGTTTTAGCCATTTTTATTTTTTTGGGTACTGATTTTTTATTAAACCCTCTATATATATAATATATTTTGTTTCCAAATATTGGTATTTTTTATTTTTTTTTTTAAAAAAGGTATTAAAAGAGAGAAACTTTTAAAAAAAAATTTTTAATACACGTTTAATACATGCGTAAAGGAAAGTATGTTGAAGGAGGAAAAAATAAAAATAAGAAATGCTTTAATTTTAAAAAGTATTTTGATGAATGTTTACACATTACAGAATTTTAATCATGGAGCAATTGGTCTTTTGTATTGGATGTTTGGTTTATTAAATCATTATAAAGGACATTGTATTTACTCTATCGAAAGGGGAAATAAACAAGGAGATAATGATGATGATGATGATTGGGTACCCTTTTATACAATGGTGTTGTTTTTGAAAAAGAAGAAGAAGAAGAAGAATGGTTACACCCTTACATAGTCATACGTACAGGAACTATGGATTTTCTGTTACCCTATATAATCAGTAAGGGACAATGCGGAATAGTTTATTCTGAACAATCGGATGAAAGAAAAATTATGTTACAATTTAACTCAGATTATTGTTGTTCTGTATTACCTGTAAATGATAAAATTAAATATTATTTTAGGATTAAACCTTCAAATAATACGAAGAATGATGATTTTCATTTAATTGGAAGTATAAATGACGTAACAGATGAAATGTATGCTCCTGTAGCGTTGCATAAATGCAACGTATAGCAATGCGTTTTTATCGATATGTTTTTTTATATATTCAATTTCCCCATATCTTTTTTATCATTGTTGGAATTATGATGCGAATTATATAATGCTATTTGATGATTTAAAAGATACTTTTTGGATTAATACTGATTTAATTTATAATTTAGCAGTGATTTTTTCAATGTTTTGCGATAAGCATAATCCAAACGGTGTATTAGCAAGCGATATTAGCGCTAAATATAATATGGATTTATTCGATATATATATCCGCGATCATTTACAATTCGATCTTAATTTTGATTTTTATAGTATCGAAAATGCTTTTGTGTATAGAACAAATGATATATGTAGATTCAAAAATTGTAGACAAGAAGTAAATCATCTAAGAAAATTTAATTATACGTTGTCTAAACTAAATAATGAAAAAAAAATGGAAAAAATTAAACAAATAATCCCAATAGCAACATTATGTAATAGTCTGATTATTCATCAAAAAACTATTTTAAGTACGAAAAAAAAAATTTGTTTTGTAGAAATAATTAATGAAGAACTAACAGAAATTAGAATTAGATATGTAGAGTACGTATATTCGAATATAAATGTATTAGCTGAATTAAATTTGAACAGTAACAATCTGTGAATTTGAAAAAAAAAAAAAAATGAGAATTTTTTTTTATTATATTTTTATGCAATTTCCTATTTGTCAACGATTTTTTAAAGAATGTATAAATTTTTTATGTAAAATTAATAATTTTTCCGAAAAATATATTGTTGAATGTGTAAATTTTTATAATGATTCTTTAACCTTATTTGGGTTAAAATAATTTTTTTTACCAAAAAATGCTATAGATGGAAGTATTTTTTTGAGTAAACTTCACTTCGGTTATTCAGCGAAAGATGGAATTGTATTTGAGAGAGTACACGCAATACGAGCATTCACTAGTAAAGTATCCCGATTTATCACAAAAAATCGTAGCATTGAAAAAAATAAATGAAAAAGCAGTACTAGCTAAAGTCTACCCAACTAGTAAGCAATGTTTGAAATTTTTGGTGAACAGCGAAATGGAATTGGATATGGATATCATTCCAGAATTGATTAATGCCCTCAACGTCAACAACACAAATGCAACAAGTGATTGGTCATCTCAAATATTTGTGGTTGTTTCCGAATATATGAATTTCAAGAAAGATCTTATGCGTCTTGTGTTACGCAATAATGATTTTGGTTCGGGCGAACTTGTTGTTCAAAAGAAAGCGGTTATTCTTCCCGAGGAAGATTTAAAGTTTAATGAAGAAGCAGAGGAGAATGCAGATATAACCTACAACGAATTCAATTCGCCGGAGCTAGACCGATGGGATGATAAATGGGGAAATTTTTCGTTTAAAAAATCAGATAATTTGGGTGTAATTGCAAAGCAGTTGGGAAATTGTTATCATGCTGTGAAAGGAACAACTAAAAAAAGAAAAAATAGAAATGAAACAACTGTGGAAAAGAAGAAGAAGAAGAAGCAGTTAGAAACCGTTGAAACATCTCCATCGCTTGTTGTTGAGTGTGAGTTAGATTTTAATAAAATCGAAAAAGGGAAAAAAAACCAAATAAATGATGCAGCTTTAGTTGAGTTATTATATTATTTTAGTTCGGGTAAATTAAGTTTAGAAGATTGTATTTGTCGTCACAATGATAATATAAATGCAAGCTTAAAAGATGAGGATAAATTTGATTTTGTTAGTATGTTAATTTCTGGTGAAGTGGAAGATATTAGAGCGTTAATTGAGAAAATGTAATTTTTTGTTGTAGGAAAAAATGAGAAAAAAAAAAAAGACAGTTTTCAGAAGAATTCATAAGAAAAGCTGCAAGATTATTGAAAGGAGAAACATTAGAAAAAAACATTTAGAGAAATATAAGCAACATAGAAGTATTAAAAAATATATAAACGATTAAATATTAATAATGTAAGTGAAAAAAATGAACAATGGTGTATTGATTTAGCAGAAAATAAAGATTTATCAGGACATAATAAACAATTTCGTTATTGGTTGGTTTGTATTGATGTTTATTCAAGATATGTATGGGTTGAACTTTTAAAGAAAAAAACTGCCAAAAATACAGCAAATAAATTTGAAAATATTTTGAAAAAAGAAGACTCGCCTACAAAAATACAATGTGATGAGGGTACAGAATTTCAATTAATTCGTAAAGAATTGAGTAAAAAATATGGATTTTCTGTTTTTCACACTTACAATCGTGAAATTAAAGCCTCTCATGTTGAGAGAGTAATTTAAACTTTAAAAAAAATGGTAAGACGTGTTTTAACATTAACTGGAGAATTTAATTATCATAGTTATTTACACATAATTGTTGAAAGATACAATAAATCACCGCATTCAAGTTTGAATGGATTGACACCGTATGACGTATATCGTGGAAACAAAAAAAAAATAAAATAAAAAATATAATGCTGCGTAAAATGATTTCACCCATTACTTTCATAAAGAATGTCTTAAAAGAGGGAACTGTTGTACGAATTGCGGGAGTAAAAAACAATATTTTTGAAAAAAGTAGTTTACGTGGTTGGAGTGATGAAAAATTTAAAATAAATAAAGTATTTGTTACCGATCCAATTACGTACGAATTAAAAGATTTTAATAACGAAAAAATAACTGGAATATTTTATTTGGAAGAATTACAGAAAATATGAATTTACAAATTTTAAGTAATACTGTAAAAGAAGGAAGAACTAATTACACGAATGAATTTGAGATGAAATTATTTAAACCCATCGATGGATTAAATCAAGAAGTATATTTTGAAGTTACATCCATTTCTTACCCTTCGACAACAAAAAACATAGCCGATGATGAATGTTGGTTTGCGTTAGATATACAATACCGTAATTTTAGACGGATTGAGCCAGTGGGGTATTATAAAGATTGTTCTTTACAATTATTATTGGATAAAAATATCATTGAACAAGGAATTTATAGTTTAGAAAAATTAATAAATTATATAAATAATGCTGTAAATGAATATGATATTTTTTTTATACTCGATAATAATGGAAAAGTAAAAATAACCGCGAATGTATACGTTGAATATTGGCTAAAACAGGTGTTTGATAACGCAATAGAAAGTGATGATGGTACAAAACTTGATATTTTTCATTTATCAAAAGCGTCAATAAATAAAGAAAATCAAAAAAAAAAATTTTTTATCGATATTGAATTGAAATTTTCTAAAAAATTAGCATTTATGTTGGGTTTTTCGGAAACAACACTTTATTTTAATCAAAATACGGATCAAAAGAAACTTGATAGTACACATAATACAGTTATTGCTAATTATTTACCGGATATTTCTGATGGATTGGATAAAATATTTGTTTATTGTGAAGAATTAGAAAGAAGTTTTATTGGTGATACGTCATCAGAATAATTAACTACAATTCCAATTCGTTGGAGTGAGCAAGGAAAGGGAAATGGGGAATTAATCGTTTATTCGCCTCCCTCAGTTAAAAGAAAATTTAAAAAAATGAAAATAAATTCATTACATATAGTATTAAAAGACAGCGTGGGAAAAAAAATTCCATTTGATTCAGGTACTGTTAGTATTGAGGGATTAATTCATTATGCTTAAGGTAAAATTAAAAGAGAGAGGGAGTATTTTATGTATTGAAAATTATGAACTTACACATTCTTTTTTAAAACCAGAAACGTATAACAATAACAATGTATTGTGGAATTTAAATTTTATTGAATGTAAAGGAATAAAAGGAAATTTTCGTTTATTATTTTCAAGAAAAATTGATTTTTCAGGATTTAAAAAAAATTTAGAAGAAAAAAACCCAAAAAATTTAAAAATTGTAAATACAAAGGATTCTCATTTAACACGTACAAACCCAAACGCTTCTAGTCAATTTTTTTTATTTGCAAAACGTTTATTATTATTTGTTAATGAAAAAAATTTTTATGGAATGAATAATAATAATAAAAGAAAATTACCTTTTTTTTTATTATCGAATTTAAAAGATGCTAAAGAAAAAATTCAGTTTTTTATTGCATACGAAAACAAATCTTACAATTTAAAAGATGAAGAAATTACATTTTATTTAAGTTTATATAAAGATGAAAACTGAACATTACGTTTTTGAATTGGTAAAAGAATGATCTGAATTTTTAAAAAAAAAAATAATAAAATATGGCTGAAAAAACAGGAAAATTAACTGGAAAATTAACTGAAAAGGATTATATCGAATTAATGAATGGAACAAGAAATGGAGGAAATTATCAATCAGGACATTTTATAATTTCAAAAAGTAGTTCAACTAAAGAAGGAATTTTATTGAATGGTCAAGTGGGTTTACCGAAAAATATGGCTGAAGATCACGATAAAAAATTAATAAAAAAAAAGAAAAAGATCAAGAACACCAATTGATCCTGCACTCTTACGTTTAACACGTTAAAAAAACAACCATTATTTATTTAAAAAAATAATGTTTGTAATTCATTTAAAATAAAATGTTTTTTATAAAAAAAATCATTACTTGTTTGTTTCTGGTTGTTGTTTAACTAAAGAATTTTTTTGGTAAAAATAAAAAAAAAAAAAAGTAAAATATTTGAAAAAAAGAGGAAGAATCGAAGAAGAATAAGAATAAGAAGTGGAAAAAAAGTACAAAAAGGAGGTGCTTTTGGAGCAGCTTTAGCACTTGGAATGTTTCTTCCTCAGCTATTAAGCACTACAGGAAAAATTTTAAAAATTAACGTTTAAAAAAAAATTAAAAAAAAATTAAATCAAATCCGTTTAATGAACTTTTTTTGGAAACACGTTTACTTGAAATTTTTGCGAATCCAAAAGATAAATTTTCTGAGGTATAGTCTTTCACTCACAATGGAAATAGTATTGGGTTAATGAAAACAAGTGAAGCTGAATTTGCAGCGGATGTTAGTATTACTAACGATGCAGGGGTACTATCAACTGCAAACGCAAATCTTGTTCCTGCACCTCTTATTTTACGAACATTATGGAAAACAAAAGAATTATTGTTGAATGAGAATTTAGTTACACCTGCTGATAATTTTTCTTATTATGCTTCATATCTTAAATTTTTAATACGCGAATCACCATCGCAATATAAAGATTCCCCTGAGACAAATTGTTGTTATCTCGATACAGCAGGCGAAATGGAAACTCAATTGGGTAACAATGTAGGAATGAGAAACAGGCATACACTTCTAAATAATACTACAGCTCATATAATTGATCTTGATGACTTACCCTGTTTCAGTGGTGAAGGCGGTGATCAATTTCTTCCAAGTGCTTTTAAAGTTGAAATAAGATTATCAAGAGCTGCAAATCGAGTCATATGCAAACAAGCAGATCACGGTGATTTACCCATAAATACTGGTAAAATTGGTTTGGAAAATTTTAAGTTGAAAATTCCGTTTTTTAAACCAAAAGATCAATTAACAGATGCATTAAATACATCGTTTGTGACGAATCAAAAAGAAGTTAAATATTATACTAGTACATTACGTACAGTGACAGAGACTATTCCAGTTGGTAGAAGAAGTTTAATTGTAAATGATATACTTAATGGAAGTTGTCCCGTACGTTTATTTATGATGTATGTGCGTCAAAATAATTTCAACGGTACATCTCTATCTAATGCGTTTAGATTTCAATTGGAAAGTATTTCAAATATTAATATTTCAGTAAATAATGTTAGTGTAGCAACTGTAACAAATTCAATACAAGCCTACCGGTTATTACGTAAAGTGCTTAATAAAAGATTTTCAGAAATGCCTATAACTTATGACGATTTTATTCACGGTTATGCAATTTTCGGATTCGATCTAACATCAAATAATGATACTCATCTAAAAGTATTACCCAATCGACCCAGCGGTGTAGTTAATGCACATGTTGAATTTTCAGCTAATACAGCTGCTGGAGTATAATGTTGTTTATTGGTGAATTTCGTAACGAGATAAACGTCGGCGTTTCGTCACCAGCTCGTTTATTGTACAATATTTGATGGAGAAGGAAGAGGAAAAAAAAAATTTAGTTATTACGGTATTTAATAACGAAATGTATATTCGACTCGACAATAAATATTTGATGAAAAAAGAAGAAAATAAAAAATAATAAAAAAAAACAAAGATGAAGAAGAAAAAACAATAAAAAAAATTTACCCTTTATATTATTATTACGCGACATGTAATCCTGTACTTTCTTCGTACGTGTAGAAGAGGAAAAAGTACTGTGTGGTAAAGAAGAATGGGGAAAGAAAAAAAAAGTAAAAAAAAACAATCGACAAAAACAAAAATTGTTGATCCAAATAACCATTTAAACAAAGAACATATTGTTATTTATCCACTTATTCCAAAATTTAGTTAAAAAACAATGGAGAAGGAAAAAGAAGAAATTTCTGAGTTTGAATCTGATGGTGATGAAGAAGAAGAAAAAAAAACGAAAAATCTGAGGAAATTTCCGAATTTGAATCTTCATCTGATGATGATAATGACGAAGAAGAAGAAGAAGAAGAAGAAGAAGAAGAAAGTATGAATGAAGAATACAGTAGTAATAGTGATGCAGATAATGAGGATGAGGAAGACGAAACAAAAATATTAAAAACTATTATGTTATATAATCAGATTAAAAAAAAAAAAAGAAAAAATATTTTTTTTACCGCAAATTAATAAATTTCTTAAATCAAATATGAGGAAAAAACATACTTTATATAATAAATCTTTACAAAAAAAAATTATTACGTTATCAAAAAATATTGTAAATAAAAAAATTCCAATAAAATGTTCACGCGAATATAAATATATTCTTAAAAAAATAGCATGTAATAGAGTCGATTCATTTGATCTTAAGTTAATGATATGTGAAGATCACTGTTTAGCTGGTGTTCTAGAAAAAGCTTGTAATTATATTACTGCAATTAAAAAAAATGGTGAAGAGACTACAATTGGTTGATTCAGTTAAATTAAATGAAATGTTTGAACATATAAAAGCTGCTGGTGATGAAAAAAGATTTTTACAAGGAATAAAAAATCCAGATGAACTTGAACTTAATGAAAAAAAAAAGGATTTAGAAAATCTCGTTACAGATGGCCAGAAACAACGTGTTGGTGAAAGTATGGTGCAATTTTAAAAAAAAATTATTACAAACGTAAAATTGATACTGAAAAAAAAAATGAAGTAAAAGCAGAGGAAGAGCCGGGTGGAAGTGGAACTATAAATGTAAATGAAATAAAAATAAATTATTTTTTTAAAAAAAAAGGAATGACTGAAGAAAATATAAAAATGGGTGCAGTAAATATTAATAGAGCAGATTTAATATATGATTTATCACATAATGCTGCTAAACAAACATCTTTTAATTTGTCAGCGAATCAACATGAAGCAGCATTAAAATATTTAAGAAAAAAAAAAGATATGCCAGCAAGTTTTATTCGGAATAATTTATTAAAAAAATATATAAAGGCTATGAGAAACCTTCTTCTGATAAATCTTCTGACGATTATGATCTGGATAATCTTTTTAATGAAGACGAAGAAGTAAAGAAAAAAAACAAAAAAAAACACTACCACCACTAACTCCAAGCCCATTTAAATTGGAAAAATATAATCGCGTCAAAATACGTGGTAGAAAACAATGAATTGTAAAGATTTATGTTTTTTAAATCGTTTTCTTTTTACAAATGAGATTAATGAAATTGCTGTCAATAATTATTTTTTAAAAAAAATTTTCTTGGGTACATTTGCTGCCAATCAATTTCCAACAATTATTAAGGGGAAAAAAATGGATGTTGTTGGATATGGAATACCGATGAAAGTCATGAAGAGGGTCGACATTGGGTTGCAGTATGGTTGGATAATAATAAAATGTATTTTTTTGATAGTTTTGCAAAATCTGTAAATTTTTATAAAAGAAATTATTGGAAAGAATATGCAAAAACAAATAATTTTATTTTTATATATTGTCAAAAAAAATCTTTACAATCAATAATTACTTATACTTGTGGATATTGGTGTTTATTATATTTGTATAATAAAAGTAGAAATAAGATTGAAAATAATAATAACTGGAAAATAAAAAATGTAAAATATAAACGTAAAATAAATAATGATTTAATTTTAAAGAAAAAAATAGATTCAAAGTATGGAAAAATTATTGATAAAATTATATTTAAAAAATGTTGTAAAAAAAAGGAAACTGAACAAAAATGTTGTAATTTTTATAAATCTTTTCTTAAAAAATAAATATTTTTTTGCTACTCTTCTTTACAAATAATTTTAATATTTTTACTAATATTTTTACTATTTACACGTATCCCGCTGCATTTTACACATTTTTTAAAAAAATTTTTAACACTAAAAAGGTTTTTTTCCGTCTATTTTTTCTTTTTTTATACATTTACCAAACTGAACCTAAAGAAAAATGTGTGTCACGACGTGAATGTCTATTTTTTTATCTTTTATATTTTTTTCCAACACCTCCACCTTTGTTTTTTTTATAATTTCTATTGTATTTTACAGAATTAAAAAGTCGTTGATTTTTATAGAATTGCGGATTCCTCCTCGTGAAACCACTACCTCGCTGAGTAGCTCTTTTATGTATCTTACTTAACCACCAAACACCAGCATTAGCTAAACGCTCAATTCCAAATAATCCTCCTTTTTGTTGCGGCATTTTTTTATTTTTTTTAACATATATTCATCATTCCTCTTCTACCCATCAATCCTCTTCTAAGCTTGGGGTCAACATACGTAGCGGTTCCACCACTTTGCTTTCTTTTTTTATAACGTCTTTTTTTTCCAAAATGTTTTTTAGTTATTTTTCCTATTTTAGCAAAATCACTAAAAAATAAGCCCCCACGTTGGTTGTTTTTTTTCCTTTTTACACTAGCACCACCACCTAGCTTTTTTTTCCTTTTTACACTAGCACCACCACCTAGTCCTAGTAAACCTAAGATTGGACCCAGCAGACCAGCCATTCTTTCTTTCTTCTTCCACGTTCGTAACGCAAAAGTAGAAAAAACTATTTTTTCTTTATTTATATAGTAAAAAAGACAAATTCGTTTTATTTTTTTTTTAAATATTTTTTATTTTTGTTTTTTTATACATTATAAATTAAAGTACTTTCACCTGGAAAAATATTAGTTCGAAGTCGCGAATTTTCATAACTATTTGTACAATTATCAAATAACAAATACCCATATGGGTTTTGATTAACATGCTCCAATACACTATCGAATACTTTTCTCTTTATTTTTTTATTATCACAAATAGTATACATATTTCGTACATCTGCAATATTTTTAAATATTACATGATATTGGCTATTAATACGTGAATTTCGTAATTTTCCATCGCCGTACATTAAATTTTGACATATAAAAATTACACTTATATTTTTATGATGCGCATCACGTGACGCATAATTATTTAATTTATCCAAATTCTCTTTCGAAGACGTGATAATAGTCATAAGATCGTCTAAAATTATTAAAGTATTATCGATTAAATTCGTTTGTAATTCATCAGCTGTTGGAATTCCTTTGTTACAATCAATAAAATTAAGTTTTATTTGTTTTTCTTTAATAATCTTTTCTATAGTTTGATATATTTGTTGTTGTGCCGTGTAGAGATAAATAATTTTATTAATTTTTGGTTCAATCATCACTTGGACCGCATAATGTTAACATAAAAGGATGTTGAAATGGTATTACAGCGCTGTTTAGTTTAGCCAGTATTTTCTAAAAAACCATACGGAAAAGTATAGAAATTATCTTTAACAACACGTTTATTAAAAGTAAATGTAAATATTTTAGTTTCGTCTTGTACAAAAACATGATTTAATTTATCCCTTGTTATTTTATCATTGTATGTAATTGTAATTTTTTCAACACATTTAGATAACGATTCAAAATTTAATAACTTTTTTACATTCGTATTAGTTAAACAAAAACCTTTAATATGAATAACTTCTTTAATTTTATCATTGTCATCATCGTCTTTTTCGGTTAAATTAGTTCGATAAGAATAAGATTTTGGACCAGTAGAACAAAATTGGGTAATCCATTCATTCTCTTTTAACTCATTTGTTAATTCTCCTAAATAATTTCCTGTTTCAATACCGCCTTCGTTATTTTTTTTAACATAAAAAACAGAATCCGTATCAAAATATAAAACACGTTCACCTAATTTATCAATTAAATCAAATAATTTCAAACGAGCATTGGCTGTTACAAAA
The DNA here is from genome assembly GCA_035771165.1 of Paragorgia papillata. Lineage (NCBI taxonomy): Eukaryota > Metazoa > Cnidaria > Anthozoa > Scleralcyonacea > Coralliidae > Paragorgia > Paragorgia papillata. Next base: position 1,287,880 of record JAWNZC010000095.1, read on the forward strand.
CAGGCAATAATTACATTCCCCGTTTTTAACGGGGCTGTTGTTTCATCTGTTTTCATATAAGTAACTCGTAAAATTTCACCATTAACAAAATCAATACCCGTTAATTTTACATTGGGATCGTTCGCTAATTTTAATAATTCGTCTTATTCGGTTAAAAAATCAACTTTTGTATTATTCTCATTTTGAGCAAATTTTCCCCAAAGCGCATTTAATATTTGTTTAGCTGTACTACGCAATCCTGGATTGTAACAAATCTTATTTTTATCGAGTAAAATACCTTCATTTTCATAATAATTTTTGATATACTCGTCTACTTTACTTTCAATTAATACTTTATTAGCATCGTAACATTCGTTTGGATAACCCGATGCTTCTTGTTTAATTTTTAAAAAACAATTTACATAATCTTGAAATATTTTTTCTTGTCGAGAAAAATCATAAATTTCAAAAAATTTTATCATTCGATACCCTTTTTCAATAGCTTTATTTATTTCAATACTTGTCCACGTCCCCAGTATACTTCGTTCGTTTTCATTATGCAAACAACGAGTTAATTGCGTAGAATCAGCGCATGAATAGCATATAAGGGAAATAATAATTTCCATTTATACGCGAAGGTAATACAGGAAAATATAAATCTTGAGGAGGTAAAATACGACATTTCACTAAACCAAATATTTTAGATAGATTTTTATTTTCACATTCATCTTTAATGTACACTGTTGGATGACCAACGGGAAATTTATTACTTTTTTGAACAAATGGGTATAAAGAGGTAAAGTCAATGTAAACATTTTTTTCACTTTCATCGATATTCCTAAACAAACAAACAGGTGACGTTCTACCACCGTAAAGCGCATCACGTGGTTCTAAGGGAATATGTTCGTAAAAATTTATTTTTTTCTCATCTAAATCATTTTTACTAATTTTATTTTCCTCTAAAAAATCACATTCCCATTTTTCTACAACTTTGAAGCCATTTTTTTCTAATTGATATGAAAATTTTTTAGTAGCTGAATAAAGATTACAAAATTTCTCATTATTTATCTTATTAATCTCATACGGATAAAAACATTTGGGGCATCCATGATAGAAACATCCATGAAATTGATAAACTGTATTGTTACTACTACAATAGCCGTCAACATAACGGTTTAAAACTCTTTTTTCACCATTTTGTGAACATTTATACTCTAATTCTCCATTACATTGTGTTTCATTGATTTGTTCTAACCAAATTAACGCCGTGAGGCTCTGCTTGACTTTACCCCTGTATCCGGTTGCTGGAATAATTCCCACACATTTTTCCCTTAAAAAATTTAAACGAAATACTTTCAATGCGAGACTTGCAATTGTAATACATGTTGTATCGTAAAAAGGAGATATACCACTTGTTTCGTATATCAAAGAGGAAAACTTTAAACACCCTTTTCTTAAAATAGTTACATCAGAAGCGCAATAATAATACATTCCTTCTTTAAATACGTAATGATTTTCTTTCTCCTTTTCCAAATACCATTTTTCAAATTTTTCTTTTTTTTTTCTCCATATTTTCTACATCAAAATATTTACGATCAACAATACGTCCGACGTAATCTAAATCGTAAAAACGATACGGGTGAAAACCCTTACACTCGTCATCGAGACCCATTGCTTCGGGTATTTTTGATAGTGACATATGTAAAAATGAAAAACAATCAAAAAAAGAAATATTTTTATGGGTAATTTTCAACATCATCACTTTATTCCCGTTCATAATTGATTCAGGATAAATTTTCTTTTCTTCCAATAAAAATTTAAAAATAAAAATCGTATCGAATCGACCACCATTATGCGCTTACCAAACAGAATTTTCTTGTAATAAAATAAATTCACATAATTCTTTTACAACGTTATCTCCCTCAAAAATAAATTCACGTTTTCCGCAACAATCAAAAATGTTTTGTTGTTCATCTGAATTTTTTCAAATTCAATATTCTCACATTTTTTACATACTTTTTGAACTATACAATAATAGGGAATCATTAATTTATTTTCATCATTACGTGTTTCAAAATCAAAAAAAATAAATTTATTATCTTTAAATTTTGTTTTTTCTTTTTCTTTTGATAATACACTCATGTAGCAGTAATGACTTTTATCTTTATAATCATTGCAATGAAAACAGAACGATTTTTGACAATTGTGCATTTTCACATTTTTTTTGGAAAAAAAACAAAAACGAGGTACTATTTTTCCACAAGTATTACAATAAAAATAATATTGACACGGGGTTAATCTCTCATAATTGGATTGTTTTGGTTTAAAAATTCTATTGGTAAGATGACTTGAAAAACATTGTTCGTTAAAAAATAAAATGTTACAATTAGAACATTCAATCTTTAGCTCACGCTGACATTTAGTTTGTCTAAAACATCTTTGACATGTTAAATTACTATTACACATATGATTATCTTTATGTTCAAAATGTCTGAAATAACTCATACATTTAACACAAAAGGATGAAGGGTTAAGTTTAGAAAATTTACACATGTTTAAAACAACGTCATAATGATTATTATTTAACCATAATCAAACAACATTATTTGTTAATTTTATTAAATTACCGTTTTCATCCGTACGAGAATCATAAATAATACAATCATCAAACTTATCAGAATATACTACCAAATCAACACCCTGAACTTTAAGAAATTTCTCATAAACATTACGAAAATTATTTGTTTTCACCTCTCCTTCAGGAATTCCGCACTGTTGATAAATATTACGAATTTCATCGACAGTATAAAGATCGTCTACTCCCTTATGAGGAGTTCTTTCCATTTTTATATATTTATCATCTTTTTTTAAATACGAAATTCCGACTAATAAACTAACTACAAAACAACAATTTTTAATAACACGATTTAACCTATCACATATTACATAAAAAACACCCAATCGATAATTACGATTATATTTTTCAATGTTTTTATTTACACCTCCCCCATCATCATTAGTAGTATTACCTAATTTTCTATAAATATGTTTTTTTCTTAAATTCTTATTTTTTTTCTTATTTCTACTAAAATTTTGCGAATAGGGAAATGTTTGTATAACTACATTCGTTTCCCATCCGTTAGCTATTAAAAATGTATTACTTTGCTTCATCTTTTCAAAAATATTCAATAAAAATTCAACATTAAAATGTTTTAACGGAAGTACAATAGTAGAGAAATATGTTTTCGGAGCATGACTAAAAATAAATCTAACATAATCATTTTCTGACGTAGTAGATGCTCTAGCCACATTAAGTAAATACGAAAACACAATTCTTAATGATTGAATAAAAGCAATAAAATTAATATTTGCTTTTCTAGAAATTGAAATATTTAATGTTTTCTGTTTCATTTTAAAACGGTCTTTGTACGACTCATTTAAAATACTTGCATTAAAATCCTCTTCATTTTCTATATCTTCCTTTTTTCCTTTTTTCTTTCTTTCTTCAAGTAGTTTACTCAATTCGTTAATTTCTTCATCCGTATATTGATTAGTCATTTTATTTAATTTTTTTTCTCCTTCTTCTTTTTCTTCTTTTTCTTCTATTTTTTTATCATCACCATCAACACGATCAATAACTATATTATCTGAATCTTGTACAGATATACATGTCAATGTAAATAAAGGGTTATCTTTTGCAAAAAAACTCCCCATTTTTAAAAAAAACAAACAACTAAAAAACAAAAAATATAAAGAAAAAATAAAACAAACAAAAATTAGTTGGTAGAATAAGTTTCAAGCTAAATTAACCTCTAAATTTTTTGTTTTAAAAAATGGTTACTGTTCATATAGAAGTTTATTTAAAAAATTTTAAAAATGAAACTTACATCGGATACGAAATTGAAGATAATGACGAAAATATTTTGTTTTCCTCTTTTATTCTAAGCGACGCACTACAAGAATTTGAAAAAGACGATAAAATATTATTTATAACAAATTTTGAATTAAACGAAAGACTTAAGGACATGCGAGAAAAAATTACACATATTCCCGCTGATATTTTATACAAAATTACATGTTTATTAAATTTTATTAAAAAAAACGAAAAAAATAAGAAATAGATGGGAATAAGAACAATACATTAAAAACGTTTTTAAAAAAATGGTAAAAACAAAAAATTTAAGAAGAAAAAATCCTAGAAAAAGAGGGTATAATCGAGGTGGAAGAAGAATGTCTACAATTTCACAAAGCGTTCGTGAATCTCGTCAATGTAAAAGTAAAACAATAAAAAAAGCAAGATGTCGTAAAAGAACAGCACATACACGTAAATGTTGGATACATTTAGCAAAAGAGGATAAGTTACGTATTAAAAAATCAGGAATTAGAAACGCTGGTGAAGGATTATATAGTTGGAAAAAATCCTTCAAACGTGATGAAGATATCGGCTTATATTCAGGGCATCAAACAAATATAAAAGAATTGGATAAAAAATACGGAAAACGTACCATTGCACAATACTCAATATGTGACGGAGTTGACGATTGTGTCAATGCTTTTATTGCATTTTCATATGCAAATGACGCAACAGGTTCAAAATTTAGAAATAATTCTGATTTTATGGAAAAAACACGAACAGTTCCTCATTTTAAATTACGTGCAACTAAAAGTATAAAACCACATCGTGAAATATTCGCTTCTTACGGTCCAGATTACTGGCCGAGGGGGTACTTTAGATAAAAAAAAAACCCAAAAATGGTAAATAAAAAACGTCAAAGAGGGGGTACTTTCAAAGGAGGAAAAAGACAAAGAGGGCGAAGTCAAAAAGGAGGAAAAAAAACAAAACAATTTTTTAAATCAGCAGTTTTATGTGATTTTGTAAAAATAAAAAATTTACTTAAAAACAAAATAATTAATGCGAAAAAAACATTAATTAATGCAAAAAATAATATATTTAAAAAAAATCAGGCTGGAGGAATTGTAAATTACCGTAGAAATTATCCTGAAAAATATTATGTATATTAAATAAATAAAAAACAACAAACACTTAAAAATTTACTTTTTTTATTCTTTTTTTTTACATGTATTCATCAGAATAAACTATACAAATTTCATAATCTACATAGGGTTTCAGAGCATCACCATATTTTACATTTCCCAGAATTTTATATTCATCTTCAAATAAAACAGATTGAACCAATGCAAGATCTTCATCATGTTGTAATTTATATTTTAAATCGATAAATTCAATCGATTTTGAAAACAGCCCTTCTTTTTCATTTAATTTTATTAGTTGTCCTTTAGTCTTTATACCATCTTGTGCAACATATGAACCCATAAAAGCAAATGGAGCTTGGTTAGATGGATCTTTCAATAAATGAGGTTAAAAAATGTTTTTTTTTACTTGCATTACAGAAAAAGTTATAGCATCTTCATACTCGGGTTTACAATTTTTTTTAATATCAATTTTAATACTATGAATAATTTTTTTCTTATTCCATTCGTTTTCATCAAAATCTAGTGTTAAAGAAACATCTGAAAAGCTGGGTGGCGGGTCAGCAAAATAGGGATTATATATCGAGAGGGTTCCATCTTGTGCAACAATCTCTGTTCTAATAACACCTCTTTTCCACGGGCATTCCTTAAAATTATAAACTCCATTTACTAATTTTGAGATAATGGGTGTAAAAGAAGTTAATTCCAAATGCCAAAAACGATATTTTTTAAAAATAATTTTTTTTTCATCCATAAATATTCAAAATTTTTACGGATTCAGGAATCTTACAAATTTTTTCATAAACTCTCGCTGCAAAAAGAAGAACCTCGTAGAAGGCACAATGACAATTTGGTTTTACATGTTGTCTACATCTCTTTATATCCTTAGTAAATATATATCCTTATATCCTTAAAAATTAAAATACCTTAGTAATTTCTCGTATTTTTCTACATTAAAATGTTCTAAATTTATAGCGGGAATACAAAATTCTTTACACAAACTAGATTCAATATCTCCCCCTTTATAACCAATTAAAACATTCTTCGTTTTTTCCATTTTTTCTTTAAAATATGTAAAAAATTCTAATTGACTAAGATAATATTTGTTTTTTCTATAATTGTATAATTTTAAACCATGAATTGAAAATTGTTTTCTCACACACGCTTTATTTCTTCCATCCAAATATCGATACGGATTTTCACCAAAAAGATCCTCAGCAAAACAATGAATTAAATCATGTCTTTTTGTTTCCATATTAAAAATAGAAACTTCACGAAAATAACGTTTTCCGTTAATTTGATAACATTCACAATCCATAATATGTGTTACATTTTTCAAAAATTTTTCCCCTTTTTCTTTAAATAAATCCTCATGATCGTTGATTTCATTAAATTGACTGTCATACACAGTATACATTTTACCAACTTAATAATATACAAGAAAATGTTACTCGACTGTGATTGGTTGGTTTCAGTGCATTTAATCCCAAACAGCAGTGCAACAATCTGTAACAACAGTGCAAAAATCTGTAACAAACTCATCTGATTGGCTGAAAAAGAGAAACTAGCCAATCACAATGAAGCAAAATTTCCTCCAAAAATCAAAATACAAAGTTTTTTAACTTTTTGGTAAACAAAAAAATATGGCGGGTTTTAGCGGTGACCAGAGATTTGCAAATGCTGAACCGTCTTTGATACAGGAGCTACAAAATAATGCCAAAAACAAAAATACAGCTATAAGCACTGGTTTCTGGGTCAATGTTTTTAAGAGCTGGGCAGAACAACGCGGATATTCAGGGGAAATTGAGAAGTACGAAGTGAGCGAGTTGGACACGGCACTTCAACAATTTTACGCCGAAGTAAGAAACAAGGACGGGGATGACTACGAACCGGACAGTCTTCGCGTAATGATTGCAGCTCTCGACCGCTATCTAAAGGAGCATAATTTTAAAACCTCCTTAATTCGTGACAGAGAATTCAGCTTGTCCAAACAAGTCCTCGAAGGTAAAGCAAGACGACTTCGCAAAGAGGGGAAAGGAAAGCGTCAAAACAAGGCAAGAAGTTTGTCCGAGGAAGACGAAGAGGAGCTGTGGAGAGTTGGCAAACTAGGGAACAAAACACCAGAAAGCCTAGTGAATACAATTTGGTGGACACTCACCCAGTCCTTCGGTTTACGTGGCCGCCAAGAACACCACAGTATGGCTGTCGACGACTTCTCGCTTCGCAAAGACGACAACGGTCGTGAATATGTCGAATTCGCTGAAGGCCTGACCAAAACGAGAGGCGGAGGATTATCGAAGAAATCCCGGGATTTTTCACCAAAAATGTTTGCCACTGGAGGAGAAAGATGCCCTGTCTCGCTGTTTAAAGAGTACTTGTCGCGCGCCGACCAAATCATTTACGAACCACAGGCTCCTTTTACCTTTCCATCAACTACAAATCCAAGGACGAAGTTTGGTATAAAGCACAACCGATGGGTACGAATCGTATCAATGAAATGATGAAGCGAATCGTTGCTGGCACTTCTCTGGAAAGTAGCAGCAAGAAATTGACAAACCACAGCGCTTGGAAGACCCTTGTCAACAAGTTAAAAAAATGCAACGTTGAACGGTCCTCCATTGTTAAGGTTACTGGCCATCGAAACCTACAGTCCCTTGACGACTACGACGAAGGAGATGAAGTTGAGCAACGAGATCTCTCTACAAAAATATCTTGTCGAAGCAATTCCAGCAACGTGCAATCTGTATTGACCGCAGCGTCTAACATCGTCTGCCAACAGCAACAAAGTTCTGCCTCGACTAGTTCTACATTAAGTCGTCCGTATGGACTTAACGTCTCTCAACAAGATACAAGTCAAACAAATATGGCCTTTAACAACTCGTGTTTCAACAGTGCAATGGTCAGACAAGAAAGCCAACATCAGATGTTTAATTCAAACACTTTCCATAACTGCCAAGTTAGCTTTACTGTCATATCGAAGCCGTCTGATGATGTACAAGCTCAAGGACAAAAGCGGCGTCGCACTTACAGCGATTCCGACTAACTGATGAACTATTTGAACTGGATATTTTCGTTTTTGAGTGTTATAAATCCAAGTTGTTTAATGTTTTGACTGTACGATACTAGTTACTTCCATTGCTCGTTTGAAATGAACAACTGTTGTAAATATTTTAAGACGCATGTCGCGTGACTTTGTGTAAACCAATTAAAACACGACCGGAAGATCAAGTTTTCTTGATCACCGGATGTTCGTCTTATAATTGTCTCGCACATTTTCTTGTATATTATTAATAAGTAATAGCATGGTTTCTTGTGCAATTTGGAAAAAACATGCACTCGTGAGTTTTTCAAAGACTTCAAATAGCACTCGTCCTTCGGACTCGTGCTATTTTGATAGTCTTTGAAAAACTCACTTGTGCACGTTTTTTCCAAATTGCACTCGAAACCATACTATTACCTATACAAAACAAATTTAAAATTTTTTTTATTTATATACATTTTTTTTTATCTAAAAAAACTTATATAAGGTAAAATAAACCCAACAGAAAAAATAAATAAAAAAATGGAAACAATGGTTGGATTTCATATGGATTCAAAAAAAAATAGTTACGCGTTACTACGGGGATATTTAACAAATCTAAGAGACTCCATTTTAGTTGATGAAACATTGGGAGAAAACTATAACAAAGAAAAAAATCACACAACCTACCTAAAATGGTGGTATTACAGGATCATGAGTTACATTCATCGTGCAGCAACTATAGAAGGACGTCTTATGAAATTACTTTTACAAATTACCAATGATAACAAAGAAGAAAAAGAAGAAATATCCGATATTTTGAAAGTATTAACAAAAGCAATTAATATTTTCAGAAAACAAAGACTTCAAATCGCTGTAGAAGAATCATTAGATAACGGAATAATAACATGTGTAATTATGATAAAACACGCAATTCACAAATTGGAAAAAATTGTACAGTGTCAACCCTTGAAATCAAATGTACATTTACTGGATAAACACATGGTTACTTGGAAAGATTGTCTCTCATATTAACTCAATAATATTTGTTTAAAATATTCGTAATTCTCTTCACAAATTATTCTTTTGTGATATATACACTTCAGTTTCTGCTGTATCTCTTCATATACTTTTTGATAATTATTAATACAATTGTATTTTATAAAATCTTTATTAAATCGTCTACAAACTTCTTCATTATTAGTCTTTAGGTTATCCAACACAATAGGAAGAAACGTCTCGATCATCTCCTTAGGGGTAATACAACACCCACATATCTTTTTCCATATTTTCTTTATCTCTTCATTAATCACTTCAATATAAACTGTTCTTAATATTTCTGTACAAACGGTTATGTCATCATCATCATCATCATCATCATCATTAATTAATTTTTTCAATCCCTTTTATAATAAAAAAATATTTAATTTTTTCCCTTTTACCATATTAGGTTAAGATTTTTTGCTATATAGTAATATTGTAATTGTGTCTCTAGTCATTTTTCCTCCTTTCATCATGAATAAAAGGAAAAGGGAAAATAATAATGATATATATAATAAAAAAGTAAAACCAAACAATAAAGATGATATAAAAACAACACAAAAAGATGATGAAGAAGTAAATAATACAACAGAAGAAGAAGAGGAAGAAGTAAATATTAATTGGATATGGATTTTCACAATGATACCAGCATTCCGTAAATTTTCTAACCGTTACTTTGGATATATGTACTGGTGCCTTGGACTTTTACATCTATATCAAGGTGGATTTATAAAATTAATTCAAAGATATGAACCGGATACAGAAACATATCCTGAACGTGATAAAGGACCATACCCATTCTGGTTATTCAACAAAACTCCAAATAACATGTATACATTTGAAGAGGACTTTTTTCCTTATATAACTATATCGAACGGGTTAAATTACTTTTTAACACCAGATATGACTTTTTTTTGCGATAATAATAATAATAAATGGTCTGTAAAATTTGATAAACAATTCCAGGAATTCATACTGTATCATGATAATAGATTCCTTCATTCTTTTTTTCCAAAAAAATCACTTATTAACGAATATTATTTTGAAATGCTTACATGTAATTTTGAACATTTTGAAAACGAAAAAATTCCACAAAATTGGTATAATATTATTGTGTGTAAAACACTATCCAAACCTCCATTAATGACTACACCCTTTACAACATGTTTATACAAAGGTGATTGTTTAGAAGAAAAAACATTCAACATATTTTCATTATTATCAAAGTTTATTAAAAACGAAGATAAATTGAAAGTTTGTTTTTTTCTATTTTCCATAGCGCCAAATCTTCTTTATCAAACCGTTACATGTTTCGAACAAAAATGTGATATTGAAGAAGTATACAATATCGTATTATGTTATTTATGTTACTGTAGCGCTCACAACCCGACCGGAGTATTACGACGAAATCGAAAATATTTATTCGATTGTAGAAATATGTTACATCATGTTCTTGTTTTACAGGGAAACCCGATATGTTGTAGATTTAAAAATTGTCGACAAAACGGAACACAAGTTGAAACACAGAATGGTTATGAAATATACGAATTTAATGACCTATCTGACAGTGAAATAGAAAACGAAAAAAAATCAAAAATAATTTACACACGAGAACCTCAAACTATTCATCATTGCGCTGATCATAATGAGAGTGTTGATGATGATACCCTAGAATTTTTTACTCTTGATAGTCAGAGTTATATTCGAATCCAAAAGGGTAATTACGAACAAATTTTCAATTGTGTTAATACACTCATTAAAAGATTATCACAAACAAGTATTCTCCAATTAAAAGATGATTTAAAAAAATTTACATTTACAAAAAAAACCAAAACATTTATTAATTAATTAATTTTTTATTTACTTTTATCATTGTAACATATTATTCAGCTTATTAAATGTAGATATATAAATTTTTCTATTTTCAAAAACAAACATGTTCTTTTGTAATAATTCTAATTCTGTACATAAATTCTTGTGTTGTTCAAATGTTTTTATTTTACAAACTAAATCATTATTTAATATAGCAAATAAAGTTTTTCCTATACGATCATTTCCATCTGAAAACGGATGAATATACTCCAATGCAAAATATACACGGGTTATAATTAATTTGCTTAAAGAATTATTAATATAAAATTCATCTAATAATCTCATATATTCTTCAATATATTCAGGTAGAGGAGCATAATGGTTTCCTACAATTCTCATAAAATTTGAATATTTCCCACCATTTTTCATACAATATTTATGTATATATCATTTTTTTTTTGGGAATAAAAATTATTGGTAGCATTACTCAATTTCCCACAAGAATACCAAAAACAATCACCCTCCTCTTCCATTCTAACTACTTCATGAGCAAATATTTTAATTTTCAAATGAAACGATAATTCATCTTTTTTCATTTGTTTTCAAAAAATTCAACAATAATAATACGTTATTATTGAAAAAAACGAAAGAACTGTTACAAATAAACAATCTTTTTTAATATTTTCTCTCTTTCTTCTTCTTTTAATTTCACGCTCCAAATATTCAGTATCTTTTAAATCATTCACTGTCAAGTTCACAAGAAACTTTATCTGTTCTTCTGTTAACTTTCCAGAGCGAAGTAAAATTAGTGAATAAAAAGATATAATTCTTCCCTCGTTGTAGATCCCCAGCGAGCGATAAATTTGTTGTAACCCCTCAAACGTATAAATTTCTTCTAACTGCTCAGACGTGAAATTCTTCTCTAATACTTGTTTTTCAAGTAATAGTTGCTTCGAAATTACGTCTTCTAAAAAACCGTTTTTGTATACAATTCCATCGTCATTATGCTGCGTAGTAATAACTTCCATCATTTTTTTTTTATCTACTTTTTTCAAATCGCTTCTATATCTATTCTCCATTAACTCAATATCATCTAAAGCTTCTTTTATACTAGCCTGTTTATCTAATTTTTTTTTTTATTATAAAAAGACGTCTCAATTCTCTAAATCTATTCTCGGCTGCTACAGTAATATCGCTGTTCGTTTTTGTATAAATAGGGAATTCGCATGTTTTCACTTGTTGTTTTTTTAACAATAATTTTCTAATTTTTTTTTTTTTTTCTTTCTTTCCTACTTCACGCCCACCCTCTTCTTCTTCTTCTTCTTCTTCTTCGTCTTCATTCGCTTCGTACAAAGATTTTAATAAATTAATATTTTTTCCTCCTCTGTGTTCTTTATCTAATTTAAATTCCGTATAAATTGAGTCACTTCCTATCGGATTAATTGTTTTATTTGGAATATAACTATAAGTCTCAGTACAAGATGGCGGATGTATGGGATGAGGGAATAAACTTTGTTGTTGTTCAATTGAGGAAGGAGATTCTGATGGTGACGAACTCATATCTAGATCGTTAATAAGATTATTAAAATTCGTTAAATTTACTTGTTTCCCCTCCTCATTATACTGCTGTTGACAGAAAATCTCCTCAAATCGCTCTTGCTCTTCCCGTACAGCTTTCTCGTTCTCTACTCGTTGTCGTTCTTGTTCTACAGCTTTCTCGTTCTCTACTCGTTGTCGTTCTTGTTCTTGTTCTACAGCTATCTCGTTCTCTACTCGTTGTCGCTCTTGTTGTTCTTCTTGACGTATACAGTCTTCTTGCCTTTCTCGATCTTCATCAATTCTTTTCCTTTCAACTACTAATAAAAATATATATATATACGCTCGTTCGCTACTATTTACAATTTTTTAAAAAACTCATTTTTTTACCTTCGGCTAAATCTTTTGCGTCGTAGTCTGCTAAGAGTAAGACAAGTTTATCGTAGGAATTTTTTGCTTCAATTTTTACCTCCATCGCGTTACAAGATTAATGATAAACTAAATAAAAATCATTTTTTCATTTTTTTTTATTAAACAATGATATTCCATATATGGTGATGTTTTAAATTATTTTTTTCAAAAAAAATCTTACTTTTTTAACAGAGTATCGTTACTAGGTAATAAAATAACAAACAAACGCTATAAAAAAACCTTTCTCCATATATGTTTGTAACCCAGACCGTCCTTGTACTTATTTTCTTTCTAGATCTTTCTTATCTTTCAACATTTTTAAGCATCTGTTACTAAGCTATAAAATAATAAACAAACGCTAAAAACAACATATTAAAATGGATAATATTTTAAAGGAAGCAAAGAAACATCTCAACAAGAAAGAACTAATCGAAGCAACAAATAGTTCTTACTGGCTTCTTGATTACCTACAAGACACTACAAAAAAATTATGGGAATACGGTGTAGATAAACCATTGACATCTAATTGCTGTTTACGATACTGTACGCGTGATGCTGAACTTTGCTGTTTTTGTTTCGATGACTGTACTGAAGATGAAGTTTGTTTGTTTCCAGTATGTCATCAATGCGCCAAGAACATAGTAAAATAAAAGTCTGAAAAAGAAGTAGCAACTTTTATTTTGGAAAAAGGATCATTGGTTGTGCGAACAGAAATCCATAAACTATTCTATAAACCCGAAAATATTCCAAACATTGACGAAACAATCAGATACAAACATTTAAATGAATGCTTTAAAAAACTAAATCCATTTTCTAATTCAATCAATACTCTCTTACTTCCCTTGGAACGGGATATTTGGTGTTCAAAGTCAAATACTTAGAAAATATAATACTTAAAAATAGATACTTACAAATGATGTAAAAATAGAATACTTAAAATTAGCTCTTTTTTGGAGTAAACAACATTCCAATCATACCAATCATTAACCTTTAGACTTGGAAAAAAATATAATACTTGGAAATAGATACTTAGAATGGCGTAAACAACATTCCAATGATCAAAAATAGAATACTTGGAAAAAATATAATACTTGGAAATAGATACTTAGAATGACGTAAACAACATTCCAATGATCAAAAATAGAATACTTAGAAATAGATCATTTTTGAGAAAACAACATTCCAATCATACCAATCATTAACCTTTAGACTTGGAAAAAATATAATACTTGGAAATAGATACTTAGAATGGCGTAAACAACATTCCAATGATCAAAAATAGAATACTTAGAAATAGATCATTTTTGAGTAAACAACATTCCAATCTTATTGACTTGGAAAATTACTTAAAGCGCTTTTTTGAGTAAACATCATCATTAACCTTAGACTGTTCATTATAAAATAAAATGGAGGACTACAACGATTATATTGTCTACTACAACGAACTATGGGAGAGCGATACTACAGTCAGAGAAGACTGGGTAGTGAAGGATGAGAATACTACAACAGATGGTTGGTGGATCATGAAGATAACAAAGAACAGAACAATTAAAAAGATTCGGTGTAGCAGAGATGCACGAAACTTTAAGGAGATCTACTTTCTTCTTTCCGAAGTTTGGGAGGTGAAAAAACCAACAAAGAACCCAGAAGAAAAAAATCAAGAACAATAAACAAACATGATTTCAACAAATAAACTGTTTATAGTTTTAGTTTTATTTGTTTTATATATATTTTTTACATTACTTTTATTTTTATATCTCTTAGAAGAACTTCAACACACTCGATATGGTGAAATGTTTTTTTACTATCCTAATTAAATGTCATTTCTACAACTAAATCATTTGTTCATTGTTGTTGTTATTTTTTAATTCAATTGTTTGTTAAACTCATCCGTTCATGGTTTCTTTTCCTTGTCAACCCTCACGCTTGACCTGTCCTTGGGCACCGTCACGGTTGATCCATCCTTTAAATGAACCACAGTTTTTTTTTCATAATCACAATAGCAACATCCTCCTCCTCCTCCTCCTTCGTGCTTTACTTTTTCTTCAAACTTTTTCTTCACTTCATCAGCACGATGTGTCTGGACATAACACAAAAACAAACAAAGAATGATAACTGCACCATACATATATTTCCACATATTCTCTTGAAGTATTTCAAAGAAACACGCGAGCAAGACAAGAAACATAATGAAGCAAAAACAAAAAACAAATTGCGCTTTTATATTCTTACTTCATTCCAAAAAAGCACTAATAAATAAATAAAATAGGCTTAAAAAAGCTAAACGATAATAAAAAAATCCGCTAATAAATTAAAAATCGACTTAAAAAAACTGACGTTAATTACATAATAAATTCCAAATAAGGTCATAAAAGGTTATAAAAGGTAAAAAAAGCATAAAAAAATAACAATTAAGATAAGGTAGCCAGTTTTTTTATTATCCGCTCACACACAAAATGGAGACTATCGAAGCATCATTTAACAAAGTGAAATGTTTAATTTGTAGCGATAAATTTAAAAAACTTCCACCAGGAAGAGTATTCTTATGGCGTGACGTATATCAAGATCATCTAGCCAGATTGACAAATGAAACCTACAGCGCATACCCGCGGTTCAAATATGTTACATATTTTCCGAACGAGAATGAACTAGAAGAATGGTTTGCTACAGAGAAAATACCAGCTTCAGCTGATTACGTAACAATATACCAACCGGATAGAGTTATACTATTTACAATATTCCCCTATGTTGAACACTTCATTACGCTAGCAACAAGAATCTGTCTTCAATGGATCGCTATAGTCTCACAAGAGGAAAATGCCAGACTAGACTACCGACTATCAATACAAACTGAATGTAGTTTTTTAATTGAACTTTCATTAGAAATGATTGTCATATCGAAATGTAATGTAATTCTAAAGAATATAATATCAATTTCATGTAAACATAAAAACAAACATAACTATGAAAGGATTATCAACAAAAGAAGAAATAAAAGGAAAAGAGAACTAGAAAATATAAACCATGAACAAATAGAAGATGTGTAAGGTATGTAAAAAAAATATTACCCTTTCTTCTTGTTCTCTTTTTGTTTTTTCTTCACACTCTTCAAATAAATAACGCATCGCTTCAGGATTATTATTAAAATATTCAGCAAACGACTCACAAATTCTTCTCTTATTCTCCATCGCAATCTCCAGCTCGGTTGCTGCCATTTTTAAAGTATAAATTTTCTTATCATTTATCTCTCTTTTTTATACTCTCTTCTCAATAAAATTTTTTTCTTTTTAGATGGAAAATTGTACTAGCTGCTCAAGATTAATGGATCGTGAAAATATATATTGTTACTTTACATGTCACGAATGCAATGTTAATGTATTTTTTTGTGAATTTTGTTCACTCTATTGTCGTAAAAGAGTTAAAGTTAAAGTCTTTAAATGTTGTGAATGTATTAAAAGACAAGAACGTTGGTGGAAACGTAATAATCTGTGCTTGTAACAAAATCAATAAAATTATTTTTTTTTACCTTTCAATAATGTCTCAGTTCAATTTTTACCTTTCAATATGTCTCAGTTCAATTTTAACATTGCAACAAAAACTGGAAAAAAATTTTTATTTTAAAATGAAAAAAATTTCCATATATGGTAAATCAGTACCAGAAACAAGCATTTTTTCGACGATGAATTAGCCAATATACAAAACCAAAAACAAACATCCAAAACAATATCCAAAATAATAGAGGAAGTATACGTAACCACAGCATCTTCCTTTTTGTCAACGTTTTCCAAAATCAAATTTATGCAACAAAAAACTGGAGAAAAATTTTTATTTTAAAATGAAAAAATTTCATATATGGCAATCTCTTCAAAAAAATAAAATTATTTTCTCTCTTTTTTTTGGGGTAAAAAACTATAAGTTAAACAAAATTTTATTTTAAAATTTCCTAATCTCTTCAAAAAATTAAAATTATTTTCTCTCTTTTTTTTTTTTTGGGTAAAAAAAATATATGTATGCAATAATTATATAGTTTTTTCATTTTTATTTTGTACTTCTATCTGTACACATACAGTTACTACTTCTATACATAAAAAAATTTTAAAACAAAAATGTTTTTTTCTCTAAAAAAAAATTCAAGAAAAAATCATTTTTTTATTCTATACACAAATACAAAAAAATCCCCAACCCACCCCGAACACAAACCACACCCATGAATTAATTAAAAAATAAAGTAGCCAACACCCACTTTCTAACACCCTCCGTCCAATTTAATTTATTCCTACTTTCACCTGATTGGTTGAAAAATAAAATACTGCAACCTGATTGGTTAACGACTAGTTACCAGTCTCCAACACACACAAAAAAATTATATTATTAATAACACTACTAAGATGTAGGTAATTGGACTGACACTGGGGTTATATAATGTAATCGTAGATGAATAAAAATTTGCAAAGAATGCGGTATATGGCCTTAGGCCAAAAAGCGCATCTTGCTGTATTTTTTGTTAACTTGCGAAGGCAACGACGGTTGAAGGCGCAGTGTAAATATGATACGGGAGTAAGTTAAACAATTATAAGAAAGGATTAAAGATACGTAAGTAATATTCAGTATATATAGTACATGGGACATAACCCTCGACAATTGTTTCGACCTTCTCGTGGTCTCTTCAGGAGGGATTTGGGTTTGGCAGTTGATGTAATTATGTTGGAAAATAAACAATAAACAGCATAGAACGAGGCTAATAAATATAAATAAAAGTGTGTGCTTACCGAAGTTGTTGTTATTTCTTGACAACCAACGCGTCGTGCCTTCATTTTGCAAGAGCACTGTAGTCCTCAAGTCTTGTTCTCTTGTTGGTAGTCATATGAGTTAGTGATCAGTTATTCAGTCAGACATGTAATGAGATCGGTTGGTTGTTCGTTATTATGTCATTGGTTTTCTATAGTGGATGATGTATGGTGTCGTTAGAGGTTAGTTGGGGGTAACCCAGGATCACTGTAGATAGAATTTGTGGGGATGGGTGTAGGATAGAACAATTTGAGTCAACTTTGTCTCAGTTGATGAACTGTATTCTGTGTTGTAGTTATTGAGTATTGTTTGTTATATAATTGTCATCTTGTAGTTTAGCACGAATAAGAGAATCTTTAAGATTCGTATTTCTTTGATATGCTACAATTGGTACTTCTGGTTAGAGAATGCTCAATGTAGGATCTTGTTCTATTGTGGGCCAATGCTTTCGTAATATTTGTTTAATGTATGTTGTATTGTTGTTGTATGGAATGGAAAATATAAGGCTTTTGTTGTCAGTGTTGTGTTGTTCCTTGTTTAGTAGTTCCAGTACTTGTGTATGTTGTTTGGCCTGTTGAAAAGCAGGCTGCCGGTATAGTTTCTTGTTTCTAACCACAGTTGATCAGTATAACTGAAAGGTTGTTTAGTCCTTGAATGTAATTTAGTATCATATGCGATAATGTTATTCGTGCTAAACTACAAGATGACAATTATATAACAAACAATACTCAATAACTACAACACAGAATGCAGTTCATCAACTGAGACAAAGTTGACTCAAATTGTTCTATCCTACACCCATCCCCACAAATTCTATCTACAGGGATCCTGGGTTACCCCCAACTAACCCCTAACGACACCATACATCATCCACTATAGAAAACCAATGACATAATAACGAACAACCAACCGATCTCATTACATGTTTGACTGAATAACTGATCACTAACTGATATGACTACCAACAAGAGAACAAGACTTGAGGACTGCTCTTGCAAAATGAAGGTACGACGCGTTGGTTGTCAAGAAATAACAACAACTTCGGTAAGCACACACTTTTATTTATATTTATTAGCCTCGTTCTATGCTGTTTATTGTTTATTTTCCAACATAATTACATCAACTGCCAAACCCAAATCCCTCCTGAAGAGACCACGAGAAGGTCGAAACAATTGTCAAGGGTTATGTCCCATGTACTATATATACTGAATATTACTTGCGTATCTTTAATCCTTTCTTATAATTGTTTAACTTACTCCCGTATCATATTTACACTGCGCCTTCAATCGTCGTTGCCTTCGCAAGTTAACAAAAAATACAGCAAGATGCGCTTTTTGGCCTAAGGCCATATACCGCATTCTTTGCAAATTTTTATTCATCTACGATTACATTATATAACCCCAGTGTCAGTCCAATTACCTACATCTTATTCAAAAAATTATGAACCTTTTATGCCTTTTAAATACATATATATCACCCATCAAAGCTCATATTTTATAAATAATGTTAACTACCTAACAGACAAATACCTATCTTCAATACCACTTTGGAACATCCAACTTCTTCCAAGTAAAATCTACTCCATGCCTTGTGAATACTAATAATTGATCATCGTCGTATAACTTACACTTTTGTAAATAATTAATCCTATTACCTATACCAATTACATCCATGCCTTATATCATTGTACATACTATATATTAACTCTTTTAAACCACCACCTAATTCTACGCGTTTTTCATGCACTAATGAATTCCTATCACCTTGTAAATATAATTCTACTTACTTGATTAATTAATCCCACCATTTGACATGACCTTCGTCCTTTTTTTCCGATTTATTCCACCATTTAATTCCCAAATTCCCAATCCTTGCTTTATAGTATTCGGGATTACACTCGGTTTCAGGCCCCCAACCCACGCAAAATATATATCCTCAGGCATCCCGCGCAACCCCAACTTTTCCCCTACGACACCTAACACCCACGACAAAACCGATGACGTAACAACGGACATTAAACAAAATATATATCCTCAGGTATCACGGGCAACCCCAACCTTTCCCCTACGACACCTAACACCCACTACAAAAACAATGACATAACAACGAACATTAAACTAAATATCCACTTACGACTAAGTGACTAACCGATCTCATTACGTCTCTGACAACTGGACTGAGCGGACTCTACTATGAACTATCTTGCTTGCGGAGTAAAGGCACGACGTGTTGGCTTATCAAGAAAAAACAACAACAACTTCGGTAAGCACACACTTTATTTATATTTAATAGCCACATTCTATGCTGTTTATTGTTTAATTTCCAAAATAATTACATCGACTGCCAAACCCAAATCCCTCCTGAAGAGACCACGAAAAGGTCGAAACAATTGTCGAGGGTTATGTCCCAAGAACTATATATACTGAACATTGCTTACGTATCTTTAATCCTTTCTTATAATTGTTTAACTTACTCCCGTATCACATTTACACTGCGCCTTCAACCGTCGTTGCCTTCGCAAGTTAACAAAAAATACAGCAAGATGCGCTTTTTGGCCTAAGGCCATATACCGCATTCTTTGCAAATTTTTATTCATCTACATTATATAACCCCAGTGTCAGTCCAATTACCTACATCTTATTCAAAAAAAAAATGCAAAGAACTACCAGCACACTGTTCGAAGCCAAGCTATCTACTCACTTTTTAGACTACCCTCGCATAAAAAATTATACAAATTTATAAAATATCCTATTATCCTTCACCGTTTAAATTAATAGACAACCGATGAAACCCGACTTCGTGGATGCAAGACAGTAATAATTACTACGTACAAATTATATAGGTTCAATGATAAATGCGTGGAAAGTTAATTTTTTGAACGTGTTAACCAAACTATTTGAGAAATACACCTTTGCTACTAGAACAATATTATTGCGAAGCTTTTTTATTATAAAGCTATATATCTATCGGCGGATAACTGCATGAGATCGTGACACTGTCACTGGTTTATTTTGTTACAGCAGAGTCTGTTTTGTTTCTTCTCATCTGCATAATGGTTATTTTACGTTGTATAGTTTAACGCAACTAGTCTTTCCGTGTTATTGAGTTTTTTGAATAAAACATAAAATATTTTCACCTGCTGTTTGTTGTGCGATGCGAATGCGAAGCTTAAACTTTTACATTATTGGCAGCGAACGCCATGCTGTTTTCTTCTCGCTCTGCTCGAAATTCATTTTGAGGAAATGTTTCTGATCTTTCCCACGCAGGAACAATGAAGAGCTTGCAGCGAACGCCATGCTGTTTTCTTCTCGCTCTGCTCGAAATTCATTTTGAGGAAATGTTTCTGATCTAATTGCCCACGCAGGAACAATGAAGAGCCTGCAGCGAACGCCATGCTGTTTTCTTCTCGTTCCGCTCGAAATTCGTTTTGAGGAAATGTTTCTGATCTTTCCCACGCAGGAACAATTAAGAGGCCTCCATACATATAGTCTCGGTACTTCTCTTCCAAAAACATTGATAGTTTACCAGCAGTCTAAGGTATCACGAGTTGGTTAGAAACTCCGAACGCGGCAAATGTCAGTACGTATTTCGTTTTCTAAAATACTGGCAGCTTGGCGGGCGCGACGAGGTTGTTTTGTTTGCGTTCGAAACTGTTTTTGAAGAAATGTTTCTGATCTCGCCCACGCAGTAATTTCACAAGAGCCTGGTTACGCCTCTCAACAGTACTTCGCTTTCAGAAATATGGGTAGTCCACCAGCAAACAAATATATCATATGGGTTTGTTAGAAACGCCCAACACGACAAATATGTCAGTATTTTTATCTTGTTTTCTGAAATACTGACAGTTCGGCGAGTCCCGGGCAAGGCTGTTGTGTTTGCCCTTGCATGCACTGACTCATTTTGAGGAAATTTTTCTGATCTTGTCCACGCAGAAACAAGAGTATGGTTACGCCTCTCTATTTGTGTTTCATTTTCTACAATATTGGCAATTTGGCGAACTCGCGAGGCTGTTTTATTCGCACTCACAACTCCGTTTGAGGAAATAATTTTTATCTTGCCCACGCAGCATTGCCTTACGCCTCTAAGTACATCGCCTTCAGAAATATTGGCAGTTCACCAGCAATCAAAATATTGGCGTGGGTTGGATAAAAACGCCAAACACGATAAATATTATGTTTTCTGGTTAATAAAAATATGTAAAAAAATTTATGAGATAAAACTAAATTTCGAAAACTGACAACATTTCATGCGAAACACGAGGAACTCTTGTAACATTAACACTATATACATCAATATTCTAGGGCGTAATACCTAGAATTCGTAGCAAGAATAAATCACGCGATGTTCTACCATAAATCATGCAAATGTCCCAAACATGCAATTTAAAATATAATAAATATATAATAAATAAATAAATAAATAAATAAACAATTAAATAACTATATATAAGTCGGCAACTTGACAAGAGTCTAAAATGAAACCAAATAGGCGTATGAATGTATGTATGTATGTATGTATGTATGTATATATATATATATATATATATATAATAAATTCAATTTTTAGACTTTCTTTGTATATACAGGAACTCGAACAAAATCCAATTTGTCTTGTATTTGACGCTAATTTTTAGTGCAAAGTTTCTGTGAAACTGAAAGTATAGTGACGAGAAGGAAAAATTTACACGAGGCATAGTGTAAACTTTCCGGGGGGGGGAGGAGTTTACAATTGTGGCGAAATCGGATTGCCTGTCGAATTTAGGTACTATAGTTTGACTAATATTGGTAAAACAATTGAAGTATCCAAACAACGATATTTGACAACGACATACGGCAAGACGCATGTATCGACGCCATGCTTGTTACCAGTCCTTTCTTAAAATTACAGTTGGAAGCCACGTCGCTTCACTCACAAATTTTGCATGGGTTAATTTTGAAACATGAAGTTTACTTATAGTGCTATTTTGCAATATTTAAGTATAGTTTAGCCAGCGCTTGCTTTCACACAGAAGTTCCTAGTTATTAATATGATTTACTATGATAAAAACCTGCAGCCCTATTTAACGGATGAAATTCATGAAAGTGTGATACATGTATTAGCTTTACTGACGTGGTGATGGAAGTGTAACATTAAAGTGATTTTTTTATGGACAGTACTATACCAGTGGCGAGACCAAAGTAGGATGGGGGGAGCTAGATGTAATGGGAGTGATGCGCGCAAAGCATATTGGGAACGATACATGTGTTTTTCGATGGCTTTTTGGATTCTCTCTCCTTTGAGGGGTAGTTAGTTGTTCTGTAAATGTTTATTTAAATGTAAATAAAGTGTTTATCTAAATGTTACAAGTTGTCCCATGACAGATGGTGGAGGATGCAAATCATTAATACATAATACGATGGCCGAGGAGACAGGACAAGTATCACGTGAATATCTCGACCAATGAAATAGCTTTATTTTCTCATCATTCTTGCGAAGTTGATCGGCTGAAAATTTTGTATTGGACTTGGAAATACCGCATATTACGCGATTTTCATTCAATTTTTTCTTTAAATAAGCAGCGATAATTTGGTATATATATTGTTGTATATATATATTGTTGTATATATATCTGCAGGATTTTGCAAGGTAAACGTACTTTTTCTACTTTGTTTGTAGCCGTGTTGTCGCTAAGCGAAGACCCTACTTCCGGTTTGTCAACAATTTTCAAAGCAAAAAATCTCGAATTCCCATGGTTGGAATTCTCTTTTGCGTAATAAGTTAAGAAATGTCTAATCTTGGATTCTATCCCGATACCGCCCCCCCCCCCCCCCCAACCGTTTTCGAGAAATACCGCGTTGAACGGAGCATGGTATTTTGGCTTTTACTAATATGGCGCCTAATAAATTAAGAGAGCGTTTCGCCACTAAATCTTGGAAGTTTCCAAATATTAAGAGGTTTATTCTTTAGAGTAAGTGTGGAACGAGTTGTGGATAATTATTAAAGAACGAAATTTGTTATTTATCTGTCTTTATGGTCCAAAACGCTCGACCTTGCTGTATAAAAATACCATGGCCATCATTCTGGAAAAATTGTAAAATATTATGACAGAATGGATTGGGCTTTCTTAGAGATCTATAGATCTATTATATGTATAAGTAGATAACCCCCCCCCCCCCCCATATAGGTAAACAAAGGGATGCCGCCTCATTAATATTCAGGATGGTGACTAACCTCTCTCCTCCGCAGAGGCTTCTATATTCTGGTAAATTGCAGGCAATTGTCGCAGGCGCGCGGGCTATCGTAAAGCGCGCGGGGAACGTCGGGAAGGTGGAAAAAGAGGAGAGAAGCCTCTGCCAGATAATTTGCGGTTCTCTGGCAGGATTTGCGGTTCTCTGGTAAATGGCATAAAAAACCGACGATTTGGGAGAAATTTAGCACTCCCTTCAAGATCTAAGTATCAAAGGTTAGCATGACGATTTTCGGGAAGAAATAGTGCGATTACATGAATATATTTGATTCTTGCTGTTATTTACGTGTCTGCCATTTTAAATCAATTTAGATGTAAACTATATTTCAATTAATTTAGACTTGTTTATTCTCTTTACGATAACCATAATGCAGAAGAAGATATAGAATGCTTTGCAATAAGTGCAAGTACGCCGGAGAAGGATTTCTTTAATAACACCGAATTCGAAGTCGGCAAACGAACCGAATACGAAGAGATTTCAGTCAAGTATAAACAAATCTGCGGTTCTCTGGTCATGGGAGATAGCGACGATAGTTTGCACGAAGTACAATGTTTTCTTCAAGATCTAAGTCTAGAATGTTGTTCTGGACGTTATTAGTTCTGAATTCTTCTATGGAAATCACCCGGAACGAATAAAAAAATTCGAAACGCTGCCAGACTGACAAACGTTTTAATATCGGACGTTGAATCGTTGATAAACAGCCGACGAACTGCATGCGCTGGAATATTCTCAGCGCTAACTTTCTACACCACGCTCGCAAACGTACCACATGCACTACGTGTATACGTGAAACTTATCATAGGTAAGTCAAAGATCTATGTTTACAACAGTTCAGTGTCTTTTGATTTAAACTTCTCGGGTAGCGTTTGTTTACATTGCATAATTCAAAACTCGAAAATCCTGTCCTTGTGTAACAATATTAACATTCTCGAGTTGAGAATTGTCTGCCAGCAATTTAAATGTGTCTTTTGGTCACAATTTATGGATTTCCAACTTTTCCGTAAGTTAAAGTTGATTATATCTTGAAATTCCGAATCTGGTGCCTAGTCCATCCCGGAATTTGGGCGCCATATTGACAACATCTGGCAGAGGCAGTGAACTCTACTGGGCAGAGGCTACTTTTCTTTCCCTCTTCCCATCATTCCTCGCGCGTCTTCTCCCTCGCCCGCAATGCCGTCGCCTCTGCGGAGGAGAGAGGTGACTAACCATGGTAACGAACGCATGACGAACGCCTGTAACATGATTGGGCAAGATTGGGATAGTTAGTGCGCATGAGGTTATTATATTGGAATATGAAACCTATGCGAGTATATAGTTTTATAGTTTATACGCGTTTTATCTCCTGTCGACCTCTGTCTAACAGAAACCCCATTCTAATCTTAAGCGAATTATTTTACAATTCACCGATTCACAGAAGAACTCTTGCCACTACATTTGAATACTAAACCTGAATGTTTATATACAGACCCTAAATATTACTTATTACAAAATGCTGAGCTTTACTTTAAGTACATGTTGTTTATTACGGGAATATTACAGTTGAAAATACTATTTATTTAATACTAAATCTTCGTTTGCCCAAAGATAATAATATGAAGCGAAAGCGAAGGAAAATGCCCCTACTGTGCATATTAAACACTTTGACATAAAAATTCAGTATACGGCGTCTGGCTTTTCAAAACCGCTTTATAATTACAATAAATATCGGCGAAATGTGCGATGAAGAACACGACTCTGACAGCGCATATGGTTTTCCTATTACAGAGACCAACTAGAGGGAATAAGAGGAAGATAAGAAAGATAAGAGGAAGATAAGAAAGATAAGAGGAAGATAAAAGGAAGATAAGGGGTAGATAAGGAAGAACAAACTAAAGAAAATTCTGGTGAATACGCGTGATGTTAAATGATAGTTATGACATATAAGTATATCCGGCTATTACCAATAAAAACATTACACATAGTTTTGAATAACATTTATTGAAAATAATATGTGTTTACCAACTTTACCGCATCGTTAATACAAATACACGGCCATGAATTACACAGCGTTATTGCATGCGATGGTTCTAAATAGAACCTTGTGTTACACGATATACAATAGCCATATATGTTGTTTACGTAAAAGTTTCTCCATGAACATCTGGGGCAACTGCTTAGATACTCAAGGTCAGCCTTTTCCTGACATTTATCGCATGTAGTCATTTGATGCGTTGATTCGGCATTGTCTTCGTCCTTAAATATCTCGCTTTCTGGTTCGTTCTCAGATTCGTCACTTTCTGGTCTAGTTCCTTCATTTCCTGTGTCATTCTCGCTGACAGATTCATCTTCGGAAATCGAATTTTCATTACCTGATACATCTCCAGAGTCTTCTTTCTCTTCGCGCGCTAGCATTGCAAGAACTTGGGCGTTTTTCATAAGATTCTTATCAATTTTAATAGCCGCAAGCCCTTTCACTAAAACATCTAACCCAGGTAAATCAGAGATTTCGGAAACATACGGAGATAAACAAAATTCTAGCAAAATCTACAATACTCGTATTAGGTATATTTCTGCCATAGTAAACAATTTCTCCCAAAGAGTTCCATGTTAATATGCCATGAGATGTTAGCAAACTGTTTAGCAACTTAAAAGCTTTACGTTCATCGATTTCATGGTCAAATATGATAGTATTTGGCTGATGCGTTGATCAGGTTGAGATGTTCCTTCTGTGCAGTCCATGGCTTTAAATGATTACGCTAGTGTGAGACGGTTATTTTAATACAAGTTCTACGAGCCCCTGTAGGACTGGTCCAAGTAGGAGATCAAGAAACCCCGAACCTTTCTGTACCATAATTTACCATTTGTAAGCGCACCATTAACGTTCGTTCGTTCGTTCACTCCTTCTCGTCCGGCGCTATAGTCATCCGTCACCAGTGACGGATCACTTTGACTTGTTGCGAACCTGCGAGGGTTTGACCAAAATTATCCTCCTTGGGCTTAAAATGATCCTGAATGATCCCTTTTTTAAATGAGACCTTTATAACGAAATGCCATGAAGTATTACCCGAGCTCCGACCTGAAAATGGCTTTTATTTGTCAATATATAAGCGAAACCAACGAAAATTTAGGCTCTAACAACTCCGAAAGTAAGTATAAGCATTTGTTTCTTGTAATTATTTCGTAGATTAGCAATAATTTGGTAAAATTTGACGAAAACGATCTCGGCCGATCAGCCAATTATCGAACAAAATTTGCCTAGAGTTGTCGGCGTTGTAATGGCAAACAGGAGTAAATATCACGCAAAATAACCTAAAATCTGAATAGCTGACTTTAAAACGATCTTACTGATGTATTATGGTTGTATGTTCTTGTATAATTCTGTTTTAATTTACAAATTTCCAAAATAAGTTATATGATCGCGCGCAGGCGCACCATGGGGGGTCCCAATGGAAAATCGTAAAAAATCAATATAATATTTGCTTTTTATTGTATTGCTTTAACTTTTTCCATTTGAATTTGTGAAATGATGCTTTTCATTTTACTTGAACAAAGTTTGGTGGTAAAGTCATTTTCTGGTTAAATATTTAACATTTTGTTGGATTATAATAATATTATTAATAATAGTGATTAGTATAAATTAGCATAATTTGCAAAATGGGTTGTCTGACAAGACCCGAAAACCAAAAATTTGAATAGTAGAGGTAAAAACGATTCAAATGATATATTGTGGTATTATTTTTGTGTTATTATTAATATCGCAAGTGCAAAAACAGTAATTATTTTTACTATAAAAGGTGCTAATGGAAGGTTGGTGTATATCCGGGAGGGCTTGTAACCGGAAGGTATTTTCTGTTACCAAACAGATGGGCCTATAACCGGGGGGCTAAGACCCCATTCACACGTATATGTTTCCTAGCGTTTTCATATTGCTTCAGGTAATGAGACCATTGTTTTCTGCTCCCTTGAGGACCGAGAACAATATAAAAACGCTTAAGTGGGATTTTACGGTATTTTATTTACACTGGCTCAGGTAAAGATATTCAAGATAATTAATATCCTAGAATATTAAAATATTCATGTTCAGTTTGGTTTTTGTGTCTATGCATGAACAGGAATCAGTTTGGCGAATTTTGTAATTCCTTTCAAGCCGTGCCCTCCTTCTTCATTTAACCACAACACTCCTCTTAATTTCTTTTCAGAATACTTTCATTTTTTCAAGCTATATATTTTGAAGGTATTTCACCATGTTACACAGAAAAAAAGATAAGAAATATTTTAATCAATTACAATGTTAATGAAAATACAAGTAGTTTGCGAGGTTAGAACTTAGAAATGAAGAAACGGATCAGAACAAGCATATTTTCTTGGATAAACTGGCAAATTGTTCTGACCCGCAGGGATTATAATATGGGAGAATACAGCTACATGATATTTTGAAAGTTAATGACAGGTTTTATTATATGGCAGCAGCGCTGAGAGGTCCGAATATGGAAATCCTGTAATTTGATTGGTTCATAAGCGGTTGGATATTTCCCGTATCCGCCCACTCAAAGCGGAATCTGCCGTTCGGGACCGTAAGTTTTATAAACAAAATGGCAGTCATGTCAGTATATGCAACAAGATGGATTATAATTTCAAAACTACTCATTGTTGAAATATATCATGCAGGTATGTTGTTAGAAATTTTATAAGCTTTCATTTCATGTATAGTTCGAGTTCCACGTTTTGTGAAAGTTTTTAAAATGTCCAAAACGTTCGTAACATTGTTCGTAATAATATAACATTTACTTCTCACAAGTATTAGAATTTCAGATGATTTTTTATTCAACTACTTAACGTACGATCTTGAGCAATATGTCAAACAAAAGCAATTGAAATATACTATTTGGGGTAAAAAGTTCAGGATTCTAGCTCAACGGAAAGTACTTTAAAAATGGGAAAATGTCTGCCATTTTCGTTTAGTTCGCAAGAAAGATGGGTCGAGTTTTCACAGAACGTTCACAACATTTATGGCCATATAATAAACTACTTATTGACCTCGCTTGTTCGGTCTGTACTAGTGAAATATCTGTTTTTTGCACAGACCTCAACTCACTAAAAAAAAACATCGGTCCGATATTTCACTTGTACAGACCTCACGCTCGGTCAAAAAGTAGTTATTATTGTTAGTTCCACAATACAGTTCCGTTTGTCTATATTGCAATCTCAACACCAAGAGCTGACAAAACGTCACCAATGTGGTTGGCGAGACCATATCCACCAGCTTCTGCGAAATTAAGACCAATGGCTTTATCGTCATATCTGTCGAGAAGAAGTGAACCAGAATCTCCGGGTTGTACTTCCACGGAAATCATGATCTGATCGCGGTTTGTTTCCCCAGAAACTGTACCCGACCAGGCGATCGAGACGACAGCTCCTCTTGTGACAGCGCCTGAAGTGCGGCCATAGAACCTTATCAGGGTGCCAACTGTTGCTGCTTGAGTACCCATCACCGATGTACCGTCTTTCAGCTTGAATTTGGTAATCTTGCCGCGCAGTTGAGCATAAGCACAGTCGAGACCTGTACTGACAACGGTGTCTTTAACAGTACCGTTGTAATCTTCACCGGGTTTGCCTCAATCTTTTCGTGCTGGACTGATGAGCTTGGCTCCAATACTCCCCATCACGTGTGCGTTGCTTAGGATACCAATTGCATTGTTCTGTTTAACAAAGTACCCAAGTGTACCTGCGTAGGTTGCAGTACTTGGTGCAAGACTATCTCCGCCTCTCAGTGTATCCAAAGGTCGCAACTTCGGAACTTCCAGTGGTGCAGGTTCAGCCACATTGCTCTGCTACACAAAATGGTGAAAGAGACAATATTTAATAATTAGAGAACGAGCCCGAGTTGAAGTTTCCGTCGTACGTACTTCGTGAGGTCCCTAACATTCGATGGAAAGACGTCACAGCTACCGGGCATTGAGAATTAACTGATAATGTCGACGAGTAAGGAACAAGAATGAAGTGTGAATGTAATTAATGAGCGTTGTAGTCAATGATTTGGTACTTATCACAAAGGTATCTTATTTTTTTTGTTCTGCAATTTAACTAGCTCAAAATCTCTTGCTCGGTTTCGGATTTTTGAATATTTTTTATCAAATTACGTTTGTTTGATCATATTTCACAAACTGAGTCAGCTGTTGCGAAATTCTAGTATTTTGGCCTGACGTGAAACATGCAGTCAAAACTAACCCTGTAACTAAAAAATAAACATGTTTTGTGCTTTTTGGTCGCAATATTTGGAATCCCAAGTGGAATATCCACAAAACTGTCGGTAATTTTACGTCAGTTTACTCGCCTATTTGACAAAAATGCTCATTGGTCTTGACTGTCGAAATGACGAGTGCGACATCATCGCCATTGTTATTGTCG
Organism: Paragorgia papillata; assembly: GCA_035771165.1. Lineage (NCBI taxonomy): Eukaryota > Metazoa > Cnidaria > Anthozoa > Scleralcyonacea > Coralliidae > Paragorgia > Paragorgia papillata. The sequence goes on from JAWNZC010000095.1 coordinate 1,318,072, forward strand.
AAGCTCGCAGCATAGAAAATCCAGAATATATTGTCTTCTGGATTGTCTATGCTTGCAGTCAAGACTAACCCTTGCCTCAGAATCTTGTGTGCACAGTTTGCAAAACTGACTCTATTTGTAAACCAGTATATGTTACATATGTAATCTACTATAACCTAATGTCTACATGTATGTGCATGTACAGAAAATCTAACTAATACTATATCAAAATTCTAGTATTTTGGCCTGACGTGCCACAAAGCCCAAACTCATAATTCTGTAATTCTTGGAAAAATGCAATTGGAAATATTAAAAATGATATTTGGTGCTACTTCGAGTGACTCACCATGTTGGGTAAGTAAAGAAAAACTCTACTCTACCGCGGCGTCGATTCGAACCCACAACATTCAGTTTACTAGAACGGGCTACCGACTGAGCTACATAGTCAAGTTGGGAGCAGGTCGTCGAATGGAGGTACCTAACTTGATATTTCGAAACTGAAGTCTAGTTTCTTCAATGTCGAGAGACTTGACTCTTTATCTTACATTGTTGGAATAATTATTGTGCGACAGCGAGATCGGGTGGAGAATAATGATATTAGGTACTAGTAGTACTCCAAGTGACAAATTATATCGGGTATTAGCCTCCTCCGCAGGAAACTCTGTGTGGCTTCCCAGCACTGTGACGTTTTCATCGAGATCTTGACTTTATTTGGTCGAGATATTCAATTGGGGACAGGAAGCCAGAACTGTGACGTTTTCATCAAGATCTTGACTTTATTTCAACTGCTACGGGCAATATTTTGGTCGAGATATTCAATTTGGCTGCTTTGCCCCACTCCCAATCCCTTCCTGTCCCTTTCCTGCTCGCCAAATTGAATATCTCGACCAAAATATTGCCCGTAACAGTTGAAATAAAGTCCAGGTCTTGATCAAAACGTCACAGTTCTGGCTTCCTGTCCCCAGTTGAATATCTCGACCAAATAAAGTCAATATCTTGATCAAAACGTCACAGTTCTGGGAAGCCATGCACACAGAGTTGCCTGCGGAGGAGGCTAATCGGGTATAAGTAGAGAAACACTCTACTCGATCGCGGCTGGGATTCTGCTAAGCTACATAATCAAGTTGGAAACAGGTTGTGGAATGATGGTACTTATATTTCATATTTCGAAACTGAAATCTAGTTTAATCAATACCGAGAGACTTGACTCTTCATCTTATGTTGTTGGGCCGGATTATTATTGTGGACCGCGAACTCATAATGATAAAACATTTAAACTCGAAGGAACATGCACTTTGAACTTACTTGCTCTTCAGTGCTTTGAGTTTCAGGCCAGCTAAATCCTTCGCCCAACTTAGCCTCTCCTTCAAACACGTCAACAGGAACACCATCAATCTCTTTGGGAAGAATTTCGCTCGGAGGTATCTCTGATTCAGGTTTCTTGTTCTTCACCCAGATGACAAGACAGATTTGATCAGTTTTCTGACCGCTAACTGTCCTGTGGTTTATGTCCACCGCGGTGACGTTAGGCAAGGCAAGGAGACGATCCACATGCTTCTTTTTTACGACTCGTATTCCCGCTCGAATTTCAGCCATTGCTTATACTTTTGGGAAAGAAAAGGAAAGCAATCGAATGCTTATGCGTGGTGAATGCTTCAATGCTTCTTGGAAGTATAAAGCCCGCGTCATCATCTATATTTGGTCAAAACTAACAGCTTTGTACCCAAAGGGCTGCGTATGCATGCATGGTTGCTCATACAGTAAAAGCTTAATTAATTTAAGGTGGCTCCATACAGTTTCTTGAAAAATGGAAAACACAAGTTTGAAAGTCCAAAACACGTGCATAAACAAATTGTTTTAAACAATTCGGGAAAAGAATAAAACTAAATGTTATGCATAGTTAAACATTCTGACAATCAAAAACTGTTACCAAATAAATAGCAACAGTTGCTGCTATGGCAACAATGACGTTTCAAAATGGCTGCCAATTACCTTTCAAACTAATTTAATTCGAAAAAATCTTTGGTAACCTCCCATTTTTTTTTCATTAAAACTTTTCTTGAAGTATGAGTAATCAATAAGCCGATTTAAAAAAAATTCTGTACATCCAAATTTTTAAAAAAATTAACAAAAAAATTATTCGTTCTACAGAAATTTTTTAAAGTTCAGTTAAAGTTCGTTGCATGTTGTTATTATTATTTACATACTTTATTTACATACACGACTCCTCCCTACGAATTTCCAACGATTTGAGCTTTGAAACCTGCAATGCGTCACAGTAAGACATACCAGGATAGATGATCTTGAGGGCCCTCTTTTGAATCGATTCCAAATGGACGGACAAGTAATCAGGTAGGGCGGCCCAACCAGGGGATGCATACTCGAGTCTGGAGCGGATAACTGAGCAGTAGATGGTTACCAGATCACCAGGTTTTAGTCTTGCTTTGGTCAATTGTCGGAGGGCATAAAGACGCGAATTAGCCTTCTTCAGGATAAAATCTACGTGTACATTCCAGGAAAGGTCGTCGGACAAATAGACTCCCAAGGGTTTAAAATGATGTACCCTTTCAACACTTTGCTATTGGATGTATATAACTTGATCACACGGTACTCTATATTGAAGAAAGTTTATAAACATCTCTTTGCGTTTCCGCGGATTGAGCTCCACACCACGGACAGAAGAAAAATTAGAGATTTCATCGACAACTATAGGCAGTAGGCTAGGAGAGCACCTTGGTATAATTTCCAATGCTGTCGTGTCATCCACAAATTTAAGGCGGCCACTCCAATCTTTTAATAAAGGGTTAACCAGTACGGCAAACAAAAGTGGACCTAGTCTTGTTCCTTGGGGTATTCCACCTTTAAGTCTCCACGAAGACTGATACCCATCGACCTTAATACATTGTTCACGGTTAGTTAAAAAGGCCGCAATCCGTTGGACAAGCACCGGGTGGACGTCGAGGCTTTCAAGTTCGGTGATGATTACATTATGGTCCACGAGATCAAACCCCTTCCTAAAATCAGCAAAAAAACAGTCGGACGGAGCTGTGGCCTTTATCTAAGGCAGAGAGGATTTGGTGAACAAGATAAACCAAGGCATGAATAGTTGACTTGTTTGGAAGTGCAAATTGTTTGATATCAAGCTTGTTTATTACTTGAGGTAATAGCGAGTCAATTGTAAATCCTTCCGTGATTTTTGAAATTTGTGAGGTTAGTGAAATCGGTCTCAAGTCATTCTCGATGGACGAGGGAGGGAGCATCTTTGGGATGGGACGGACGATTGACAGTTTTAATTGGTGCGGAAAAACTCCTTGCATGCAGAAGAGATGAATTGTAAATATCGGCTACTACTGGGGCAAGTTCAAAAGCAAATATTTTAAAAAATTTATTTGGGATCGAGTCGGGGCCGGGGGATTTGTTGGTTTTAGTCTTTCGAAGAGCTTGGTAAACCTGACCAATATTAACTAGAAAAGATGACGGTACGACCAGTTGCTGCACGGTATTACTGGGTTCCAATGGACGGAAGTGGGATGTTAAACCAATAAAAAAATTGTTTATCGATTCTACGAGATGTTGGCAAGTGGGGTTATCACAAGACAACAGTTGATGGTGCCACTAATCGCGGGATGATAAACCGCCAATGGATTTCACCTCCTTCCACCACCTGGATGAATTACCCTCTTTCAATTTATTTCCGACTGATGAAGCATAATATTTCTTTCGGGCTGTTTTTACGTCAGTGACAACTTTATTTCGCCAGTATTTAAACATTATCGAGGACTTTTTTTTGCATGACGTTTGCGAATGGAAGTTTTGAGTGCTGACGTCATCCATGGCTTGTCGGACTGCCTGACTTTAGTTCGTGTAATAGGCAAAAACATGTCGATCATATTGGCGATTAACTCATAAAATGTTTGAAATTTCATCTCACAATCGGTAACATCAAGAACAGGAGACCAATCAAAGGAGGTAATCCACTGACTAAATCCTCACAGACTGCTATATGTAAGGTCTCTCTTGAAAACTGGAGTATTATCTGGTGCCTGAGATCGGGAAACACGAGGTTGGATAAATATAGCATTATGATCGCTAGTGCCGATTTGAGGGAGCTTAACTATTTCAAATAAGGACTTCTTCGAATTTGTTAAGCACTAATCCAATATAGCGTTACCTCTTGTAGTTACATTGATAATTTGAGTCAAACCTACAAGTCTTTTAATCGTTTTGTTATCTAAACCAGTGCTTGAAGGACTGAAATCGCCTGTAATAAGAACTAGGCCGTCAGGATGATTACGGAGAAAGGAATCTACATTACTTTGAATATGGTTATACAAAGCAGCATTTTCGGTGGCGCCACAAGATGTAGAGTGGTAAATAACGGCTAGTAAAATAACAGATATAGAACGAGGAAGACAAAAAGGTCTGATAGACAACCACAATGATTCGATGTTTGGGTTTTTGTACCTGGATAGTCTTCTGCAAGGAAGTTTACTGTTGACGTAGATACACACACCACCACCAGCCGAGGACAAACGGTCGTTTCTAAACAAAATAAAATTTGGTAGCGATACTGTAGAGTCAGGAATGTCAGGTGTTAACCAAGTCTCAGTGATACAAATCAGGGGCGGATTTAGCATACATCAGACACGCGACTGACGTAAAAAATCACCAGAATAATTGCGCAATCACACAATATTTTAAACAGTCTTCTAGAAAATGTTATGCCGTGACACCAAAGCTTGGCAGACTGATTAGGTTTCAAATTCGCTTCTATCGTAATTTGCGAGTCAGCAAACACACCGGGCAGGGATGACCGGTGGTCAGCGTTCGCTTTGAGAGTTTTGACCGGTTTGTGGAGAGATCTGATTGGTGTTTGATCAATTTGACCGATCTGCACCATGGCAACCACTTTTTTGACCGATTTGCCTCAAACCTGATTGGCTGTCGCGTTGATTTTGGGCTTTTTGACCGATCTGCACCATGGCAACCATCGATTGCTGAGTCAGCTGAGATACCGAGTAATTTATTCATTGAAACCTGAAGGCTTCTCACTGTGTTCGTGGTTTCAGTCATACGAGTTCTGTATAAGCGCTTTCGAACGGGTTTTAGCTGCTTTTAACAGCAACGATGAAGAAATACTGTTATACTGTGAACAATCTACGATGATTTGTCATCTAGATTACACAGTCATCGATTTATTTCAAGCGAGGAACATTTTAATAGACGCGATTGAAAGCGTCTAAATTTTGGCGCCGCGCGGAGTCATTTATTCCCCTATTGCTCACTGCTGTAAGGTAAGACTGGTAAGTTAAGGTCGTCTTAGTTTCATTTCAAATATACAAACAATCTAGTGTCGAATATATGTGTTTTTGTCCAGTCTCAATATCGTATTATTTATCATTTTGCGTCCTAGTGAAGTCTGAGTTCAGAGTTCAGACATATATTTATTTATTCAGCAAGGTGGCATTAGCATATTCCACGCTTGCCAAGGAGCTCTTATATATGAATTTGAAAGGATCAATTGATCCTTAAGCCAAGGTTTAGTTCAACGTTAAATTGGATCGTTCTTTTCATGATTTTGAATTCAAATTATGGTTAGTCTCGCTCTCTCGCTCTGATAAGATATATTTTAACGCCGTGTTCGTGAAATATGACCCCAGGTTTAGCTAATTAGCTTAGATCAATGTTACGGTAGCGGTAGATAACATATAATTTATTAAATTAGAGAAAATTACACGCTACAAGGTCTTTGAGACAATGAATAATTAGTTAATTTTGGAAGGCATGCATGGGTGTTTGCGCCTTTCTCGTCCGGCTAATATTTTAGTTAGCTTTGTAAAAATATAAATGCTGAACATCCAATTTGGACAAGTTAAAAATGTTTCAAAAGTTTCAAAATTTTGCTCAAATGTGCTGTCAAATCGTGGGAAATGCCATTTTAGAGACCCCAATTTCAAAAATTTTCCGGGGGGCATGCCCCTGGACCCCCCTAGAACCGTGGACCACAACTTTGACTGACGTTTTTAAAATCCTAAATCCGCCCCTGCAAATCATGCATATCAGCTTCATTAATATCAGCAACAGTGCCCAACTCATCGACTTTAGGGATTAAAGAACGTACGTTAGAAATCAAAAGGTTTGGAAGATAGAAGTTGAGATCAGGTACTAACATGGTGTCAAAATCTGGGAGGCTGTGTTGGAATCTCCATCAGTGGTGAGCCTGGGGGTGGGGGGTGGGGAATTGCTCGTAGGTATGGTGGATACATTTGAGGCATCATCATTGGATGTAAATTGAAATGTGTTGAACGAGGTATTTGTCAGGGATTGATTTGAGATTTTTGCAAAAAAGGGGCGTTATTATCGCGTTGGATCTGGCGATTTTGTGGACGCTGTTGTAAAGTATCATGGAGAAAATCACAATTTTGGCCTTTTAGGCAATAGCCCCTCCTTCGCAAGAAAGGATAGGGCACCATATTCTTAAGTGTAGCGCCAGTAGCGGTGTTGCATAGCCCATTGACCAACCTCAAACCATCATTCTGAATATTGGAAGCAACGACTTCGTCATTCGGTGTAATATTGGCTGGGAGGCTCACATTTGATTGTTGAACCGGGTGATTATTTCCCACGGGACGATCGGTGATTTTTTGGTTATGGTAATTTATGCACTAGTGAGTGCAGCACTTTGTTTCCCTCCTTGATGATAATCTGCAAAGCCAATCGAAGGCTATCAGCTTCTTCCAACGCCGCTTTCGCTCTACTTTCCGCGTTGCAGAGGTTTCCCTTTAATTGTAGTACTTCATCTTTTAAAGCAGTGTTCTCCTCAACAACGATTTCATTACTTGGGGTCTCGTTTACCATCTGATTAGTATCCTGCTGAAGTAATGCTTCGACCATTTCTTTAATGATCCGTGCATTTGATTCAAGACGATCAATTTTTTCGTTTAATTGAGGACAAAGCTCACACGGCTTTTCATCTTCAAAAGAAGCCTCTTGGTCTACTGTACAATCGATCAACCGGGTATTCAAACATTCGATTACTTCCATATCTTCCACGATCACACTAACGTTAAATGTATTCTGCTGTTGAGCTGTTGTTGCTTCGCTGCGTTGGTTTCTCTTGGCAAGGTATCGAGTTTATTATGTATTCCTAGTTGTTCATCATCCTTCAGAATAGTGAGAATTTTTTTTGTTGGGCCGTACCATTTAACGGTGACTTTGTCGCTTTTAAGAAGCTTATCATCTCCTGCTGGTGATGTTTATTTGCCGTTTAGCTCAAACGACGAAGAGAATAATCGCTTTAAATCTTCAAATGAACCACTCCACACTAACTTCTCGTCCTCAGCTTTAAGTTCACTAAAGCTGGAAAGACTTTTATCCATATTCGAATGTATCTGGATATGGTGAATGTATTTGGATATGGTGTATGGTGTTGTTGACGCGAAGTGATGTTTTTTTTTGTATAAAAATCCGTCAATTTCAACTCTTCGGCAGTTAAAAAAATCATGCCGTCACCTTGTTTTTCCTCTACCTACCTCTATTTACATTCACATTGTGCTCATTCACATTCGCATTATGCTCATTTACATTCGCATTGTGCTCATTTACATTCGCATTGTGCTCATTCACATTCGCATTATGCTCATTTACATTCGCATTGTGCTCATTTACATTCGCATTTTGCTCATTTACATTCGCATTGTCGGTTCCCGGGGACTTAAGGGACGTAAGGTTTTTCTATCTACCTGAGTCCCGGGGGAAATAAGGGACGTAAGGGAGTGCGTTTCCAGACACATTACTGAAATTCGAGACAGAAACAAAAGTGTGTAAATATAAAATAATCACTTTAATTTTGCATAGAGCAGATTTCAAATACATTTGAGTTCATTTCAATACAGTTACATGATGTGTACTGCCATTCTACAGGTTTGTTTCCACTTGTCGCTGTTGTAGACACAGAAGTTTCTCTTTTTATAGATGTCCGGGTAAATGTTCTAACGTTTTTAGTGCCCATCACCTTCACTATTCTCTCATTTCTTCTTTTTCCACATTTAACTTTCCTAGTCGGCTGCTTTTTCTTCTTTTTTTGGCTCTTCCTCCTTTACATCAAATCAGCATCAAAACATGGCTAGAAATCCAGGACACTCAGCGGCAGTGGCCTGTGGGCTCATATTTAGATGGAATATTAATTTGAAAATTCTGATGGCTAAATATCGATCATTTCGGCTATAAACAGAAGTCTATAGCAATAAATTAAAGTAGAGTTATTCGTTAAAATGTCTTATTGACCCATTTCTTACCCAAATATCAAATTACAAAAGGTTTAATCGTCTAGACAGGCCTGTACCCTCATACTCACAAAAATTGCCGCATAAATTTCGGTTATTATTTCCTAATCCACAGTCATATTTAATAATAATAACAGCGGTTAAGACCTGGCAACCTAGCAACATCTCCATAAGAAATGGCGGACAAGAACCCGAAATTATCGAGGAATGCATTGCTAATTGCTTCTTCACGCCGAGTTCAGTATTTATCTCGGCGCTTGATGGATTAAATTACAACGACTCGGCTGCAATAAATCGTACATTTTAAGGTCTTTGGGAACCTATTAAACAACGAAAAAGTGGAACGAACAACTCCGCAAAACAAAGTAACGTTCATCCCGAGCAAATTCAGACGTTCGCATCGTGGACAAACAACACAGAAGCAGCCAAAATTGGAGCTCCAAAATAAGTGATATAGCAGATTAATAGACTTTAAACAGCGAATAAGAGGTATTCTTGTGAGGGGCTCGGGAACCTATTTAGGACGCTCCAAACTTAATAGAAATTGTAGTGCTGAACGATTGTTCAATTTGGTGAAGTTTTGGACGTTCGCATGTCGGAATTTACAATAATAAATAACCGAAAATGATTGTTCTTTATATCTCCTTAAGAAATCTATTGAAGGACGCCATATTGAATTAATTAAAAAGGGATTCAGTGCGCATGCTTTGCCGCCATGTTGTCCTCGATTTCTGGCCATGTAAACAATTTTGTGTAAATCACTGGGTTTAACTTCATCATCCCCAACATATGTTCTTAAGTAGCGTGCACGAACAATATTCGGATATCATTTCTTGACTACTTCGATAATCACTTCTTTGCTATCAACTCCTGTTCTTAGACAACGGAGCCTTAAAACATTGTTATAAAGCACTTCACGCAAAACAAAGCATTACTCATTGAAGTCATGTTTGTCTCCAAATGACAACTAGCAAAATAACTGACTGTTTTCAACTACCGCCCCTATATTTTATACCGTTTGAAAATGTCAAACAGGAAAAAAACGTGTTATGGTTTTATTCATTATTATGTTAATTGAAAATTAGTATAGGACAAACAGATTATATATCGCATGCAATAAAAGTTTTATCCCTACTTTGTAATGTGGTAATATTTGCACGGCAGCTGGACCAAACGAGAACGAGAATATTTTGCTAAAGACTAGCTCCGACCAAGGTTCGACTAACTAGTTTAAGACTTTAAGTAAACAAATTTGGTACGTTTTTCTTTTGGTGTTATGCTGAGGTATCTTTATGCATGTGCTACGTTGACTGTACTGATTATTTTTTTCTGAATAAAAGATGGATCTGAAGATGTTAATCAATGATTGTAAAACTGAAGAAGAACTGGCATTTTTAGAAGAAATGTTTGTATTTAACGAGGAACAAGAACAAGCATTTCTCATCCACCGCTTGGATCTGCTGAACGTTGACTGCTATCTTATCCAGTCAAAATCCTGTGAAGAATATTTGTGTCCCGAACGCATGTCAGGGTGGACCGAACAAGACATTCTTAATTTCGTAATAGAATGGGATAACGAATTGCCATCAAACTTTAGTCTGCCCTGTAATTCTTCATAATCTGACAACTTCAGGATTGCATTTTACATGTAAGAGCAGGAAGATTATTGTGACAACATCTGATCATCTACCAACTGTAATTTCACGGCGTTATAAAGGGGAGAAGGTAAATAACAGAAACAGCAATACGCATAATGTGATTTCGTATAGAAACCTCAAGCACATTGATGAAAATGCATTTGTTAAAGCCTTAGATGAGGCCCCTTGGGACACCGCATTTATTTTCGATGAGATTGACGACATTGTTGATCGTGGTATCAAATATTCAACAATGTACTCGACACTCGATAAGCAAGATATCAGTGAGCTACTAAACACCTTCTTTGTAACTCAACCACAGAAATTACTCAGTTCAATATTAACGGGTATAGCAGCTGTTTTACCTCACGGTACTCCACCCTCCAGTCCCAGTATTCCATTTCAAATACCGTATTGGTGCGAGAGTCCTTAAAGTCGCCGCCCCTTCCATTTCATTGTCTCTGGCGCACTTGATAAACCATTGTATCGAAAACAGTAAATTTCCATCTAAATGGAAGTCTGCAAAGGTAAGACATGGAAGACATGAACAATTATCGACCTATTTCTGTATTACCCCTTCTTTCAAAGTTAATGGAAAAGCATGTCCATCATGCCCTCTACAGTTATTTGACATAAAATAATTTTCTTTACCACCTTCAGTCAGGTTTTCGAAAATGGCATTCCACTGAAACAGCGTTAATTAGAGTCATCGATCAACTACTTATGGATTTAGATCGAAACAATGTAAGTGGATTGATCTTTATTGACTACAAAAAGGCTTTTGATCTCATAGATCATGACATTCTCATTTCAAAGCTGAAGTCATGTGGTATTAAATGGAAAGAACTTGCATTTTTTGCTAGTTATTTGGAGGATCGCACTCAACTTGTTGATATTGAAGGGCAGAAATCCACTCCTAAAATGATCACGAATGGAGTCCCACAAGGATCAGTTCTGAGTCCACTATTATTTATCGTGTTCATCAATGATCTTCCCAAAGTTGTTACAAAATCTGTTGTTGACATATATGCAGATGACACGACAATTAGTGTGTCGGACGCTTGGGAATCGGCTCCAACTTCTATACAGCATCAACTACAAGAGGATATGGATCAAGTTATTAAGTGGACACTTGAGAACAAAATGATTCTAAATTCATCTAAAACAAAAACTATGTTTGTTACAGGAAAACGATTATCCAGTAAATTCACCAATCCGGAACTCAATATACTAGTTTATGAGAATAAATTCGAAGAAGTGAATTCACAGAAATTACTCGGAGTATATATCGATAAGGAACTGAATTTTATTGAACATGTGGATGTAACATGCAAGAAACTGGGACAAAGAATTGGAGTTTTAAAGAAAATTAAACGTCATCTTCCGCTTAACGCTACTGTGCTACAACGCCATGATAAAGCCAATCATGATGTACGGATGTACCATATGGAGTTCATGCTCATCTGAGAACTTTGAACGAGTATTCAAGTTACAGAACCGAGCAGCGCGAGTCATTCTCGATGTAGACACAAGGGAAAGAAGTGCCAAATTATTCCAAGAACTTAACTGGCTGCCTCTACTTAATGAGATAAAAATTCAAAAGTACTGTGTTATTTATAACCGAGTTGTTGGGGAATCCACTCGGTATATGGAGCAAATGCTTATTAGAAATGTGGACTATGGTCACAGATCTAACAGACATTCTAAATTGAACTTAGTGTGTCCAAGATTCAAGAGAGAGACTGAAGGTGGAAAATCTTTTAAAGTAACAGGGACGAGATTATGGAACAGTATTCCAGTCGATGTCAGAAACAAGGACTCGTTTTATTCTTTTAAAAGAGCTCTTCGAAAGTACTATTTGGAACAATATAATTAGATTTTTAACATTCATATGTTAGATTTTATGATTTTAAGACTAAACTCATTAATAATGTTTCTTTTTGTAATTTTAATTATATATATATATATACATCTATTAATTTGGTTAATCTAGTTAGTTATTTAGAGGACCACAAGTTTATCAGTTGTACTGTCAGGTGTTATCCCCGTAAGTTGTTACTTACTTACTAACAATTTTTTTAAATAGGGATGTATGGTCTAATAAAATATAACACTTAAATATATTGAATGTTTGGAATTTTTTTAAAATAGAGATTCTCCCTGTACATGCTACACAAGATTGCTACTAAACCTCTATGTCGCAAATGACTTTCCATTAGAACATATTGGAACAATTATGATTTTGTGGACATATAAAAATATGAAACTGCAGGATGCGAATAAACAGTACAGGTTATATCTAAATGAGCAAATATATGAGCAATGGAGCACAATTGCGCACGTACAAGGACAAAAGTTAATTGACGCGCGCGCTCTAGAAGATATTTTCAAGAAACATTTTTACATTGAAAAAGTTTTTCTCTTCAAACTTTTCTGTCGTAAGTTTTTAATTTCATCACATGTTCATACAAAACTAGTTAATTTTCTTTTACCTGGAAATTTTATGTAAAAGTTAGCACGTTTCCAAATTTGGTATCGTACACGTTTTTTATTTTTATCCAAAAATAAATCATGTAACTGCATGTATTGAAATAAACTCAAATGTATTTGAAATCTGCTCTAAGCAAATTTAAAGTGATTATTTTATATTTACACACTTTTTCTGTCTCGAATTTCAGTAAAATGTCTGGAAGCGCGCTCCCTTATGTCCCTTATGTCCCCCGGGACTCAGATAGATAGACAAACCTTAAGTCCCCGGGAACCGACAATGCGAATGTAAATGAGCACAATCACAATGCGAATGTAAATTAACACAATGCGCACTCAATGAGCATAATGCGAATGTGAATGAGCACAATGCGACTGTAAATGTCTGTGATGCGCATGTAATGAGCAAAATGCGAATGTGAATGAGCATAATGCGAATGTGAATGAGCAAAATGCGAATGTGAATGAGCATAATGCGAATATGAATGAGCAAAATACGCCCGCAATGAGCATAATGCGAATGTGACTGAGCAAAATGAGCAAGCTGAGCAAAATGAGAACATAATGTGCAAAATTCGCATATGGATTTTGTTCGGAGATCTATATTGCCTGTTAAAAAAAATTTAGGAGAGTGTGCATGTCCAATCAAACAATGCATCACGATTCACGGCAGCGTTTATTACACGTGTAACATTATTAACACGCGTGGGACGCAATATACCCCTTAATGAGTAAAACCGTCTGGTGTTAACAAGAGTAAAATACTAAACACCAGTTCCAGAAGACCGTTTAGTCGCGAATAATGAACTTAATTCACCTATTCGTATACGGCGCATGAAAAATACGTCGTTTATCACAGGCCTTAATGATGTAAATCGACGTATTCGACGTTAAAAATATTCATCAAGATTAACATAAACACCTATTAGCGGCTTTTAACTTAATTCATGTTATCTTTTCTGATCTTAAAAATACACAATCAGATATTCTTAAACGTTTTTATAAAATGGTAAATGATATCACATTTTATCAAACATATATAAAAAATTATAGTACTTAACCTAACACTTGAAACCTACAGTCAGATATTCTTAAACGTTTTTATAAAATGGTAAATTATATCACCTTTCAGAGCGTTTCATTTGATCATTTCTTTTAGTACACAAAATATTAAACACAGATAAACAATTATAGCACTTAACCTAACACTTGAAACCCCACAGTCAGATATTTATAATTGGTGTTCTTTCTTTGCCAATAAACCACACTACAAGTTTGGTAATATTGTAAGAATACACAGTCAGATGTTTCTAATTGGTATTTTCTTTTCTTTTTTTGACAACAAAATTACAGCCCTCAACCTCTTAACAAGTGAACGATTAGACTTGGTTCATTTTTAGTCCTATAAAGAAATCTCATGAGAAAATTAGAAAATAACATGGACCGCTTTCCGATCACCCACGCATCAGATACAGCATTGAATATTTAAATGACAACCCACAACGTCTCACTTAACAAACGGAGAGATCAGTTAAAGAATTAAAATGACTTCAAGTTCATCATCAATCTGTAAGTATAACAGGTCTTTCAAGTTGTCTCACTAAATGTTAATTCTGTGACAGTTATATCCTGTTTAAAATAATCACATTTCTTCTTGTGTATTTCCTAGCATCTAGACCGTTTCCTGATCCCGGCTGTGGGAAAATGTTTTTTGTTGGCTTGCGGCCACTCGACGCATTTTTCAAGTTTGCTGCAAGTAAGTACTAGAAATTAGAACTTACCCTTGTAAAGAAGTGACACTATACTTGTCGTGAAATTAGTCGTGACTAGCTAGCATTTGACTCTATCATTGTATGTTCTTTATTCTGTCCTCATCCTTTTTATCTCCCCTTTCTATAGAGCAACCGACACGGCGATGGATGTTTATTTAGACGAGACCTCCATATTGGAGGAATTTAAAGCGCGAACGCTATGAGTAAGTATTCTGTTAGAAATACATAATTCTAATCCAAATACCTCGACTTTAGAACTACATTAAAACAACCTGAACTATGCAATCAAAATAACTATAGTGAACATTTTTATAGTGCAGATTTTTAAAGTCTGTTGGATGCACAGACTAAAAAGTGGTCTTTAATTGGTAAGTTAATAAACAAATATCTAAAGACTACATAATAACCTATACTTATCATACGTTCAATTTCCTTTGTCTCGTTTCATGCATGAGATGTTTTCTAATGTCCAAGTCAATGTATCTTTTGTACTTTAAGGGTTTTTAATAAATTTTTTAACATAATCACATGTCTCGCTTTGATTCATTATCTATGTTCAAACAAATGAGAATCATCATAGTATTTTCAAATCAGTTTATTTCAATTGATATATATTATTACATCATATCAATTATTTGATGTTTAAGAATTTCTCTATTCTTTGTGCATAACATCAATCGCCAATCGTTACATGTATACTTCAACAATTCTAGTCCATTAACTGGTGGCCTAATGTCATGTAAATTGTTCATAAACTCTTCAACTATCTTTGCTTCGGAGTCATATGCTGACTGGCGCCTTAGGAAACATCGAGTTTTCTGGACTCCCTAGAAAGACATAAAGTCACGAAAGGGACGTAGGGAATTCAATGATATCTTAAATACGAGTTCAAGGAACAAATGCGAACATAAAGCCTGGTTTCCATATAGCCGTAAGAACCGGCGGCATGGCTGCGTCAAGGGGCGATGGTCCAATCATAACAGTGTTGAATTATCCAGCAATAAAAAGCTGTATGCGATTTGACAATTGCCCTTTGCCGCAGCCATGCCGCCGGCTCTTACGGCTATATGGAAACCAGGCTTAAATTGTGCCTAATTAACACGTTCGCATCATACAGTGTCCAATATAAATATATAAAAGTAAAACAAATGAAATTGTACAGGAAACAAAAGTCATTTGACAGGTAATTAATATTCCCTTATTCATAAACGCCTCAACGATCTTTGCTTCGAGTTCTATTTACAAAGACAGTTTGAATACCTTCACTTTTGTCTGAATGGCGCAATTTTCAAACGTCGTTCACAGTGTACCGCCAGACTTGTTCTTTTATTAATTTGTTGCGCCATATTTGGAATGAAACAATATTACGGATTCTCCAGTGTCAATTTGGATAACCATTTTATTATACCCCATTTGCAGATGACCCTCTACATTTAAATCGTTACGACCAAAGGTAACACCGATTCTAAACATTTTCTGTCTGTTATGGTTTTTATTTTTCTTGGCTCTGTCATTTTGTGATCTGCTCTAACAAGCCCCATTTGGAAATTTTCTCTAAACCGTACACCACTGTCACCACAAGCACCAATGTATAGATGAAGAAAGTAGACCAATGCTTTAGGTTTTTAAAAAAATATTTTTATTCACACAATTTTAATTACACAGTTGAATGGCACTTAAGTTTACAAGCACACGTTATATAGTCCAGTAAGTTATTAATGTTCATTGTTCTTTTGGTCTCAGCGTACAACTTAGACCACACAAACTAACTCAGATTAAATAAGCCGTCAAAATATTGTCTGCATAAAGTGGAAGGACTAGGAAACGATAAAATTCTGCAGGCCTCAACGATTGCCCTCCAAATATCTTCATGGTCAATAGCTTGGTCTGTGTAGGCCATCCAACGATAATCTTCATCAGAAACTTCACAAGGCTCTCTCATGGTCGTCCATTGATTACCATCCACCTCCTCGGTCTCCTTGCAACATAACACTAGCTCCTCCAGCTGTTCAATTTGTCGATGGACAAACTCGGTAGAAACGAGATCAATAATCTGCTCAAAAGTTAGAATGTCTTCAAAGTCAACTTCATCGACATACATTTGCTCAAACAGATGTGTCATGCTTCTCTTTACCACGTTTCTTCAACCAGTTCACAAACACACTTACTAAATAAACAGTGACCGTAAGCATTTCACGTTTGTTTCATTAAACATCTTCTTTATTCATTTGAACCATTGTCTGACAACGATCACACTTACAAAAAATACTACCGTAATCATTTCAGAATTCTTTTTTATTAACTTTTTGTTCATTTTTTGTTCATTTGTTCATTGAAAAAATGCTGACTAGGTGTTCTATAGCTGCAGGCTACCTACTCCCATACAGTTGAAAAGCCACAGTTCTGCTTAGCCACAGAGTTGCCGCGGAGGAGGCTACTATCATCAACTCAAAATTAAAAAAAGAAAAATCAACCAAAACAGTTCAAAAATTACCTGCTGCCGACGATCACACAACAGCTAAAAGAATGAGGCCAAGATACTTCATAATAAAAGATAAAGCTGTTTCTGTTTCTGTTTCGTCTTTAAGTTCTCCTTTTTCAATTGATCAGTTTTTCGACAGTATCCAGAAAGAACTGCTTTGTCGGGCAAGGATCTTGTCCTTTATAACGCTTCGGAGGCCACCTATAGTGGCGGAAACTTCTTTTGGTTTCAGCTTTGACATGCTGCAACGGAACTCAAAAAGAGGTACGCAATGCGTACATGCGGATACTGGTATTTATTTGACTTGAGAGTCTAAGATAACTAATTGTGGATTGTAAATTCAATTTCATGCAAAGATACCAAAACATACTGAAAATACTAGAGGATATTGTGACATATATAAGAGCCCAGCACAAAACTCGAGGTAGTTGTATTATTCAAAATATTTATTTAGACGTAATGTTTGGTTGTATTTTTAATTACAACATGTTCAGAGACTAAATTACTATTTCAGTGAATCTAAATATTTAAATTTTCATTACATTCAATTACCTATCTATTATTATTATTATTATTATTATTATTATTATTATTATTATTATTATTATTATTATTATTATTATTACTCGGGCTACCTGTGGTAGCCGAGTCTAGGTTTCGGTGGCGTTTCTGTATTATTTTTAATTTTCTGGTCGACAAATTGCAATTATTGCATCATCCCGATAGGCTTTGCGAAACCATGCGGTGTGCTATCGATCTGGTATTGCTCCGTCTTTAAGCTTTTAGAAGATCACAAGTGACTTTAGAACACTGTTATTAATCAGTCATGTGGCTGAAAATTGTGCTCACTACGCTAACAACTGCAGATCTTGATGGCGGTGAATCTACACTAAACGGTGCTGAGCTATTTACAGTATAGTCGTTCTGGGTTAATATTCCGCTGTCTCGATCAAGACAAACTGATTATAAACGATTTATATGATTTATTCAATTTTAATACTGAAAAGTGTTACTCATGCTCACAATCTGATAACTTGCTGACTATTGAAAACTATCTGCAAGATGAGCGAGACATAAACAACGTTGAAAACAGAATTGACAACTTGCAAAGTCCCTATAATCGCATTAAAAATATGATACTTATATCGCTTTAATTTCCCCCTCGAGTGTAACGTGATCATGCAACACGTATTTTCGATAAGCATTAGATAGCGCAGGTGTAACAGGACCAAATGCCCCCCCCCCCCCCTTCAGAATGCCTCCCGGGGTATCTGGTACTAGGACCAGATGCCTTCCCGGGCATCTGGTACTAGGACCAGATCCCCCCCCCCCCCCCCCTTCCTTCAGGACCAGATGCCCCCTTGTGAAATCCTTTAAAATACTTCTTAAACCAAGTTCGAAATGTATTTAAACTGTTTCGAAACTAACAATAAAACTCTTAGATGGTTAAATGATTTTGCAAGCGTTCAATAGACGTTTCCCAAAAAATAGAAATGTCTCCCAAAGCGCCATTGAAATGTTAATCGCGGTCGGCGGCAATGAAGGAAAATTTCGAGTTTAGGAATATATACAGCTAATATATATGCATGGTGTGGCGTGTTAGTCCGATAGTTATGGTGTCAAAATAATGAGACGAGAGAAAGTCAGAAAGCCAGCTCGCGGAAGTGCATTAGAATTTGCCGAATTTCCAATTTATTAAATAGATGTTTAAGCTTCGTTTTTTATTGATTGTAACATCATTGAGTTGATGTTTCGAAGCGTTGAAATAGACCTCGGTTTTCGGGTCTGGTATACTCTGAAAAAGGCACTATTTCGGCACGGGTTTTTCTCTGAAGCACTGTTTCAAAAATAGAAAAACAACCATTAATCATTGCCGCCGACCGCGATTAACATTTCAATGGCGCTTTGGGAGACATTTCAACGTCTATCGAACGCTTGCAAAATCATTTAACCATCTAAGAGTTTTATTGTTAGTTTCGAAACAGTTTCAATACATTTCGAACTTGGTTTAAGAAGCATTTTAAAGGATTTTACAGGGGGGGGCATCTGGTCCTGAGGGGAGGCATCTGGTCCTAGGACCAGTTGCCCCGGGGGGCATTCTGAAGGGGGGCATCTGGTCCTGTTACACCAGCGCAAAGCACAGCCTGAAAATTTCTGCTTGTGAATTATAGTTAAACATCTCGGCCCAGCGCTTATCATGTTAACACTTTAAACATTAATTCAAAGGCTATTCAGGTTTAGGAAATATTGATTCGAACGGTTTAACACTCTTGTCTTAGCAAAAACGCTATAAATTGACTGCACCCTTCTGCTTTCTTTTTCCCTTCAACATGTACTCTTACGTCTCATCTATAGAAATAACAATAATCGTTAATTTCTAACGATTAACCCAAATCTCTAACCCCTAATACTAAAATGTTTGAACTCACGTTTAGGTATTAAATCGGCAAAAACAGAAAACGCGGACGCTAATCGCATTGTTAAAGAATATGATATTTTTATGTTTTATATGTCTATGTTTTAGACTCTGGTAACACATGCATTGATGCGTCTCAATAAATCAATGTTCAACGCGTTTTTTGAATAAGTATTGAATACGTCTACATGTAACATAAACAGTGCGGCTGCCAAGCACAGTGGATTTCTGCGTGTAAACTTATAGCTAAAACATCTTGGCCGAGCGCCTAACACGTCAACACTTGAAACATTTAATAGTTAAAAGGGCATTCAGATTTCAGAAAGATCTTTAATTCGAAGCCAAACAAGCGCTCACACTGTTTCTTCGTGCTTGGAAAGCTTGTCGTTTGGGCGACAAAGTCGAAACGCGTTCCGGAATTATTATAGTATAAACACCTTGTATGGTTTGATTACGTGATGCTGAAATGAACACGAGAAAGTATTGCATATAAATATCACTGGTAAATATGCAGTCACCGCGCGCTTGTATTTATAGTATAAAACAACAGTACATACATACATAAAAATGTATTAAAATGCTGAAATACATACATATTGTTTATACATATTATTTCGAAACCAGACAATCCGCAAAAATTCTCAAAACCGTTCAAATTTATACCGACAGACCAGTAGCCCACTGACAGCTGTCGACTTCTCATATATTTCTTGGCGTCTTGTGATTGCGCGCAAATGTTCATTACCTGAAGCAAAACTCAACTTTCTATCTTCCATTCGTTGTTCTGGTACACGTTCGTAAACCCTTCGAACATACAAATAAGACTTTTGAGGTATGCTGATTCGGATCCGCTATTGGTCGTTTGCGTTGATCACGTGATTGACGAAAACATTCTTACACACACACAAACACAAATAAACACATACACAACCGCGCTCATGACATAGCGGATATGGTTTAGCAACCAGTATCCGCAAAAATGGTTAGATATCACTTTTGTGGCTCTAGGTACTTCACGTAATCCTATTATTGTGGCAAACACCAGACGATTTAATTCACGACCTTGCAATATTGCAAACAGGACAAGGTGATTTCTTGGCAAGGTTACATGGTTGTATTTTGTTTAAAAGGAAACTACAGTCCATTTTACGCCTGTCCATAGGATTGTTTTCATTTTGATTTGAGTACTTATAATTTTGACAATATTTTGATAAAAATTAAAAACATTTTGATATAACTTTTGGACGAATCAGTCGTTCAAAGACTTACCACAGATTCTTCGATTTCCTGCGTAAAAACACTACAACAACTTCCTGATCTGTCAACAGGTTGCGTTCTTATTTAAATTTATTCTTTTCATCTACAAAAAGTTTCAAATAAATCTACCTTAGAAAACCTTAGAGGCATCTCTGTTGTGCTTGGCGAAAAGGGTTGTGATATATGGTTGTATATCACGATTTGGCCATTTTGTTTACAAACAAGTGCTGCATGATCAACAGCGAGTCGCCACTGCCATCAAAAGCGTACGAGATTTCGAAATCACGTGATTTCTGAACTGATTTCCTGATTTCCGCTGATTTCATTACTGATTTCAAGATTTCAAGTTGATTTCAGATTTCGATATGGATTTCGTGATTTCTATGGTGGTTTCGTGATTTCTTTGGCGATTTCCAGATTTCAATGGTGATTTCCAGATTTCTACACGGATTTGATGATCGATTTGCTTTGATTCGCTATTTTATATCAAGAAATTACAAGCCTCAAACTGCATTTTCCCTGTTTCTGACTTGTTAATGGCGATGGTATACTAAAACGGTCATAATCCAAAGGAAAACCTACAACTCGGCTTCAATACAATAACAAAATCAGCTTCCACAAGCACGAAACTCTTCATTTTTGTCATTTTTTCCCTTTTTATTTTGTACTTTAAAATAGACAGATAAACTCCGCGTCGGTGGGCAAAACATAAAACGAGCATACTTTTTGGGGTCAGTACTGTCATAGATATCATAATTTGTTATCTATACCACTAACTATATATATATATATATATATATATATATATATATATATATATATATATATTAATAGGTTGAAAGCATGTTAATGGTTTACTTGAAAAATTAAGACGCGCATCAATGTAAAAGCAAAGAGAGCTACGCGCAGTCGCGCACAGTTGTTTCGCAATGATATATCCTTTGAACTACTTTTACACAATCTCGTTCAAAGGCTAGATTTCAGAATTAAACCTTTCCTAATCAAGCCCATCTTCTGGGTTTGGCATTTAATACCACTTGTACACCAGCATCTAATTACTGATACCAAACTCCTTTTTATAGCCATTAAATTTTGAATTTGAAGTGAAGTTTCTATTGAGATTTACTTTCATCATTCGATTAGCTAGAGAATCGTTTTCCCATTTATCAGGAAATTCGTAGAAAAAAATTAAAAATATCACAAAATCACAAAATTTGCGAGGGCGAATGAAAGGATGTTCATATTAAGAATGTTAATAAGGAAATACCTAAACTTCGTCCAGATATTCAATACCTGCACTTGTCAGTATATACATCATCACATTATCTCTAGCACTCTCGTTATATTATGTGATTGCTGAGCTTACATTTTCTAGCAGAATTACGATGAAATAACATTAATTGTATCTTTTGACGCTAATAAAAAGCAGCGCAAGGGAACACGCAGAGGACAAAACGTATGAACCGGAATTAAGAACGAAGATTATCGCAAACTCGTTTCCAGTCTCCCAGAGATTTAAGTTTGATTTCCTGATTTCTGACTTGATTTCTTGCGATTTCTGAGGTGAGCGTACGAGATTTCTGCCGTGGTCCCTAATCATAAAATGACAATTTTAGGTAAATTGGGGAAAACAGGAAACGCGGTCTAATCGCATTGTTAAAAGAATGCGAGGGGTCCGCTGTGACACTATATCGCTTTCGTTCTATTAATCTTTACTATATGTTAGACTCTGGTAACACATTCATTGATTTGCCTGAACAATGATCAACGCGCTTTTGGAATAAGTATTTTATACGCCTACATATAACTCAAGCAGTGCCAAGCACAGTTGATTTCCGCGTATAAACTTATAGCTAACATTATTATTATTACTAGGTTACCTAAATGGTATGTGAATGCTGCCTTTGGTAATGTGGCAGAGTTGTGGGTTTTCTGACATGTGGGAGGAGAAGGCTTGGTGGTTGCGTGTTTCTGACTTTCTGTATGCATTTTAAACACAAGAAAGATAAATTCAAGAAGTAAAAACAATATTTTTATTGTGTATTTTTTAAACCAATAGAATGCAACTGTAAAATGTTGAATATAAATGTAAAGCTAAAATGTCTTCTTAAAATAAACATACACGTCTTCGCACATCAGATTCAGATTAAACAATTGTTTAATAAAATAATGACTAACTGACTCATTGAGAACTATGTAGACTAAACTTCACGGCTTGTCTTTAGGATATCTTGGTAGCGTTTGGGCTAAAGGTCTTTGGGAGAGGCTATACATTAATTGAAAAGATGCATACGCACCCGCTCCTCAGTATTGGCCATTTGACAGTTCAAATGTCTGTTGTAATGAAATAAAATTGCAATTGACTAAAGACATTTGTCTAATTTTACATGAAATTCACAATTAGCATACTGCATACATACCTGAAAACCTGTTCGCTCGACAGTCCCAGAGGACAGTCCAAACGAAAAGAAAGCATGTACTTCGCGCGTTGTATCCTGGTTAGTTGTTTTCGCACTGGATTTTGGGTCTATAGCAATTAGACCACAATGCAATGCGCCAATGAAAGATTTGAAAAAAGCCCCACTACATTATTTAGGTTTGCTGCCTTGCTCGCTTGCTTCAGGCTCGCTCGCTGCGGCAGCAATTATTATTATTATTATTATTATTATTATTATTATTATTATTATTATTATTATTATTATTATTATTATTAAATTAACTTGCCACAAGATTACATAAACATTTCCTACATACAAAACGTATACAACATAATTAAATATCTAGTGGCGAGGAAACCCAACTAGAAACCACGAGGGCTTATTAATAAGGGAGTTCAAGGTTTATTTCGCCATATTGCAGGGGGTGCAAAACCATTGGGGCGAGCGCGCGGCCATGCCTATTTATCCTTGTTAAAATCATGGCGAAACTTGCGAAGCAAGAAGGATATCGCTTCGGTTTTTGTCGAATTCGTCTTTAATCGTTGTTTGGATCACTTTCCTGTGAGCTGATATGTTCGTTCTTTGATTTTAGACCATTATCGCTGATAACCAACGCGTAGGAACGCTATAATACGAAAATTTCTTCAACTGAGGGGTCGCTGCGCCATTGTGGCAGACACGGGACGCGGCTGTTTGTCGATAACAACAAACGCAGTCCTGAATGTTGGGTGAAGAGGTATTATCTTAAAATTTTGGTTCTTAATAAGCGGCCAAATCACCAGATTTCGGCAGAAACTTGGCGTAAGCAAACATTTGTCTAGAATATCCGTATTTTCCGCTTGTTTATCACCCTTCAATGTCAATGGTGTCAAATTTCCCAAATAAAATTGCTTCGTTCTTCAAAATAATTACACGTTTAACTCGACAAAAATACAAGCAATATGTACGATTTTATCTTTATACTTAATAGTTAGATCTAGACTTAAACTGCATTTATAAACTATATTTTGCGCTGTATATGCCAGTTAATAACGTGTACATATTAGAAGTAACACGCGTAACCCGAAACGTATCCCTTTCCTGCGAGGAGATATACATAATACACTTCGTTTGATAACGAGAAAGAGGATATTTCAGACTTCAGATGACGAAGATGAACCTCTGGTTACTTACGTTACTATACGCTTGAAGTTCGAGTGATTTACAAGAGAGTTGGAGCTAAAGTTTTACATTGCGTTGCTGAAATCGGCACTCAGTCGTGCCCGTCATAACAGCGCAGCCACCCCTCAGTTGAGGAAACTTTCGTATTATAGCGTTTCTACGCGTTGGTTATCAGCGATAATGGTCAAAAATCAAAGAACGAACATACTAGCCCACAGAAAAGCGATCCAAACGACGATTAAAGACGAATTCGACAAAAACCAAAGCGATACCCTTCTTGCTTCGCAAGTTTCGCCATGACTTTAACAAGGATAAATAGGCATGGCCGCGCGCTCGCCCCATTGGTTTTGCACCCCCTGCAATATGGCGAAATAAACCTTGAACTCCCCTATTATGGGCTTCCTCATTAAAAGAATAAAAAGAAACACATATACATTACTTAAAACACACACTGGTTAGGTTAGGAGGCTGGATGCTGCAGCTAGATAAAAGTACAGTTCATTAAATGTCACGACAATATAAATCAGGAAAAAATACAAAATAAGTAAGTAAGGAAAAAAGGAATTAATCAATTATTAAGAAAGAAGAAACGACTTCAATTTAGATTTAAAAGAAAAAATCGAAATTGAAGTCTTAATATCATTATTTAAGGAATTAAAAAATTTAGGCCCTTGAAAACGAATGGAAAACTGCCTAACATTTGTTCGACAAGAAAAAATGTAATAAGATTAAGAGCTTCTGGTATTATAACTATGCACTTGATTTGTTTCCAACAACATACTGAACAAAATCAGTCTTAATTGTTCTCTTCTAAACAATATCAATTATCAAACTAAATCTTCTGCCTAGTGCGCGAGTTAATGTCCTGCTTGCATAACACTTGTTAGTGTTTTCGTGATTGTTCTAGATGTTTTGTCTGGAAAGAGTCAAGTGGATTAAGAAGACTTATCCTGCTTAAGAGTTCTAATTATTTCTTGATTATTAACCAAGGCAAGCGGGCTTGCCTTCAGAGCTTAAAATCAACGATTGCGCATGCGCTAATTTAGGTTTGGGAGCCTCCAATTGGACGAATATAGAGCAAAAGCAAGCGGCGCTTCTAAGGGACACCGCTTGATAGCTGATTGCCCAACACACACGTGTTTACACACGGCCTTACTGGATGTAGTGTTTAATATAAAATCGTAATAAAAGCAGTTATATATTCAACTCCGCGTGCTTTTCACCACATTTCACTGAGTCTCAGGAGATATTTAAACCGAACCCAAGAATGAACCTTGCATGTTAATTCAGTGTTCTTCGCAAGAAAGAACGCATAAATAGAAAGACTCAAAGCTACCGCAAATGGTTAACAGGTCAATCAGAATTTAATTAAACGATGCACTATATATTATTAAAACTAGAAATTACTATCGTAATTCTGCTGAAAATGTAAGCTCGGCAATCACATAATATAACGAGAGTGCTAGAGATAATGTGATGATGTATATACTGACAAGTGCAGGTATTGAATATCTGGACGAAGTTTAGGTATTTCCTTATTAACATTCTTAAAACATTCTTTCATGGCTTAACACTGCTTAACGCTAATGAACATCCTTTCATTCGCCCTCGCAAATTTTGTGATTTCGAATATATTTTTAATTTTTTTCTATGAATTTCCTGATATTGTCAAAATTGTAAGTACTCAAATCAAAATGAAAACAATCCTATGGACAGGCGTAAAATGGACTGTAGTTTCCTTTTAAACAAAATACAACCATGTAACCTTGCAAGGTTGCATGCAAGGTTGACTTGCAAACAGTACACGGCGATTTCTTGGCCAGTTGTGAAAAATCCGCATTTTAAATATTGAATTTCACATAACATGAAGTTTACTTACAGTTAGTTTTTCTGACTTTTAATAGAACATTAGAACTTCATATTATATTATATTATGTGAAGTTCAATATTTAAAATGCCGATTTTTAGCAATTTGCCAAGAAATCGCCTTGTCCTGTCTGCAATATTGCAAGGTCGTGAATTAATCGTCTGGTGTTTGCCACAATAATAGGATTACGTGAAGGACCTAGTGCCACAAAAGTGGCATACTGTAAAACCCGGACTGGACTGGACTGGACTGGACTAAAAAATCTGTAAAACCCGGACTCAAAAATCTGTAAAACCCGGACTCATATTTTTAACAAACGGGGGGTCCCACTGATGCTTGTAAATACCCGGGGGTCGTAATGGGCTTTGAATGAACGGGGGGAGGGTTGACGTGACGTTAAACTCGGAGACGAAACATAACTCCGATCACGGTTAATATACGTCTACTCACTTCAAAAGCAGAACGCTGGCCTGGGTTTTCCTATATGCTTATTTTCTTTCTTCGCAGCGCTTCTGTTTTGACTACCGGTGTCATGAATCATGATATTTCTATTGAAAACTTGAATATTATTTAATCTTACTGAGAACAGAGCTAAGGAAACTAGCCTGCGACAAACACTCAATGCTGGAATGCGAGGTGTAAATATGATCATATTTGCTTTAGCACTCAGTAAAATAACTGACTGCGCCATGCAGCTTGGCCACAATTTGTCTATACTGAATATGTTGTATATTAGCGTTTAGTCCTTGGGAAAACTGTATAAATTTCCGAAATTCTGCACGTATACTAAAGCTTTGTCGTTCTTGGCGTGACCGTGTCATTGTCCTAAATTGCTATACATGCACGTCCCCCCTGTTTATTAACGACAAGTGAGTAGACGTATATTAACCGTGATCGGAGTTATGTTTCGTCTCCGAGTTTAACGTCACGTCAACCCTCCCCCCCCGTTCATTCAACGCCCATTACGACCCCCGGGTATTTACAAGCATCAGTGGGACCCCCCCCCGTTTGTTAAAAATATGAGTCCGGTTTTACAGATTTTTGAGTCCGGGTTTTACAGATTTTCGAGTCCAGTCCAGTCCAGTCAGGGTTTTACAGTATGCCCACAAAAGTGATATCTAACCATTTTTGAGTTCCGTTGCAGCATGTCAAAGCTGAAACCAAAACAAGTTTCCGCCACTATAGGTGGCCTCCGAAGCGTTTAAAAGGACAAGATCCTTGCCCGAGAAACAGTTCTTTCTGGATACTGTCGAAAAACTGATCAATTGAAAAAGGAGAACTTAAAGACGAAACAGAAACAGATTTATATTTTATTATGAAGTATCTTGGCCTCATTCTTTTAGCTGTTGTGTGTTCGTCGGCAGCAGGTAATTTTTGAACTGTTTTGGTTGATTTTTATTTATTAATTTTGCGTTGATGATAGTAGCCTCCTCCGCAGGCAACTCTGTGGCTAACCAGAACTGTGACTTTTCAACTGTACGGGTAATGTTTTGGTTGAGATCGATCGAGGTCTTCGTGTTGGTGTATGAAATGAATACCCTGGTTCCATAGGTTTTTCAAGCTCGGAGGTGAGCTACCGGTCTGTTTTAGTTTATAGAATAAAAGCGGTTGTCTAGGAGACTTTTATTTTAAAATAGTAAAATTTGACGAAAATGTTTACAAATAATTTGTTTAGAGAATTATTAAGAGAACTTTCAAGCCATTAAATGATCGGTTTCGGTTTTTTAAAAGTTAATTTATTCGTTAAGGCATGTTTTCTTGGGTTTTTTTGCAAACATTTTAATTTAAGTAAGTGCACCATCACCAATGGAAATGAAAAAGCTCCATTTATCCCAAACAAAGTTTACATATAGTAACAACAAAACAATTGCGCGTTTCTTTTAGTATGTGTAGAGTAAAACTTGTGCAATTTAAATTTTCTTCAATTAACGGACGTAATTTAAGCATGTTTATGTTAATCAGCTGCGAACACTTTCATGGCATTCTGCGCGCGTTAGCGATAAAGCTATTATAGGAGTAGTATAGTCACAGCTATAGTACAGCTGACTCAGCATTTTTCAGGAGCTCTTACCCCTAGATTTTAGTTTCCAGGGCTGGCCGTGTGAGCCCTGTGCACGCGCATGTAGACAGGAAATCCTGTTATTCATGTAAACCGGTTTGACAAGTGGGATTGTCGTCAGACATTGGTTCAAATGAGAAAAGGGTTAATGAAATGATTGCGAAATGTTCACGATAGTCTATTTCGTAAGTTTACTCCTGAACAGTTGGTTAAAGAAACGTAAAGAGAATCATGGCACATCTGTTTGAAGAAATGTATGTCGACGAGGTTGATTTTGAAGAGACTCTGACTCCTCAGCGACTGATTAACCTTATCTTTACGGAGTTTGTCCATCGACAAATTCAGCGAGATAAGGTTTTCCTATTTGCTCGATGTTACTGATAAAGTACGAGTCTAAAAAATAATCGCAATTGGAAGAATTATCGTCATGTGTGAATACGGATGAGAACGATGGTGGTCAATGGACAAGGATGAGAGAGACTTGTGAAATATTGAATGAATATGATAAGTGGTTGACTTACGCAGGCCAAGCGATTTCAATGATCGATTGTGAAGATGTTTGGAGGGGAATTGTAGAAGCTTGCAAGATTTTAAAGTACCCCGAGCCTTCCAACGCGTACAGACATTAATTTGATAGCCTGTTTAATATGACTTGGTTTGCCTGGTCGGAGATGTTTTGCGAAACTCAAAGAACTATAAGTATTGTTAATTTAATGGACTATGTTATGTGTGTCTGTAAACTAAAGTATGAAACAAAGTATTAAATGCGATCGTTCTTCAACGTTTGAAATGTCTTGATATATAGAACTTTCGTCGACATGTAACAATTATATAATGCTGAAATAAAAGTTTTAAAATGTGATGGCTGGTTTCACTGATCTTGGTAAATTGGTGTAAGGGGATATTAATCCCAGGTGTAGCTATAAACACTCGGCTTAGGAATGATAGTAATATAGGATTGCAAAATTCCCTTTGCGTAATAATTACTTAGAATATGACTTTCGTAACACCGCGAAATTATCACTTTTATAAACTGTTCTTAGTGAAATAATGTGCTTCGCGTCATTTATCGGTTTATAAACTCTATAGGAGCTGAATTGTGGTTACAAGAAATAATTAACCGCCTACTCCAGCGAGTGGCCTTGTGAGATTAATATCGAAGCTTTGCTGTCAGGAAAACACAAGTAGAATCTAATTCGATTAACACACAATTCATATTATAAAAGTGAGCCTGTCAAAGTAATAAAACAAATAATACCGTGAAATTTCCGCTTTATCATGAATTGTCTGTAGTGTACGGAAGCCGAGAGGTGTATCAAAACTGGTTTTAAAAACTGGTTTTCAAAAAGTATTTTGCGAAAGTGGTTTTAAAAATTTGTTTTGCAAAACTGGTTTGTAAAAAGTGGTTTTTAAAAAGTGGTAATTGGGAAGCTTGCCAAGTCAAAAGTCGTAATTTAATTAACTCAAAACTTTAAGCCTGTGCTCTGATTTCGATCTTTTCAGGGCGTACTGAGACGCTTTTGATAATTACTAGCTTTTAATAATGGATTATGCATGCGACTGGCGTTTGAAAATAACTGGTAAATGTAATAAATTTACGGTTGAGATCTGCGAAAAGTTTTGAATGCTTATCGTCAATCAATTTTATCGAGTGGATTTATTACATATTAATATTGTTATTAATCCTCTTGGTGTATCAAGAGGACTAATAACAATATTAATCTGATTATATTCTACTGTAACGTGCTACAAATCAAAATCAAAATCATCCTAGCTTCAAATAATTTTATTACAAGCTACATAAAAGAAAACAGACCCGCTACTTTAGAACTGATAAGGGCTAAAAAGGTAAGTACAGACAGGTAAGTGTATTTTTATTATTTCAGAAGATATTGAAGTACGTCTGTATGTGTGTTAACAATCATTGGCACTTAAGGGTGTTATAATCGAATTATACAGTCAGCAAGTACCCAAGTAAACGTTCCTTGTATTGCATGTTGTAAGTTTTCCCGTATATATGGACCAAAATAAAGAAATCAATGGTATGTTTAGATTATAATGTAATATGTTTTCCGTTAAGTTTATCTTTATATTACTGAACAATGTTCGGTTGGAAACTGTTTCAGACTGTATTAAGAAATACTGGTGGGAATGGAAGCCTTACGCCATAATCACTGCGTACTTAAAGGAAGAACTTGGAATTATTCGAAGGTTAGCATCATTAAATTTGTAAAAATTTGTATCAGTTTTTAACAGCCTTGCAAAGATAGGAATCTGTAAAGAAGTGAATGCGTGTGTGTGTGTGGTAATACTAAGCATGTTTATTGATCCTTATAAGAATGATCGCTCTATTTCACAGACAATAGAACTGTCAAGTTATAAATTGTTTTTATAAATTGATTGTTTTAATTTGTAAATATTAAAGATTTACTCATTTGCATAAAATGTTTGCATACACAAATAAGCGTGTTTTATTCATTATCACTCCCTGTTCATTTCCATTTTAATATTGTAATATATGGAATGTTTTTTTATATTATTAGTACAATTAGTAACATAAAAGTTATTAACGGAAATCAATATTTATCAATATAAATAAAAGTTAGTTACTGTTATTCTCTATATATGCGTGAAGTATTCATTGGTTAAAAAAAAGATTAAAAGAACTTGGATTAAAACGAAGAACAGATGACCCTCCACTGAATTTATTGCAGACCATTTTAGAGGTAAACAAAATTTATTTTAAATATATAATATATATAATTTTGGTGGTCAAGTATCAAAAATAAATTTTATATATGTTTAAATTAATTAATTATGGTAAACAGTGTTTTGTACAATTTTATTTACTCGGAAAACTTACTCGCTATTGTTTTGTTTGTGTGTTTTTCAGTTATAATACATCAGAACTAAATAACAATAAATAAAATGACACTGAATAAACAATTATTAGGTAAAGTTTAGCATGATACCGAGAATTAATAAGGCCAAGGAATGTGTTATCTGGCGAAACCACTGGCCAGCGCGTCAGAGCATTGACGTCACATGATAAACTACAAAAATTTCGTACCTACCGTGAAATATCACTGTTAGTAGATATGATGCGATAAATATTTGGAATTTAATAATGTATATTAAACGTATGTGTATTTTACATTGTAGTATGAGTTAAAGTCGTCATCAATTCTTAAAGGATATCGCTCAATCTGGAAGCTTCTTCGGGATAAATACGGACTGATTGTGAAAAGGTGATTTTTTACTATGTTAATCCATTCCAATAAATATAGTTTTAATAAAAAGATAATCTTATTATTAATTATTATCAAATGTCAAACTCAATGTCTTAGGCTAGGAATGATCGATATAATATATATCGTTTCCAAGACAACGAGTTTGACATTTGATAATAATTAAAACGACTGATTTTTTTTTCTTTTGGTTTTTAAGCTTTCATATTCTGCTTTTTGATTGGCTAACAAACTGTTTGGAATTCTAAACCCATTCAAAAAAGCCTAAAATCTGCAGAACTGATGTAAAAACATACACCAAAAAAAGTAGTTATTTATGAAACATAGTCAGTTAATATATACTGAGAAAATGTAGCACTTATAGTTCAGGCCAGGGCTGCTCTGTGTCCGGCCCTTGAAAACGTCTCTTATATTGCCCAAGACCTTTATGCAGTCCTTTTTTATATTAAAAAATAAGTAATACAATGAATTAATACAATGATACATTATCGTTCATACGTATCTTTATTACTTTTATAATATTTGAACTGAGGATGAAGTTACAAGTAATCAGTAAAGGCTGCATATGCTTCCTTGTTCTGGCCCTAAAAAAATCTCCTTTCTTGTCTGGCCCTCGAGAAAAAAACATTTGAGCAGCCCTGGTCTATAGACTATACGGACTGAAGTCAAGACTGACGTCAATTGGTAATAACATATATAATGTACATACATGCTAATTCTCTGCGTATATCTTGTCCTGCATGTATTTGCAAATGTTTTTTCCAGTAGCCAAATAATTGGCTGGGAATTAATTAATAAACAATGATACTTATATTTTACATACAGAGACACTGTTATGATGATGTGGGCAGTCCTAGCTCCTAACGTCAGAGATGTCAAAAAGAGAAGACGATTTAAACGACATCCTTATCGTTCAAAGGTGTTTAATTAAAAATTAACATATTATTTGTAAAGAAAGTGGAAAATCCTTTGCTTTTCGCACGGTTCCATAATTTTCTTTATAAGCTCATACTTGTACATGCTAAATGTGTAATAACATATTTTAGTTAATTTTGTGCTTAGTTATTGCATATTTGGGAGCACAGGTAGAATTTGCATATTTGCAAATAATGATAGAAAAAATTAAATATTTGTGTGTGTGTGTTCGTAAAGCTTATGCGATATTTCGTTTGTATATATATAAAACTCTATTGCATTTGTCAGGGACCTAATTTTGCTTGGCATATGGATGGTTATGACAAACTTCACAAGTTTGGTTTTGATATCCATGCATGTGTTGACGGGTTAGTGTATATGCGTTATTACAATTGTTTGGCTTTTAAACTTGTATCGAGTCCCAAAGTGAGTCCTATTTCACTATCATGAATTTTATGCTTAGTATTTTACGCCATTTAGGTTTTCAAGAAAGATGTTATGGCTTAAACTAACAACGTCTAACAGTAATCCTAGATCTGTATTAGCTTTTTATCTTGATGCAATCGTAAATCTAGATGGTAGGTAAAACTGTTTATTGACTTTGAAATTAATCATTACATGGCACTGAGGATGTATTAGAGAACGTTGTTTATTGCAACTGTTATTATGTGGATTCCATTCCATTTATTGGAAAGACAAAGTTTAAAAAGTCAATTTTATTATATGTATGAAACATTCAACACTGTTCGAATTATTGACAAATAACAGTTTTGGTGGGTCATATATTGGATTCTTGCAATCTGATTGCAGGTAATAAACTATTAGTAATACCATTTTGATAAATAACTTTTAGGTGTTCCAACCATGACTATTTCTGACATGGGGACAGAGAATTGTTACATTGCGACAATGCAGATGCTATTAAGACACGACCACGACGATGAATGGAGCGGACCTAACAGTCATAGATATGTAAAATCAACCCAAAATCTTGTATGTTATCACGTGTTTTTATTTTTAAGAAATATTTATAGTATTTCCTTTTTTTGTATCGTATAATATCCTATTGTTGTATGTAGAGGTCCGAGTACCTTTGGTCGCACCTAGTAAGACAGACAACGGGCTGGTGGATAAGACATTTGCACGTAAGAAAACATGAATTACGAATAAAATATAAGTTATTTGGCGGTAATCTTTTATTTACATGTTTTATTATTCTCTAATTAAAGATTTTGTCTGAAGAAGGAAAATTTGACGAAGGAAATGATGCGCATAGGTATGTTCAAAATACATATTTTTCTGACAACTGAACTGGTATATGCATATTTGATATCCTCATCGATATACTGTCATCACCAGTGAAATGATGTAGAATTATTGTTTTAAGACAACATATTGGATCGTATATGTCTTGATTTACTTTAGACATGCTTTGGCATATGTTTTCCTTCCCTTGCTGAGAAAAGAACTTGAATCGTTTCAACAATGGTGGAATGAACACCACATACGTCCTTCAAGGTTTTCCGAAGGACCTCATGGAATTCCCAATGATATGTACAACCTTCCTAATTTATATGGTACGGAATTTGTTTTTCTTTGTAAATGTCACACGAATTCGTTACATGTTCAAAATGTCAAAGCATATATTTATTGTGGTGAAAGATATTTTAAACGATAGTTCTCTTCGATTCGTATTTGTGTTTACGATAATTTACGATCCGTTACAATCTCGATTGTAGGCGCGTACTAACGTCCAGCGGTATACTAGGTCCCAGGCTATCAGACAACACCGCCATGAATCGTTTAATTGTCTAAATAAATTTATATTTGAGTTGAAATCCAAGTTTATTTGGTAATAAATGTCTATTACAATTAAAGATAAATTTAAAGTACAAGACTATACTATATTTTTTTAAACTACAGGCAGACAAGATCAAAAAAAACTGTTAGATATTGAAACGTGTTCGGTTGGAGCAACCAAGTACCTGCAGCAAGAAAAGCCATTCTACCCTAAGGAATTCGCTGCTCTTGCCGAACAGATCCTGCAGAGAACTTTGAATGTAGACCAATCAAGGATTACAATACACAATGCCACAACAATATATAAGCTTCTTCTGGCTTATGTTTGTTCATAGTTAATAGAACGTATACATGGTTTAGAAGCTCTATTGTCTTTCAACATGAAGCATGGTCATGTTGAACTGACAATGGAGTTCCTTATATGGAAGTAAATTCTATGAACACGTGACGATGAAGGACCACACTAATTAAACCCGAGCGTTGCTATTGGACGACTGCTTCATTATACAGAAAATACAATACCGTGAAATTGCACAAATTTCCATAAACTTGAACAAAAACATAGAACAATCACTTTGGACGAGTTTCCAAACCATGTATATGTTCTATTAAATATGGTTTGTTGAATAAAAAAATAAATAAAACATGATAAAATTATCTTTTTATTAAAGATTTGTGACGTGCTAAATAAGCCGAAATGTCCGCCCCTTATATCGGGTTTATATAAGAAAAGGTTTGTAATTTTTTTTTCTTGAGTTAATGTCCACCATCTCGGATATATTTTTATATGCGTATGACGTCATAAACTAGGTGGATCAAAAGCTTTATTTGAAACGCAACACTATTAAAACATCAAGTATGAAAAAACGGACACGATAGAGCTGTTCTTGCAAACAATTTTAATACTCTTGCCAAGCATTTAACTCGTTTTGTTTAATGGCAGATATATTCACACTGTTATATAAATTTAACACAATATAACAGTTAAATTCTGATAATTGTTCTGTAAATGTGTGGCTGAAGTACATGCGTCCTTGAATGAGTTTGGATACATATGGTTGTTTGGATTTGGTTGTGCTAGGGCTCGTATTGGTAATCTGTCTTGTACAGTGCTAACCGCTTGCTTGACTTGCACGTGTTGGTAATTTTGTCGTCCTCCATATTTCTCGTATTGATTTTTGGAATAGATTGAATTTGTTGTTGCTGTTGTCCTTGTAGTTGTTTCAATTTGTTTGACAGCTGTTCATGTTGCTGCTGTCGCTCTAATTGGGGTTGCAGTTCTTGCTGTTGTAAAGAAAGCCATAGTTGTTGTTGTTGCTGGAGCAGTTCCTGCTGCTGCTGCTATCGTTGTTGTTGTTGTTGTTGTTGTCGCTGCTGCTGCTGCTGTTGCAGTTGTTGTTGTCGCAGTTCTGTTGCTGCAGCTGTCGTTGTTGTTGTTGTTGTTGTTGTTGTTGTTGTTGTTGTTGTTGTTGTTGTTGTTGTTGTTGTACAAACAGTTGCAGTTCCCAAGGTTGTTCTATTTGCTGCATGTGTTGTGGTTGACGCTGTTGTTGTTGCAGCTGCCAAGGTTGTTCCTGTTGCAGTGGCTGCAGTAGTTGACACTGCTGTTGTTGCAGTTGCATGAACAATTGTTGACGTCCTAGCGGTTGTTGTTGTTGCTGATTTTGTAATTGTTGCTTCTGCAACAGTGGGTTTTGATGTTTGTGTTGCTGCTGTACTTGCTCTTGCTCTTGCTCTTGCTCTTGCTGTTCGTGCAGTTGCTGTCCTTCTTGCTGTTGCTGTAGTTGCTGCAGTTGCTGTTGCAGTTGTTGCTGTTGCTGTTGTAGTTGTTGTAGTTGAAGTTGGATTTGTTGTTGTTGATGCAGTTGTTGTGATTGTAGTTGTTGTTGTTGTTGATGTTGTTGTTGTCGCTGTTTCTGTTGCAAATGTTGTTGCTGTTGCTGCTGCTGTTGTTGCTGCTGCTGTTGTTGTTGTTGTTGTTTTTGTATACGTAATTGTAATGGTTGTTGCTTCTGTTCCTGTCCTGGTCGTTGTTGTTGTCGCTGTTGCAAATGTTGTTGCTGTTGCTGCTGCTGCTGCTGCTTTTGTTGTTTTTGTATATGTAATTGTAATTGTTGTTTCTTCTGTTCCTGTCCTGGTTGTTGTTGTTGTTGTTGTTGTTGTTGTTGTTGTTGTTGTTGTTGTTGTAGTTGTAGTTGTAGTTGTTGTTGTTGATGTTGTTGTTGCAGTAATTCGTGCACTTGTACCAGATGTTGTTTTATAGGAGCAATAATTTCTGCAACTGCGCCCTTCATCTCGTCGGCAATCGATGATACACGAGAGGAAACAAATGAATCGTCTGTTGTTCCAGCATTAGGGTCTGTCAGTTTCTCTTGCGATATTGCCAATTTTCGCTTGTGTCTCAAGCTAGACGTCTCTGAGAATCTGTTCGACTGACAAAAAAAACCCTGTTATGAAGACATCACAATTGCATCTGCCACAAATAGATCTAGCGTGCACATAACAGTATTGCTGCATGTCTGTCTGTCCAGCTTTTCCAACTTGCACACATATGCATCTTTTACATTCTCAACGTTTTTTACACTTGCATTTTGTTATTGTTTATTTGCTTCATAATGTTACCTCGTCATCGGAAATGTTCTGGATTTCTTTTGAGCTGTTGGGAATTGAAATGTTTTCATCATCCAATCCAATCACATAGCGATACGCTTTTCTCAGAGTGTCATAAACCTGTATAGCAAAATAATTGTTGATAATTACTTGATGGTGTACCCCTAGAGGAGTGTACGCAATGATTCTATACAGTGTACAGTTACACCGGTCTCATATTTTCTGTGAAAATTGCGTTAGATTGGACGGAGGTAAGCTCGTGGTTATATGTATGCTTTGCAGTTTGCAAAATTGGTTTTCTCTTAAAGCACGTTCTTTATACTTTTGATTTATAAATTAGTTCTTACAATCTTGTGTAAAAATTAAAGTTACACTCAACATCAGAAACTTATTTGGCAAATGTTTGAACAGTTGTAATAACTTTTTTTTTTCGACTGTGAAATATGTACGTATACACAATTAAATTAATACATAATATGAAAATCATTATATGGCTAAGGGTCTACTAGAAACCTATACACAGGCTTTTTTTTCTTTGACTATTTTTTCAGGTAATAAGAATATTTAATATATTAATATATTGATATACGCATAGAACAAATTGGTAACAAGTTAATGTACAGTAAGTTACAAAGAAACAAAGAAACAAGTTTTGACTTGACAAAACATACCTCGGGTAGCAAGACAAGCTCAATAAAATCTTTCTCTGTTGTTGCGACGACTTTTTTAATTTCTTTTATCATTTCTTCAGTCTACATAAGTTTATGGTAAATAAAAGATTGTGTTATTAAGATTGTGTTATTAAATATATTTAAATGTATTGAATTATTGCATTGCATCTGGTCACCAGCTTTAAAAGTTGAAGCGTATATTAGTTGTGTATCACTCGAACACGTTTATAATGTACCAGTAACAAAAATATCAGCTCACCATAGAACTCTTGGATGGTCTTGGCATGAGGTTGCGTCGATGTTTTTCTCTGAAGTCATCATGGCGTTTTGTTTGTAGTTGGCCTGTTGTTATTTTGATGAGTCGATCCTTTACAAAGTCACAACAAACAATAAATGTAAAGGTCATGTATTTCAATGCCGTAAACTAGATTTGTCAGTAGTTTTTTTTTTTAATTTTTAGTATCGCGTTTCTTTTACATCATGCATGTATTAGTATTATTGTTTTAAACACTAAAGGCTAGAACTAATTCGATCAGTTATAGAATTTAAAAAAATCGTCTAAATAATTCCCAACTGAGTTATTGAATGAAACTTTACTATACCTTCAGGTTGTACACAAGCTCCTCAACACTCATGTTTTGAGCATCCAGCACAATCCGGGGGTTTACATCAATGTCTGTACAGAATTTTAAATATGTGATAGTGAAGATAAACCGAAAGTATTGGGCACAATAAAATTATTTATAGGTCTGTATAACAATTCTTACCTTTTGGTTCTCCTAACTGCATCGCTAAACAGTATCTATTGCATTTGTGCCCTTTTATGAAAGTACTAAATGCCCCAGGACCATAATTTCCGAGTGAAAAAAGCCTAGTTAAAATAACACCAACTAAATAAACAAAACATGAAACAAGTTCTACTACGTACATTAATTCGTACCTTTGATTACAGCAGGCAACTTCAATGTCTGTAAGAAACTTTTTGTTACCTATATTGAGGATAATTAAATATCCATTTTCAAATTAAGTTGATTCAAATAAGCTATCTGCAAACGAAATTGTTTATAAGTAATAACATGACTTGAGGGAAATTAGCGATTACATTTCCCCGCCGCCGAGGGAAGATTTGTGAAAGTCCGAGGGTTGCAGGCCCGAGGACTTTTACAAATCTTCCCGAGGCAAAGGGGAAATTTAATCGCTAATTTCCCGAAAAGTCATGTTATTAGTTTGTAATATTATGATCGCCGAGGAAAACTTTGAGAATCTTACCGACAGGAAATTTACACAGTTAATCAGAGAAGTTGCATCTAATTTACCCGTGCATGTTGATGAGGGAAAATATATGCAAGCGGGAACTTTAGAAGAAGACAAAAGATTTCTTTGTCTTCTAATTTTCCCTCATCAACATGCACGGGAAAATTAGAAGACGACAAAGGATTTATTTGTCTTCTAATTTTCCCTCATCAACATGCACGGGAAAATTAGAAGACAAAGGATAAATTTCCCTCTTGCATGAGCGATGAGGGAAATACGAGGTTTACATTCCCTCGGAGAACAAAAGAATCCGAGGCGATCATGGTATTACTGTAAATAATACACAACATTTACGTAAATACTGGCACAAAATGAATATATATATATATATATATATTCATTTTATATATATACAGTTTTAGGTATTGTGCATATGTATATTTATTTCCATGACGGTGAACATCTATGCAAAAGCTCGCTTTAAAGTATATATTTTTATTTCAGCTCTTTCTTTTCTACTGGCCGAACATAAGATAAACAATTTTTTTTTTCTCAAACTCAGTGATAATTTATGAGCCAATAGACATTGTGTTATAATCAGAAACGCTGAATTGAGCCAAACACGTGAAGAAATTTAAGATGACACGAAGGAATGGGCAAAAGACTTGAATTGTTTTTGTTCCCTTTCTTTGAGTAAAAATAATATTTGAAATATTATAATTTAGAATACAAATACTAAAAGGGAATTTTAAGAAGTAATTTTAAGGCATGCGACAAATTCAGAGCAACCTAAGTTTCAAGTTAATAAAATGCTTGCCAAGTCTTAATTCATTGTTTGATTTATACTATTACGTGGCATAGTACAAAGTGGAGAAACCATTTAATAGGTAAATATAATTATGTACATCAATAATACTCACCTTGAAGGTCAGTAAGAAGCAATGCGCCACGGGAAAATTTTAAGCTCCAGTGAGCAAACGCAATACATTTTAACCCGATTTCTTCTCCTTCCCCGGCTTCCGTTGCTTTCCCCGTGTTGTTCAAAAACTTTTTGAACACCTGGCCAAACAGTTTTGGCTCAACACACATAGCGTTCAGTCCTGATTCTCCAACAAGAAGAAATGTTGGTAAAACACTAATGCAATAAAACAATCAGAAAATAAAAAATCTTTGTCACTCAAATATAGTAAACATAGTAAAATAATTGTGTAGATTTTCTACGTTTTTATTAGAATAATATAAGTTTTTCTGGCCTGTGGACCCAAGCTGTCTTCAAAGTTATTTTACTGTATAAAATAACCACCATGCAAAACTTTAAAAAAACAACTTTATACAACATTAATTACCTGGGAAAGTCCTCGATGGTGCGTCCATGTTCCTTATTAAAAATTTCACAAATTTTTCCTGCTATGCATTGAGTTTGTACTTCCTGCAAAACGAGGAAAAAAATTAGTAACAGAACAACTTGAATTTAAATCTATAATAATAGTTCATGACAAAAAATGTTGGTGTTGGTGTTGTTGTTGTTGTTTTTGTTGTTTAGTCTTTTTCGCTGTATAGCGCAAACATATATTTGTTAACATTTACCTTCTGACACAAATAAACAGCAATTTTGTCGCTTTCCTTCAACACGTTTTCTTTGAATTCTTTGACGACTAAGGGTTTACCTATCAACACGTCATTGTAACCGCTCAGCATGCGCAATTTGACATCGTAACATGTTCTCAACCCACCAATGCCAACGACAACGCCTTTCGACAAATGGCAAGTTCCGATTTCAGACCAATTACCAACTAAGTCAGAATTGTTGATAACAAATGTAGAGACGCGATATACTTCTAAATTAGGAAAATAGAAAAATAAAATATGAACAA
Organism: Paragorgia papillata; assembly: GCA_035771165.1. NCBI lineage: Eukaryota > Metazoa > Cnidaria > Anthozoa > Scleralcyonacea > Coralliidae > Paragorgia > Paragorgia papillata. The sequence continues at coordinate 1,358,284 of JAWNZC010000095.1, forward strand.
TTCTTGTAAAAACATCAAGTACAAAAAAAAGTTAAAAATAGAAAATGCCAAAATACACTGGTATACGTATGGCTGCGAATAAAGAATTAATCAAATTCATGTTGCAAAAAAGTTTGGTGACCCCCATTTTTCTCCCAATAGTACATTTTTTAAACTTTAAGTAATTAATTAGCATATTAATTTTTTAAAATAAAAAATGTAAATTTTACTCAAAAAAATAAGATTTTTTTTTAGGTTTTTTAAATAATTGAATCTACATATTTTTCTAAATCTGTCTATTAATTACTCAAAGTTTAAGAAAATATTTTAAAATACTAAAAAAGAACGATGTTAATTTTCGGCCATTTTGAAACGTCACTGTTGCCATAGAAACAGCTGAAACACTTTACTAGTAATAGTATTTGATGCCCAGACATTTATTCAAAACACAACTTTAGTTTCAATATTTTCCGGAATATTTTTGCTTTCTTCTCACGAGAAATACAGTCTGGTAAAACTTTTTTACTTGGTTCTATCTATATTACTGCATGTATAGAGGCAATTCAACACGGACAGTTTATACAATTATAAATACTAGTATAAATATACAATATCAGCGGTCAACCTGTATGAGATTTATAAAACAACCTGAACGCGAGCATTGTATTAAAGTCTATACAGTCTAGACAAAAATATTGTGTATTACTAACCAAATATTATTATTGCAAACAACTAGTTTTTAAATTATATAAGCTGCATAACCGGTTAAGCTGAGAAAATCGAATGGAAAGTTATGTAAATCAGGATAAACTTGTACCTGATTTACATTCATTTTTTTGAATTATTATTATAAATTATTAGTGAATTGGATAATAACCTTTTCCATGGTTGGCTGGTAAGCACGTTTCTCCCCCCTGTACTAAATTTGCCAATTTAGTGTCGTCCAATTTGCTCAGCAAAACTAAATTTAAAAAATTAAAATTAAAAATGTTATTATATAATGCACCTAATGCACGAGAGTAGCTGACTCACAATTTTTTTTAGTTCATGCTCAGGGCTCGTTTAAACGGGTCCAACATATTGAACCAACATTATCCAACAATGTTGGATGCAACATAATTAGGTCTGTTTGAACATTGAGTTAGATAATGTTGGATGATATGGGACGATGTTGGATCATGTTCGTTTTAGTGCAAACCTCACGGTGGTCAAAAATGTGTTTTTTTCTCCCACTTGGGTCACCAAGGTATGTAGAATATCCAGAATGAAACGAAACTACGCAAGATCATAGGCAAATATAATTTTGTGGTCGTGATTTCACGCTTGTGATTGATCGTGTGACGTAACTAGTGACGTTCAAAATTTAGATTTGTTTTTAAATTGACTTTGAAATTGATTTTAAAAACTATAAAAATGTTCTTCAATTAATACGAAGTTCTCCAGCGAAAACCCTACAAAAATCCAATAAAAGAAGTAAAGTTATGGCTGATTTGATAATTCAAATTTCCCGCGAAATGCAAAGGAATGTAAACAATTTGCTATATATGGTCAAACTTTAGGGGTATTTAAACTCGGAAGCTATAAACTAAATCGGAAATAAACAAAGTGCATCTTAGGTAAAAATAAAATTTGTAGTTTTTTGAGTTCGGGATTATGAACTTATTTATCTCTGTCGTCATGAAAACGTAATTATGACGTTAGGGATAAAATAAGTACGTAGTCCCGAACTAAACAAACTACAATTTTGTTTTTATCTATGATACATTGTTATGTGTTTGTCTAATTCAATACGACAATAACGACAATATAATTAACTACCCTCTTGAATTGCTGACTTTTCAATTATTTTGGTACTTCGGTAATCTCCCTAAGATCAAAATGATATATGCTGAGTTATAGTATTATAAAATGCAACTTTTTTTTAATTGTTGTGACAATATCAGTTGGAAATACAAAAACTAGGAAAAGTTGAGCTGCACCTTGAGTCTGAAATGTTTCTGCTGCGTCACTAAACCGCTCTCCCTCTGCTTCCGTGCAATGGGAAATGCTTCCTCTACAAAAAAAAACAACAACACAATAAAACACAATATATATATATATATATATATATATATATATATATGCATTGCAACTCATTTCTCCAAAAATGTTCGAAGATATCAAATTGTTCATTTCTCATAATTACAATTACTATATTTACCGTCGAAGTTTTGTTTATGAGTTGATGAGCTAAAATTAAAAAAGGTATAATCACATTGGTAATTTCAACTACACATAGAAATCAGACTAAGTATATCTTATCCAATAATTACTAACCGAACATTTCTACTTTTTACGACTTGTTCAAGACAAGAATACTCTAAAGAAGAAGAAAGTAAATAAGTTTGTGGAGCCGTATAACAAAGTAAAAATACCTCGTATTAACAAAGTACTTTTTTTCACACGTAATTTAAAACGTTATTCGTTGCTTTCATAGTTTCATTCATTCCAGCAGTCAAATATTCCCAGCCCGTTACTTTCCTTAAACATTGCATAACTGTTTTATACTAGTATACTTGTTATTTAGCCAGTACTGTCCTAAGTTTACCAAGTAAAAAACCTACTAGGGTATTGGTAATTAGTAATTAATCCAATAAAAAAAACCCGCCTCTAATATTTTGTTTATCTCTAGTCGTTCACAGACAACAAAGGTTATTACAAGAAAAGAACAAAAAGCCATACGGCTAGACCGAATGTTAAACGCCTTTGACTTCCTCTATATAACAAGTAGCTAAACCTCAGCCCCGCATGTATATCAGAACTTATTGCGGTGTTCATTGACCATTTCTTTACAGTCCGGAGATTTACGCATATATTTTGTATTTGCTGCATTCAGGTGTTATTTAGTTTCTTCTTTTGCTTTAAAAATACTTCCACCAAATTCTTATTCAAGGATACATGTTCTATCAAGTATTGTTAATTTTACTTAATTAAGTCATTTGAAGTGAATTAACATATAGGCAGTCAATCATACGTAAAATATGTGCGCTGCTTACGAGGCAAAGACGACATTTCTCCTTGCGTTGAAGAAATAACACTGTTGCTTGAGATCTCTTCCGCATCGTTTTCACCCACCTGCAAAATAACAAACATTTGAGCACGTTACTACATTCAAATAAATGTTCCAACAAAGCTAGACCGTATTTTAAATTACCACAGTGACACTGCTGCGCGATTCGGACTCCGTCACTTTTAATAGTCCATAGCGCTCGGTTGATAAAATTTGGGTGAGTTGAACCATGGAGTGATCCCCATCGGGCACACCAGCCCATTTTGATCCGCGGCGAAAACCATAAAGTTTTACTGGTCCTTTCATTCCCAATAATCGTTTTCCTTCGCGTATAAACTCCAATTTTGTCGTCTCTTCATCCGTTATGACAGTAACAGCAGCTCCATCCGTGGTTGGCTGTTTCTGGCGGCTCATTGCAAGGGGAGTGCATGATAACTAAAAGTAGGGAAAATTATTTCTGTAAATTAATATTAAGGTTGGTGCATCAGTATTTTAAATTTAGAAAAATTAAAATCTATGTTTAGAAAAAAAGAGAGAACTACATTAAGAGGTTAACCAATCTTAATCAATGATTAATGTTTGGTTTTCTAGTAAAAATCGTGAAATAATGTTTAAACCACAAACATGTGCTCGGAATACCACTTTAATGCACACTGAGGGACAAAAGTACAATTGCAATATTACAGTTTGTTATTACCAGTGCGTTTAAATTATTATGATTTATTTAAAAAAATAGATTACATTCTGCCGTTGTCTGTTTAGACAGAGTGAAAAGAGAAAGTTGTTCGACAACAACGATGCGCATGAAAGGGTTAATGTAAGAATGTTTATATGACATTATTTTATAATATTACTAATCATGCTGGTTTCATTATAATTTAAGTAAAATAATTCTATTCAATTATTACAAGAATTTCAGTTACAATATTATAGTTCTAAAACGTTAAAAAAAGGACGCACGAAGAACAAAGTACCACACTTTACTGATTATATCAATGTCGATAAATGTTTACATGAATGTATCATACAAATGCCAAATGAATGACAAAAATATCTTTGCCGTGTGAAAATTAAAATTGATTTAATAACATTTGATATTGCTACAACAGTTATTACTACTCGTTAACATTATTTATGTACGTATTATGCATGCGTATGCCTACTAACCACAAAATTATTTTCTTTTTTTCCTTTTCCTTTAACGTTCCCTCCTTTCTTTTCTTTCTGGCAGTCTTCGTATTGTTGCAAGAGGTCCTTAATTTTTCGCATTCCTTTTTCTTCTGTAAAACAAAAAAGAAACCTTGTTTGTTATACCTTCCTGTAATTGTGCAAAAGTAAAACCGTTTTAAAAAGTTGAACATGCACGAGGGAAAACTTGTTATAGGAAAAGGGGGAGAAAACAGCCTAGAAACTAAACCTTCTTTTTTTATTTTAAAGCCGATGGTAGGTGTAAAATATATTTTGGGGAACCTCCAGCCCATGGAAAAACCTAGTCTTAAAAGTTAAAGTCAAACACATATACAAGAAACCCAATGATGTATATAATTTGTAGATGCTTTCCCACAAAAAAAACAACCTTGAAGTGCGTTCGGAATTTTTTTTACTGGGATTCAGCCATAGTAATACAAACAAACAAACAAACGAACAAACAAACAAACAAACAAACGAACAAACAAACAAACAAACGAACAAACAAACAAACAAACAAACAAACAAACAAACAAACAAACAAACAAACAAAAACAAAAAAAACAACAAACAAACAAACAAACAAACAAACAAACAAACAAACAAACAAACAAAAGTAATGTTCGTTTTCTACTAGGCGACTTTTTTTGTGCTAAGCGACTTTTTCTTTTGTTTTGTTTTATTGTAAATCACACGTATACTATTTTCAGACTGTTGTCGAGGTTATGTAGTCTTTAAGCGCAAGCTTAGTATCGACCTGGTTTAATTAATTTTAACCGAGCATTCCCCTATCGTCGAAGACCGATTAATGTACCCGAACTAATTACGTGTTGTCTTGTAAATCTAGATACAAAATTTTTAAACTTTTAATTACAACATTACTTGGCAAAGAAGAATTGGATATATAGTACATTCGCCGTATAAACTGTGAATATAGTGAAAAAACGTAGAACACGAAATACCACACTTTCTAATAGACACTAAAAAGTCTAAACCATTACATCCTAATATTATTTCAAAACCAAATATTAGCAACCGGAGCCACGTGCTTATATATAGACATATAGTTACACTTACGGGCCCTTATAATGATATTACTGATACAAGCAAAAATACACTTACCTTGAACCATTTTCTTAGCTCCAGCAGCTTTATAGTATTCTTTCTGATTCCTTCTCATTATTAAGAAAATCTTCTAGAAAACAACTTTGAAACGTTTCAGTACTGATGTATTCAGCGTTACGCAATCAATAAACAGCCACATGCACGAGGATAACTGCTTAAATAGGATACTATGATTGGATTAAAAAAGAAAACCCGTCAAAGATTGACAGTTTATTTTCATGAATAGAGTGATAATATTATTATTAATTAATAAATAATATTAATTAATTAATTAATTAATTAATGAGATACTCTAATTAAATGAAAATAATACCTCTTCAAAGAGTTGATGGATACTATACCAACATCACTTAAAATTTTAAAATGTTAACTAAAATACACTTACCGGTGCGTCTGTACTTACCTTTTTAGCCCTTATCAGTTCTAAAGTAGCGGGTCTGTTTTCTTTTATGTAGCTTGTAATAAAATTATTTGAAGCTAGGATGATTTTGATTTTGATTTGTAGCACGTTACAGTAGAATATAATCAGATTAATATTGTTATTAGTCCTCTTGATACACCAAGAGGATTAATAACAATATTAATATGTAATAAATCCACTCGATAAAATTGATTGACGATAAGCATTCAAAACTTTTCGCAGATCTCAACCGTAAATTTATTACATTTACCAGTTATTTTCAAACGCCAGTCGCATGCATAATCCATTATTAAAAGCTAGTAATTATCAAAAGCGTCTCAGTACGCCCTGAAAAGATCGAAATCAGAGCACAGGCTTAAAGTTTTGAGTTAATTAAATTACGACTTTTGACTTGGCAAGCTTCCCAATTACCACTTTTTAAAAACCACTTTTTACAAACCAGTTTTGCAAAACAAATTTTTAAAACCACTTTCGCAAAATACTTTTTGAAAACCAGTTTTTAAAACCAGTTTTGATACACCTCTCGGCTTCCGTAGTAGTGAAAGAAGATGCTTCGCGTCATTTGTCGGTATGTAAACGCTATATAGGAGCTGAATTGTAGGTACAAGAGATAGTCGCCCACACGAGTGATCATGTGACGGTGTTTTGTTGCCAGAGTAACACAAGTAGAATCTAAATTTATTCGGACCATAGTTAATATAGCCCACATGTTCGGACTAACAATTCATAATCTTTTATGTCAACAAGGGTTTTCTTGTGCTAACAATGATGGTGCAATATATTTTTTGCATAGTAAAATAAATGTGCAGCGTAATCAAAATAATACCGGGAAACGATCGCTTTATAAACTGTTTTATTGTGAGAGTGTTTTCTTTGCGGATCACTTGGACAGGAATGAGTTAAACAGTTTAGTTAAAAGTTATATGATTAAATAACACAAGACGTATTTTAAAATGCAATTTATTTTGTTGAATTGTTCAGTGTACGAACGTACAAACAATTATTCTTCTGTCCCCGTGTTCATGTTACCATAACGATTTTGTATCCCAACATTCGTTGTAGAAGAAATTTTCTTTGATTTATAGCCGCATTTATACTTTCATCTTCATCGTAGCCTTCTTTATTCATTAAACGTTTTATCGTTTTCATAATTTTCTTGTGGATACTGTCACGTTGAAGCCCTTTTACAAATCGAATGTACTTTTTGTATGTTTTTGCCATATCTTTGGTATATTCTGGAAGCAAGGTGGCGTAGACACGTTGCATAGCTTCGTCGACAGTGATGTTATTTTCTTCCATTGTTTTTTCGACAAGAGCATCTCGTAAAGGATCCATCTTCTCAAAAACTTCATTTAATATAAATTCCCAAGGTGTGTCCTCGTCTTCATCTTCCTCGGACTCTTCGCAGGATTCGCTACTTTCCTGTTCACTGTCCTCTTCCATCGAAAATTCGTTGCTTTTTGAAAGAGCAAAATACGAATGCGAATGAGCATAATGCGAATGTGAATGAGCACAATGCGAATGTGAATGAGCAAAATGCGAATGTGAATGAGCAAAATGCGAATGTGAATGAGCAAAATACGAATGCGAATGAGCAAAATGCGCAAGCATGAGCATAATGCGAATGTGAATGATGAAAATGCGAATGTGAATGAGCAAAATACGAATGCATGATGAGCAAAATGAGAACATAATGAGCAAAATTCACATATGGATTTTGTTCGGAGATTTATATTAAAGCCTGTTAAAAACATACAGGAATGTGCATGTCCAATCAAACAATGCCATCAGGATTTATGGCAACGTTTTTGTACCACATGTTAACATGTTAAATATATTGTAATATATAGTCATTTCTCTCTGCTATTTTTTTCATTTCGCCTCAATTTTTGCTGGTGATAGTATGGGACCATGGGTAATTGTTATCAGTGTAACCAGTGTTTGAAGCGTTTTTCGTCTGCGTATAACCTAAGACGACATCAAGCCATCTGTTGTGATTATCCGCTTCTGGTGGAACAAGGTGACAAATCAGATATTTCAGAGGGAGGATACGATACAGATAAGCATAGCGATGTAGTGATGGAGAATCAAAGTACGGATGCATACACTGATGAAGAAAATAGCGAGAAGTCGGGGGAAGATGGAGAAGAGGATTCATGCACAGATGACGAAAGCAACGAATTTTCGATGGAAGAGTTGGCAAACAGCTCGGATTATAAGGGGTCAAGCCTTCGTCATACTTCGCATTTGTAACTTGGGTATCGAAAGCGGTATTTTTCCCGAGCTGTGGAAAAAAGCGAAATTGATTCCTATTTATAAGGCAGGTGAGCAAACCGAAAGAGGTAACTATAGGCCTATCTCTATTTTCGTAATAATATCAAAAGTTCTTCAACGTCATGTTTCTAATGTACGAGTCAAATCCAACTGCGATCATCCCCCCTCCCCCCGGGCAAACCCCCGGCATTTGACCTAAGGTGAGCTCCGTATAGGCGGGAATTTGACGCAAAGCAATCCCACCCGGTCGGGCATTGGACTATTGAAAAAAGTTGGTCAGCGGTTGCACGTTAAAAAATCTCCTCGTTCTAGCCATCTCTTCAGTTTTCAATCTTTTCTGTCGATATTCCACGTGAACATTTGAAAATGCCGTTGTTTAAAGTCTGAAATGCAAAGAAGGACGTTGAACCTTCATGGTAGTGAATTTGTTGTTGTCTATGAATGAAATATTTCAAACAAAATCTTTTAATAGAGCCTTGACAGTCCCAGACGGTGGGGCATTTGACTGTGTTTTCGGTCCGCATAGTGGGGAATTTGACCATAATTTTTCGGAAAAGTCAAATTCCCGGGGGTTTGCCGGGGGGGGGGGGATGATCGCAGTTGGAATTGTCTCATACACAACTCGTATATGCATTATTTTGTATCTAATAATATCCTTTCGAATCACCAACATGGGTTCAGAGCTCAACATTCTTGTGAGTCTTCCCTTACTATGATATTTGAGTACCTTCTCAGCAATATCGATCAAAATCATGATTACTCATTTATTATATTGATGTAAAATTTATAAATCTTTCCATGAGCTGCCTAGGTGTTTTTGCGAATGAGTGTTCTACTTTTTTAGATATGCTAGATAAGGTTGGTCTTGATAACAAGCACCAAATGTACTGCGTAAGGAAAATGATGACTATAGCTATCAGAACTCGTATTACATTTTCTGCTGCCGAAATAAGGAATGGGGAAATCCCGAATTATTAGCTTTTTGAAATATTTGTATTTATATAAATTTGCATGTTTTATTATATAGTCATTAGTTGTTATTATATATTATTAGTTGTGATTCAAGTACACAATTGTAAATTACCTTAATAAGCGAGATTTATAATTGTATATGTAGAAAAGAAAAACATTTAATAAAGTTTCCATTATTATTATAACCGGGTTTGGATGTCTGCTGCGCAGGCTATGCGGTCGTCAATCGCGAGTAGTAATACCCCCCCCCCCCCCCATCTGGCGGATTCATAATTAATTAGGTAAATTGAATTTTTAATGAGCTCTGTCAATATTCATTCTCAGGCTCCTCTGGGACCTCCTAACCCTAATCTCATTATGCTTACATCATTATTTCTCAGGCTCCTTTGGGACCCCCTAACCCTAATCTCATTAGTATACATTTTATATAGCGGCGCGTTACGTCATTAGCGCCTAACCCTATGTCATAATCGACTTATTATTCATTCATTCTCAGGCTCCTTTAGGACCCTCTAACCCTAACCTGATTACGTCATTGTGTCTCAGGCTCCTTTGGGACCTCCAAACCATAATCTCATTATTTATGCTTACATCATTATTTCTCAGGTTCCTTTGGGACTTCCTAACCCTAACTTCCCCCCTAAACCCTAGCTGTTACTCAACCCCCATGGTTTTCACTACGTTATATTCGATAGCTCTCCGACTGATTTCCGAAGTTACGTCATTATCAAAAGGCATCCCACTTTCTTCCTTATAAGTATTAGTAATTACCGTTTGATTTATACACATAGCCTAAATGATAGTCGATAGTTGTGGGACACATAGACGTACAGAGCATGCGTACAGTAAACGTTAACAAAATAGACGTTCTTTACAAGGAACGAGAGAGAAATTGACAGAGACACTTTTATCTGAAACCTTGTTTGGAGCAATCTAAATGTCTGAATCTGCTGAGATAACTTAACTCGAATATTATCTGAATAAGCTATGAATATTATATTAGGGTGAGAACCTAAATGGTCAACCACAGTAAGTCATCCTAGAATCATTACTAACTAAACTCTCGTTTATAAAACAAGTCAAGATATCGTAAGAAGAACTTAAGTTATATTTTAGATGAGGAATCACTTCGAGAAGTCATGAAAAGAACGATTTTAAGTGTCGAAATATGAACTAAAGGCAAAGCGATTTATTACTTTGAAAGCGTTGCTACGCTTTCTGTTACTAAGTGTGATATTTGCATATTTATCCTCAGTGCACGTGCAGAACACAAAAGGGAAACTCATTAGAGGTCATTAAGAGGATTAAGCGCTTGGGCAAGTCTAGGCGAGAAGGTCATTAGCAGTGTTACCATAGCGAAACCGCGTCGCGTCCTTCATTCGTCTCAGGCTCCTTTAGGACCCTCTAGCTGTTACTCAACCCCCCGTGTAATACGTCATAACCGATAGCTCTCCGACTAACTCCCGATGATCGTCATTATCAAAAGATGCTCGACTTATTATAAGTAATAGGAACCAAATTTCATTTATGCACTTTACCTTACTGATCGACAGTCAGCAGTTGTGGGGCATTATTCAAACAGAATAAGTCATCCTAGAATCATTGCGTGCTAACCCTTGTTTATAAGTGAAGAATTCGTGAGAAGATAGAATGAGGAATCACGATAGTGTGAGGAATCAATTCGAAAAGCCGTGAGCTAAGGGGTTTCAAACGTATTAAAACTGGCACATAGCAACGTAAAGCTTGTATGTGAATATTATATTAGATATTTGGTTCGCTTTTGTGGTGTTTATACGTTTAAGAACTGTGCAAAGTTCATCAAGGTTCTCTTTGGATGATAACTCTTAGCGAGTTGTTAATCTAAATATATTTTATTGTTGGAGTCTACTTCGGAATATTACAGAGCTTGGTTAAATAATTCGATGCTATGGTTTGGTAGTTTATAAAAAAATGTACGTGTAGAACACAAAGGAGAAAAGCCATCAGAATCTCATTAAATGTTACTAATGAGAAAAACACCACGGATTTGCATATATGGTAGAATATTTAATTGTTTTGGTGGGTTAAAGGAGGATAATACGGGGCATGAGGAGGTATTAATGCGTGGGCATGTTCGGGCGAGAAGGTCATTAGCAGTGTTACCATAGCGAAACCGCGTTGCCGGCTCTGAGCGGCTCCGAGTCCTCGGCTCTTGGCTCCGAGCGACTCCGAGCCCTCGGCTCTTGGAGGAGGAGGAGAAAGAGGAGAAAGAGGAGGAGGAGGAGAAAGAGGAGGAGGAGGAGGAGGAGGAGAAAGAGGAGGAGGAGGAGGAGGAGAAAGAGGAGAAAAAAGATAAGGAGGAGGAGGAGAAAGAGGAGGAGGAGAAAGAGGAGGAGGAGGAGAAAGAGGAGGAGGATCCCTGGGGTACCCGCAAACACCCCTGGGGTACCCGCAAACACCCCTGGGGTACCCCAATCACCACTGGGATACCCCAATCTCTCCTGGGGTAACCCCCAAACACCCGCGCGGTAACCCCCAAACACCCCGTTCTCCTCCTCCTCTTTCTCCTCCTCCTCCTCCTCCTCTTTCTCCTCCTCCTCCTCCTCCTCTTTCTCCTCCTTCTCCTCCTCCTCCTCCTCCTCCTCCTCTTTCTCCTCCTCCTCCTCCTCCTCTTTCTCCTCCTCCTCCTCTTTCTCCTCCTCCTCCTCCTCCTCCTCCTCTTTCTACTCCTCCTATAGGATACGGAGCTGCTTGGAGCCAAGAGCCGAGGGCTCGGAGTCGCTCGGAGCCAAGAGCCGAGGACTCGGAGCCGCTCAGAGCCGGCAACGCGGTTTCGCTATGGTAACACTGCTAATGACCTTCTCGCCCGAACATGCCCACGCATTAATACCTCCTCATGCCCCGTATTATCCTCCTTTAACCCACCAAAACAATTAAATATTCTACCATATATGCAAATCCGTGGTGTTTTTCTCATTAGTAACATTTAATGAGATTCTGATGGCTTTTCTCCTTTGTGTTCTACACGTACGAGTCTGATTTTTTTATAAACTACCAAACCATAGCATCGAATTATTTAACCAAGCTCTGTAATATTCCGAAGTAAACTCCGACAATGAAATATATTTAGATTAACAACTCGCTAAGAGTTATCATCCAAAGAGAACCTTGATGAACTTTGCACAGTTCTTAAACGTATAAACACCACAAAAGCGAACCAAATATCTAATATAATATTCACATACAAGCTTTACGTTGTTATGTGCCAGTTTTAATACGTTTGAAACCCCTTAGCTCACAGCTTTTCGAATTGATTCCTCACACTATCGTGATTCCTCATTCTATCTTCTCACGAATTCTTCACTTATAAACAAGGGTTAGCACGCAATGATTGTAGGATGACTTATTCTGTTTGAATAATGCCCCACAACTGCTGACTGTCGATCAGTAAGGTAAAGTGCATAAATGAAATTTGGTTCCTATTACTTATAATAAGTCGAGCATCTTTTGATAATGACGATCTTCGGGAGTTAGTCGGAGAGCTATCGGTTATGACGTATTACACGGGGGGTTGAGTAACAGCTAGAGGGTCCTAAAGGAGCCTGAGACGAATGAAGGACGCGACGCGGTTTCGCTATGGTAACACTGCTAATGACCTTCTCGCCTAGACTTGCCCAAGCGCTTAATCCTCTTAATGACCCCTAATGAGTTTCCCTTTTGTGTTCTGCACGTGCACTGAGGATAAATATGCAAATATCACACTTAGTAACAGAAAGCGTAGCAACGCTTTCAAAGTAATAAATCGCTTTGCCTTTAGTTCATATTTCGACACTTAAAATCGTTCTTTTCATGACTTCTCGAAGTGATTCCTCATATATTTTATAAACGAGAGTTTAGTTAGTAATGATTCTAGGATGACTTACTGTGGTTGACCATTTAGGTTCTCACCCTAATATAATATTCATAGCTTATTCAGATAATATTCGAGTTAAGTTATCTCAGCAGATTCAGACATTTAGATTGCTCCAAACAAGGTTTCAGATAAAAGTGTCTCTGTCAATTTCTCTCTCGTTCCTTGTAAAGAACGTCTATTTTGTTAACGTTTACTGTACGCATGCTCTGTACGTCTATGTGTCCCACAACTATCGACTATCATTTAGGCTATGTGTATAAATCAAACGGTAATTACTAATACTTATAAGGAAGAAAGTGGGATGCCTTTTGATAATGACGTAACTTCGGAAATCAGTCGGAGAGCTATCGAATATAACGTAGTGAAAACCATGGGGGTTGAGTAACAGCTAGGGTTTAGGGGGGAAGTTAGGGTTAGGAAGTCCCAAAGGAACCTGAGAAATAATGATGTAAGCATAAATAATGAGATTATGGTTTGGAGGTCCCAAAGGAGCCTGAGACACAATGACGTAATCAGGTTAGGGTTAGAGGGTCCTAAAGGAGCCTGAGAATGAATGAATAATAAGTCGATTATGACATAGGGTTAGGCGCTAATGACGTAACGCGCCGCTATATAAAATGTATACTAATGAGATTAGGGTTAGGGGGTCCCAAAGGAGCCTGAGAAATAATGATGTAAGCATAAATAATGAGATTATGGTTTGGAGGTCCCAAAGGAGCCTGAGACATAATGACGTAATCAGGTTAGGGTTAGAGGGTCCTAAAGGAGCCTGAGAATGAATGAATAATAAGTCGATTATGACATAGGGTTAGGCGCTAATGACGTAACGCGCCGCTATATAAAATGTATACTAATGAGATTAGGGTTAGGGGGTCCCAAAGGAGCCTGAGAAATAATGATGTAATCATAATGAGATTAGGGTTAGGAGGTCCCAAAGGAGCCTGAGAATGAATATTGACAGAGCTCATTAAAAATTCAATTTACCTAATTAATTATGAATCCGCCAGATGGGGGGGCGGGGGGGGGGGGTATTACTACTATCGCGTGATCAAGGCGCGCGAAAAATCGACCAATAATTGGCATACTTCATAAGTCTTGTATGTCTGAATTAAGCAATTTACGAAAGCGTGCCACAACAACGAATGAAAGATTGGAAGTCGAATTTGTCTTCCCTCCCCAGAGCCCCAAATTGGCTGCCTAATGCCTACTGTGCGATCTGTTTGGGTTCATCATGACTTCTACAAGCGTGTTTTATCGTTCGCGATCTGCTTTTGAAAGCAACAAGAAGGTGTTTTTGTAGCCTGCGTAGCTGGCGGTTTTTAATAAGGTTGGGGTCTTGGTGAAGAAGCGGGTGAGGGCGAAGAAGCGGGCGAGCGAGAAAAAGCAGGCGAGGGAGAAAAAGCGGGCGGGCGGAAGAGCGGGCGGGCGGAAGAGCGGGAGCTGGAAAAACCGCCTGCCTCAAAACTTGGTGTTTTTGAATATCGCCCCAAACTAACACATCCTAAATGTAATTAAAACTAACCAATCATACGATAGTTTGTAATTGAGTTTGTAATTCGATAGCTTGCACGTTGCTTTCAAAACAATAATAATAGTATCTCTATCGAAAATCATTCAGGTGTGAATCTGTCAAACTTGTGTGCTTGTATACAAGCTGCGAATGCAAACTCCAACGGAAAAAGTAAAAAAAGGAAGAAACCCGAACGTTCAGAGTGCCAACGATTTTTGCAGGTTATGTGAATGTTCCCTGAGTGATTTTGAGATAATATCGTATATTTCAACTGAAAATCTCTTTAGACATTCAAAGGGCTGCGAGGACATGCCGACGCTACAGGATTAACCTAGGATTTTTGGTGGACAAGTCTTCCAATCAGTCTGAACGGGTTTGCAAGGCATGTGCGCGAAAGATAAGGTATGCCTGTGAGCTGTATAATTTCATCAAAAACAGTTTAAACGATTCAAAGCTTTCGCAAGACCCAGCAAATAAAGTGGATACAAACCACAACTCACCTGTCAGCCCAACTGGTAGATACAAGCGACAATTACCGTCAAGTGTTTCTTCACCTGATCGTAGCCCACAAATTAAGAAAGGATTCAAAGCTAGCGAACGTATTAGCAAAAGGAACACGTCGAGAAAAAGCTTAGCATTTGCGAGTATAACAAGCGCAGCAACTGCGCGGTCAGCCATCGAGGATAACACTCCTAGGACTGACGAAATCCTCGCAAGTTTAAGCGTTGACGAGGTGTTAGACACGAACACTACTCGGGTGAAAGTTCTCAAAATATTCAATGTTTCCAACGCTTTAACAACACACTTCTTTCACGGCCACGTTGATGACTATCAACGATTCAACGCCTCGCGTGAGCCAATATCGTTTGATCACCGTGGTTTGATTGATGACAGCTATCGACAACAGCTTAAAATACTAACCAATCAGTATTTTCCCTTCTCCAGTGGACGGGTAATTAAAAAACACCAGGTTTTGTGGCAGGCGGTATTTCCAGCTCCCGCTCTTCCGCCCGCGCGCTCTTCCGCCCGCTTTTTCTCCCTCGCCCGCGAGACCCCACCCCTTAAAACCGCCAGCTACGCAGGCTAGTGTTTTTGCGACAAATATCATAGGTAGCCCAGGACTGCTTGGCGTGTTGTTTTTTGTTTGATAATATCAAGATATTTTGAGGTTTTATCCTCCAAAATGCGACGTTTTGCGAACGATCAACATACACTTCTCGGTAAATTCAGCATGAAGTACTAAAGCACATTTGTAAGCATGTAAGCGCATTTAGTTGTGAAATATTTCTAAAATGTTGCATTTAAGTGAGTTAACAGTGGTATCACACCAGGCTTACCTCATTAAACCAATACGTTGACGTTGATATATCCAGAGAAATTTTACAGTAAAACAGATAAATATGCCAAAATACAATTCAGAATAGCTGTTAACCAACAAAGCACCTTTTCATCAAAATCATGAATATACTTACAGCATATAGACGTTCTTCAAATCACCGTGTAAGTATATTCATGATTTTGATACGATGAAAAGGTGCTTTGTTGGTTAGACAGCTATTCTAAAAATTGTATTTTGGCATATTTATCTATTTTACTATAAAATTTCTCTGGATATATCAACGTCAACGTATTCGTTTAATGAGGTAAGCCTGGTGTGATACCACTGTTAACTCACTTAAATGCAACATTTTAGAAATATTTCACAACTAAATGCGCTTACATGCTTACAAATGTGCTTTAGTACTTCATGCTGAATTTACCGAGAAGTGTATGTTGATCGTTTGCAAAACGTCGCATTTTAGAGGATAAAGCCCTAATTAAACGAGAACGCAAGTCATCGCAAGTTGGCAGTCACGCTATCTCAGCCAGCCGCTCTGAATAATTTCCCGAAAATATTATGTACCGTGACAAAGTTAAAACTTGTTTAAAACACTAATGAAACCTTTATTTTGTTAATTAGGGTGTTCAAACGACCGCCACAGAAATTCGTGACAGCAACTTGCGATCGATGACTTGCGTTCTCGTTCTCTAAAAATCAAGTCAAAATTGGGGCTCAAGTGGGGACTGGGGGGGGCCTTGCCCCCAGCTTGTATGTTAAAAAAGGCCCTGATGCACAAGTGAACACTGTGCAAACATTAAAAATGTGCCATGTGTGTTTTTGAAGATGGCGGGCATATACATCCAGTACCCAGGCCCCGTGCGGCATGAAAAAGGTCTATTGGGTGGCACATCTCCAAATAAGCTATTACATACACCTTATTCGATGGTTTAACAGATAATATGCGCGGATATTTTACGAGTTGCGTAGTATTTTTTCGGGCCCCGCAGGGGCGAGAAAAAATGCGAGCAATGGGTAAAATATCCGCACATTATTTGACTGAATAACTTTCATGATATCTTCTGTGTCTTCAAACCGTGTAATATGCTCGTCACTGTCGAATAAAAAAACACCCCACTGATCTCCATAGAAGTGGATTGCTCATCCTTTATGGCCAGCAGTAAACATTTTGAAGCCACTGGTGGCCATATTGGTACTCCAGTTCCAGCTAGTGTACCTTGTGGGCTTAAGAGTAGTAAGCGTTTACCGAGGGAGTCGGAAAAGCCGTAGTAAAACAACTCTCACATGGAAATACAGTCCGAAATTGTCAACTACATAGTTCAAGGCTTTGTAAAGACTTATGCTTTAATACCAAAGGATTCATTTAAGGTATATAGATAGTTTTCTAATGAAGTTATTGGCTGATTTCGTTGGTTTTTACATAAACCACGTCCTATGTAAGTCGCGTTTTAACTCTCCCGCATAAACGGTCAAACGGCCCTTATGTCGCCTAATGTCAGCATGTCTTGTAAAATCTTAAGTGTTGAAAGAAAACGTGAACTCATGCATGTGTCCGTTTAATAGAGGTTATTCTGCTCATTGGGACCCAGTCCGCTTAAAAGGGGTTGTAACTATAGACCGTTTTCACTCACGTGATCGGTGGCCCCATTGGGGTGGTGAAACAATACAAAATATTTGAATAAGAAAGAGCTAATTCCCATACCGTACACCAATATATATGGCCGCCATTTCATTGTTTTTGTACACCAATATGGCCGCCGTGACGTCAGATGAAAACGCTCTATAGGCTTTTATTAAAGAAATGGCCAGGACCTTAGATAGGTGTTCGCTTAATACAATCAATGTTGCCAATTTGCCTATAAACAGTGCAAACAGAAAACAAGCACCTCAATTGAGCGATGAGTCAACTGTTCCTGAAGCAGGCAAGCACGCAGAAAATGACAATAAACATTAAAATTAGACTTCCCTGCTATAATAATTGGCTGCTCTTTCACCAAGCACTTTTACTTTTTATAAACAATGACTAACTGACTATAAAGGGGCAAAGCAGCTGTGCATGTATTGATCCACAAAGATCAGCAAGTGAAACCAAGCAACACATGTTATACATAATAGCATGCAAAAGCACACAAAGCTTGCGGCGTGGGGTGCAACAGCTGGCCAGCGTGCAATGGCTTTAATAATCACGCGCCAACTTGAAAAACTACAGCCTGTAGGTTTTCAAGTTTGTTGATCCAAGATGGCGGCCGCACTTGGCGGAGCGTATGGTGGAAGACGCGATAATTCTGGCCGAAAGAGAAAATTCGAGGGATCAAATAGTTCACAGAAAGCCTGGAATAGTCAGCACAAACGTATTTACTTATCACTGACTATATCAACCTCGTACCCAGGGTTTTTCTCTGCGCCCGCTGGAGAAAAGACCCTGGTAGGAGCTGCTGACGATTTGCTGACGTTGCACCGAGCAAAAAATGTAATACGGGAGGGGATGTTCTTTTTGTTATTTTGGTGAGTTCTGTCGTCTACGCCGGCTAATCTAGTTGTTATTTAAAATAAAGACTGAAATGTTTCTACCTGGTTGTCGATTATCATTGCAAACACTTACTGGTCAATAATTACTTGTTTAAAAATGGAGACATCAATTGAAGATTACTCATATTGGAGATTTCATGCCTAAAACATTGTCTTGGCTAGCTGAAAATTCTATCTTCGATTTATCGCTTTGGAATTTTAAAGCAGGTTAGTTTTCGCACTTTATTTTTTACAATAGCAGTGGCAGGTCGATCAAACAGTTCGAAGTCTGGCATCTTCATTTGGTACCAAGTATAGAGCATTGTTTTCAATTTAAAACCAGTATAACGCCAATGGATATTGTATTAAAAACGTAAGTTATCTGCCATTTTTTGAGTTCACTCCATGCAATGTTTGGCCTAACCTTATATATGACCTTTCAGTCAGCAGTAGCGATTATTCATCGTTAAGTATAAAATATGCGATTTTTAACAGTGTCCCACGTTATTTTGTCACTGATTGTAGTTTATAATGAAGTTAAGTTTTGTCGAAGAAGTATGCAGAAGAGTTTTTCAGTTCTGTTTTAAACGTTTGTACGTGTCGTTTCAATAACATTTCTTACAAAATTCTAAGCCTCAAATGCCAAGATATAAATTACACAGTAAAACCAACTGCTGTTTTGTATAATTTTAATGATATCTGCGATTCAAGAAGGGGAGAGAGAAATTTGGAGTCGGAAACATGAATTAACCAATAAACAGATAGTTTATATTGTGCCGAGTTTCAGGAGTTTTTCATTTTTGATGAGTTTTGTCGGTTATTGTCGGGGAAGGATAGAGGGTTTTACTTTTGTCAAAATCGGTCGAAAAAACATATGAAAGAACAGCCCATTTTTTTACGTACCGTTTTGTCATGTTGGTTTTTGGTTGAAGTAAATAAAGGTCCCATTTCTATCTTTTTTAAATGCCGTCGAGGAGTGGAAGTACTGCATCTTTTAACTCTAGTAAAAGTGGCTTGGCTTTCAGAAATAACATACTTGAAGGACTCGAAACTGTAAAGTCGCCTTTCACAAGCTCTGCAGACCAAACGTGGAAGTGAGTCGGCATTGAGAATTGAAGCACAGTATATATCTTCCGCGGCCGATAAGATCTTGTTCTTTATTTTGAATAAATTTTTTTGAGTGTCGCACATCACAAACAGAACGACACAGGCGACAGCAATTTGTGTTTATATTTTGAGTTGCGTAGATTTTTCTTGGACTAGCTTTCTGGTACAGCTTTACTTTTAATGACATTGCTCAAGACTGATATTATGTTTTTACATTCAATGGGAAATATCGCGAGTGATAATATTTATAATAAAAGTAGGAAAATCATGACGCTGACGCTAGCCGACTCCGAACACAATATTACTTTGCCTCCCCTCTCAGAAAAAAATAATCGTCACCACCCAGAATATGGGAGGTGGCGTCAGCAGCTCCTACCAGGGTCTTTTCTCTCGCTAGAGTGAAAAACCCTGGGTACGAGGTTGTGACTATATTTGAGTCGTGGAAAGATGCTAAAATTGTAGCTGGATATGGTTCATGTAGCGATAGCGACTTCGCAGCCCATCTGCTCTCACTGGAATACCGTAGAAAGTAAATATCATTTGATTCATTTCTCTGGTTTCTTGTCCGATTTAGAGCTATTTCCAACATTTTCCAAAGTTACTTCTATGTGCGCAAAAAAGATGCGCAAATGGTGACACTGCTCCTTTAAAGGAACAAGAAACCAGAGAAATGAATCAAATGATATTTACCTTCTACGGTATTCCAGTGAGAGCAGATGGGCTGAAAAGTCGCTGTCGCTACATGAACCATATCCAGCTACGATTTTAGCATCTTTCCATGACTCAAATATAGTCAGTGATAAGTAAATACGTTTGTGCTGACTATTCCAGGCTTTCTGTGAACTATTTGATCCCTCGTATTTTCTCTTTCGGCCTGAATTATCGCGTCTTCCACCATACGCTCCGCCAAGTGCGGCCGCCATCTTGGATCAACAAACTTGAAAACCTACAGGATGTAGTTTTTCAAGTTGGCGCGTGATTATTGCGTGGGCTTTACGAAAAACGACTTCTTGAAAACATGGCGCCGAATTGTCATAGACAGAAGAGAAACATTTTATTCGACGCGCGACGATAATTCGAATTATAACGCATTATCGTCGCATTATCCGTCTGACTCGGACAAATTTAATTGCTGAGACGAATTTAATTCGTGTGTCTAATTTAATCGAGTTATACGTCGCAGTTTCGTCGAATAAAATCCAAACAATTAAATTCGTCTATTGCATGTGCGACGTTTACCGCAGGCCTAACCTTGCCTAAATTGCATTTAGCCACATTAAAAAAAATGGTACTCATGAATATTAAACCCATATCACTGTGTAAAATTTAGTCCTAAAAGATCTGCATCAGCGATACATCATCCGCATAAAATGAAAACATTAAACTTTGGTAACATGCATGGCTTATTGAGAAACAATTAAAAAATCAGAACACCATGCAGGTTTTTTATGTGCTCAACACTTACGCTGCGTTCAGACTGAGTGCCCGTGCCAGTGCTCATAGTGTGTGAACCACATTTCTTGGTGTAAAGGTATTATTTTTGAAGTATTTTACAATTTACTCATATTTACCTGGCAAATATGCTGGAAATTGAAATAAATGGCCGTCAAAAGTACAACGGTGTTCATTTTCTGCCGGCCTGGCTACACAGGGATTGATGGCTAAGGATCCGCGTGCAGGGTAAAAGGGGCACTCTGTCAGCAGGGTAAATCATGTTTGGACTCGTAGATTCCAATTTTTAATAGCTTTTTATGGTTTTTATTGTCCTAGAGATCTATTAAGAATAAACAGTTGTGATATATCGGCAATCTGGCCTGCAAATATCTCGACAGCATGGATTTTCATTGCAAAGCGAACCTCTTCACACCAAATATAATGGTAATGAGCTTTTCAGCTTAAAATTGTAAGCTTATTGATACTTTATGACCATTTATTACCATTATCGGATATTAAATCATTGTGTTCATTGTATTAAAATTTTTTGCAGCATAGCACTGAATGCTGATTATCCTTGCAAGACTCTTCATTAAGTATTTGATGATATTGACAATATAGATTCTTCAAGGAATGACTCTGGTTCCCTTGTGACCTTTAAAATTCAAGAAATAAAACTAGTTTTCAGTTACGTCTAATAATCTTAGAGGAATTCTGAAAACTCATTTCAATTGGTGATGTGTGCTTGTGATGTAAAATTCTTTTAATATTCTTGAACGGATCCTAATATTATCTTTCAAGATCCTCAAGGCTCCTCACAAATACCATTTAAAGATCTTTACAAGGATCCTTGTAAGATCCTGATAAAATCCTTAAGGATCCTGGGAAATATCATTGCAGCAAGATCTTACAAAAGATCCTTTTAAGATCCTTGAATTTTCTTTAAAAGATCTTAAAGGATCCTTGCCAAGATCTTAGCAAGATATTTCAAAGATTTTTGAAAGATCCTCAAAAGATCTTGAAGGATTTTGAAGGATCCTTGTAAATATCTTTGCAAGATCGTTCAAAGGAATCTATGAAGATCCTTGAAAGATCCTCTTAAGATCTTCAAGGATCTTAAAGGATCCTTGCCAAGATCTTAGCAAGATTTTTGAAAGATCCTCAAAAGACCTTGAAGGATCCTTCTAAAGGTCTTTGCAAGATCTTTCAAAGGAATCTTTCAAGATCCTATTCTATAAAGATCCTCTTAAGATCTTCAAGGATATTGAAGGATCCTTACAAAGATCTTTGCAAGGATCTTCATTAGGATCTTTAAAAAATCCTTGTCTATTACTTAAGGATCTTTACAAGTAATTTTGTGATGAAGGATCCTTGAAGATTTTTCAAAGATCCTTTAATTAAGGATCCTTGAAAGATCTGTATCTTTGAGGATCTTTTGCAGGTCTTTGAAGATCTTCGAAGATCCTTAAAGATACTGTGAGGTTTTTCACCAGGGGTTACCAGAGTAGGTGGGTGTTAGTGGTCCAAGGCAAGCAACTACAATTCTGTCAAAAACATCCCCTACTGGGATGGGGAGGAGTGGGGTGCTTTATGGCGGTTGCGAGGAGTCTTTCGCATAGCGCAGTCTGCACAGCTTCGAGGCCAGTGCTGGATATCACTATACATATTGCGCCAATAATAATAACTGGATCTCAGCTTCTCATATGTCTTCACTGTGCCGAAATGTCCGGCTGTCGGATGGTCATGTGTCCGGGTTCTCTAGCAATTTGTAAGAGGAGAGCTTTACGGTTTCTTACAAGGGGGAACTAGCTCTCTACGCGTTCTTCAGTGACGACATGTTTTCTGGAATTTCAACACGTTTAATTCACAACTGAACTGATGTTGTACTATGATCACAAAAGGCACAGATCCAAATGTGCTTGCGCTTTCATAAGGTTCACGCTCTGACGTCACGTTGCTAGGTTAAAATGTCAATCAAAGCTTAGATACCGAGCGTTGCGTAGTTGGAAAAACCACATTGAAACACAAGTTTCAGAGCGAACCTCTAATGTAAATGATAAAACAAAAGCACAATAACATTTAGATCTTTACAAAGATCATTTCCATTAAACTAAAATACATACAACTCAATCACATTTCCAGGAAATACAAATCGTAAGTTATGACGCAGTTACTAAAAGTATTACACAACAAATCACTTGAGTTGGAACCTATGCGTATCATTTACTTAAGACTTGTTTACGAGGAAATCTCTTGTTCAAACACAGCCATTGTAAAAATAAAGTAAAGTAAAGAAAAGATATATTTGTCAATTAAAAGATAACTTTCGTTTTGTGTGAAGTATGAACTTGTACTGAGAGTTAATTAAAAGCCAAAACTTTATCATTCGGAAAAGTAGTCAAAATCAGTGTAGTTTTGCTGAAAAATTAGACAGACGAATGAGAATGAATGCCAGTTCACGGTGCTACTAATTCCAGGAAGCACGCCAACCAAAAGTTGACCTATGTTTTTCTTGCAATTGTTGAGTAAAATCTCTGTTGATCAAAATAGTGATAAACACTGTAGTTAAGTTTCCTTAGAAATCAGGTTGAGGTCAAATTATGTTTGTATAGCTGCTGTTGTTGAACGAGATAGCTTATCAAAATAAAAACGTATGATCACAACTTACCGTAAAATAAAACTATTCGCCTTAAAGTGCCTATCTCAGGGTTCGGAATTTTACATATTTTGGATATTTGGAACATTCTAAGAAGATTTGTAATATATCTTCTTTTCCTAACATGTCATTTTCATGGACTTTTTTGCTGTTAAAGTTGACGATTTTGACGATGGCCGTGAAAAATTTGTACTGGTTTCTGGTCGACGGAAGTGACGTAGAAGCAGGCAGACCCTCTCAGACAGTAACAGTGCTTACATCGGAGTTTACGGTTTACCATGGATTTTCTTGGCTTTATTCGGGTTATTTTAAATACTGTGCCAAACAGGTGCGTAGTGTTTTTACTCTCGAATGAACCCAATAGCGAAGCGCACAGATGAGGTCGAATTAATGTTTTTCTGAGTTTATAATGTATTCTTGCATTTCAAACAAAAGAAAATGGCTTCGGGAAATTACCGAAATTCGGGAAATGAATTAGGGAAATTTGTTCAACTGAAGAAGTTACACTACGAACAACTGCTGTGGTATTATATTATCATAAGCCAAAAGACCAGAATCAAACAAAGTTTTCGTGATTTTTAATTTAAGAATGCTATGTTAAGCTTCTTTTCACTACCTGATGTGCCCAACTGTATAGATCAGTGGATGTGCCTAGTTGAACAATATATTTTCACTCACAGAAAACTAGGGGGTAATGATTCAAATAAGTTATCCTGGCATTCATAGGATTAATCAGAATGAGTTAATTATTTTTTATGAGATAGGGTTATCTAATTTGGGCAATTGGGCCTACATTTGCCTACACACTCTCCCCTTGACCACCTTGACAAGTATATAAAATCGTCTGGCGTTAGCCAGAGTAAAATACTAAAGTCTGAATCAGTCCCAGAAGACTGATTCAGCCAATCAGGAGTATAACGAGAAATTCGAAAAAACTCTCGAACCGCCTTCGCAAAGCTTTTCGACGAGCTACATTCCAGTGCATATTTTGCACGTTCTCTGCATGGAAGCTGTGGAAAATGTGGTTTCTACCTATAATATATTTCGTTGATGATGATTTGCCACAAAGCATCATTTTGTCGATAATAAACATAAGAATTAGTTGTTTTTTTCCAAATTCCATAATATTATCACTTTTCCAGGAGGTATTTTCGTCATTACAGGGTTGAACTTTTTGATCAGTGAATACTCCCTGTTTCACAATTTTTTTTGAGAACATTTGCATGGTGAAAACTCACTGTTTAACGAACAATTATAACAAGTCATTGTTATATATACTTCTAGGCCCAAGATATTGCCAAAAGATCACTAAAAATTCGTTACGTCAACGTATTTGACTTGAATGAAATTTATCAACACTTGTGGTTAAGCATTAGGGATTTAAGATCACCTCAACGACGACGTCCTTCAAACAAAAGAACTATTCTAGCAAAGAATAGCGAATGAATACTTCTTATAGACTCTATAGCGCAGTGCCATTTCTTCATTCGATACCAACCGAAAGATGAGGATTGTTGCTTTGACTCCAATCCAGATTTTAACTATAGTACAATCGTTTTAGCAGTACTATGGCGTTACTGGGGTGTTAAATTGAAAATGTTATATTGCTTTTAACTGCCGTCGTCGTCCTTGTTTATCTTGTTTACGAGTATCGCGGTTGTTTTTGTCAAACAATACCACAATGAACAAATGTTATCGCGCCATCAATCGAGCTCAAATCTTAGTCCAGCATTATAAATAAACATATTTCCACAGAGTTTACATGCATGTGTAAAGGTGCAATGACAGTGTTGTTACAAAGAGTATTACGGGTTATCTACCGTCTACGTTATTACGGGGACACTCGGTTAATTACTAAGAAGGGAAACCGGAGAAAAACCCTCGATCCCATTCCGATTTACTGCAATCTCAATTACAATCTATCAAGTATATCAATCCATTTCTAAGCCTACACGTTTATAGTTTATGTTCCTGGTTTATTTTACAAGAACAAGGTATCTATGTACAAAGGAAAAGCATATATATATGGCTCATTATTTTCGTACAAAGAAATAACACAAAAACAAGATCATTACGTGCATGTAATGGAACTACAAATGTAAAAGCAAATATTGTGGGCAGTTGCTATAACCGCCAATTTCCTGTCCTAGAACTACATCATCATCATCATCATCATCATCATCATCATCATCATCATTTTATTTAAATAAAAAATTATACAGTAACAATCACTGCCCACAATTAGCAAAGGGTAATTAGCAAATGCTACAATCTGTTTATTATACTTTTACATGTTATATCAATTGATTCTATTCTTTTTTTACTAACTATTTACATAAACACATTTTTCCTAACAATCAGCACAAGGTCCGGATCATCGAGACATCGAAGCATATATAAACACTTGGGAAGACTGACACAGTGTATAGTCTCTGTATCACACGTAACACATCATAGCTATTTCAACTCTCAAACAGTGAAATTGACCTTTTTCTAAATTCTAACTAAATCCAAACAAATATTACTTATATTAACGCCGCAGACTCAGAGTATTTTAAGCCATTTACAAAGCATTTGTGTCCGTGTTGTATCGCGCGGATATACAAGTTCGAGCCTTCGACTCGTATTGTAAGTATCAACAAGTGCTGGTATTAACCGTGACCATGCATTATCCGCAAAAAGCATTTCATTATTGGCTCTCGTTAAAAGTATTTGCGAGTATAAATGGATATATTTGTTTGCTGAGATTAATCAACACTATACAGCTTGTTTCGGAAACCAAAACTATTTTTCTAGAGCTCAGAGGGTTGAGCTGGTTATAACTACTGATTCTTCCGCAACTGATTTAAAACGCATCTGAATTCTGATCTAGACTTGCTCCAAAATTGCGAGTGAACCAGAGCGAGTTGCAAAGAGCCTGCGGCAACGTCAGATGAGCACTGACGTAGAAAGAAATTTTTCTGTAAGCTCTTTCTCAGTGAATGTCGCTGTATCGTGTTCATTCATTAAGTAGTCAAGAATCTTGCGGACGAAACTTCGAAAAGTAATCACTGCATATACACGTTGTGAGCAACACAATAATTTCTCTTCTTTCTTTTCATTAGACAGTGACTATACGTACGTTCACTTGTTGCAGTCCTACAATAAGATCTAACGCTAACATTTCAAGTGAATGATATTGATGAATATAGTCATATAGACTAGCTACCAACAAATTCGAATGATTAAGATCATAGTCATCAAGTCTAGTTGGTGTAGGATATCGTCATTCGATCGCGAGTTGTTAGCCGTAAGGTAATATTATCAATACCTATAGCATTTTGCTGATATTGGGCATTTTGCGTTTTTCTTTGAGATGAATGAGATCGTACCCTGGTTCCAGAGGTTTTTATGTCGTATGCGAGCGAAGAAATATCTGGAAACAGGGTAATGGGATCACGTGCCTAATAACCCGTTTCTGACATTTTCATAGCTGGAAGTTGCCGATATCGCATCAGGATAGTCGTCCAGTGGGCCGTTTTTACAAAATGAAGCGGAAGCAACATATATAGCAATCCTGGCGTAGTACAATGTCAATGAAACTGTCTCCTCCAAACAAGCCTTCATACAACATATTCTCGCTTTTCTTTCTCTTTTTTGAACAAGGAATAACGCATATATAATACATAGTTCTTATTTGAATTACATTTTAGTAAGTAGGGCGAGCGCACTTTTTTTTAATGTTCCTCATGCAGTGTGTTTAGTAGTTGCCGTACTGTTATTCTAATGTTGTTTGTCCGAACATTCCTTATTTCACCCCCAGCCGTGCAAACCGCCGAGGCCAAGCTCGTGGATTCAAAAGGTTGAAAATGACGTCAGTGGCGGAAAATGACGTACTCTGCACTTATTAAAAGGGTTTATATACAGTAAATTTGATTATATGACGTAACTATATTTCCGTAAAGGAAGAACTACGATGTCTATCTGCTAAGTCGTGCAGTCCTTAGTCGTTCTAATATGTTGTAGTGCTGCCACGATGCGCTTCTAGTACTAACGCATGCATGTCAGGCTTTAACCAATACAGTCATGCTCATGCTTGATTGTGCTGCATTACGTCACTGATTAAATTGCGCGCGCTACATATGTGTCTTCATTACAATGTCAATGTCAGTGACTGCAGTATCAGATAACCCAGCATGCATGTATCAATGTATTCCGATGCTGCGTGAGAAGCTCGTGGCTGAACCGTGCAAGGGTGCTTGGTAAGGTCGCGAATAATTCAGCGCCTTGACAGAAAATCGTCTAATACGCAGGGACGGGCATGCGTGGCAAGTTCGCTTCAAAAATTTGTTGTGCACTTCATATGTTCTATGAACAGTCCGTTTTGCAATTGTGCATGTTTTTGATTTTGTTGTTGGGTCTCCACCCGAATTTCGATACGGCTCGTTCTGATTCTACGCGTCCAATGGTTGACTGTTCATGATCTTGTTTGTAAACAAGATGGCCAAATCGTCATATGCAACCATATATACAACCCTTTCGCCAAGCACTGTTATAGGTGGTAGAAGAAAACAATATTATGTCACCAAAGATTCCTCTAAGGTTCTCTAAGGTATATTTATTTGAAACTTTTTGTAGATGAAAAGAAAAAATCATAAATCAACATTGCTTGGTTGACTTGCAAACAGTACACGGCGATTTCTTGGCAAGTTGTTAAAAATTCGCGTTTTAAATATCGAATTTTTCAAATGGCGAGCCGAAGGCGAGCCATTGTTGATGCCCATAAAGATCGGACGCGAATATTTTAACTTACTTATCAAATTGTAAGTGTAAATGATGGACACTTTGTTTAAGAGTCATAGAAAAGGTTAAATAAGATAATTTTAACTCAGAGAAAGCTGAATTTGAGCCACTAGTGCCTATTAACTTTGATAAAACATATATTGATGTTTTATTAATCAATGTTTTATCCGTATTTAAAGATGCTGATTAAATATTCATTCTTTTGAATTTTCGTCATGAATTATTAATGAATTTGATAATTACAGTTAGTCTTTCTGACTTTTAATAGAGCTTCATATTATATGAAGTTCAATATTTAAAATGCGGATTTTTAGCAACTTGCTAAGAAATCGCCGTGTACTGTTTGCAAGTCAACATGCATTGCAATGTTGCTGTCAATAGGACAACTATAAAGTATAAAGACCGTAACGTTGAGTTGTTTAATATTGCAATTTGGTCGTGCGGGAAATAACATCCGGTTTGGCAAATTGTTTGCCAGGAAGATAGACTCAGTCATGTTCCGCATTCGGAGGAAGCCACAAAAATTATATCTAACCATTTTTGAGTTCCGTTGCACGTCAAAGCTGAAACCAAGACAAGTTTCCGCCACTACGGGCGGAGCGTTTAAAAGGGAAAGATCGTTGCCCGAAAAATCACTTCTTTCTGGTACTGTCGAGAAACTGATCAATTCAAAAAGAAGAACTTAAAGAAGAAACAGAAACAGCTTTATCTTTTATTATGAAGTATCTTGGCCTTATTCTTTTAGCCGTTGTGTGTTCGTCGGCAGCAGGTAATTTCTTAATTTTTGTTGATTCTTCTTTATTTTGAGTTGTATTGATTATTAGCCTCCTCCGCTGGCAACTATGCGAGCAATGTTTTGGTCGAGACCAGAAATGTGGCTTTTCAACTGTAGGGGTAATGTTTTGATCGATCGAGATCTTCATGTTGGTCGAGCATGAATTGGAAATACCCTGGTTCCAGAGATTTTTAGCTCAGAGGCGAGCGAAGCGTCCGAGCTAGGTCGTACCGCGCTGGTTGCCCTGTTGCAGGTGACCGAGCCGCGCGCCGTATATTTGATCGTTGTTTGCGTTGTGTCAACTGCTACTTGACACGATGCCAAATATGTTCACACAGGCCAAGTATGAGCTCAGCAAGTCAAGGTTATTTATAATGCTTGTCGACAATAGCTCTTCTAAAATCAATGGACAAAGCTTTTCCACTCTCATATCTCCTTCCGCGTTTGATAAGTTGTATAATTATTATCTCACAACTTGCTGTCTGGGATCCCACGTTAGGTCGGCGTTAGATGTACGGTGCCGTCACAACTTGGACTGACTTTAAAAATGGATTGGCGTGCGCGTATTAAAAGCGAAGGACTGTATAGTTTCAAGATAAACGTCCGCGTATCTTCTTTGACGACTTTCACTGTTTGATGCTGAAAAATAACAAACAAATCGAATAATGACGACAAGATAAAAGATTGGGTTCTCAGCCCTCCTCACGAACGGCGCAAAGTCGCAGACGGACTCCAGATGTTAATACAAGTGTTTTACCTGACATCCCTTTTTGCGGATACTGGTTGCTAAACCATATCCGCTATGTCATGCGAGCGCGGTTGTGTGTGTGTGTGTGTGTGTAAGAATGTTTTCGTCAATCACGTGATCAACGGAAACAACCAATAGCGGATCCGAATCAGCATACTTCAGAAGTCTTATTTGTATGTTCGAAGGGTTTACGAACGTGTACCAGAACAACGAATGGAAGATAGAAAGTTGAGGTTTGCTTCAGGTAGACACAGGGCCGTAGCTAACATGTCGTAATTGGGGGGGTGCCAACCCAAAATTTCCGAATGAAATTTTTTTTCTTCCGAATCTTGCAATAATAATCACAAAACTTTGCTAACTGCCAAAACGACAGAGACAACAACAACAACTATTTTAATACCATGCAGTTACCAGTTACGGTAGTAACGAGGGGCGGACTGGCTACGTCAGAGGGGCCTGGGCGATTTGCTGTAAAAGGGGGCCCGGTTTCCAAATGAAGTTGTTGTGGGTTCGCATGTGTATAGGGGGGTCATCCCCCGGGAAATTTTTAAAATTTGGGTCTCTGAAATGGCATTACCCGCATTCTGACAGCAGTTTTGAGCAAACTTTTAATAGTTTTAAAACATGTTTGTAATGGCACATTTCGTCATTTTTAACAAAGATTTTGTCCAAATTAGGCTTTAAATAGTATATTAAATGTAAAAATATGCATGGACTGTAAGGTCAAAGCCTGTTAAGGCTTGAGGGTTACCAATAAAAACAAAGGACAACTCATTTCCGTACGCATTCTTTCCCATGCGCTAACCACTTATTGACTATACAACATATATTTTAATATGATTGTAGATCAGACGTTTGAAGTGTTTCAAACTTTTTAGATCCACATTTTCTTTTTGAGTAATCTCAACAAATTGTAAAGAACGACTCGAAGATTGGTCCATGCACTTCCCTCCAACTCGACGGGCCCTAAACATTGTTCTCTTTTCAGAGGAGCTGCTTCTTGCAAGTCGTCCACCTTTTTCTTACGCCTTCTCTGCACCACGTTTAATTGCTTTCTTCATAATTCCGGAACTCGAAACGTCGGAAGAAACTACAGCTTCCACTATAAACGCTAAATAATTATTTTATCCTAAGCATGTATTCGGCCTGATTGATACATAGCCTTTTTTACCTTTGCAAAGTCAAAAAAATTTAAGGGCCCAAAGGGGGCCCAATAGGCAAGGGGCCCACCGGGCGTTTACCCGGTAAGCCCGACTGGCCAGTCCGCCCCTGGTAGTAACGGTACTACATTTTATCCATTATCGTACGGAAATATAAAACAACGAGCACATGGTCTGCGGTTGGGATCGGGTACGTACTTTCACATCCGGCAAAGGGGTCGCGTGACGACGGGACCCGTGGGGCCCACTGATCTCTATAAAAGATCAGTGGTGGGGCCTTGCAAGTAATTGCAATATTCACATTCCCAGAGCCCACGTTTGTGTGGTGGGCACTAGGAACGAGAATGGAGAATTTAGACAACGTAATTAGTGTGTAAGTACTATTGTATTAAATTCGACCGACAAGTTTTCTGTTACCACATACCAGTACATTTATTTTTCATTTAATCAGTAGGTTTTGACAAGTCTTCAGGCAAAATAGTCTTAAAGAAAAAGGTGCCAATTTTCCGAATAGACCCGTGAGTTTTCCGAATATTGCAATTTTGTAAAAGTTGGGGGGGTGCCGCACCCCCCCAATACCCCCCCTCGCTACGGCCCTGGGTAGACATTTATGTAGACTTTATTCAAACAACATAAATACCAGATTTGGTATATAAGATACATACATATAACATATAAACTAGAGTACGTGCTCAACTATAGACTTTCAAAACTTCTTAAAACATTAAAACAGTATTTAGCTACCAAAGTCATAATTGTTTTGTCTTGCATAGCAATGACATACATGAAAAGGTCTTGATAGCTAAATTTAGAAAATGAGTTATTTATTTTACAGAGACTTTCCATAAAATTAACTCTAAGATCGGCGAACTTTGTGTTTCTGCATGACATTAAAAGGTGTTGTTCGTTCCCAATCTCATTTAGGTCACAATGTTTGCATAATCTTTCACTGTATGAAACATTTCCGTATCGACCAGTTTCAACAGGTAGTTTATGAGCTGAAATTCTTAATTTTGTAACCGCTTGACGATGTTTGAAGTTGCGAATTGAAGAAAGATATTTTTCAAAGCCAAAATTTATTTTCAGTTTTTTATGTATGTATGTACTGTTGTTTTATACTATAAATACAAGCGTGCAGTGACTGCATATATACATGCAATACTTTCTCGTATTCATCTCAGCATCACATAATCAAACCATACAAGGTGTTTATACTATAATAATTCCGTAACGCGTTTCGACTTTGTCGCCTAAACGACAACCTTTCCAAGGACGAAGAAACAGTGTGAGCGCTTGTTTAGCTTCGGATTAAAGATCTTTCTGAAATCTGAATGCCCTTTTAACTATTAAATGTTTGAAGTGTTTACGTGTTAGGCGCTCGGCCAAGATGTTTTAGCTATAAGTTTACACGCAGAAATCCACCGTGCTTGGGACTTTTTATGTTACATGTAGACGTATTCAATACTTACTCAAAAAACGCGTCGAACATTGATATATTGAGACGCATCAATGCATGTGTTACTAGAGTCTAAAACATAGACATATAAAACATAAAAATATCATATTGTTTAAAAATGCGATTAGCGTCCGCGTTTCCTGTTTTTGCCGATTTACCTAAACGTGAGTTCAAATATTTTAGTATTAGGTGTTAGAGATTGGGGTTAAATAATCGTTAGAAATTAACGATTATTGTTATTTCTATAGGTGAGACGTAAGAGTACATGTTGAAGGGAAAAAGAAGGCAGAAGGGTGCAGTCAATTTATAGCGTTTTTTGCCCAGACAAGAGTGTTAAACCGTTCCAATCAAAATTTCTGAAACCTGAATAACCTTTGAATTAATGCTTGAAGTGTTAACATAAGCGCTGGGCCGAGATGTTAATTAAGCGATATAAGTATCATATTTTTAATGCGATTATAGGGACTTTGCAAGTTGTCAATTTGTCAATTCTGTTTTCAACGTTGTTTATGTCTCGCTCATCTTGCAGATATATAGTTTTCAATAGTCAGCAAGTTATCAGATATATTGTGAGCATGAGTAATACTTTTCAGTATTAAAATTCAATAAATCATATAAATCGTTTATAATCAGTTTATCTTGATCGAGACAGCGGAATATTAACCCAGATCTAGATATACTGTAAATGGCTCAGCACCGTTTAGTGTAGATTTGCCGCCATCGAGATATGCAGTTGTAAGCGTGGTGAGCACAATTTTCAGCCACATGACTGATTAATAACAGTGTTCTAATTAATAACAGTGTTCTAAAGTCGACGTCACTTGTGATCTTCTAAAAGCGTCAAGACGGAGCAATACCAAATCCATAGCACACCACGTGGTTTCGCAAAGCCTATCGGGATGATGCAATAATTGCAATTTGTCGACCAGAAAAATAATACCGAAACGTCACCGAAACCTAGACTCGGCTACTTGTGATAGCCCGAGTAATAAAAAAAAAAAAAATAATAATAATAGATAGGTAATTGAATGTCATAAAAATTTAAATATTTAGATTCACTGAAATAGTAATTTAGCCTCTGAACATTAATTAATAATACAACCAAACATTACGTCTATCAGCAAATATTTTAAATAATACAACTATACCTCGAGTTTTGTGCTGGGCCCTTATATATGTCACAAGATTCCTTTAGTATTTTCAGTATGTTTTGGTATGTTTGCATGAAATTGAATTTACAATCCACAATTAGTTATCTTAGAAGACAAAAACCTCTCCGAAGACAAAAACAACGCTCGAAACTTTAAAATAGAATGAACCAATAGCCATAAAATAAATTCCTTATTAACCTCGTTTGCTCGGTCTGTACGGGAAAGTATTTGCCCTCGGTTTTATCGCACAAACCTCGGGCAAATGCTTTCCCGTACAGACCTCGCACTCGGTTAATAAGTCCTTATTAATATGGAGATCTTTGCGACAAGCTCACATACTTTTAGTACAGCAGCGATGCGGCATTAATGAAGACTACTTCATGTCAGCTTCGATGTAGATTTTTCTGATCGTCGATCTATTCCGGCAAAGGCACAGATTCTGAATATTACTGTGGAGACCTTAGCTATAGAAAGAAATAGGTTTATTTTGTTAAGTTTTGGCGCCTTTGCTAGTTTTGGCGCCCCTGCTGCAACCCCAGCTGGGGGGAGGGGGGTGCCCCCCCTGCCACCACGCCACTGTTAACGGAAGCTAGATGGATATAATATATGAGTAAGTGCAATTTAAAGGTGCTCTCCACATCCCCGTTCTGCGCATGTACGAAACTAATGTTTACATCTTTATTACTGATATATCTTTCAAAATTGTATACGTAAGCTTTCCTTGCTTCCTCTTTATTACTTGTGCTCGAAACGAAACATCTTTAGAAGAAATCCGAGGATATATTCCCACCGAGATGTTTATTTACACTGAGATGAGTACTTCATGTAATTATCTACCATTGTACGTCTTCTTAATTTGTAAGACTCACAAAACAAAGATGGCGGATCATGCGCAGAACGCACTGGTGGGAGCCTTTAAAATTATAGTTGTATTCAATCAATCGAGAATTTGTGGTAACACAACGTTTATTGTCAGTTGCTTAGCTTTTGACCTTCATCAGAGCAAATGATGCTTAGCAAATTTAGTTGTATTGTTTGACTTATAAGTATTTTTACAAGTTGTGGGGCGTTTCCGTGTTTGTGGGTATGGCGTAGTGGTTAGCGGTGCATGTATCTTTAATTCAACTCTGATTAGCCTTTTCAGTACCAAACACGTACTGTAGTATTTTACTCTGGCGAACGCCAGACCATTTTCCCCGCCAATAAGGTTCTAAGGATTAGTTATTCCTGCCTGCCGAAGTTATCCAATAGACCATTTGCACGATGACGTGAGATGGCGTTGGGTGACTAGAACCACCAGAATGCTTCGCCAGTATTCTAAGATTTTGGCTAAAAGGGATGACCCAAGAGGACCCGTCCAGTCCTAATTTCGCGGCTTTTCCAAAATATGTCGTCAGATTTGTTGTTTCCAAATTTGTCGTCAACTGTGAGTGAGTCTCACGATTTTAGCAATCTTTCCGATACCCTAAGTAACCACAACATAAACCCTAACAGACTAATCTGAAATATGATTTACCGCCTAGCTTTTTGGAAAACATATTTGACGACATATTTTGGAAAAGCCACGAAAGGACTGGACGGCTCCCTTTGAGTGATCCCTTTTAGCCGAAACTCTAGAATCTGGCAAAGCATTCTGGTAGTTGTAGTCACCCAACGTCATCTCATTTCATCGTGCAAATGGCCTATTGAAATTTTGAGCCTTTTGAGCCGTTGACCGTATGCGCAAAGAGTGTTTCCGGTTTGACTCAATTCCTGTCTTCACTGGATATCTAAATAGGACAGTTTGGATACGACTGATGGGGTTATCACGATGCATGTAGTGTTATGAATCAACAAATGAGATTGATTGTTTTTTAGGGGTTGGGGAGATATGAGATAAGAAGGAAGGGTTTTCGTTTCCTTTTGAAAAAAACATATTTGACTACAGATTTTGGAAAACCAGCGAAATGACTGGATGGGTACCTTCCACCGACACTTTCGCCCACCCCAGACCCCAACCTCTAAATACGGTCAGGTAGTGCAGGCCAACAATCAGGCACGGACTGGCCCACCGGGATACCGGGAAATTTTCCGGTGGGCCCCTTGCTCCTGTCCTTATGTGGGCCCCTGCTTATCTGAAGTAAGTTCCCTTAAGCTGGTAAACTAAAATAATTTTTTGGTATAAAAATGCTGTTTTGAATTTGTAAATCTGAGTAAAAGTTCCTCGGCGAAAGAGATGGCTGCCTGAGTATTGACCCCGACCCCGGAACATTTCAATCCTGAGTAAGTGGGGGCCCACTAATGTAATCGCTGGTATGTAATATGTCGTCTATTAACTGTTATGTGGTGTTAACATGAAGTACGCTATTGTTTGCCCGCTTGCCAAGATGCCCCACGCACTCAACGTAGAAATGCGTTTTATTACGGTGGGCCCCTCCAGTGGCCATTTCCCGGTAAATATTTTAAGTCCAGTCCGCGCCTGCCAACAAATCCGTCAGCGCGCTGCCTGTCACCGTTGAAGTTAAGCCTGGTCGATTATTATTACTCGGTTGGGTGACTGTTGTCGGTAAAAGACCCGGGTTCTCTGATTTTCGGCTCCTTCCGCAAAATCAACACTATCTGGGATAGGAGTGGCGTCCACCCCTGCCTTAGGGTAGTAGCCAAAGATAGAGGAGCCTTCTGGCTGAGTCCGACTGCATGCGGTCGACCAACTCAACTCAACAATGAGAAATTACTGGTGTAACGAGTAATACTAAAATACATGATTCTACATGTATCTTTTCATAGATGGAGATGTGGTGGAGACAGACGAACTACGAGTCTCCAATCCTGATCAGGCGGTTAGCAGTCTTCAACTGAGAAATGCTTTAAAGCAAGCGAAGTTAGAAGAGCATGGCTTTAAGAAAACCGTACAATTCGTTGTCGAAAGCGACGAAAACGGGGAAAAAAGAAGAAAAAAGACGGTGTCTTATATGGTCCGTGATAATTGTTCAATGGCGCAAACCTGGCAAGCGAAGTTAGAGAACCTACTCCCCAGCAACTTCTTCACCAGCAACGTCAGCAACACGTTTGCCAGAGAGATTCAAAAACGCACACTTGGTCGTTCCACAAAATCTTGTCGAATTGGATTCGAAGTGATTTTCACGAAAGCTAAGCCAAAAAGCGTACGTAGCCGCTCAAAACGTTCGAAGTCACCGGTCGTTATAATAATTATTATTATTCCCACTACCATGAAAGGCGTAATCGAGTACTAGGAACAGTTATATAATGTTAGTTGTCGCATGATTCGAAACTTAATTGTTAATATAGAGGACTCCCAAAAAAGGAATAAAACCTAACTCGTGATTGAATTGTTTATGAGTGTGTTATCACATCCCTTTCGCTTAAATTGACTGAGGGGTGTTTTATTTGCATGGTGCGATACATTATAAATTGCATTGTTATATATCAAGTGTCAAAGTCCGTTCCTCTAGCTCTCTGATTGGCGATCCAAAAATTCTCGCGTGGCGATCCAAAAATCGTGATGTTTCCCGCGTAGCCCATGGCAGCGGGTATAACAATACATTTATTCTTCCTTAGGGAAAAATATCAAAACTGGAATTAGTAGATGGTCAGGTTCAGTTTGTCTTTGTTTTCTCCAGTTTTCCTTCATTCAAAACAATGTCTGAAGGTTTTGCTCAACACTTTTGTTGTCATTTGACACTTGATATACAGTGTGTATCAAAAAAACCTGAACCCTTAGAAAACAACCTATTGTAGTAGTTTGAAAGCCCTAAAAGCGCTGCGTTATGAATTAATCAGCACAATAAGTTAAACGAAGCGAAAAAGCTTTTAAATACTTTCACCATGCATACACTTCAAGTTATCTTAATTTCCCAGGTGTATAAGACCGTGTGTTTTACGCATCTGTGGGTTCAGCGAAGTGCTTAGGGCTTTCAAACTACTACAATAGGTTGTTTTCTAAGGGTTCAGTTTTTTTTTATACACACTGTATAACAAAACACTTATTTACTGGTACCTTGGGTGAACAGTGTGTTTTGTGGCCCCTCGCATATCAAACTCTTCGTATACAAATAGTCTATATCGTCTTACAGACAAATATACCCCCAACGGTGCACTATATAAACTCGTCCAAAATATGGGGTTTTTCGGTTCGTGTGCCTCGTAAGTTGAAAATAATATTCACTTAGAAACGGATTATAAAATTTAGACGTATGCTACACATTCTTCCTTGATTTTGATAAAAATTCGTCGCATTTGGGAGTCGGACTCGGGGGGTTGAAAGTCGCGCGCTCTATAAGAATATTGCTCCAAAATCACCGTGTACAGCGGAAGTTGCGGGAAAACTGGTTCTAGTACTTCATTTAAGAATATGGCATTCACTTAGATCCGGTTTTGAAATCTACGTATTTTGGCGCACATTTTGATACCTATTTCATACATATTCACCGCGAATTGGTCTCGGACTGATGGCCTTGTATTGTAGGTATTTGGGGATTTTGCTCTATATTTGCATATTGTTTACAACGTTAATTAATGCTGTTTCGACTGTTGGACATGATGGTGCAAAAGCAGGACCGCCGAATACTTACGAGATAAGCAAGTAAGGGAACATTTATATTTGTACCTTGTAAATACATAGTCTCTCGTACTATTGTACATAGTTGTGAATATTTCGACAAATTTTTAATGTTGACAAATGTTGAAAACCTGAAATACATACACGGCTTGGGAATTGTGCTTCATATTATAAATAAATTTTATGTTTCATTTATTTACAGTTTGTTAATTTATACGCTGACTAAAGAGAGAACCTGAGACGATGGCGAGACCTATGAGTCCTGGTTAGGCGCTGTTATTGACCACATTTTGATTGAATCAGGAATACGTGGTGTTATCATTGGCAACCGAATATTAAATGTGTTTGGAAGCAAGATAAGCTCTCTATATTCGGCCCTAAAACGTGCAAAATGTGCAGGAGGGAAATCGGTTAGAAGGCTCATGAACAAGTGGGAACTGGGTCCAAAATATAGTTTCACCATACATTACAACGAATTGGAAGTTGTATGTCTTCAGAATGAAAACAAGAAGCTAAAAGGGGAAAAAAGAGTTCTTGAACAGTTGTTGGAGGAAGAGAGCACCAAAAGGATATGTGTGGAAGAAAAACTCGAGACTGCTACAAACATGGTCAAGCAAAATAAGGAACAATACAAGAAAAAATTTAAACAAATAGTAAATAAGGTAGCCAAATTGAGCAGCAATACGAAATCAAGGGGCCCAGACAAAAGGAAAAAATTTAGCGAATACTCCAAACAACACCAGGCATGGATTCGAAAGCAGTTGAAGGAGCAGTGTCAAACAACATTGTCATTTCTCAGGAACTACGATTATGTACCATCACAAATTGAGCTTTACAATCATGACACTGGGATGGTTGAAAGTTTCACTTTTATCGAGGACAATGAATTGAATGAATTGCCACAAGACAATGGGAATGACAAGGAAATCAGTGAAGCCAAAATTGATAAGATGAATATGTGGCTGTACCTTAAGGATAAGTTCAACTTATCAAATGAGGCATGGCGTGAAATTTCCATGGCATCAGATGGTCCACCATGTTTGAACAAAATTATAAAACACACGAGAAAGTTAAACCAAAAGTGGAACTTAAAATCCACCCCAGGAAAGGCAGAAGGAGTTCAGGTTAGTTTCCGGGAAACTATTGTGGAACATATCAAGAGACTAAAGGCCAGTGGTGTTGTCCAGGATGGAGAGAGGATTAAAATAAAATTGAGTGGGGATGGCACTAACATAGGAAAGCGAATAAGTGTTGTTAACATAACATTTACCATCCTAAATGAGAAAACATTAGCAATGAGTGAAAGGGGAAAATACATATTGGCTGTACTTAGAACAACAGAAAGTTATGATACATTGGCTGAAAGTCTATCAGATATAGTTAAGGAAATGCAAGATCTAAAAGATATATCTGTTGACAATGAAACATTTTATTTTGAATATTTTCTTGGAGGGGATTGGAGGTTTCTCGCTTGTGTTTGTGGAATTGGGGCTGCGAATGCTGATTATGCATGTATATGGTGCAAATGTGCTCATCTAGACCGGTGTGACACAACAAAACACTGGTCAATTTTGGATCCCGACAATGGTGCCCGGACATTAAATGAAATTGAGCGATATGCCAGATCTAGGAAATTTAATTGTAAGTTTAAACCCATTTTCCCTTTCATTCCTCTTAGTCATGTGGTAATTGATACACTTCATCTCTTCCTAAGAGTTTCTGATAACCTCATTGGACATTTAATAAGAGAGCTCAAAGTTTGTGACTCAATTGAAAAGAAAATCAAATTTTCTGATGGTTTCTGCAGAGAAAAGTATAGGAACATGTCAAGGTATGAGACATTCTTGCAAGAGTTAGGTATCCCATTTTCTTGGTATGTTGGAAAAGAAACCAAACAGTTGGAGTACCGAGATTTGACAGGGCCAGAGAAGGTAAAGCTTTTTCAAAACATAAACATTTCTTTTTTATTGCCAAATTCAGAAGATAAAGATACAATCCAGAAAGTTTGGGATGACTTTTGGAAAATTAGACAGGATTTGAAGCATGATTTTAATGCAGATGATGCGGAAGTTCTCAAAAGAAAGATCACCTCCTGGCTAGAACTCTATCTAACTGTTTATCAAGCGAAAGATGTGACACCCTACATACATGCACTTTATGCGCATGTGCCCGAGTTCCTGAGCTTATATACCAACCTTGAATATTTTACACAACAGGGCATGGAAAAATACAATGATATTACCTCTAAGAATTTTTTTCGATCAAGTAACCACAGGGGTGTTTCTGCACTTGAACAGATTTTTCTCAAAAAGAACAGAGTTCAGTATTTGGAGGCAGCTGGTTGTGCTAGGGTTAAAAAATATATATACTTGTTCTAATTGCAACAATATAGGGCACACAATAAAAACATGCACTGCTGAATGTAATAATTGTAAAAGTAGAACTTGTTGTGCACATCTTGTAAAGCATAATGGAAAATATCACCCTAAGTGCACTGTACCTATTGATACTACCACTAGTTGATGTCGCTGATTTGTAAACATTTTCAAAACTTTAAATCTCAACAGGAAAGGGGATTGTACATATAACACAAATACTGGGTAGAAAGCACATTTTTAAAAAATATATATTTGGTGATCTTAAATGTTTTATTATACAATACTGTACTAGAAATGAACTACAGTGTCTATTGGTATTTTACAGTAAAGTTGAACTGACCCCTGAGAGGGCAGGCAAACACAGGGGCATTTGACATTTTCAATGTTTTTTCAAATGCCCCTGTGTTTGCCGGTATCCGGTCGTTTCACCAACGTCTCGGGTAGGGTTAGGATTAGTTTTAGGGTTAGTTTTAGGGTTAGCTTTAGGGAAAGGATAGGGTTAGTTTTAGGGTTAGGATTGGTGTAGGGTTAGATTCAGGGTTAGATTTGGTGGCAAATCGATCCGAG
Organism: Paragorgia papillata; assembly: GCA_035771165.1. Taxonomy (NCBI): domain Eukaryota; kingdom Metazoa; phylum Cnidaria; class Anthozoa; order Scleralcyonacea; family Coralliidae; genus Paragorgia; species Paragorgia papillata. The sequence goes on from JAWNZC010000095.1 coordinate 1,399,313, forward strand.
ACGTTGGTGAACTGCCTGTTGGTGAAACGACTAGTTGGCGAAACGACTGTAATTCTGTTTGCCCTCTCTCCCAGTGGTCAGGTGAAACATTGATTGGCGTGAAATTTAAATATTACAACTTCAAACATCATAGTTGCATTTATAGGAAAATAGAAAATGTTCAAATGCAATATTATGTCTTATTAATGCCTTTGCTTATATTGTACACTGTTTCCATTATTTTTGACAAACGTAAAAACTAACTGAGAACAGTCTTCGATTTCAGTCTTCACATATTTTCCTCCAATAACTTTGTACTCCACTATTGATGACTTCCGTCCCAACCAAAATTTTACAGTCCCTTCAATCACAAAGCAGTAATCACCACGGATATTTACTATCCTTTCGTCCCATTTCTGCCCAAGAATACCATCAAGCACTCGGTTTGACGAAATAGTGTAGACTAATCTACCTCTTTCCATAACACCCGCTGCAACACTGCCAAGTACACGTGTAAACACATCCTCGCTGACATCTATTTCGAGACGAACATCTGGGTCATCTTTTCGTCCAGAGTTCAAATTCCTTTTGATACCACGATACAAAACATCATCAGCTCTATCGTCTAACGACGTCGTTGTCAAAAACACGCGGCTTTTCATGGCGAATGAATGGAAAATATTCGCCTTCTCGGTCATATGGCCGCCACTCATCGAATCGCGAATCGTATCCTTTAAAGTGAATACGCACACGTTTATTCTCCTGATCAACCTCTTTAACCTCGACTTCGTAGAGATTGTTGTCTTTCTTTGGTCGTTTGATCCGCTCTTTTATGTTCGAAACAACGAATTCATCGGCAAAACGTTGAGGTTTTTGTAAAGTTCGCTTAGGTCTGGACGCCATGTTGCTATTGTATGGCGCGCGTTTTTGTTGCCAAAAAAACCTGGACCCGAGTTTGATCAAATGTTCATCCAATCTCGTACCCAGACCCATACGCACGCGGCAAGCGAATGGCTCTCAATCTCGTACCCAGACCCATACGCGCGCGGCAAACGAATGGCTCTGGGACAATCCATTTGAAAATCGACTCTGATTGGCTTAACGCGTTGACGCCTACTGCGCTGCGCAGATAATTTCACACCCATTCTCCCATCGCGGTCTTCATGTAATATGGCTTGTTTTCGAGAAGGAGTGAAGCGAAATAACGTGTTTATTGGGACTTTAATCTGAGAAATTGAGAGTTATTCCTTTGCAAAAGTCATTTCAAGGAGACAAGAAATACTTACTTGCCTTTGTGGTATTTTTGGAACTCTGGTTCGAGTTTAAAGTGTGACAGATAACAGATTCATCGTGGCCCATGCATCGTGGCCGTTCTTCATGACGAGTTCACTTTTCAGATTTCATAGTTTTCCGTACTTGTATGTAAAATAATTAAATATTTATTGTATATCGTCATATGGACACTGGATATGACTTCAAGAAGTATCATTGGAACGTATAAACGGTGGCTATTTGAATAATAAATAATTGTCTACATCTTTCAATCACCTCAAATATTCATAATTTAATAGCTGAGTGACTGACCAAGTTTATATCAACATGTATGTATCTCATATTTTTAACAAAAAAAATATATTGTCTTATGGCTGTTGACACTGTGTTTATTACTTTTTATATATGTTATATGTGACATAATATTCTTATAGCTGTACAATGTACTACAAGGCGTTGTTTTTTTTAAATTTGTATCTACAAGTAATATACATTGGTATATGGGGTAAACATTAGTTGCTGATTTATACATTTTACACCAGTTTTAAACTGGTACTATACCTATATGACCATATGGGAAGCATGGGTGGTGAAGAGACAGAAGAGTTGCCTGACCACTGTGATCCAAAGTTAAGCTTGATTGGATGGCGTTAGTACTTGGATGGGTGACCACTTTGGACACCTTGTCACAGGCTTGAGCTTGGAACTTGTGTGAGTAGAGTTATTGTAGTTGATCTTTCCTGTGCTTCAAGGTTTTTTCCAGGTTCTCTGCCCCCCCCCCCCCCCCCCCCCAATAAAATCAATTCAATCTTAGGAGAACAACCTTGTAAGGGACCTTGAGTCCTATTGTTGTTTCTCCAGTATCAGCTAGGTACAAATTTTAATAAATAAAATATATGATAAAATAATAAATGGTGAACTTATTTTTCTATTTAATTATATTTTAAATACAAGGAGATACCCACTCTATGTAGTGACCCCATATAGTTTACTTTTTAATATCTTAAGCGTTAACCCCCCTTGCTCCTCCTAGCACTGAAAGGCAAGAGTGGAAGCTGCCCCTCCAGTGGTGTACTGGTGTAGGAAGCAATTTGATCTTGGAGGGGCACAGCTTCAAAAGGGCACTTTGTTCAGGGGGTAGGACTTCAAAAGGACACTTGAGGCACATGTTTTAACATAAAAAGGGCACTTTCCTGTTGCAAAAAGGGCACTTCATGACAAAGTTTGGGGGGGGGGGGCACATGCCCCATTTCCCCTCCAGTTCCTACACCCCTGTGCCCCTCCTGGCATCCCTGATCATAACAGACAGTGATTGATGGTTAAAGTCAATGTTTTAGTACACACTGTATATCCAAAGTCTGCTTTCTAAATTAAAGAAAATTACTTTGAAAATCAGTTCAGCCAAAGGTCTTTTCATAGTACAGTCACCAACTGTAGTTTTACTTATGCAAACAACAATCTCTGTATTATTTCTTATGTACTGAACAGCTGCATTCGGGATGTATTTAAAAGCCAGAAGTTAAGAATTCCCACCTCGAGAGAACAATTTTCCACTACTAACTCTGGTTGTTTACACAATAAAATTAATATTACATTTACTGTGTTTGACATTTTGATTTGGACCATAACCCATTCCTGCCTATACTGGCTACTGTAACTTAATTAGCTGATTAACAGGGATTCTCAGCAAACCTAAGCAACAGTGAGTTGACCCATTCAATGTGAGCTTGCAAGGCCACCCCAACCAGCTAATGCATTCCCTCTGCAGTAGAATAAAATCATCTGGCATGTTAATGAGAATAAAATTCTAAATAGCTTAACCTGGTGGTGAAAAGATTAATAAAATGATTTCTTAAAACTCATAATTTATTGCTGTCGATTATGACTTTACTCATCTTAGGCTGCACATAATTAGCCTTGGTTCAAATATCTTCAGTTGGCACTTCATCCAAAAGTAAATTTATCAGTAGAGTATACAGTACAAATGAGAGCCTTACTAACTGTGGACACCCTTGTTATAAATGGGGCCTACACGCATGCCAGCTTTATCTACCTAGTGCTGGCAGAAGATACTTCAGGTTAGCCTAATTTGTCAAAATTAATAGTACGGTGGGGTGCATTGTTTTTAAGTTAATGTTTAAAAAAATAAGTAAAAGAAGAACCTCTCACTTTGTTATTTTTTTATGCATAGAATTTTTTCGCCATACTCAAATGGGCAATATAAACAGGCCGTACAAATATGGCTGGTTCATAGTGAGGTTCAGCTACTGGTGTTTGAATCTTCAGTCACATAGATCAGTATAAACAGATGTAATATGAATTCATAAATGATTACACCTCAGAAAGCTACAGTGTCGATTATTTCGATTACACACAAACAAGTGGATTATAAAACATGTAACAAATTAAATGTTGCAAATCAACAAATGACAAATATACAACAAGGTCACGTTTTATTTGAAAGACATACATCAGCAGTACTATATACATGAAATAAGTTTTTAAAATTCCAGATTTTGTTGTAATTTACCTTGTAGCTGTCTACGAATATTCGAATAATATTCAGAACAATAATACGATATTCTCGTGTTCATAAGTTTGAATAAACAAGAATTCAAACTGGGTTTCATCAGAAGGTCATGAACTGGTCATCGATCACTTTCACGCCTGATGCATTATTTTCCATTTATCAGTCTCTTATCCAGAAATTTCTGCCAAGTAATACTTTATCGCATCACAAACCAGCCACGATTATATTCTTACAACATTTCTACTGCTATTTGTTACTATTAAATTCCAGAATCAGCCACAACAAGTCGATGTATTTTGCAGAATATTGAACGGCCGTGCTGAAGGGTTTCGTGGGTCTGGGTACAAAAATACCAACTGCGCATGCCCCAAAATACACACTTTTTCGTGTAGTTGCAACACATCCTCACTCTTAGATTACCAATAATAGGTATATGTCAAATGCTCTGGAATTACCAATAATGGGTAATTCCAGGGGTTTTATTATCTTAGTACCCAGGACCATGCAAAGATTCACAGGACCGCGGCTCAGCGCTTCTCATGTTTTAGCGCTCACACGCTTCGGGTTTCTTCAGCTTTGCTAAATAAAATCATTGAAATGTCTTTTGAAGGAGCGTTGAACACTCTCGAAACACTTCCAGGATTGACGAGGAAGGTACATAAACTTACAAATTGCGTCCTTTCTATTTGATTCAAACTCGTGTAAGGCTTGTCAAAATAATGTAATTTGCATATTATGCAGATGCCAGTATGCTGGCTTAAAATTTATTCTTCGACTACAGACAACTGGCCGACTGAAACGATGTATCGCGTGTAATGGCGAAAATGGTCCAGCAGCAAAAAGATGTCGTACTTGTGGCGAGGTAATCGTGAGGAAAGAACCTGAAGATATCGAGGACCAAATTTCTAAAATGGGGAAAACGAACCCTACAAAGCAGTTTAACATGCTAAAGAAAAGGGTATGATGAACAATTTAATTATTTAAGGAGCATTATTGAATACTGCTGTTCTGCTTAGTTTCTTTGTAACGTTTATTTTTCTGCAATAGTTATTTGTGTTATTACTGGTATATATAGCCTATAACTTCATGCATAATAGAGCTAATAGTAGCATAATAGAGCATAATAGTAGCTAGTAGATTTCTCGTTGCTGGCATTTTATATAGGAAAAAAATTAGCACAGAATTTATTTGAAAACAGTTTAAACACAAATTATAAAGATGATATCGTACGAATATGTTGCTTTTATCGAATTAGACAAGCAATTTTAGACAGAACCTTTTTTGCTGTTCAGTGAGGGGAAAACAAGAAGGGAAAAACAAGAGTTGAAGGCACACGGGGGGAGAAGGTGCAAAGGGGACAATGGAAAGAGTGAAGGGAAGAAGGAAGTCTTTTTCACCGTTATCTAGCATAAATCTGAGAACCGAAAATCATGCCAGAGAACTGCACATTTATCTGGCAGAGGCTATTCTCTTCCTTTTCCACTCTCCTGTTGTTTTTCATGTTTTACTCACCAGTTCTGCACCATTATTATTATTATTATTATTATTATTATTATTATTATTATTATTATTATTATTACTCACATCTATCCAGTTTATAACCCAGATAGGAAGATGTCAGTGCTTTTCAGCCTTTTGCCTTCCATGTTGCCCTTGCTGAACAGGAAAGTAGCCTCTGCAGTGGGGAGTTGAGAAAACATCCACTTGTTTATGAAACAATTTCTGGCTATCAAATTTTATTTGATACATACATGTAGTCCTTGGTGTTATTCATTGGTCTTATAGTATTTCACCCAATCATAAAACAAACAAACAATCAGGTAGCATGGTTTCAAGTGAAATTTAGAAAAAGATTTCACAAGTATGTTTTTCAAAGACTATTACAATATTTAGTATGGCATCAGACGGACAATTGCTATATGAGGCTGCTTTTTCTACAGGCCCGCATTGCATCATGGACAAGTCACAGTCTTGCATTCAGATAAATTTGCATAATGAACTACCAATAATAGCTATGCCTACATGTATATCAAAGATCTTGAAGGACATTGAAGACTTGTGACATTACAGGGGGTGCCATGAACAAAAAAAAGTGTCCATCATTAAAATTATGGTTAATGTGGAATAACTACTACTGTATTATTCGAGAAAAGGAAAAATATGTAAAGTGATATATTTTAGAATGCATGCATCAATATCTGCTCAAATATGATATCCAATTCTAATTTTGTTATTAGTTTAAAAAATACATTAACTTTGAAAGCATGTCACGCTGTGAAGCTGTAGTGAAATCAAGTGAAATGGCAACAAAATATCTAACTATTTTGCTGTTATAACACTTTCATAGTATACGTCGAACACCATTAATCATTTTGAAGACCAAATGGAATAAGTCGAACAAGATCAAAAATCATATTTTTTAAATCAGTGGATAAAATTAGAATTTGATATCATATTTGAGCAGATCTTGATGCATGCATTCTAAAAATATATAACTTTACATATTTTTCTGTACTTTAATAAAGTTATACAATCCACATTAATCATACTTTCAATAATGGCCACTTTTGTCCACCCCCTGTACAAATACAGTATTTGTATGCCAAAAGTCTTCAATGTCCTTCAAGAACTTCAATATAGACATGGCTATTATTGGTAGTTAATTATTGAAATACTAGCTGTATATACATATAATAAAGAGATTATTCATAAAGGCAATTGGGATTGAACTTCAATTTTTGGCAGGAAAAATAAATGGAAATTCGCTTTAGTCAAGAGACTCATGAGTTTCCACAACAACTGAAACTTGAATTAAGTACACTGAACATAGCCTACAGTACAATGATGTTTAATAAACATTAACGCAAGTTGACAGTCTTTGATTGCAAAAAAAAAATGAAGAAAGATGGGGAAAACCTGATGATGGAAAATTTTGACCCTTGACCTTGCTGATATTTTGTCTTTCAATTGATTTTCAATTTACTGTCAAGTGACAGTCTGAATTTAGGTTGTGGAAGTCTGTTGATCCTTCTTTCTATAGTCTATAGTCTGTCATAGGTGTAAAAACTGACCTTTTTTAAACGATTTATAACTTGATTAACTGGATTGTTGGTGTTAACTAAAAAATACTGGTGATGAGAAAATTCACCCAAATATCTACCATCTTTTTCAGTCATTTTTTGGACAGAAACTGCAGTCCTGTCTTAAATACCAGTATTATGGGTATAAGTCAGTGGGTTTAGCCAAGAGTGTTTTGTGGGGAAATAATAATACATGGCTATATGCTAGGAAGATAAGGGTTTGCAAAGATTTCAGTTTATCATTTCTTATTTTTGAATAGACCCTCCTGAAATGAGTAAACTTCTGGCATTAACTAGACCAAAATAATACAGAAAAAGACAGTTAGGCAAGAATTTACACCCAAGAGTACACAGCAGAAGACGTACTATGTTACTCAGACATGCTTCAGCTTGAAGCAAAAATGAATACTTATTGTTTTCTACACCTTCCCCCGTACCTGTTTTACTATTACGTGCTTAATTTGTTTATCTTATTTTTTATTTAAGGCAAAGATTCTAAATATCCATCATGGATGGGATATTGTTGTGATGGCATGCCATAGTCATGGAAGAGGAACAAGTTTCGCAACATTTGGAACTGCTGGTCTTGGACAGGACTTCATTGGGGAAGCAAAAAGTCGTTCCGTAACAGGAAAAGCTGTTGTAGATTTGTTTTCTTCATTTGCCAACCGTAAGTTTGGTATATTGTTTGTTGTGTAGTTTGATTTAAAAACATGTATAGTGTATGTGTATTTGGTGCAACATTTACCAGAATGTCTGGTGCACTGTGACATCATGCTATAATATGGTGGAATAGAATTATAATGTTTAACTTCAGTTCCCGAGATGGCTCTACTGCATGTAGGCTATATTATTACGACTTACTGAATCCTTCTTACTGATTTTATTCGGATACTGATACTATTACCGAAAATGTTCCAGTACCATGCCTAGGTAGTCATACTCTGTGATATATTTGTTTTATTCACCGTTGTACAGTGTACTACCACTGTCAATGTGAAAGAAACTGAAGCAGGATCGCATACGATCTTTTTAGTGAGATGACGTAAAAAGCCATTTATTCAGACTGACAAGGCTTTATTATTGGGTTGTCGCTTCGTAATTTTCGGTGACCCACAAGTGTCATGGCAAAACTTACTTCTCTACAGCAAAACTTACTTTCCTCACGACAAAATAAGCAGACGTCGTATAATAAGTACATAGTGGATCAGAATGGCGAAAGTGGCTAGAGGAGTTTGATTTTTCAGATGAAGAGCATGCAGGAGACAGAAAACAATAATGATCAATGAGGAGGAATTGATTCGTTACTATTTCAGTAATTGTTTTACATACCAAGAAATATGTCAGTTTCTGTCTCCATATTGAAACAAAGAAATGAATGTGATCACTTTAAAGAGACGCGTTAAGCAGTTCGGCTTGCGAAGGCGAAATCTTGAATATGCGGTTGGTTTTGTGAGAAATGCAATCATTTCACTTCTTGAAGTTCCAGTGCTAACACTCCTCTCTTTGTTTTGATATGGAGACAGAAACTAACATATTTCTTGGTATGTAAAACTTTTATAGAAACAGCAACGAACCAATTCCTCGTCATTAATCAGTATTGTTTTCTGCATGTTTCCTCGTTGATATAGTAATTCCATCCTTCAGCTCATAAAATATTCTTAATGTATCGTTACATTCATAAATATTTCATTATTTGTATGTGGTTATGATATACAGAGGTACTATTACACCTTTCAGTTTCAACAAGTTGCTAATTTGAAGTTTTACGTGAAGGAGAATAAGCTTGTTCCAATAAGTACTAATGCCTAATACATGGTTGGTTGGTTTAGCAATGTTCTTTCTTGGTATTTGTCTTAATTTTCTGAATTTTCTGTGTCTTTTTGACGTTTGTATTTTTTAGAAAACTCTTGCAAAAAACTCCCGGCACAAACAGATGGACAGGAAATAAATTTAAAAGCGACAAAGTCATCCACTGAAATGCTATCTGATCCACCACCTACATCCACCAATCAACCACCTACATCCACCAATCAACCATCTACATCCACCAATCAACCATCTACATCCACCAATCAACCATCTACATCCACCAATCAACCATCTACATCCACCAATCAACCATCTACATCCACCAATCAACCACCTACATCCACCAATCAACCATCTACATCCACCAATCAACCATCTACATCCACCAATCAACCATCTACATCCACCAATCAACCATCTACATCCACCAATCAACCATCTACATCCACCAATCAGCCATCTACATCCACCAATCAACCATCTACATCCACCAATCAACCATCTATATCCACCAATCAGCCATCTACATCCACCAATCAACCATCTACATCCACCAATCAACCATCTACATCCACCAATCAACCATCTACATCCACCAATCAACCATCTACATCCACCAATCAACCATCTATATCCACCAATCAGCCATCTACATCCACCAATCAACCATCTACATCCACCAATCAACCATCTACATCCACCAATCAACCATCTACATCCACCAATCAACCATCTACATCCACCAATCAACCATCTATATCCACCAATCAGCCATCTACATCCACCAATCAACCATCTACATCCACCAATCAACCATCTGAAACCGCCAATCAACCATCTACAATCACCGTTCCATTATCTACATCCGTCGATCCACCGTCTGCATCTGCTGATCAACCTTCTACAATTGCCGATCCACCATCTGGTACGTAGTATTATCTTTTTTTAATCCAGTCATAAGGTTAGGCTTACGGAGTTTTGGTTCTAGCCTTTTTGAAGTTTAAGTTTAACGGTTGTAACTTATATAAATTAAAGTCTGTCATCAAAGCTTAACATATTGGGTTAGCTTTATTACTTAATTTTTGCTAGATTAGTCTACTAATTTATGACAATCAGTAACTGTCGATCCCAAAAGACTGCAGCGTCGAAATTGGCTTTTTAAATAGTGAGAGTCTAACTATGATTTTACTGCAGGTTAGAGATTGTTATTAATATATTCTTCGTAATTTTTAGGCGCCGTTGTTTTATTGGATAACGGAACAGTTGTTGGAGTAGGAAGGACGACGCCCCTTGATAGTATTCACGGCGTCCCGCTTCCACAACACCATCACTGCGTCGCTCTTTCATGGGCGCAAGAAAAGTATCCCGCGCCGTGTCCATTGGGCAGACGTGACTTGGAAGAGAACTTATTTCTGCACAAAGACATGTTTTATGCCATACCGAACTCAATGTTAAAACGTTTTGTAAAAAACAATGACGAATATGTTCTTTTACCTTTTAGTTAGCAAAAACATTAACTTTGCTGCAGTTGAAGTACCTTTAAATTTACGAAAACGCCTTTAAAGCCCTAATCAAACGAGAACGCAAGTCATCGCAAGTTGGCAGTCACGCTATCTCAGCCAGCCGCTCTGAATAGTTTCCCGAAAATATCATGTACCGTGACAAAGTTAAAACTTGTTTAAAACACTCATGAAACCTTTATTTTGTTAATTTGGGTGTTTAAACGACCGCCACAGAAATTCTGACTGCCAACTTGCGATGACTTGTGTTCTCGTTTGATTAGGGCTTAAGACTTCTGCTGTGTCATCCTCTAGATTCTTCACATAAATATATATTTCTTGTACAAAATATCTATTTAACAGTTATACCATGAGCTCGAGTCGTATATGAGCTCATAGCCAACGAGGCGCTTCGCCGAGTTGGCTATTAGTTCGTATACGACGAGAGCGAATGGTATAACTGTTTTATTATATAGCCAAGCACTGTACAAGAGACAAAATTACATGCAGCGAAATGTTTCAAACGACAAACTTCCGGCATAGGCAACTAATACTTCCGCCATGCGTAATGATGCATTCACATAGAGTTTCTCGCTGAGCTGTTCGGTAAACAGCTTTGAAATGTTGCATAAATGTTGCTCGAGAGGCTAAAAATGTGTTAAGCAGATCAACAAAAAAGATTAAAAGGTACCTTTATGAAGTCAAAAGGTGGGTCAGTTGTTTATATTAGCGTTGCTGTCGTGAAAAAGGTTTTGATTTCATGCAAAAATGAAACTGAAACACCTTCGGCAGTGAAACTAAATTACTTAGTTGGTTGTTTTTGAAAAAGAACATGCTTTTTACTACTCCAAATGCTTATCTAAATAAAAAATGTCTCTTTACTGGTGATCTCCTACGAAATGTGTGTTGTAAGCTTGATTTTAACTGCGAGTTTCAATGTTTGGCAACAAATTAATATCAACCCGTTAATTTAGTCAGGTTTTTGAAGTAAAAATACGTAATTTTTAGGTGAATTTTACCATTTACCGTGCTAAATTGTGTGTTTGTTAATGTATTTTTACACAATGTTGTTTTTTTATACATTGGTTTTAGGGTGTTGATGTTTTTCTGTATAAAAATCCGTCAATTTCAACTCTTTTCGGCAGTTTAAAAAACATGCCGCCATCTTGTTTTTCCTCTACTAGTAGGATATGAGCTGATAGCCTGGTAGTAGGGAACCAATCAGATTACGCAAAAGCTCATATCCGATAGCATGCTATATAATAAATATTAATAGCCGTGTCCGTCCTTCCGCGGAAAAGCTAGAAAACCACCGGGCCCATTCGAACTAAACCACTACCACTATACTTTGCAAATTTTTATTCATCTACATTATATAACCCCAGTGTTTGTCCAATTACCTACATCTTATTCAAAAAACACGACCAAATTATAATGAAGGCAATTTCCACTGAGCCAAAATGGCAGATTCATAGGATAATGTAAGTACCAAAATTCAAGTATTAAAACCCGAAAGAGACGGATCCTTTTCTTTTTTATTTTGAGGGGGGTTACTGTAGGTGAACTTGATTTCGGCTCAAACCACTGCATAGCCAGCTGTGCGCATGTGCACCGTGGCGTAACTAAACGTCTAAACCTGTTTTCTTAAGGGGGTTTGAAACGAAGTTGCCCTGCCAGTCTGGAGTCCCTGCAGCTCCGTAGTACAGGGGCTCGCACAGTCCAATCCTTTTTGTACGCAATCAGAACCTATATTCCCTTTTTCATATATTTTACACCATATTTGAATTGCCCTGCAGTGTTCCTGAAAATTTAGGAGGAGGGGCTCACCCCAAACCCCCCCCCCCCCCCCCTCGAGTTTCGCCCCTGCTGTGCAAAGAGAAATGCAGGATAAATATTGGCTTATGTCTCTAATTAACCTGATATTTAACTGTGTATTAAGTATTAAGGATCGGTGACGTGAGTTACAACTAAATACAAAAGGTCGGACTGTTTAACTGAAACGAATTTTTTTTACCCACATAGCTTTTATTTACTGAGCCAGGTTTATACACCTACCCAAGACTGTCGCCCAAAATTGACCGCGTTTTTAAAATCTCCATCTTTTTTTCAATTAACCTGATATTTGAGTATGTATTAAGAATCGGTGAGTTACAACTAAATCCAAAACATCGGACGGTGACTGAAACGAATTTTTTTTACCCACGTATTGCCCAATCCCTGCAAAGTCCTGAAAGTGTGCAGAACTCCGGAAGAAAGAGCAGTCGACCTGTTTTTAACAACTGCAAGTTTGTTATTTGCAAACTAGTACTTTAACATTTAGATCGTATAACGCTATATGAGTATTTAAGAATGTTATAGTTGAGGGATTTGAAAAGAATTTGTGAATTGTTGAGTGGACATGTAAATCTGCTTATTGGAAGAGAAGTATAGTTAATGACACGGCTAGAGCCCTTTTTATCGTATGTATTAGTAACACCATGTTTGCCGAATTTTTTGCCAAAGTTCCCTTGTGTCCAATCTTTGAGTCTCAAAGTTTAAGATGTTTTGAATGATGACAGAACGTTTCATTAAGTTTTCTACAAAACACTCCTACTAGTTCAACCTTAGGTACATTAGTAGAAATGAATTATGACATAAATATATAAATATATAAATATGAATTATCGGTATATTAGTATATGAACTAATAATCAAGTATTAGAACTAATTCTTTAAACCACCGAATGTAGTATAATGCCAAACGACTAAATATAGCTACCTTAACTAAATTGGGGTGAACTTTGGTATAGGGGTGTATAGCTACAGTAGTCTGACAGCACCCCGTGTTATCGAACATAAAGTTCCCGATCGAATTTCAGTCTAAAATTTCTCATGTCATTTTAAACCATCGAGTGTAGTATAATACCAAAATTTCAGCTCAATCGACTAAATATAGCTACTTCAACTAAATTGGGGTGAACTTTGCTATAGGGGTGTATAGCTACAGTAGTCTGACAGCACCCCGTGTTATCGAACATAAAGTTCCCGATCGAATTTCAGTCTAAAATTTCTCATGTCATTTTAAACCATCGAGTGTAGTATAATACCAAAATTTCAGCTCAATCGACTAAATATAGCTACTTCAACTAAATTGGGGTGAACTTTGCTATAGGGGTGTATAGCTACAGTAGTCTGACAGCACCCCGTGTTATCGAACATAAAGTTCCCGATCGAATTTCAGTCTAAAATTTCTCATGTCATTTTAAACCATCGAATGTAGTATAATACCAAAATTTCAGCTCAATCGACTAAATATAGCTACCTTAACTAAATTGGGGTGAACTTTGGTATAGGGGTGTATAGCTACAGTAGTCTGACAGCACCCCGTGTTATCGAACATAAAGTTCCCGATCGAATTTCAGTCTAAAATTTCTCATGTCATTTTAAACCATCGAATGTAGTATAATACCAAAATTTCAGCTCAATCGACTAAATATAGCTACCTTAACTAAATTGGGGTGAACTTTGGTATAGGGGTGTATAGCTACAGTAGTCTGACAGCACCCCGTGTTATCGAACATAAAGTTCCCGATCGAATTTCAGTCTAAAATTTCTCATGTCATTTTAAACCATCGAGTGTAGTATAATACCAAAATTTCAGCTCAATCGACTAAATATAGCTACTTCAACTAAATTGGGGTGAACTTTGCTATAGGGGTGTATAGCTACAGTAGTCTGACAGCACCCCGTGTTATCGAACATAAAGTTCCCGATCGAATTTCAGTCTAAAATTTCTCATGTCATTTTAAACCATCGAGTGTAGTATAATACCAAAATTTCAGCTCAATCGACTAAATATAGCTACTTCAACTAAATTGGGGTGAACTTTGCTATAGGGGTGTATAGCTACAGTAGTCTGACAGCACCCCGTGTTATCGAACATAAAGTTCCCGATCGAATTTCAGTCTAAAATTTCTCATGTCATTTTAAACCATCGAATGTAGTATAATACCAAAATTTCAGCTCAATCGACTAAATATAGCTACCTTAACTAAATTGGGGTGAACTTTGGTATAGGGGTATAGGGGTGTATAGCTACAGTAGTTTGACAGAACCCCGTGTTACGTGGGCAGTAGGAAGAAAAGTGTTTTAAGGCGTTGTTTGAAACGTCAGTATTTCGTTCTTGAAATTCTTGGCAGTTCAATATCGTTTTTACTGCAGTTCGTTGCTATCCTATGTAGTTGAACAAAATTTCGATGAGTTATAGGCTGCGTGGCAGTCGTTCTGATAGCCACGCTAATAGTAACAAATAAGTGGCCAACCCAGTGAGTGAGAGAGTGAGTGAGTGAGTGAGTGTTACTGTATTAAAGTGTAAATTCTTGGCAAAAAGAAATATTAAAATATTTACAATAAACCAAGGCTTCCAGTCCCCCGGGATGACTTATCCCGTATTATCTGCTCAATGACAGGGGTATCATGGGGTGCCACCCATTCATTGTAGCTGGATTTAGGATCAACATTAGTGGATGACATTAGCGGATGTCAAAGTGACTGTAAAGCAAAAAATAAGTTTGTTTTATTTGAAAAAAAGAACCCGAACATCATCACGTTAAAGCTCTTCCATATTTCACTTAGTTCTCGAGATATTGAAATTTTGTGATATTCAAATGATGATCTATGACGTCAAAAGTTTTACACGAAATCATTTGATACTCGTCTTCAATATTTAGCTTTATGATTTGCGAAGTTTCAAAACAATTTTGTACAATAATCCTAAAGATGCAGTATTCAATATGTTGCAAGAGTTTGGTAAACCCTTTGACCTCATAAGTTATTTCACTTGAATAACACATCATTCTAAATATATCATGAACTATGCAAGTAAAATATGAAAGAAGTGTAAATTGATATTCTTCATTATTTGAAGAGTTCTTTCAAATAAGACAAACTTAATTTTTGTTCAATGGGCACTTTAAATGTATCTATTACATATCAACTTCGTTTCTTTGCTCCGCTTCTTCACTGCACTCTTCTTCAAACTCTTCTTCTCCATCTTCATCTTCCTCGTTGTCATCTTCACTGTCAGAAAATTCTAGTTTATCCATTGTTCCATCTATCACACGTTTAAAGAAAGTAGCACCTGTCTTTATCATCTGTTTGCCAAAGAATATTCCAGACTTTACTAGAGCCCTCTCACCAGCCATTGCAATTCGACTAAATTTATTGAATTTGTACTTCCCCTAAATATACACAAAACATAATATATATTAAACACTTATTTACTGACACCACGTGAAAACCATAGAATATAATAAAGAGTATGTTTTGTCGACCGGAAACCGTCGCCAATGACCTTTTCGTCAAGGCAAGGAATCGCTTATGAAATATCATCGTCTACATAGTACTGTACCTGGTCCATTGTACAGAGCATACTGGAAGGTCATCATTAGGCAGTTCGTCTTAAAAAAAGGTTTAAGTTTTCAATATTGCATGTTATTGTACTCGTTAAATATCTTATAATCGTTGCAACAATACATACCATTATCCAAAGAATCTAAGCGGGAAGAAAGATCAGGAATAACTTTATCTCTGTAATAACAGAGAAACCGACGCATTTCGTCTTCAAGGACCAAAATCTCTTCTTCCAGTCTCTTTCCAGTTAGGAACACCTCTACGGCCTTTCTCTTTGCCCGCAATGGCAACACAGCTACATGAAACAGAACAGATACAGGAAAACATGATCCCACATAATTAATAATTCATAAAACAAAAACAAAGGAAAACAATACCAAGATTTGGTTATGTGGTTTGGTTATTGAGAAACAAATTACATAAATTAAGCGAAATCTTTTCTTAAAGAACTAATTTCAATTATCTGTGAAACCATATGAAACACTCAAAAAGCTGTTCCTTTCCTATCCAGTCCTTAATCTAGATTCTAGTCCAAATGTCCTAAAACATTTCAAATGTGTATTAGTATGTTTAAGAAATGAATTCCTAATACTCGACGTCAGACTTGGCTGCGGGATTTCCAAGCCCTTGCGTATTAAGAAGGTTCGCCTATTCAAAAGACAATTAGACTTTGAAACTCACTCTCTCTCTCTCTCTCTCACTCACTCTCACATACTCTCTCACACACACTCTCTCACTCTCTCTCTCACACTCTCTCTCACACTCTCTCACTACACAGAGTACATATACATATACATACACACATACATATACACACACACAGGTATATACCATTGTCTTCTTGATCAATCCAAGGAAAACATCCCGTTAGGGCCTGGGGTAAGGTGATGTCGCTCACGGTTTCCTCCAACATTTTATTAACGAAGTTAGCCTCCTTAATTAGATCCTCCAGTTTTTTCTTTTCGCTCATGTTCTTACTACGCAGTTTCGACCTCTGCTTGGAAGAATCTATAAATCACGGCAAGAATGTTTTATATTTTCAAATAAAGTTGAACTAAAAGTTAACAAGCCCTACTCGCGTAAAACGACAGGATCATGGCTATATATCAGGTCTTTTTAAAAAGCTGCAGCAACCTGTGATAAGGGCGATGGACTTCATAGCAGTGTTGATACACTCACTGTACATGTATAACACCACTTACATAAACTCTTGCAATCAGAGGTTGATACATTCTTCGGAAAAGATCTGATAACAAGCCTTTTAAAACCGTACGTTTCTTTCAATTGTGCAGTTGTGATATCTATAAATGTGTCAAATTGCATTATAATTGTTGTACGAATTTAGAATATCACTCGTACAGTACTTCTCATGTATGCAATCTCTGCCTAAATAATACAAATGCATTGAACGAAACAACTATAATACACCATCTGACCTGCCAAACGACCTATATTCTTCACTCTTTGTGATATAGAAAAACTTAACATCTCTATGTCTTCCCGAATGCGTCGACGTTTTTGAGAAGCTAAGAGTCTTTTTCCATCTTCAAAAGCCTTTGTTCTCTTGCCATCACACGCAAAAATACACAAACTGGATTCCAGTTTCTCCAACTGCTTTTCTTTGCGTTCTACATCTTCTTGTTTGCCTAATGCTTGCCTGAACAGCTCGCCATTCCCTGTTACAAGCGTAACGCCGATACCATCACGAGCTTCCTCAACAAACGGCTTTAGAGAGTTAGCCTCGGAAATCTCTATGCTAAGTTGGTAATACTGTATAATCTCGTGCTCATGTTTTGTTGGTTGGACCTCTCCAAACTGGCTACCTGTAATTTAGCAAAAACAATCGAAATAAACGCATATGTTTGATAGCCTTTATAGCACAAAACATTATTTCTGACGTTTCCACTAGTGACATAAGGATATAACCAAGGCATGGATGAAAACATACGTCTCCCACATCTGACAATCTCCTCCATCCATTTATCCAAAATACCATTTTCAATCTGGTTAGCACAATTTATTTCCTGCATTTCCTTTTTGAGCTCCTCTTTATTCGCGTCTATTAACTTTTTGACCTACAGTAATAATATTTGAATAATAATGAACAAAATACAATGAATACCAATAAATACTAAAATGCAAACGAACAATGAACAAAATACAACAATACTTCGATTTCAACTATAAAAATAATCATTAAGATTATATACTGAAAAAATCCTTTGAATTGCACATACATCAACATATTTCTTGGACAAACTTTTGGGCAGCTTTAACACTTTCTGCTTATTCCAAAAGAGAATATGTTCCGTCAGTGATTCATCGCGACCTATTAAAACAATTTATGGTTTTAATCCACAAATCTAGTAACTTTCAAATGGTAAATATTGCAAAAATAATATAACCATTCACTTTGATCTAATGCAAGATTTTTTAGTATATATACCTGGCAAGACCAAATATGAGCTTTTCCATGCATTATTGAAAGTGCTGGTTTCATGAGGAAAGCTTCTGGAGGAGACAGTTCTTTCGGAAGGGAGGTAAACCATGGCCAATATTTGCAAATTACATCCTGCCACAAAAACAAGACACCTTGTGAAAGAAGTCTGTGAATTTGAAGATAATGCGCATATCCGAATAATTCACCTTGGTACATGTTAACAGCAGCAAGTGCAAAGGCATGTCTGCAGCCAGCAACCTCAAGGCCCGTTTCATCCAATCTTGCCCTAGAATTGGCATTATTTCTTGCAGCTTTCCAATTAGATGTGCCACAATACGAATTAACTGAATTTTTCTACAAAACATCAAAATACAGTATATACAACTATTTTTGGGATTGATCAACCAAATAAAAATAATAGAGTAAAAATAGTCATGTATGTTATGGTAATATATGATACATCACAACAAGTAAATCATTAAAACTGTGTAGATCTATGAACGCTTCTAAGTGCTGCTTAAAGAACAAATTTTTACATAACTTTATTATATACTGTAAATAATTTTAAATAATTTTATTTTAATCTTGTAAATATAAAAAGCAATTAATAACTTTATTTATTTATGTAATGTACTTTAATCTGAAAAGCCCTTTTTAGGGCGTGGATAATAAATGTATGTATACATATTATCACTCTTGGTTTTTCAAACGTTTGACAGATTCATTTTTTTGGCTTATTAAAAAAGAAATTACAATGTTATTGATATTATTACAACTAAATGTAAATTAAATTAAAGAGTAATCTTAATCATGCACAGTGGACAAAGTAGTGAGTTGTCCTCTGCCTACAATGATGATATTTTTATAACACAGACAAATATTTGAATGCAAATCTTAAAAGCAATAGACCACCAATTAATTAATCTGAAAATTTAGAAGACACATCCAATAACCCTTAACGCATTTCAGTAAAAGAAAACAGTAATTTAAATGTACAATACCTTAGCTGCAGCAGATGCATACACATTTTTTAAATGTGCATCTACAGCATCTTTTTCTTCGATAAACAGGTTACCATAGTAGCACTTTCTTTCCCCTCTACAAAGTAGAAACATAAAAAATCAATTCATAAACTAAATAATTAATTTGTAGTTAATTATACAAAAGCCTTGTACTGCTAACAGGTCCAATAAACTACAAATACATGTACCTTGGTACACAACTATATCTGTATAATTTGGCATTTCCATCCACATGACAAGAGTGTTGGCATCCAAAACAGGATGGACAGTCAATCCACTTTTTTCCCTGCAGGGATTCTATCTCATGCATAGCAAAACACCACTCTTTAAATGCACGATGAAAAACTGTAACATTGATAGTAGCCGACTAAAAAAAAGGTAAAAAAAAAATCTGTAAGAAATAATAGCCTGTTAGTGGAAAGGCAGCTTTCTTACAAAAATAAATTGTCATGTCTTAGCTAATTGAAAGTAAAATTACATAAGACATAATTCCCAGTGAGAATAGATAAAATTTAATTTAAAACATCTCAAATATTACATACCCTGCCTTTCTCACTAGAGAGATTTCCCAGCGATCTAAGAAATGCAGTTTCTGAAGTACCAGGCATATGTTTTCTCACAGAATCCCACAGTCTGAAAACATCTTGAGAGAAAACATGATTTAATTGCTTGGGATTTCCAGGCCAGTAACCCTCGCTGATTATAGTCTCCAATGACGTGAGTGAAAATTGTTCCTCACAATTGGTGCAATAATACGTGGAAAGGAATAAGTCATATCGACCTAAAAATAAGACAAGATATAAAATAATGGATAGTTAGGTGCAAATCACCAATTGTACAAAATGTATTAAGTGAGTTTAAACTAGTACAGTATACTAGTATTTACATTAGTAGCTCAGACTGACAAGGATACATGTACAGTATCAAGCAGTGTGGTACATCTAACAACACTTCATTGAGACTATTTGGCCAAGGAAGAGTTAATACAGTACATCTAAAATATATAGCAATGAAAATTGTTAACAATCTTTACCTCCACAAGTTATAACAATACAAGTTTCATTTGATGGAACCAGTTTGAGTGTACCTTGCTGTTTACAATGTATACATTGTTTACATAGAAGAAAGGGAGCACATCTCTCTGTTAAAATAAGAAAACAGTACAGCCTTTCTCTGTTAAAATACAGGTATACACATACACACACACACACATACACACATGTACATAAACATAATACATACACAAAATACATACACATAATACATATTATTATACACATGCTGTTTTTACATTCTCATCTTATAGCATTCAAGTTAATTTATAATCAAAGTTCCTCAACTACATGTACAGTACACTGAATCTTACTGACAAATCCTAAAGATCCATCCTCCAAAACGGAATCGGTTGGAGAAATTTCTTGAAAGAACCCATTCATCCATACATCACGATCATGTAAAGGTTTCTCTTCATGTATTCCTTCATCACAGTTAGAACACATCAATACCCTTGGCCCACATTGATGACAACGAATCACTGCATTCTTCTTATTACAAAAAAAAGCAAATGGCATCTCGAGAAGGAACCATGTGGCTTTTAAGAAGGGCACTAAATAATGATTCTCTGTTACTCTCCCAACTTGCTTCCACTGACTGCATTCTTCTGGTCCATGTTGATTGACTATTGCACTTGATTTCTTCTGCTATTTGCTCACAGTTTTTTATGCAGTTGCCTAAACTTTCTAAGAAAATCCCCAAACAAAACAAATTACAAGACTGTAGATATTACATTATTAGTTACAATAAAAACATTAATACATACACATACCCATATACAGTATATATATATATATATATATATATACAAAGTATAAAGTATAGTTTTACCTTAAAGTCTTCGCTACCAGAGGTTTCACCCTAAACGGGATGATCCCGTTTAGGGTGAAACCTCTGGTAGCGAAGACTTTAAGGTAAAACTATACTTTATACTTTGTATTTTGCTCTATCTATATATGGTATTGAGCACTCTCTAACATTTCGTGAACCATAACTCACTTATATATATATATATATATATATATATATATATATATATATATATATATATATATATATATATGTATACTTATATACAGTGACAATATAGTAAGCTCTACACTTAAAAGTATTGAGCACTTTCTATTTGAAGCCAGCATTCTTTACCAAAAATTTAATATTCTGGTATATATATTTGAAGCCAGCATTCTTTACCAAAAATTTAATATTCTCTTGTATATATATATATATATATATATATATACTCAGCTATACAGATTTATACAGACAACTACAAACCTGTTGAGGTGGTACAGGTAGACGTTTCTTCCAATTTTTCAGTCATATCAGAATCACTTTCAGCCAAGTCACCTGTATGTGAAATCCAATCATGCTATATAGACAAACACAAAGGGTATGTTTTATAAAGACTCCAACAATATTTATGACAAACTAACCTATACTATCCCAGTCACTGTGGCTTGATTGAGTGGATTCAGCACGTGTCTTTTTTGAAGCACGCTCGGCAACCGATCGATACTTATATGGTTTACTCTGAGGAACTCTTTTACCAGAACCATCGTAAGAAAAAAAGAAGTTAGTTGGCTTTGGAGAGTCCTTTTTCTCCAAACTTCTGGCCACGCTCTGCAAGTGTTCAAGACTAGCCTCCAAAGAAGTTTGTTTGGACGGTTTATGTGGCCTTCCAACTCCTTTCCTCGTCGCCATATTGAAGAAGACGCGTTGTGATGTGAATGCATGGTCCTGGGTACTAAGATAATAAAACCCCTGGAATTACCCATTATTGGTAATTCCAGAGCATTTGACATATACCTATTATTGGTAATCTAAGAGTGAGGATGTGTTGCAACTTCAAATGGATTGTCCCAGAGCCATTTGATTTGCCCGCGCGGCCGGGCATATTTGGCTCTGGGAACGAGATTGAATGGCTCTGGGACAATCCATTTGAAAATCGACTCTGATTGGCTTAACGCGTTGACGCCTACTGCGCTGCGCAGATAATTTCACACCCATTCTCCCATCGCGGTCTTCATGTAATATGGGTTGTTTTCGAGAAGGAGTGAAGCAAAATAACATGTTTATTGGGACTTAATCTGAGAAATTGAGAGTTATTCCTTTGCAAAAGTCATTTCAAGGAGACAAGAAATACGTATTTGCCTTTGTGGTATTTTTGGAACTCTGGTTCGAGTTTAAAGTACGACAGATAACAGATTCATCGTGGCCCATGCATCGTGGCCGTGCTTCGTGACGAGTTTCACTTTTCAGATTTCATAGTTTTCCGTACTTGTATGTAAAATAATTAAATATTTATTGTATATCGTCATATGGACACTGGATATGACTTCAAGAAGTATCATTGGAACGTATAAACGATGGCTATTTGAATAATAAATAATTGTCTACATCTTTCAATCACCTCAAATATTCATAATTTAATAGCTGAGTGACTGACCAAATTTATATCAACATGTATGTATCTCATATTTTTAACAAAAAAATATATTGTCTTATGGCTGTTGACACTGTTTATTACTTTTTATATATGTTATATGTGACATAATATTCTTTTTGCTGTACAATGTACTACAAGGCATTGTTTTTTTTAAATTTGTATCTACAAGTAATATACATTGGTATATGGGGTAAACATTAGTTGCTGATTTATACATTTTACACCAGTTTTAAACTGGTACTATACCTATATGACCATATGGGAAGCATGGGTGGTGAAGAGACAGAAGAGTTGCCTGACCACTGTGATCCAAAGTTAAGCTTGATTGGATGGCATTAGTACTTGGATGGGTGACCACTTTGGACACCTTGTCACAGGCTTGAGCTTGGAACTTGTGTGAGTAGAGTTATTGTAGTTGATCTCTCCTGTGCTTCAAGGGTTTTTCCAGGTTCTCTGGTCCCCCCCCCCCCCCCAATAAAATCAATTCAATCTTAGGAGAACAACCTTGTAAGGGACCTTGAGTCCTATTGTTGTTTCTCCAGTATCAGTTAGGTACAAATTTTAATAAATAAAATATATGATAAAATAATAAATGGTGAACTTATTTTTCTATTTAATTATATTTTAAATACAAGGAGATACCCACTCTATGTAGTGACCCCATCTAGTTTCCTTTTTAATATCTTAAGTGTTAACCCCCCTTGCCCCTCCTAGCACTGAAAGGCAAGAGTGGAAGCTGCCCCTCCAGTGGTGTAGGAAGCAATTTGATCTTGGAGGGGCACAGCTTCAAAAGGGCACTTTGTTCAGGGGGTAGGACTTCAAAAGGACACTTGAGGCACATGTTTTAACATAAAAAGGGCACTTTCCTGTTGCAAAAAGGGCACTTCATGACAAAGTTGGGGGGGGGGGGCACATGCCCCATTTTCCCTCCAGTTCCTACACCCCTGTGCCCCTCCTGGCATCCCTGATCATAAACAGACAGTGATTGATGGTTACAGTCAATGTTTTAGTACACACTGTATATCCAAAGTCTGCTTTCTAAATTAAAGAAAATTACTTTGAAAATCAATTCAGCCAAAGGTCTTTTCATAGTAGTCACCAACTGTAGTTTTACTTTTAACAACAATCTCTGTATTATTTCTTATGTACTGAACAGCTGCATTCGGGATGTATTTAAAAGCCAGAAGTTAATAATTCCCACCTCGAGAGAACAATTTTCCACTACTAACTCTGGTTGTTTACACAATAAAATTAATATTACATTTACTGTGTTTCACATTTTGATTTGGACCATAACCCATTCCTGCCTACACCAGCTACTGTAACTTAATTAGCTGATTAACAGGGATTCTCAGCAAACCTAAGCAACAGTGAGTTGACCCATTCAATGTGAGCTTGCAAGGCCAGCTAATGCATTCCCTCTGCAGTAGAATAAAATCATCTGGCATGTTAACCAGAATAAAATTCTAAATAGCTTAACCTGGTGGTGAAAAGGTTAATTAAATGATTTCGTAAAACTCATAATTTATTGCCGACTATGACTTTACTCATCTTATCTTCAGTTGGCGCTTTATCCAAAAGTAAATTTATCAGTAGAGTATACAGTACAAATAATAATTTTATGAATTTATATTGCACAAATATCAATATCAATATTTTCAAATGCACATGAGAGCCTTACTAACTGTGGACACCCTTGTTATAAATGGGGACTACACACATGCCAGCATTATCTACCTAGTGCTGACAGGAGTCATACTTCGGGTTAGCCTAATTCATCAAAATTAATAGTAAGGTGGGGTGCATTGTGCTTTCCCTTGGAAATTTTAATCCTGACTGACATTTGGACGTTGGTGGGTCACAAACGGTTGATTGCAGTTGCTGGGATAGAATAAATCCTATCCCAGCAGCAACTTTGTCAATGACCACTAGTGACCAAATGGAAACCAGGCTTTAGTCGCATTTTAGCCCCATTTTCAGAGTTACCAAAGGAGCTTAGGAAAAATATTAAATGGGCTGTACCCCCCCCCCCCCCCCCTCTAGTCCCTCTATTGTTACACCCTTATCAGTTACCAGACTGCACAAGATGCCAAGTCTAAAGGGTATTTTTTGTACCAGAAGCTGCTTTATTACAGTATATATATACATGTACCAGTACTGTAATCATATAATTGTAATGTTTTTAAGAGTAAAGTTGATATAATTAAGCAGTGTTTTAGGTATAAAGTTAAAAAGGTGGTGCCCTTGGTTTTACTTTGATGAAGGGCTCCACAAACTTTAGTAAATTTTACAACTGAACTAGACTGTGACAAATGAAACCAAAATCCAATATCATTATAAATCATATATTAGCTAAATGTGAGCATGTGTGCCACCTGCCCCTCACATCTTTGGTGTTAAGTACTTGTTAAAAATGTTTAAAAAAATAAGTAAAAGAAGAACCTCTCACTTTGTTATTTTTTTATGCATAGAATTTTTTCGCCATACTCAAATGGCAATAACAGGCCGTACAAATATGGCTGGTTCATAGTGATGTTCAGCTACTGGTGTTTGAATCTTCAATCACATAGATCAGTATAAACAGATGTAATATTTAATAAATGATTACACCTCAGAAAGCTACAGTGTCGATTATTTCGATTACACACAAACAAGTGGATTATAAAACATGTAACAAATTAAATGTTGCAAATCAACAAATGACAAATATACCAACAAAGTCACGTTTTATTTGAAAGACATACATGCAGTACTATATACATGAAATAAGTTTTTAAAATTCCAGATTTCGTTGTAATTTACCTTGTAGCTGTCTACGAATATTCGAATAATATTCAGAACAATAATACGATATTCTCGTGTTCATAAGTTTGAATAAACAAGAATTCAAACTGGGTTTCATCAGAAGGTCATGAACTGGTCATCGATCACTTCACTATCACGCCTGGTGCATTATTTTCCATTTATCAGTCTCTTATCCAGAAATTTCTGCCAAGTAATACTTTATCGCATCACAAACCAGCCACGATTATATTCTTACAACATTTCTACTGCTATTTGTTACTATTAAATTCCAGAATCAGCCACAACAAGTCGATGTATTTTGCAGAATATTGAACGGCCGTGCTGAAGGTTTTCGTGGGTCTGGGTACAAAAATACCAACTGCGCATGCCCCAAAATACACACTTTTTCGTGTATTTCAAATGGATTGTCCCAGAGCCATTTGATTTGCCCGCGCGGCCGGGCATATTTGGCTCTGGGAACGAGATTGATGTTCATCTTAATAGGGAAAGAGTTACCCTGGATGCCAGAGGTTCTTGGTGGAAGGGAGGAAAAGGGGGAAGGGAGAGAAAAAAGGTGGAAAGATGGGGGAAAGGAGGAAAGAACCTCTGGCGCCACGGCTTGCGAATCTCACTTCCATGTTTGTACCTTGGCACAGAACTTGTAAAACAGGTTTTGACTTTATGACGTCACTTTAACCTGTCAACTCACTCACTTCCGTTTGTCAGAATGGCTCATTTTGTTAGCTTCGAGTATTGAAATGGCCAACAAAACTCCCCGAAAGTATGTATATAATTGCAACCATTTTTGTATAATATGCGATGCAAATGTTTCCAAAACAAGAATGGGTAATTACAACATATGTAAAAAGCTAAGAAGGCTCGATTAGTTGAACGCCTCTCCAGCATACTAGAATGCCAACTACAACAAGACGAATTATGCTCTTCTATTATCTGTATTAACTGCTTTCGGAAAATGGAGAGAATGGAAAAGGCAATAGAACTCATAACGAAAGAGGTACCGATATTTAAAACTTTGTATGATAATACTTGCTCGTCACAGAGTAGCAGACGGGAAATGTCGCGATTCAAGCGTTGTCATATGGGATCTCCTCTTAGCGCAGAAAAGCCTCCAAAGCAGCAAGTGCGACGTACAAAGAACAATTTAATGTCAAAGTCCTTTTCCCAACTTCTAACGAGCCAGCCCGGGCATCTGCTATGTCTTCTTGCTGTTGTTTTAAGCTTCCTATCCTCGGGAAAAGTGCTTTTAGAGTTGCAGAAACTGCTTCGGTATATATCTCTCCCATTTTCTCTGTCGTTTTGCGTTTTGACTAAAAACTGTAAAAAGCTCTACCAAAACCGGTTTTCTTTGCTTAACCAATCATATCGCTTCAATCACTGCTAATTATAACTGACCAATCATGTGCCTAGTACAATTTCTGTACCCAGAATCTAAACATGGAAGTGAGATTCGCAAGCCGTGCCACCAGAGGTTCTTTCTCTCCCTTTTCCTTCCCTTTCCCCTCTCTTCCCTCTCTTTCCCTCCCTTCCCCCCTTCTTCCCCTCTCTTCCCCCTTTTCCCCCTCTCTTTCCCTCCCCTCCCCCCTTTTTCCCCTCCCTTCCCCCTTTTCCCCCTCCCTTTCCCCTTTTCCCCCTCCCTTTCCCCTTCCTTCCCCCATCTTTCCCCCAAGAACCTCTGGCATCCAGGGTAGGAAAGAGTTTGATATGACAGCTCGTTGTTGCCCTCGGCTTCGCCTCGGGAAACAACAGCAGTCTCGGGCAACAAATCACACTGTTTCCCTCGGCGGCAGTAATTAGTGTACCCTGGGTGGAGAGCCTCTGGTCTCGCGAGCTTCAAATCTCACTTTGGCGAGTTCAATATCTGAACTCGGTTTTTGATTGGCGTAAATTTCTGAAAGCGTTAATATTGGTTAATCGAAGCAAGTCACGCGTGACAGTGAGTAATTAAAAATATTAAAAACTTAAACCATACACCTCTGAGTCTCGGATTGCCGTTTCAGCTCACTGAAATGCCAAAGCGAAATATACCAAAGTCGAGGACTTTGAACAATCTCAGGTGAGTTAATGTCTGGGTCCAGTTTTTCCTCAACCCAGTAATTCGTCGGCTTTAAGTGCGCGGCCGCGTCGCTGTTTTTGGCGCTTTGCGACAATTTTTGCGATTACAAGATGGCGTTGCTAAAGTACCAGGAGCGATAGAGAAAAGTTTTATTTCTCCGAGATGAACGTAGTTAACGTTGTTCTTACTATACAGTAAAGCCGAAAACGACGAATGATACGAAGGTAAGCGATATTTATTCGGTTGCTAGTATATTTGTCGGTTGCAGTGTTGCGTGTGTTTCAGTGTTTGTAGTCTACTGTCACATTATATATAATTGGAATTTTTCTAAAGTATATTAAAACCACAACAGTAAAGACAAACACGGACTCCACGCAGTATATATAATATTATATTGTGTTGTTTGTGTCTATAATTAAGGTCATTTATTAGCTAAAATAACTCTAGAGGTAAGCTCATACACCATTTCACTGTTAGTTTATTACTTAGTTCTAAAATGAAATCTACCTGTCCACAGATGTTACATTTTTTTCTGCTAAATTTCTTTAAAGTTCTTACTATTTCTGTGTAATTGTGATTTTGAACTAGTTGCTCAAAGACTTGAAAATCTTGACAAAGACTTGAAGTCCTTACCATTGCTGTGTATATATAATTATGGTTTTATTTTTATTAATTATTTTTTATTTATTTTTACTCTAGATAACAATTATTATATATTAGAACTGTGGTTTAATTAACATTAGAACTTAAACTATAACTACCCAAAGACTTATTAGTGCCTTAAGATGCTTTAAATAAACTGTTGACATTTTCTGCTTTTCTTCAGGTAACAATGCAATATTCCTTTTGATGAAGATGATCTGTGCATCTCCAAGCATTGTCATAGAACATAAAAGAACCAATCCCAATTCAACATATACATGTGCATGTACCAACTGTTTTATATAAAATAATATGGTGTGCAGTACATTGAAGTAACCAAATAAAGTCAAAATTTTGTGTTTATTTTTGGGGTGTCTGAATGTATCTACAGTATCACAAACAGTGTAAAATATATAGTGACAAAATAATTTAGGAGAAGAGGGCTGTATTCAGGTGATTCAAAAATATATGGTTTGGGCATGAGTAATAACAACCTAATGTACATATACATGTATTTCTGCATCATAAAGTCATTAAAACTATCCCAGTAGGCCCATTAGAATTTTACACTGGCCAATGCCAGAATGCTTTGCTTCCAAGAAAAAAATGTCAAAAGAAGCAAACTTGTAAACTATTGTTCAACAGCAGAGTATGGTGATTTAGCACTGACTGCGGTGACCGGTCCAAAATAATTTTCTTCAACATGACTAAATAATAGTAGTCAAGAGGCAAAATCAGCTCAAAATTATCTTAGCAAATCAAAGTAATTGTAGCCAGGAAGCAAAATCAGCTCAAGATAATCTTGGTAAAGCACAATAATGGTAGTCTGTGAGGAGGCAAAATAGGCTCAGATTCCAGCCGTTGGGTCTCGGTGCGCCCGCGATCCCTCGCCCAACCAACGAGCTATCATTTCCTTCAAATTATGAAGCTTAACCACTATTAAAACCACCATCTGATTGGACAACCTAGTTAAAACGAAACCTCACCCCCATACCACCCCCCGGTAATCACGCCCCCCGGAAACCCTAAACCCAATCACAACCCTCCGGAAAAATTAGCCGCCTCTCATACCCCGACCACAACACCCCTATGGATCGTTTTCACTCACGTGATCGGTGGCCCCATGGGGGTGGTGAAACAATACGAAATATTTGAATAAGAAAGAGCTAATTCCCATACCGTACACCAATATGGCCGCCATTTCATTGTTTTGGTACACCAATATGGCCGCCGTGACGTCAGGTGAAAACGATCTATAGGATTTTTACCTTTATGTGTTCAAGTTTAACATCCCGCTTGTGGGATGGTTTTATTAGATGGTTAAGCTTCATAATTTGAAACCGATGATACCTCGACCAACGGCTGGGCGCATCGGCTTCATCATTGTTGAAATCGACCAATCATATGTCAGCCCCCCAAATTTTGGGGGGCATAAATTTCACTCGTAAATGACGAAACGTAAATAATTATATGCTTCGATAAGTACGATTAGCGAAACTTCGATATAATTTTACCACAAAATGTTGACGTTTGTTGGCAGTCGATAACTCTGGCTTTCCTTGGAAAGAAAATAGCATTCCACAAAGAGGACACAAACTCGGTTATTGAATTCTGAATGCCTGTTTGTAGTTTAATACACCAATCTGATTTAAACCGCAAGATTCATGCAAGCCATGATATATATTCATGCAGGGGAGGTTAGATTAGATTACTTTACGTTTGGAATCGCATTAGAATAAGTGTAAAATCTTCCATATTCAACAGTTCACACACAAGTGATTGATTATCATACTATCACAGTCGAATCCGTGAATAAAATATGAATAAAATATTAACGACAAAAATTGTTAGATATAACGAGTTTAGCGTAACACACGGCTAGTTTTATGACAAAATTTAGCTGCTTCTCAAAGAAAATTTGTAGCGAGCCGCTGATGGGAAAGAAAAAAATGTTGGTGATCTCATTTGAAATCTGAATTGACCGTGGAACCACTTGAATATGATTGGCCAACGGCCCACTGCATGATATAAATAGAAGAGTGCAGCAAAACATTCTCGTCAGCAAATGTCAAAACTTCATGCATTGTGATAAAATCACGCGTTCAACTGATAAATTATACATGCTTTACGCCTTGAAGAGAAATGCTATAACTCCTGAAAGTCTTTCGCTTTTAATCTTTTCCACTCTTTTCCACTTTTTAATCTTTTCCAATCTTTTCACTAAAAATCCTATAGGGGCGTTGTGGTCGGGGTATGAGAGGCGGCTCATTTATTCCGGAGGGTTGTGATTGGGTTTAGGGTTTCCGGGGGGCGTGATTACCGGGGGGTGGTATGGGGGTGAGGTTTCGTTTTAACTAGGTTGTCCAATCAGATGGTTGTTTTAATAGTGGTTAAGCTTCATAATTTGAAGGAAATGATAGCTCGTTGGTCGGGCGAGGGATCGTGGGCGCACCGAGACCCAACGGCTGGAATCTGAGCCTAGAGGCAAAATCAATCCAAAATCATCTTGGTAGAGCAGAATAGTGGTAGTCAGGAGGCAAAATCAATTAAAAATAATCTTGGCAAAGCAGAATATTGCTAGCCAGGAGGAAAAATCAATTCAAAATCATCTTTTCAAAGCAGAATTATGGTAGTCAGGAGGCAAAATCATCTTGGTAGAGCAGAATAATGGTAATCAGGAGGCAAAATCAGTTCAAAATCATCTTGGCAAAGCAGAATATTGCTAGCCAGGAGGGGAAATCAATTCAAAATCATCTTGGTAGAGCAGAATAATGGTAGTCAGGAGGTAAAATCAGTTCAAAATTATCTTGGGATTCTTGGCAAAGCAGAATTTTGGTAGTCAAGAAGCAAAATCAATTAAAAATCATCTTGGTAGAGCAGAATAATGGTAGTCAGGAGGTAAAATCAGTTCAAAATTATCTTGGTAGAGCAGATATTATAAGGCAAAATCATCTTATCAAAGTCGAATAATGAATAGTGGTAGTCAGGAGGTAAAATCAGTTCAAAATCATCTTGGTACACTGAGCAGAGTAATGGTAAATCAGGAAGCAAAGTCAGTTATAAAAATTATCTTGGTTTGGCAAAGTAGTTTCACTTCGTATTCCTACGATGATTCATTCTCATAATCTCACTTATTACCATATTAGATAATAAAATGTATGCAAATTATAAAACATATTTGCAAAAGCGAAGACTTTGAATTTGGCGCAATTTCCAACATCTAATCAGCGATCAACTGATTATACGGAAAACCGCTGAACAAATGTACTTTGGTTTCGCCAAAAGAAATGGCGAATGGCGCTTACCTTCTCATAGCAATAAATTTCAACTTCGCTCGCGTTGCGCGAAAGGTTTTCTTCGTACAGCACAAAACATTTTACGCTATATTGGTAGATTATATCCTCAACTTTCTTTGCTCCACCGATCACGTGATTGAAAACGATCCAAGTGGTCGTCAATCGCGTGATCAAGGTGGCCATACTCAGCGCCGTAACAAGCCCAAAACATTTGGGGGGAGGGGCCACTGTGACCGCACTGACTAGGGGGGGAGGTATACCCCCGGAAATTTTTGAAATATAGGGTCTTTGAAATAGGATTTCCTGGCTTTTGAGAGTAATTTTCAGCATGTTTAAACCGATAAAAAATTGATCTTTAATTGACAGTACCGAAAAATATACGATGGCGACTTGTACATTTAACCACAATCCTTTGCGCATAGTAAATATTGTTTTTGTAGAATTATCGGAAGATAGGTCTTTAAAAAGATCAACTTTGGTAGGAATGATAAACAATGTTTGTAATTAGTTGTTTTTTCAGCTGATTTGAGGTCGCAAAGCATTGTGGTTAAATGTACCACCGCCATCTTTTTCGGTACCGTCAACGGTTAAGGTCTTAGGATTTTATGTTCTTTATCGCTAAGAGACTTCTAACAACAATCGAACGGCGAAAATGTATACCGTAACCTAGCATTAACATGAACGATCGCTGATCAGTTGAGCCAAAACAAATTATTGGGGGGGGGGGGGTCCCCACCCCCACCCCCTGTTACGGTCCTGCATACTTCAGAAGTCTTATTTGAGTTATTTGTATGTCTGAATTAAGCAATTTACGAATGTGTGCCACAACAACGAATGAAAGTTTGGAAGTCGAGTTTGTCTTCCCTTCGCGTCGTCTTTGCAGGCTACATTCAATTTTCTGAACCTGGTGAACAAGAGGTTACTTGAACCAGTCTTAGTTTAGAGATCAGTGGGCCAGGATATCAGCACCTCACCATTCCCCAAACCCGCTTCCAAACGTTTTGCGCCTGCGCGACGTCCGTGCTCGTACCCCCAAAAAAGAGCGGGAAATCACTGAAATTTTTAGACTGGTCCGAGAGTCCCACACAAAAGACATATTCTGAAATGGCCCATTCGTAATTTAAAACACAAATGAATAGTCGAGCCCTATACTTAGCCTTCACGTTCTGGTTGTTGTCGCCACGGATATTTCCCATCTATTGGTGGGTTGCAATCAAGCCCCTGAGTTTATAAGTAGACCAACCAACATGGCCGCCATGACGTAACGTGCAACCCAGCATAGTGGCTAAAGCTAACAAACGTTTAGGTGTGCTGCCAATCTCGTTCCCAGAGCCCACGTTCCCCACCCGGCAAACGAGAGATTCTGGGATAATCTGTTTCACATCGATATTTCATTGGCCGATGAACACAGTGAACTCTATATAACTCTTCTTCCGGATAACAAGAATCCTGTGATGGCGTGAACGGATTATCCCAGAGCCTCTCGTTTCCCGCCCGCTGGGTAAGGGGAACGTGGGCTCTGGGAACGAGATTGGGGTGCTGCTGAAAAGAACTTGTCCCTTTTTATCTGATGCCGGTCAAGGTTCGGCGAACACTGTGCTTGTCATTGGTCAAAGCTTAGGTTTGTTATGCCAGCGAGGTTTGGTCTCCGCACCATATAGGAAGGCAAAAATTTAAAAGATTCAAAGGCGAGCCACCAGATGGATTCTGAAGACGAAGATCGGGGACTCTTCTTACAATTAACGGTTATCAGGTCTTAAGTTGTTACCTCTATGCTATGACCGAGATATTAGAGATCAGTCATTAAACATTGTCACTCAACAATGATTTTGTTGCAAGTTGAAACTGAAATTTGTTGAAAAATGTAGGCGCCAGTTCTACTTGCTGCAACATGCTTATTCAACTTGCAACAAAAAATTAAGTTTGTCTTATTTAAAAGAACACTTAAAAATTAAATATAATGATAGAGTGACATATTTTTCAGTTTTTGGTTTCCTTGCTTCGTTTTTGAGATATTTCAGTTTGTTTCGGATATGTAAATTTAACTTATAAGATAACTTTACGTCACTCTTTGCCGTGCATAGTGACTTATCGCAAAAGATTATATATCTCTGTTATTGCCAAACAAAAACAATTAAAATTTACAGGCTCTGTTGTAGGAGAAACACTCGCACTATGTTTCCTAACTCGCCAAGCGTATTGCGATAACTCATGGAAACCGTGACGTGAAAGTTATCTTATAAATCAAATTTACATATCAAACAAATTGAAATATCTCAAGAATGAAGAAAGGAAACGAAAATCTGCGAAAGATGTTACTACTCAAGTAAGCTTAAGACGAACTTAATTTTCGTTTCATAGGCACTTTAAGGTGGGTGGCCGGTGTGGCGGTGCCCTGATTGGTCAATTGTCGTGTTTGGATCAGAGTATCCAAACACGGAAAATTCCCGCCAAAATGGTTTTTTGAAAATGCCGGACAGTATATCATATTCACTTGTGATTATTTTATAAAAGAAATACCAAATGGTTTTTTCCGTGTTTGGAGACTCTTATCCAAACACTTGGGAAATTGCTCGACTTTCGAAAAACTAAAAACACTCGCCTATGGCTCGTGTTTTATTACGCTTTTCTCCAGTCTCACAATTTCCCGCGTGTTTGGATCAGAGTATCCAAACACGGAAAACCATTTGGTATTTCTTTAATCAATATGTGTAATCGGCTTTATGACGAGAATAATCAAACTTTTTGCAATTACATGACTGCTTTATGAACACTCCTAAATAAAATCGAATACTTGAGATGAATAATCACAGTTTAAATGAAAAAATCAGTATTATACCCGTTCGTGAACTAGAATGCATGACGAAAGTTTCGGACGTTAACTAACTGCATGATTAAGATGTCTTGTATCTGTAACGATTATTAAAATATTTGTGTCTTGTAAAACGTAGAAAGTGGGGGCCGTCCCGCATTCCATGTAAATTATCACGTGAATCTTTAGCGTAAGTTATTCTCCGCATTCTTTACGATAATTAATGTTTAGCGTAGGATGATAGCGGTTTCCGCATTTCTTAAGCAGGTTTCTAGATGGTTAGTTTTAGGTAAGATATAATAGAAAAACATGTTTGTAAGACCGTATTTGGGAAACAAGGAACTTGTATAGAACTATGCGGTTTTGCCCCTACGCAAACACTTGCGTAGAATCATGATGCAATAAGCTAACACTCGCTGTAACAGTTATTATAAAAAGACGACAACGCCTGTAAAATAGAGAGTCGCAACTACGTTAGAGTCTTGTAAACGTTCAAGATAGAACTTTGTGAATAAAAGACATTTTCAGGTGTTTGACGAAGTCTTGTCACTTACCATAAAACACGTACGCTACATATCGATCATTCCATTGAATTATTAAATATATCCAGAGTTAAGAAGACATATCAAGTTAACAAACCATAACCCACAAAAAGTTTGAATGTTCCGAACGTCAAACATTTGATAATACAAATCGATATACAATCTCAGCAACGGTGACAATCTCAGACGGCCACACCGGTAATACGTGCAAAACCGCTATTCAACTTGCAACACAACAATGTTGCAGCAAAATGTTACTTGTACCCAAAACAAAACATTTTCAGAAGAAATTCCGAAGAGATATCCTCGCCGAATCGCTTAGTTTTCTGCCATGTTTTCTCCTAACGGTTTAAACTAAGCTGTTTACTTCATGTAATTATCGACTACGAATGTCATGTTTTGAAGGCCCTCAAAACAAAGATGACTTTTATGGTGGATCATGATGCACAGAACGGACTGGACAGCACCTTAATTTAACAGTGTTTTATATAAACCTAACCTGTACTGGAATTAATTCAATTTTATATATTATTTAATTTGTTAGAAAGGTTTGCCACGCCCATATTATGACGTCACAGGTCACGTGTTTTATATGTGACGTCATATTTTTCGATAAATTAGGCGGGAAACAAACGTATTTTTACAATCGTTAAAATTTAATTTAAATTTAAATTAAACGTTCCTCTCCCGTTTGGATATAACCTGACTAGTTGGTATGTTTTTTTTGTTTTTTTTTTCACTGTTTCTATTTAGTTCTATTTGGTTATTGTAAATATGTATTTTTGTATATTTTTGTTACCCAATACAGTCGCTTTCACCCAATTAGTGGAAACACCGCCCGTCAAAACATGTTCTATTTCAACGTCAAACATAAAAGTTTTCCTTGGAAACATATATTATGTTTCCCTTCGATACGTACATATGTTTGTGCTCTTAGCCAATCACGTCTTGCCAATCCCACGGTGTCAGTTTCAAAACGGTTAACTTTTGAACATGTTTTGAATATCTTTTGACGGG
Source organism: Paragorgia papillata (assembly GCA_035771165.1). Lineage (NCBI taxonomy): Eukaryota > Metazoa > Cnidaria > Anthozoa > Scleralcyonacea > Coralliidae > Paragorgia > Paragorgia papillata. The sequence goes on from JAWNZC010000095.1 coordinate 1,435,007, forward strand.
CAGTGTTTCCACTTAGGTGCAAACGACAGTAAAGTCTATTAAAATTTTTTTAGCCTGCGTAGCCGGCAAAAAATGTTAAAAAAATGTTTATAATTAATCTTCTAAATTCACGCATGAGCAATCATTTGGCGGACAATAAAAAACGTTTAAAAACATGAGCCCGCAATTTCACGGCACACCAAACAATGAAAACATGGCGGTGGTACGGAGGCTATGAATTGGAAAATGGAAAGTACTTTACAGTTTCTCTACCCACTGTACGACTCTGTGAATATTAAAAATACGACAACTGTTAAACACGAGAACACGTAACACAATGATGGTGTCATTTGAAGATATTCCGCTCAAGCCGATAGCAAAGTGGAAGAATCGGAAAGGGAATTACAAAGTTGTTGGCGATGCTGATGGTGATTCTTCCGTCGAGGAGGACTACGAAGAAGAACTGGGTTCTTCGGATGGAAATTACTCCACAGAAACCGACAGCTATGGAGGTGACGAAGAGAGGGGGAAGCGAGAATACGCCTATCGTCACGCTCGCTGGTTCGTCTGTTACGGTTGGCGGTTGTGCTGTCAAAGGTTAGAAAAGAACTTTACTTCAAACACACTCTCTATTTTTTATAGTGTACAGTATTAGCTGGGGCCTTTGTACGCGGTTCGATTGTCGTATACGATTGTTACCGTGATGTATGTGATCGCCAATCGTATTCACCATCGAATTCATGAACAAGAATATATGTCACATACACAAAATCGCATACGCCAGAATGACAATCGTATACGACAGTCGCATCGTGTAGATAGGCCTTCAGAGACAAACCAAGAGTCGTTTGGTCTTTTATCCAGTGTAGAAGCCTGTATTTTAACCTCATATTGGGGTAGTTCATTTTTTGATATGCTCAACTGCATAAGCAGTTATGGTTCAGTGAATCATTGATTCATTGAGAGCTCTAAGGTTATCATGCATGAAGTCGTGTATTGTGTGGTTAAAAAATTAAAACGAGAGGCACAATAGGAGTTTTAACGTTCAGACAGTAACTTTTATGTGTTTTTGAGCTGTTTTTGTTTTGTGTGTGACTAAATTGACAAGTATGACACTTGCTCAAATTCAATGGAAATCTATATCAATACAATTTTCAGGTTTTTGTATGATTGGCTGGTCACAGTGCTTTAAGTACTATTTATAAACCGCGCAGGAGGGCTTTATTGGATATAAAACACGAGGTGATAGCCGAGTGTTTTAGAGCCGATAAAGCCCGTACTGCAAGGTTTTTAAATGACTTCTAAAAAGAATCACTTCATACGTTCACTGGCGTAGTAATTTTGAAAATTAAGCTTATCTCAGCCATTAAAAACCAGCGAGAAACTTAGAGCGAGTCTATATCACATATATAGATCCGATACGCTCATGATTTTTCTTTGTGTTTTCCTCATGAATTATTAATGAATTTTAGAAGTGTATTTAAAATGTTTAGATCTTTGTACACGGTACCACTAGACTGTGACCACTGCCAAGTGTACAGAATTTTTAGATATTCGTACACTTCAATGGCACCACTGCCAAGTATACAAAACTCTGAAAATTTTGTACACTGGCCCTACTGCCAGCAGTGCTGTGCGCTGGAGGCTGGAGATCTGCTGGAGCTCTGGTATTTTTTGGTCAGCCGGAGCTGGAGCCGGAGTTGGGGTGTTTTCAGAATGACAAAAAATATGAAAATTTTGTCCAATCATCGACAAAGCTTTGGTCACAAATAATGGCAACATTGAATTTGTTAAATGTTTATAATTATAATCTGAAGTTTTATTTGTTGAGTCAAACCATTTCAGCTACCGCAAACCACCAAATTACAATAAGTCGTAATGTCTGCGATCTATATTTGGTCACATGATAAGTTGCTATGTCATGTCGTAATACAATCACTGCTTTGACGTGTCTAGCGCTATCATATCTTTCTTGTCCACCTTCCTCTGTCACTTTAGCCTGCAACCTGGCTCTCCTTTGGGGGATTGGGGAGAGGAGGAGGAGAGCCTGCACAGATAGTATTGTTTTTTGAGTAGTAGCGTTCCAAATTGGGATGCAGCTTACTGATTGGACGAGATGCTGATTGTTGACGTACAACCATATATTAATAGACTGCTGGTAATTTGTAAAATATTAAGTGCATTTGTGTCTGAAAGATATTTCCATCAGGTAAATATTTTTAATATCTTTGATGATTTATCAAAGGTTGTACGAACCGTATTAAACACTTTAGTGTGAAAGCAAATCGTCCTCTCATGGATAAGTCAATTACATGTAATTGAAAATTTGGTATCAAAGGACAACTAATTCCTATGATTGAGAAAATATTATTTCTATAAAACAAACGATAAGGTTCGAAACACCATCATGGCATTCACCTGCAATACACACAGCTTTTTGTACTGGCCAGGACTGATGGCATTTACGGTTAAATCTTGCATACCTATCAAATGATTTGTTGTTATGAAGCTCACGGCGGGATACCACAGAATATTTTTTATATTCCAAGTTCCTATGGCCAGGCAAAGTTAAAGTCAGAAAGACTCCGGCTCCTTCTTTTCAGTTCTTCACTCAATATGTGAAAATAGAGATAGAAAAAGTCAGACAGGACGTGGCGGCTATACGGCATATCATTAATATCTTGTCATTTGTGGAACAAGATGACTAGTAATTTCAGAACTGTGGTAATGCATCGTTGAAATATATTGTGTACATATGTTGTTATATGTTGAATGAGCTTTCATTTGATGTAGAGTTCAAGATTCTGCATTTTATGAAACTTGTTATACTGTCCAAAATGTGCGAACCACTGTTCCAAATAATATTTCATTAGAGTATTAGTCTGGTGAGGAAGTAAAACCATTTTCTTTGTTTACATTGTGTGTCTGGTTTGTGATTGGTAACTTTTGACAACCTGTCAGAAGGGGCGGCATTCAAATTTGATAGCTAACCCAAGAGCCGGCTCGCAGGCTACTGTCACTTCTGAATGAGTCTTTTCATTGATGGGGAACATCATCTCAAAGAAAACGTTGTGTGCTCCTTCCAGGCAACATTGGTTGCTTAGCTTTTATTAAATTTAATTAAAAAAGTTTTAAAAACCCTTGGCAGTTTATACAGTCTTGTACTTTGTATTTTGTTTATTTGTAGTAGCTTATTAAAGTAGCATAACTTATTTTAATAAGTTAAAGTTAAAACAAACTAAAACTTGTTCGGTTCTATAATGTTTTCTTCATACCTGGGATTACTAGTTGTCGCATTGCGTTTACTTGAGTCGCTTAACGTGTTGCAACTTAAATCACCGGGTGACTGGGAGAAGACCCTGAGGACAAAGTTGAGCCGAATAATACCCAGTTGGACTTTGTCCCAAGTTGTCAACCAACAAGGCCAGAGCCAGATATCAGAGCTGTAAAACAGCTGGAGCTGGAGCCAGAGCTGAAAAACTGGAATTTGCACACCTCTAGCTGCCAGATGTATGGCACCACTGCCATTAAGCATACAAAATTTTCAGATTTATGTACACTTGTATGTTTGGCACCACTACTGAGCATACAAACTTTTTGAATGTAAGTTGTACATGTCCACTATTGCCAATTACAAAAGTTTCAGATTTTTGTGTGCTTGGCACCACTGCTGGGTGTATAAAATTGTCAGATTTTTTTATGCTTGGTATTACTACTGAGTGTACAACATTTTCAGATTTTTGTACACTTGGCACCACTGTGGAGCTTACAAAATTTGATTTTTATTTGCTTAGCAAATGACTGCTGGCTGTACAAAATTTTCAGATTTTTGTACACTTGGCACCACTGCAAGCATACAAAATGTTTGGATTTTTTGTCAAGTCAGGACAACTACCAGGTGTACAAATTTTCAGATTTTTGTATGCTTGGCACCACTGCTGATTATACAATGTGCATGTTCTAGGGTGTTTTGGTGAAAACCTGTAAATTTAAGACCAAACTGAGACAGAGTCCTAACACAAATTATTAAATATAATTGAGAATATATAATTGTTACTTTGTAGGTTTATCCAGAATTTAACAGGGACAGGTGATCTGGTTCCAAGAACTGTTCATATTGGAAAGGCTGTAAGAAAACTAAAATATTTTATTTTAACAGTTCAGTATTTTGGTACAGTACATGACTATTGCCATATAACTTATGGGATTTATTAAGCCCAATGTGGCTGCTTTTGTACTTGTGTCGTGACAATTAATAAAATCTCTAACATGTTTTTAGTCTTTTATAAGTTACTGTACATATATATATATATATATATATATATATATACTATAAGTGGGCTTACCTCAAATCAACATTTGAGGTAAGCCCACTGACTTATAGTATATTCGCTCTATCTTTACGGTATTGAGCACTTTTTGACATTTCGCAAACAACACTTTGTTTGTTTGAATATTTAAGAAATAGAAAATGGCCACCCGTGTTTATATAGCCTGATGCAAACACGAGAGTGAGTTGGGAGAATTCTAAAGTTTATGTGAACCCGAGCCGTAGGCGAGGGTTTACATATTAAGTACTTTCGAATTCTCCCAACTCACTCGAGTGTTTGCATCAGGTTATATAAACACAGGGCATCCATTTTCTATTTCTTTTATGAAATAAGGCTAAAAAATGTGCCGTGACATCACAACCGTGTTTACATAGCCTGATATAAACATGGTAATTGACCAATCACAGCATGTGTAAGACGCAACCTATTTTATAAATATATATATATATATATGTTAAAGTGAAATTTGTAACTTTAACATTACTACATGACTTGTGACTTCAAGTATGAAGTTCGCATGTCATGAAAACGAACCAGATCACAATTTATCCTTCTCACTACCGTCTGAGTCCCAGTAGCTAGCTCAGTTGGCAGAGCGTCTGTCTAGATATCAGAAGGTCGTGGGTTCGAATCCCATCTGAGGGATACTCAGACATTTTTCTGAGTATAAAAGCTTGAGAACAAATTTTACTCATATATATATATAAATATATACAGTGTACATGTATATAATATTTATTTATTTGTTTACTAGTTTTTTTATGTGCTTGTCCATAATTTGTTTTAGTCACCGCATCAGGATTTTCCAGCCAATGTTATAAGAAATCAAAAGTACAGTGTTTTAACATTTATACCACTGGTAAGCTGCTTACTAGAATGATCTTTGTTTTTTATGGGTCAGATTCCAGTAATTGTTACTTTTATAATACTTTAAATTATTCACAATGTTATTAAATAGAGATCCAGATCTGACTTCTACTGTTGGCTTCTGTACACAATGTTGCTGCAGTCAATGTCATTATTGTTTTATTTTAGTGTTTGTTTTGGTGATGGTGCTGCTGTTGCTGCTGTTGCTGCTTCTGCTACTATTGTTGTTTCTGTTGGTGTTGGTATTGGTGTTGTTGCTGTTGCTACTGTTGGTGTTGGTGGTGGTAGTGTTGGACCGGTGCTATTGCTACACATAGCTGCTGTTGTTTCTGTTAGTGTTGGTGGCCTGCAGCTGTTATTGTTCCTGCTGCTGTTGTTGTTCCTGCTGCTGTTGCTCTTGTTGCTGCTGTTGCTCTTGTTGTTGTTGTTGTTGTTGTTGTTGTTGTTGTTGTTGTTGTTGTTGTTGTTGTTGTTGTTGTTGTTGTTGTTGTTGTTGTTGTTGCTGTTGCTGCTGCTGTTGCTCTTGTTGTTGCTGCTGCTGTTGCTCTTGTTGTTGTTGCTGCTGCTGTTGTCAACTTTAGTTGTTATTGCTGTTGTTGACCACCAACAGTAGTGGTGGCATAGTGATGATGGTGGTAGTGTTGTTGTTGCTGCTGCTGCTCTTGTTGCTGCTGCTGCTCTTGTTGCTGCTGCTGCTGTTGTTGTTGGTGTTGTTGTCAACTCTGGTTGTTGTTGTTGTTGTTGGTGTTGGTGGTAGTGATGATTGTGTTAGTGTTGCTGCTGTTGTTGTTCCTGCTGCTGTTGTTGTTGCTGTTGCTCTTGTTGTTGCTGCTGCTGTGTACTGCTGTTGTTGGTGCTGCTGTTATCAACTTTGGTTGTTGTTGTTGTTGTTGTTGTTGTTGTTGGTGGTGGTGGTGGTTGTGGTGGTAGTGGTGGTAGTGGTGGTGATGGTATAGTGATGATGGTGGTAATGTTACTGCTGCTGTTGTTGTTACTGTATAATTGTAGCTGTTGCTGGAGTTCTTTGTGTTTGTTTGTCAATGTTGCTGCCTTAGATTTTGCCGTTGTTATCATTGTTTAGTGATTGATTTTGCTGTTGTTATCATTGTTCAGTGATTGGTGTATTTAATTATTGGCTTATTTAATTTTCCAAGGTGCTGTTTCACCAGTTCAAGTTCTTTCTTAATCTCTATTTTTTACTCGTGGCAATATCCCAGTTTATACCAGAATTAAGAATTGGTTATCTATATACTTACTGGGGACCATTAGTAAGTAGTCGACTATTCTGTGACTTTTACTGCTACTGGTTACAGTGTAAACAGTTGTAAATAATGAACTTATTAAGGAGTTGTGTACATCAGTTATTAAAACTCTTGTTGCTGGATTTTAGGGTCTGACGTGATTCGATCAGACCTGACGTAATTCGACGTAATTTGACGGAATCTAGACGTGATTCGACATCACCTGACGTGATTTGACGTGACTCGACCTGACCTGACGGCTGACGTGATCTGACGTGATCCGAACTCACCTGACGTGATTTGACCTGACCTGACGTGATTCGACCTGACGTGATCTGATCTGACGTGACGTGATTTGTCAATTGAACAAATAGATTCCATTTTGCCATTGTCTGTTCAGTTATAGATGCACAGATGACGTCACAACGCAGTCGAGTGGGTCACTGATGTTCTTACCCCGTTGTGACGTCCTCTGTGCATCTATAACTGAACAGACAACAAAAAAATGGAATCTATTTGTTTTATACAATAAAAATTTAAAAGGTTTTTATCGAAACTCCCAGATTTTGGGGCATGAAGAAAGAAATAAGCAAGTCAGCTGACGTGATCTGACGTGACCATGTGTCTGTCTTCTAATAGATCATGGGCAACAACCAATGAAAACACGCATAGCAACCAGGGTATTGTATAATAAGAAATGGTTCATGGTTTGGCGTGCTCCAAAAATCGAGTTATGGATGCACGCGGGAAGTTCGGAGAGCAGGAAAAAAGCGTAAGAGTTGGTCGAGGCGTAGCCAAGAATTTGAGTGCTCTCCAACTTCCCAAGTGAATCCATAACTCAATGGAGCACGCCAAACCATGAACCATTTCTTTTATAACAGAGAATCAGACACAAAACAACGGAAAACAATATTTATTTCGCTGATTAAAAACGGACTTCTCATTACGTTTGAGATTACCGTGCTCCATCGAGTTTTATAAAATAACATTTTGGAAACGCAAGCGGTGATTGGTTAAAAGCCGTGTTTCTATAACTCTATGGAAAACATGGATAGATTACGCCATCCAATACGCCATCATTCTAATTAAAATTTGTACAGAAACGCTATTATACGCCATTCAACGCCATCCACTAGGCCATCAAACGCAATCCATTACGCCATCCGTGGTGGGTAATGAGAATTTATGCTTTTTATTTGGATTAATTTTAACGTTTAATCTATTTTGACGGGTTATTTTATAAAGGAAATAGAAAACGTTTTCCCCGTGTTCCTATAAAGTTACAGAAACACTTGTGGAAGTTTGGAAGAACTCGCCCTGCGCCAAACTTCCACTCGTGTTTCTATAACTCTATAGAGACACGGAAAGTGATCTGACGTGACCTGATGTGATTCGACCTGGCCTTATGTAATTTGACGTGATTTGACGTGATGTGATTTGACGTAATCCATCAAATGGACCATGTGCACTTAATTCTTGGTGGAGAAAGAATGCTTCTAAACAATGAAATTTTCTTTAATGTGCCCTGCTGAACTGCAGAACTTTGAAGTTGCCCTTCAAATCGGCCGTTTTGACGTCATGTGTAAAGGTTTTATGGCTCATGCCCAACAACCAATGAAAACACACATAGAGACCAACCTCGTTCCCAGGGTCTTTTTGAAATTGGTAGGGCGGGAGAAGGCCCTGGCATCAGCTGGTCGACTTTGAATTTTCATTGGTTGATTGCTTTGCTTAAACATTCCTCGTGAAACATAATTATGCATCGTTTTATGCCAGTTATGATCAAATAGCTTCAACGGAATCGCCAACGGGACCAATGGGACCGCCCATTACAATGAACTTCTCCCCCGGGACTGCCATTACTCAATGATTTTGCATACTAAACTAAATTGCTAATGTATTACTCCCAGTATTTCGGGCTGCTGTTACCCTCTCTCCTCCGCAGAGGTTCTTTCGGAGATCGGCTATGTCGGGGATCATCGGAGATGCGTCGAAATCGTCAGCTGGACATAAGGAGTGCGGGCGGATAGCGAAAGAGAAAGCGAAAGCGAAAAAAGAACCTCTGCCAGATTTCTGTGTCAGTGTGGCGGCATCAGGGGTGTGTCAATAACTTTTGGAACTGCGGGTTGTAGAAAACATGTCGAATATAGCAGAAGGTTACACGACCATAGTTAATTGAATGTGTGGACAAACTAGGAAAGTTCGTTGTTTCAATGTGAGCTACACGTCGGCCGATATAAGTATGTTATCCTCTGGTTCGTCAGTCTTCGACTCTTCGTCTGATATATTAAACGCCAAAACTGAGTATATTTTGTCTTTTTTACAAAAAAGACATATTATAAACATGTCATAATCACTTACCAACAAATATGTTACTAATATAGACGTGGATGGCTTAGCTATCCGTGAATTAGCAAGTCATGCAAGAAACCGACATCTTGTGCAAGAAACCGACAGAAATCTGGCAGAGGCTAAATGTAATTTTCCGTTGGACTAGTTTCGCCCGCACTACTTATGTCCAGCTGAAGCCTCCGAGCATTTCCGACGACCCCCGAAACCTCCAATCTCCGAAATTTAACCTCTGCGGAGGAGAGAGGCTGTGACCAGCGCATGCCTGGGCTTTTTCCCGCCCTCCCAATTTCAAAAAGGCCTCGGGAACGAGGTTGACATAGAGACCTGGGACACTGTATGCCTGTATTTTTTGTTAATAAATTTCTTGTCCTTATCTGTATGTCTTGGTTTGTTTTAGGGGTTTGTCTTGGCCGTGACAATGTGCAGAGAAGCCTTCGATGATTTTGTACGTTTTCTGAGAGACAAAGAAGTCAATTCTCAAGTTTATAGAAAACTGACAAAAAAAGGTAATCATATTTTGATATCGCTGATTTTTAAATATTTATTACATATTTTTTTTTATTTTTCATATTAATTAGTTTGTAATTTGCAATCAAGAGGGGAGAGGGCGCTGCGAGACAAAACACAATGTCTGATAGAAAACATAATTCTCAAAACACAATATCTATATTTAACGTACTTCCATACAGCGTTCATATGTCGAGTGTCTTCGGGTATTAAATATCAACACAGCATCATGTTTACTTATCGGTGTCACTTGCAAGTTCACTTCAACGTTCCTTGTGTTTCTATTACAGCCATGTGAGCAAGTCAATGAAATTAAACAAGAGTTTTCACTGTAGCATTGTATTCGTGCAAGTTTATATTCGTGCTTAGCTTTGTAACTTTAGCATTTGTAGATACTTTGGTATTCGAAATCGCTCGTCATAGTGTAGTCTACCGCGATCGACGTGCGCGATTTAAGCATTGTGAGCGTATATAAGGTCAAGATACTTGCCAGCGACATTTAATACTGACCAATAACTGTGTAAACATACTGAACATGTCCAAGAAAGAACACTTGACTTCAAACTAAAACAAGTTGAGCAGACGCGAAGAAAGAAAGCACGAGTCATGAAGATTAGCATTTAGCACGCGTTAGCGGCGCAAAGCCTGACGGGATGATGCAATAATTGTCATTTCGCGACATCGACAAAAAAAACCCAATAAAATAAACGAAGCCGAAACCTAGACTCGGTGTACCACAGGTAGCCCGAGTAATTAGTGTTAGCATTTCAGACATGGAGAATGAAGTTAATTTGGCCAACCTGGTCCGCATTTTACGGATATTACATCAAATTTGGTCTTTGACATTGTAAAGCTTTTGTTTTAGGTATCATTCCAGTACCAAGCTCTAATATTCGAGTATCAGATATAATTTTGGTTGAAAAGGTAAGTTGTATCGTAAGTGTTAAAGGTCAACTCAAGGCAAATTATTTTTCCGGCTTATTATATCCGCCAAAGTATGGAGAATGCGAATATGATGATAAAAATTTTAAGCAAACCATACTTTTTGTTGATTTCTGAGTTTTTTTAGCGAAGTATTCCAAAGAGTCTGGCACTAGCAAGTTTGTGACGTAAACAGTTGAACCTGGACGATTGAAATCATAAGAAAAGCTGATTTATGATGAATATAACTTGTGCAAGTTTCCAACCGCACATGTATTAAAGTATTTGACGCTTTTCGAGTGTGTTTATTTTAATGGATCGTAAAATCGTTCCTCCGTTTACGTCACACACTTGCTAGTGCCAGACTCTTTATACAACACGGATTTTTATAAAAATACTTCAAAATTCGTCGATTCAACATCCAAAAATCAACGGGAAAAAATTCCAATTAAATTTTTTTCCATCATATTCGGATTCTGCGTGTTTTAATACATATATAAAGCGAAAAATGTAATTTTCCTTGAGTTGACCTTTAATTAAAATAATTATAAAAAGAGGGCACCAATTATAATAATTGTAATAATTGTAATTATTGTAATAATTGTAATAATTATAATGATTAAAATAGTTGGAATAATTATAATCATTGTCATCATCATCATAATTTTTTATCATCATAACCGCCTTCATGGTCGTCATCATCTTCATCATCCAGCATCATCATTATCATCATCATTATCAGCAGCAGCATCACCGTCGTTATTATCATCATCATTCTCATCATTAGCAGCAGCATCACCGTCGTTATTATCATCATCATTATCATCATTAGCAGCAGCATCACCGTCTTTATTATCATCATCGTTATCAGTTTGACGAACGTCTACACGAAGCTCTCCATGCATCCACGTCCAAGTATAAGCTCAATGGTTACATGCACTACATGTACACATACCACTCTGAACGCTGTCAGTACTACCTGTAGTCCTGTAGTAGCTACATTTCAGCTCCATGCAGCCAGTCGCTGAATTGCGAAGGACACAGGTCAATGTGGCCGAACCGAAGGTATATCAAAGGCGCTTCAGACAGCTTCCATACGACACATGTCAGACCACGGAGCTTAGTTAAGACCTACGTGTTGATTTTACGGAGGGAAGAAAACCGAGGAATCTACAGTATATGTAAACACTAACCGCATAGGAAGCTCATACAGTGGAACCCCGCCATACGTTCACCCCGTTAATAATACGACCACTCCGACAACATTTTTTTCGCCTGACGATGGTCGTATTAACGAGGTTCCGTCCACTGTATCTTAATAATAACCGGTTGGCGTGTCTAACCAATTCAGAAACATTTTCTGAGTAGTTGAGCTTGAGGAACGTCTACTAAACGTCTGTTATTATTATCTTATACGTGTTATATAGAACCAAAGAGTACCTGCAGACATGATATTTTTAAGGACGTCCGAAAAGAACGGTAGGTGTTTATAGTCATTGTTTTAAAACACCACTAAGCTCGCATGTTTTTCGTGATTTTTTCCGAATGTAATTAGTTTGAGTGGTAATTACAGTAGGAGTAATTACTAAGTGAGAGAGCTGGAGTTAGACTTAGAGAGTTGACGCGGTGGAGAGATATTGGGGAGTAGAGTTGGAGAGTTGAAGAGCTGTAGAATTGGAGAATTGAAGAGTTGGAGAGTTAGCGAGGTGGAGAGTTGTATAGTTGGAAAGTTGGAGAGTTGAAGAGTTAGAGAGTTGGCGAGGTGGAGAGCTGGAGAGTTGGAGAGCTCGAGAGTTGGAGAGGTGGAGAGCTGGAGAGCTCGAGAGTTGGCGAGGTAGAGAGTTGAAGAGCTGGAGGGTTAGCGAGGTGGAGGGTTGGAGAGTCAGTTGGAGAGTGAAAGATTTCGAGAATTGGAGAGTTGGCGAGGTGGAGAATTGGAGATGTGGAAAGTTGGGGAGTTAGTTGGAGAGTTAACCGGTTAGAGAATTGGAGAATTGGCGAGGTGGAGAATTGGAGAGGTGGAAAGTTGGGGAGTTAGTTGGAGAGTTAACAAGTTAGAGAATTGGAGAGGTGGAGAGTTGGAGATGTGGAAAGTTGGGGAGTTAGTTGGAGAGTTAACCATGAGTTAGAGATTTGGAGAGTTGGCGAGGTGGAGAATTGGAGATGTGGAAAGTTGGGGAGTTAGTTGGAGAGTTAACCAGTTAGAGAATTGGAGAGTTGGCGATTAGTTGGAGAGTTAACCAGTTAGAGAATTGGAGAGTTGGCGAAGTGGAGAGTTGGAGATGTGGAAATTTGGGGAGTTAGTTGGAGAGTTAACAAGTTGGAGAATTGGAGAGTTGGCGAGGTGGGGAGTAGGAGATGTGGAAATTTGGGGAGTTAGTTGTAGAGTTAACCAGTTGGAGTATTGGAGAGTTGGCGAGGTGGGGAGTTGGAGATGTGGAAATTTGGGGAGTTAGTTGGAGAGTTAACCAGTTGGAGTATTGGAGAGTTGGCGAGGTGGGGAGTTGGAGATGTGGAAAGTTGGGGAGTTAGTTGGAGATTTAACAAGTTGGAGAATTGGAGAGTTGGCGAGGTGGGGAGTTGGAGATGTGGAAAGTTGGGGAGTTAGTTGGAGAGTTAACCAGTTAGAGAATTAGAGAGTTGGCGAGGTGGAAGGCGGAAGAGTTGGAGAGTTGAAGATTTGGAGAGCTTAAGAGTTGGAGTGTTGGCGACGTGGAAAGTTGGGGAGTTAGTTAGAGAGTTAACCAGTTAGAAAATTGGAGAGTTGGCAAGGTGGAGAGGTGGAAGTTGAAGAGTTGGAGAGTTGAAGAGCTGGAGAGTTGGAGAATTGGAGGGTTTGGGAGCTGACAAGGTGAAGAGTTGCAGAGCTCGAGAGTTGGAGAATTGGAGGGTTGGGGAGCGGACAAGGTGGAGAGTTGAAGAGCTGGAGAGTTGACAAGGCGGAGAGTTGAAGAATTGTAGAGTTAAAGATTTGGAGAGCTCGACAGTTGGAGAGTTGGGGATGTGGAGAGTCAGTTGGAAACTTGGAGCGTTGGGGTGGATTGTAGATTTAGAGACTTACATATAAAGACTTAGACACTTAGAGCTTTACAGACTTAGAGACTGAGAGGGAGTTATAGAGCTACAGAGTTAGAGAAATAAAAGTAGCGTGCTGCGTGGGCAATGTTGAAACAACAATCGAAATCTAGTAAGGTTAGATATACTGCCGAAACAGAGAACGTAGGAGTCTAACGTTTCGAGTGAAGGCCTTTTTTTAAGAGTTACGTTTCTCTCTGACGAAGGGCCTTCGCTCGAAACGTTAGACTCCTACGTTCTCTGTTTCTGCAGTATATCTCTAACCTTACTATATATAGAGTTAGATAGTTGGAAAGTTAGATAGAGGATTACAGAGTTTGATTTTGGGGGTTAGAGAGTTCGGGAGTTAGAGAATTTGAAAGTTCAAGAGTTAGGTACTGTAGTTAAAGAGTTAGTTTTTTAATTTAATTATTTCTCTACTCTTTCTGAAGGTTCCTGCTTTATACGGACAGACCAACTTGATGGAGAGACAGACTGGAAGTTACGCATTGCTCTTCCTGCTTGCCATGGCTTACATTCTGACCATGTATGTTTAACATCATGTATTTTAATATTGTGCCGAACGCAAGTTATCAGCTCGTAAAAACGTTTTCCTCCTCTCTTTTTGTTTTCTCGCTCAACTTTTCTTTGCTTTGCTTCCCTTCCCTTCCTTTCCTTACGTTGCATTACATACATTACGTTAAAACCTGCAGCAATGCTGAACCGTTTGAGGTTTAGGGCAGTAGAAAATTGCCGAAGTAGAGTGAATTGAAAACGCGTTTTGCTTTCTGTCCTTTGCTCTCGTTTTTAGGATTTATTTGGTATTAACGCTTTAATCCATGTTGAGAAACCACAAAAAGATATTCACTCATTTGTTGGGACACTAAACAGAGTAATTGTTTCAATTTTTATCTTTTATTTTTTATGTTTCTAATTTATAGTTTCTAATTTTTATTTTTTAAATTTTTTTTATTTTTATGTTTATTTTTATTTATCTATTTTTTATTCTTTATTTTTATTTTATATTTTTAATTTTAATTCTAATTTTATTTGAATATTATTTTAGAAGGTTGACAGTGTGGGTGAAGATCCTGTAAATGTCGAGAACACGCTATGGGCAAACACAGTCGTAGCTACAGGTGCGAAAAGATTAGAATCTTGGCGTGTTTACTGTTTTTAGCTCCAAAGCTGATCGATGAAGTTATTAATGGATGGATGGATGGATAAGATAAGATAAAAAAAAAATTGGGGGGAAAATGGATGAGTGGGTGGATAGATGAACGAGTAGGTAGATGGATGAAGAAGTGGTTGGATGGATGAGTGGGTGGATGGATAAGTGGGTGAATGGATGGATGGATGCATGCATGGATGGATGGATGGGTGGGTGCCCGGATGAGTGCATTGGTGAATGGATGAATGTGTGGATGGATGGATGCATGGAGGAATGGATGCATATAGATGTACAGTATTGGTAATTGGATGGATGAATAGATGTTTTGTTGTTTGCTTGTTCGCTTGTTCGCTTGTTTACTTGCTTTCTTGTTTGTTTGTTTGTTTGTTTGTTTGTTTGTTTGTTTGTTTGTTTGTTTGTTTGTTTGTTTGTTTGTTTGTTTGTTTGTTTGTTTGTTTGTTTGTTTGTTTGTTTGTTTGTTTGTTTGTTTGTTTGTTTGTTTGTTTGTTTGTTTGTTTGTTTGTTTGTTTGTTTGTTTGTTTGCTTGCTTTTGTTTGTTTGTTTGTTTGTTTGTTTGTTTGTTTGTTTGTTTGTTTGTTTGTTTGTTTGTTTGTTTGTTTGTTTGTTTGTTTATTTGTTTGTTCGCTCGCTCGCTCCCTACCTTGCTCGCTCGCTCCCTCGCTCGCTCCCTCCCGCGCTTGCTCGCTTGCTCGCTTGCTCGCTTGCTTGCCTTTCAAATCTTTCCTAGTTGCTAGTGACAATAGAATTCCTATAAAATATCTCTTTTTCTTCCTGACATAGGCACAGCAATTGGTATTGTTGTTTATACTGGCTCGGAAACAAGGAGCGCTATGAATACGTCAACTCCGAAGACCAAGGTTGGTTAGCGGAATTTTAAAGTAAAAAAATGACCGCACGTACCGGCTAAAAATCATTTTAGTAACACACTAAAGACCATGTCACACGAGGCAATTTTCCTTCAACTTGCAACGCAATTGTTGTCGGGAAAAAATATTGCAATTAAGTTGCAGGAGGATGTCAGACGAACGCAACTTGTTTTGCAACCTGCAACGAAGATTATATTTTACGCCCGCTGGGAATTCAGAAATGCCAGCGGCATTCATCATGAGACAAGAAAACATTCAAGATGGCGGCCTCCCGGCGAAGGAAAGCCTTATGTATTTTGTTAATGTTGTTTGAAGACGAAGAAGAAGACAATCTTAAAAAATAGGTACGCCCTTGCGTACATGGGGATACTGGTATTTGGCTAACAATAACATGACTGAACGATGTAAATTGTATATTACAAATACATTCATGTACTGAAGATACTACCACTTATTATTGTAAAGTAAACATATGACGGTGATTGTAAGATACATTTGGAAAGATTGGCAAGAAGTTGAATACTTCAAGCTTTTGGGGGGCATAATGAGCAAATTAGATAGACTGAAATTTCAGCATGCATTTACAAACAAATCACTTTAAAGTAATGCTGCAATTTGACGGGAAAAACTGCAGCCTATTTAAAACCACCAAGGCTCCAAGGCTGGAAAATGCTTTGATTTTTGATGACGTACTATATCACATTTGCTAAAGCGCGATTCGGCTTACGTTCGTGAGCGTTCGTACAACGTTCGTACATACGAATAAGGCTTCTGATCGATGATCTTACGCCTTGACCACGTGATTGACGAAACATCGTCGAGTGCAACCGAGCTCATGACATAGCGGACCTGGTTTAACAACCAGTATCCACAAAAACGTAGAACAACTTGGTAAAACCTTGGGTTGCCCGCCGAGAGCAAAAAGCCTGTTTTCACCAGGTAAGGTTTGTGCTGTTCAGTAATTTGTATTAGGAAAGGTGCAGTTCAGTTGTCCACATTTTAAATATATCTACGATATTCTAAATTTTGGTCTTGGATTTATCATTTTTTTTCACCATTCATTCTTTCCATCTTGAATTACGTAACAACTCTAATTCCCCCCCCTGATTTTCCCTGATTCTGTCGTATTGTGATTGGTTCCTTCTCAAAAAATTGTGAAACAAGTTGCAGTGGGGGTGTCACACGCTGCAACTTGTCTCGTAGCGTTGCGAAAAGTAGAAGCTGCTTCTACTTTCTCTGCGACTCGCAACGCAATTTTTCGTTGCGAGGCTAGTTGCAAACATGGGGTGTCACTCGAGGAAATCTTTCTTGCAACTTGCAATACAACGCCATTGCGTTGCAAGTTGCAAGGAAAATTGCCTCGTGTGACATGTTCTTAAGTAGTGACCCTATTCTTATATTTGTAACTTTGGGGAGATACCCACTTTTTGTAGTGACCCCATCAGACCCAATCAGCCCTCGAAAATCAAGTCTGCAGTCGGCAATGCCGACCTAAATGCCGACCAGTTGACCTCAGAGACCGAGCTCAATCTAGTTTTTCTTTGAAGATACATAAACACGTTTCAGTTCATACAAGTGCCATACTAATTGGTTGAATTAACATACTGTAAGAGCTTGTAATAGACATTTGGTGGACGTTTGTCAAGTGCCGTTATACTAAAAACAGACCCCAGACAGGGCTCGGAAATCTTTTCTGAGTAATTACATTACCAAGTTCGCAAACGTACCACGTGCACTATACATACAATGTACGCGTACAACTTATCATATAAGAAGATCTTGTGCTTTTATTAAAAGGCTGTCATCTTGGAAAAATGTCGGGAGGTGCCGACCTGGATTGAACTTAGGTCGCCGACCGCCCGACACTAATTTTGAGGACTGCCCCATAAAGTTCTATTTACCTTGCTTTTTACTGTCATTTCAGCGGCGTAAATTTGGGCTAGGGTGCCCCTGGCCCAAACTGGAAAGGGCCCGGCCCCGGGGGACGTACGGTGCGAAGCCCCCAAATTGAATTTCACATGCCCCAGAAGTGCATTTTCGGCGATTTCTGCGAGGAATTTTCAAAAAAATTAATCGGTATAACAAGCGAAAATTCATCATAAACGTTTGTTGGATTATAAGAATATTTATCAACCCGTTGATACCCGCAGGTGAAGCCGTCTTATATCAAGAATATAGTCACTGTCGAAAATACCGTAATCACGTAACTACATCGTTGAAAACTCACCTTACAATATAAACACATATTTATTTACAAACAAAACAAAACAAACTAACCTGGCTTTACACTGCTGCATTAAAAGCAAAAATAAGACTTTTTTTTATGATTTGGGTAAACACAAAAATGGTTAGTCTAACTGCTATACCTGAGATAATGCAGGTCTTTTGACAATACACTTCAACTTTATAGTTTATATCCCGCCATTTGACAGAGAAAACTTCACGATGGACTGGGCATGCGGAAAAACTGTATTTTGACCGTGAGCAAAAGGCCTAGCTGGGACAAGCAGCAGAATAGAAATCCATTTTCGTCTTTAATAACCTTTTGCAACGTTCTGAATTTGTTATGAAAGTGTTTGAAACTTCATACCAATATTTAAATGATGGAAAGCTATATCCAGTTCAACGACGACTGACGATTTCCCAATAAATACGTGAAAATGACAGAATGTTGGGATCCCCATAAAAGACATCCGACATCCTGGCTCAGTCCCCCCCTGTGACAGGGCCCCCCCGGCTTTTGCCGGGCAGTGGCTATATAGGAGTTACGCCACTGAGTCATTTGCAACTCACTTTTCACTCAAATCTTTGGAAGTTCGTTGCGAAGTTCAAAATTCGTTTTGAACAACGCAATTGATTCGCTGCTAGGAACCAAGCAACCAATCAAATACAGAGTTCAAAAAGAACTACGGACTTGCGAACTTCCGAAGGTTTGGGTGAAAAGTGAGTTGCAAAATGACTGTAAGAGGTATTCACAAGTGTTGTGATAACCTTACATGCAGTTTATAATAGAAAACTTGACTGTTTTTTACTTGAACCCAGAGTAGCACTATATAGCATGGCTTATCTTTATCTTGGTTGGCCACAAAAAAACTGTTTACTATTCAAGACGTTAGTGAAATACTTAATTGTTTGATTTGTTCAGCCACATATTCATCTAAAAATTTTCAACTGTTTTAGGTTGGGTTAATCGACATAGAACTAAATAATTTGACGAAAGTGTTGTTTTTGGCGACCATGATTCTTGCGCTTGTTATGGTGTCTTTGAAGGTGAGTCCTGGGCACTGAAAAATTCACTCAAAGGCTTAACTCTATGATAATAACAATATGAATATCAGTATAAATAAAGAACTAACTAAGTAACTCACCGACCAACTAACTAACTAACTAACTAACTAACTAACTAACTAACTAACTAACTAACTAACTAACTAACTAACTAACTAACTAACTAACTAACTAACTAACTAACTAACTAACTAACTAACTAACTAACTAACTAACTGACTGACTGACTGACTGACTGGCTGGCTGGCTGGCTGACTGACTGACTGACTGACTGACTGACTGACTGACTGACTGACTGACTGACTGACTGACTGACTGACTGACTGACTGACTGACTGACTGACTGACTGACTGACTGACTGACTGACCGACCGACCGACCGACCGACCGACCGGCCGGCCGGCCGGCTGGCTGGCTGGCTGGCTGGCTGGCTGGCTGGCTGGCTGACTGACTGACTGGCTGACTGGCTGACTGGCTGACTGGCTGGCTGATCAAATTGATCAAACAAACAAACAAACAAACAAACAAACAAACAAACAAATAAACAAACAACTAACCACCAACCAACCAACTCACTCACTCAATTACAGAGCGCGCGAGGGGGAGGGGGTTACGTGCCTGTCTTTTTGGCATTTTTTGCAAAGCCAAGTTCAGGATCTGATGAACTTTGAACACTTTTTCGCGTCTGATTGGGAGGACTTTTAATTGATTCCTTTAGCACGTGATCGTGCAATGCACCCATATCCAATGGCCCATACCTAGAGGCGGTTGTTAAGCTTGTCTTTCTTTTATTTTTCAGGGTTTTGATGGTCCGTGGTATCGTTACTTCTTCAGATTCGTCTTGCTGTTTTCCTATATAATTCCGTTAAGGTAGGAAATGGGTTCTCAATTGCACACAAGGCAAGAAGGTTGCAGAAAAAAGCTAGATAGTGAGGTTAGGGAATTCCCTATAGCCATTATGCAATATTCCGCCAGAGAACTGGGTTCGACCGGTTTGGTAACATGAAATCGAGGCTGATAGGTTCTGGTTGTGTGTTGATTTCATCTTCAACAAGGCTTCAAGATAACATGAAGCGAAAACTGCATGAATTATACTACACTGCGAACTGCGAAGCCAGTTAATAAGGGAGCACTGGAGTTTAAACTCGAAGCCAACCGATGTAACTTTCTTTATGTATGGATATTATTTTTGTCATGGTCAATAATATACGTTTGCATGCAGCCCTCGGCTTATATATTTCTCAACCCCATAAATTAACGAAACAAGTTAGCCACTATAGATCGCGTTTGCGTATACAGACCCAGAACTACACCCCACACACGCTACTACAAGCACTTTGACTAAAGAGCATTTCTCAATTATAGTATACTTCTAGTGTTACAAATAAAATTTGGCCCCATGCCCCACGCAGTTCTATTGGTACCACTGACCTATATATAACTCGACTGCCGGTCCCCGATACGTTTGTATTACATGAAGTGTCCCCAATTGAATGGCGCCATCTTGTTAGGTCTTTTGACGGCGTAAAGTATCTCCAAGTGTTGACGACTCACGCCGATAACTCTTTTGAAGCAAAAAAAAAAAAGGCTTTGAGAAAAACACAAAAATGTACTTATTTTTTAAAGAAAAAAGTTAAAAGACATTGAAATACATGTGAATTATGGCGTGAAACAAAGGTTCCGTAGAAATTTCCAAGCTTTTTTCTTTGCCGTGTTTGTTGTCGAATGAAGCAAGCTCAAAACGGACAATTAAAACATACATTAAAACATACTCCGAACACGAAGAAACGGATACAACATAAAACCATTCAGAATTATCCTTTAGAAAGAAACCTGTAAGTATATTCAGTTTAGTTGCACTTTTTGCCCACCGACAATCGTTTTTGGCTTTCAAAATGTTTGTCAGCTCTCAGCTCCTTTTTTTTTTATTTGGTCCCATGTCCTTTTTACTCTCATAAGATACGGCTAGCCAAAATCGGGCTTGTGATTGGTCAATTTCACGGCTCATACCTAACAAGATGGCGTCTGATGGCGTGTATTATTTGGGCCATTTTTTCGTGGGGCACCCGCAATCCAGTGATATAGAGGTCAGTGGTTGGTACTAGTTCAACAAGAGGTTCCTTCCATTTCCTTTCCACCTTCATAAAACATTCTGGAACAAACGTACATTTTAGCACACTTGTTCTATAGTCAATATGCTGGACATTCCCGATGATCTTTTCTCAAACTCATTAATAGTTCATGAATTGTCATTTGTCATAGCCAATCCATGAACGTATACCACATCACATGCATGAGTTTTGATACCCAATGAAAACTTGTAGGAAACTTCCTAGTGAACTGGATCACATTTCTGAATCTGCATATTGAAATCAATGAAGCAAAACACCGCAAATCGCGATGTGAATACTCGTTTGAGAAGCAAGATCAAGCACTCGTTTATCGTGTTTCATCAGGGGACTCCCAAACACTCGGGGCTATACGCCCTCGGTTTTCATTTGTTTTCTCGTGTTTGGAACCCCTGATGAAACACTCAAACTCGTGTGTTTGATCTATTACTTACCTATCGGTACATATTGTGATGACGTGCCATACTGTTTGCCATTCTTTAGTTTGCGAGTAAGTCTTGACTTGGGCAAGGTAGTGTACTCCTGGATGATATCACGTGATAAGGAAATGCCCGGCACTATGGTGCGCAGTAGTACTATTCCTGAGGAACTGGGAAGAGTCGCTTACCTTTTGACTGATAAAACTGGAACGCTTACTCAAAATGAAATGGTACGATAATGCATGGCAATTTGTTTGGTGTATATAGAGTTGGATAAATAATCGTGTTCTATTGTTAGAGCAATCACGAATCAAGCGGTTTGGGGTGCAAAATTGTGGGAAGCCATTGAGAGTTGAGACGATGTAGAGACGGACGTAGGGAAGGAGGGAGGGATGGAGGAAGAAGGAGAGATGGATGGATGGATGGATGGATGGATGGATGGATGGATGGATGGATGGATGGATGGATGGATGGATGGATGGATGGATGGATGGATGGATGGATGGATGGATGGATGGATGGATGGATGGATGGATGGATGGATGGATGGATGGATGGATGGATGGATGGATGGATGGATGGATGGATGGATGGATGGATGGATGGATGGATGGATGGATGGATGGATGGATGGATGGATGGATGGATGGATGGATGGATGGATAGGTAGGTAGGTAGGTAGGTAGGTAGGTAGGTAGGTAGGTAGGTAGGTAGGTAGGAAGGAAGGAAGGAAGGAAGGAAGGAAGGAAGGAAGGAAGGAAAGGAAGGAAGGAAGGAAGGAAGGAAGGAAGGAAGGAAGGAAGGAAGGAAGGAAGGAAGGAAGGAAGGAAGGAGGGAGGGAGGGAGGGAGGGAGGAAGGGATGG
Source organism: Paragorgia papillata (assembly GCA_035771165.1). Classification (NCBI taxonomy): domain Eukaryota; kingdom Metazoa; phylum Cnidaria; class Anthozoa; order Scleralcyonacea; family Coralliidae; genus Paragorgia; species Paragorgia papillata. Next base: position 1,457,017 of record JAWNZC010000095.1, read on the forward strand.
GGGGAGGGCAGGGAGGGAGGAAGGAAGGAAGGAAGGAGGGAGGGATGGAGGGAGGGGGAGGGAGGGCAGAGATGGAGGGAGGGATGGAGGGAGGTAGGGAAGGAAGGAAGGAAGGAAGGAAGGAAGGAAGGAAGGAAGGAAGGAAGGAAGGAAGGAAGGAAGGAAGGAAGGAAGGAAGGAAGGAAGGAAGGAAGGAAGGAAGGAAGGAAGGAAGGAAGGAAGGAAGGCAGGCAGGCTGCATGTGAGGAAGGCTGGCTGGCTAGGCGAGTGGATGGAAGAAGGGAGGGAAGAAGGGAAGGTGTGTGAGATAGAGGGAGGGGCGGACGGAGGAACGGACCGAGGGAGGGACACACAAAAACTATGAAATTAATTAAACAGACACTCTCTCCCCATAATTAATTACTATTATAATTATCGTCATCGTCACTTTTGTTGTAGACTTGTAGTTGTCCATTGTTTACCATTAACGTTATGACTAACTTTTTTCGTCTCAAAATAGGTTTTTAAAAGACTTCATCTCGGTACTGTGTCGTTTGGTTCTGATTCTATGGAAGAGGTATGATACAATGTTAGAACACAGTGAGTGAAGTGCTGCGCAAATACTGCTGTTATGAAGTATCACAAGGCCAAGCGTGTTATACACTGTCTGTACCAGGACGTTTTTACCATAGAGATTGTACATAGAATATATAGAGAGGACATTTAAGCTCTGAAGTCAGTCAGCCAATGATGGAAAACAAGACGCCTGGGTCAGGCGTTCACTCGGGCTACTGGCAAAGTGCGGAGGTGCTTGGGTAAGAGATACTGATTGTAGTGTTAATGCAGCGATCACAAAATCGAAGCCTGAATCGAAGGCCTCTCTCCTCCGCAGACGCTCTATACCACGCTAGCAAATGATGATGAGATCGAAGGCTGAGTGTGGTACATACTTCACATTGGCGAACATATTTACGATCAAGGCAGTTGTCAGTCACATCTGATTACTGCTAAACTACAAAGTCACTCAGTCTATGTGCATGCAAGAATATCTTGATCAAAAGGCAAAGCTGTTCAACTTTTTGTCCAACTCCAATAGCAAAAGTAGTAAAGAACTTACAGCATGCCTCACTCCATCACACGGCTTAAAGCTCACCAGAACCATGAATAGTAGCGGAAGTAAAAAGTGCAAAAATGCAAAATCGTGACACCATAAAAAAAACAACAAGGAAAAACCCCGAAACCTAGACTCAATCTACCACAGGTAGCCCAAGTAATTAACACCGTCATCAATGGGACTATTGCGCGTTTACGTTATTTTTGTCTATTATCACAAGCCTCCCCTTGGTAGTAATTTCTGTTAACACCAAAGTGAGGCTTGATGGTGATAAACAAAAGAATGACGTAAACGTGCAATAGCTATATTAATTGGAACTATAGACACCAAGAGTATACATGACAGAGGAAACGTTTACGTAATTGCTATTGTTTTGATCACTGGCTTTACAAAACTTTGATTTCTCTCTGTTTTTTAGGTGGTGACACATTTGCGTACGGCTATGGCAACATCCGCTTCGTTATTATCAAAGAAACATAGTCAATCAAAGGTTAGCGCGACCTTTTAAAGGCAATGCATGCTTATAAGAACTAACTTGTGTTCATCTGAAAGGTGTTTCCACGAATTGGATCTAGGGGAAGTATTTTAGTTACACTAGTAGCTTTAAGAACATTTTAAAATTAACTGCAGTAGCTTTAAGCAAGGTTTAAGATTAACTATTGTAGATTAAACAAGGTTTAAGATTAACTACAGTAGATTTAAGCAAGATTTATTATTAACTACAGTAAATTTAAGCAAGGTTTAAGATTAACTACAGTAGATTTAAGCAATATTTATTATTAACTACAGTAAATTTAAGCAAGGTTTAAGATTAACTGCAGTAGATTTAAGCAAGGTTTAAGATTAACTACAGTAGATTTAAGCAAGGTTTAAGATTAACTACAGTATAGATTTAAGCAAAGTTTAAGATTAACTACAGGAGATTTAAGCAAGGTTTAAGATTAACTACAGTAGATTTAAGCAAGTTTTAAGATTAACTACAGTAGATTTATGCAAGGTTTAAGATTAACTACAGTAGATTTAAGCAAGGTTTAAGATTAACCACAGTAGATTTAAGCAAGGTTTAAGATTAACTACAGTAGATTTAAGCAAGGATTAAGATTAACTACAGTAGATTTAAGCAAGTTTTAAGATTAACTACAGTACATTTAAGCAAGGATTAAGATTAACTACAGTAGATTTAAGCAAGTTTTAAGATTAACTACAGTAGATTTAAGCAAGGTTTAAGATTAACTACAGTAGATTTAAGCAAGGTTTAAAATTAACTACAGTAGATTTAAGCAAAGTTTAAGATTAACTACAGTAGATTTAAGCAAGGTTTAAGATTATCTACAGTAGATTTAAGCAAGGTGTAAGATTAACTACAGTATATTTAAGCAAGGTTTAAGATTAACTACAGTAGATTTAAGCAAGGTTTAAAATTAACTACAGTAGATTTAAGCAAGGTTTAAGATTAACTACAGTATATTTAAGTAAGGTTTAAGATTAACTACAGCAGATTTAAGCAAGGTTTAAAATTAACTATTGTAGATTTAAGCAAGATTTAGATTTAACAGTAGATTTAAGCAGACTTATATTTGACAAACTTTTCTTTGATTATTCAGGTTCGACGAACAGTAGTTACTCGGGTTCACGAGGCTGTGAAAGCTTTAGCGCTATGCCATAATGTCACGCCAGTACGAAAAAAAGACGAGGAAAACAATGGCGAGTCGTCTGATAATGCCTCCCTGGATGGCGATGTCGATAAGATGGAAAAGGGAAACGGAGTGGAAGAAAGCAATGAAGATATAACTTACCAAGCTTCCAGTCCTGACGAGGTGAGTTTTAGGCAACAATTTATTCAAATAAATTGCGGTTAATGCACAAACACTCTGCACGTGCGTCGTGCCCTCTGGGTGCCTGTAATCAGCTTTGGAGATAAGCCTCTTGAGCCTCTCATGCAACATACGTAACAAACCAAGTCCCCTCTGAGGACAAAAATATACCGGTATATAGAATGGAAAGAATGCAAGATAAGTACTCGGTATTATCCCAGTGTTTTCCCCGTATTATTCCATATCATGACCCAGGTGCCTGGCACGCTCTATATTCACGTGTCGGTCCGAAAGTCCAGAGATATAGATTTAACTATCCAATCGCAAAACGCAAAGTATCCTTTCAATGAGCAAAGGTAATTTTGCGCACTACTTAAGCAGCCAAAACGCGCCAAATATTATCAGTCTACTGGCAAGTGATCCAAAAACTAATCTTGTCTGTGTCGCAAAGGGCATCGTTATTTCAGCACACAGTCATCCTTACGACATGCCTCCGACAAAGCGACTCTCACGCGCTTCCAAACAGCGCAATCCAGCGCCAACAACGCGGCGCTTAGCCTCTGCGCGTCCGCCGATCGCGAGACCGCCAAGCCAACAGTCCGTGGCGCCAAACCAAGGTACTGGTCCCCTAGCCTTTGACGAGTCAACTTCGACAGAAGTGCTCCAACTTCTCCTGGCTCAACGACATCAGCTGGTGACTGGCTCTCGCGCAACCCTTCTGGCCCGTCTCCGTTCTCTCCAACAGCAAGAGCCTCAGCATGGTTCGCCGGCAGCTTCACCTGTATCCGACTCACCACCCGCGCCACGTAGGATTGTTCAAGAAAACCCTGATACAGTCGATGTGACCTCGATTCTGGAAGGGCCTAATCTCGAACGCTTGGTTTCCCAACTCGCCCCTCTGCTTACTGCGCGGTTTCAAGAACATTCTCCACCACTACCACACGATGTCAATTCCTACCGACCCTCAGCTATACCTCCGCCTACACTACATTTGGACACGCCACACACATCGTTCACCAATACCACCTATCAGCATCTTCCGATTCCACCCGCTCAAGAAGACACCGCTTTCGTCGACCTCCAGGATCCACAATCCGTTCAACAGCTCCTCGGCCGGCCGTCCGTCCGCCAATCCAATGGCAGCACACCTTTCCAAAAAGACCGAACAAGCCATCACCAACGGTGAGTACGTCGATCTATGTTCTCTTTTGCCTTGCAATACAGATAGAGGGTTAGATACCCAACAGTTTACTGTGTGACGACAGTGTCGTTGAACAACCAGAGTGTGACAATCCCCCTCCCCCAAAACAGTTACCAACGCGCCAAAACAAAGATTGATTCTATCGAGAAATGGCTAACAGCCTTCTCCATATTTATGTCTGTCATTGTTTCCAAATTTCCGAACCGTGCTCTGTCGCTGCTGAACTACATGCACATAATCCGAACTGCTTCGGCAAAATTCCGGGGGATGGCGTGGTATGCATATGACATTGAATTCCGAAAACGCGCGGCCAAAGACGCATCGCTCGATTGGGGACAGCGGGATATGCAATTATACCTAGATAAATTTACCGGTCTCGCTCGGGGTTCATGTTTTTCTTGTGGCTCAGTAGACCACCTTGCTGAAAGCTGTCCTCTTTCTGTTTCCAAACTTAGGTTCAACCGCTCTGACTTCTGCCTCAATTTCAACCGGGGTCTTGCCTGTGCTCGCACCCCCTGTACCTTCCCCCATCGATGCAACCATGACAACTGCGGCGGAAACCATCCCAGCTACGAACACGCCGACACCCGCAAGCCATCGTCTGAGGAGTCGTCTCATAGCCATCGACGCCGTGAAAAATAGCCACCTATCCGACTTTTCGCCTTCTACACCTATTAACATTAATCTACTTGAACAATATCTTATGAACTATCCCGACCCTAATTTTTCTGCTCAGCTCTGTCAAGGTCTACGTCATGGTTTCGATATTGGTTATCAGGGTTCCCGCCGCCCTTGCGTTAGTCCCAATCTAAAAAGCGCGCTTATTCACCCCCACGTTATTGACGAAAATCTCCTGGACGAAGTACAGCAGGGTAGAACCGCGGGTCCTTTCGATAAGCCTCCTTTTCCTAATTTTCAGATTTATCCTATTGGCATTGTGCCTAAAAAACACAGTCAAAAATGGCGTACTATTTTTCATCTATCCTACCCCAAGGGTTCGGGAACCAGTGTTAACGACAATATCCCTGCCGAAAACTACTCACTTCAATATATTCGTCTGGATAATGCTATTAAGATTGTCCTAGATCTTGGCCAAAACTGCTACATGGCGAAGACCGATATTAAATCAGCCTTCCGTAACATCCCAGTTCGACGGGAAGATTGGGAACTCCTAGGCATGAAATGGCGCGATATGTATTTCTTTGATACGGTCCTCCCTTTTGGGCTCCGCAGCGCTCCCTACCTCTTCAACTTGCTATCCGACGCGCTAGAATGGATCTTGAAAACTCACGTAGGTGTCCCACGGGTGCTTCACATCCTAGACGATTTCTTTATCGCAGAACCTCCCCCAGCTTCAAATTGTGCCACTTCCTTATGTAAACTACTTCACCTATTCACTGAGTTAGACGTGCCGTTAGCCCCTAACAAAACATTCAAACCTTCTACAACCCTCGAATTCCTCGGAATTACCATCGATTCCAACAAAATGGAAGCTCGACTACCCGAGGATAAGTTAGATCGCGCTCGCTCTGCTGTTTCGCAATGGGCAACAAAAAAGTCTTGCAGGCTAAAGGATTTGCAATCCTTGATTGGCACGCTTCAGTTTGCATGTTGTGTCATTGCACCAGGGCGTCCTTTCCTCCAACGTATGATCCGTCTAACTTGCGGTATTCAGAAACCACACTATTATGTTCGTCTTAATGGGGAATTTCGAAAAGATCTGCGCATGTGGGGCATTTTCCTCCAAGGGTGGAACGGTGTTAGTCTCTTCCTAGACCCTAACCCAACTTCCTCACTAGAGCTACAATTATTTACTGATGCCTCGGGAGCTATTGGTTTTGGGGGGTTCTTCCACAACGCCTGGTTTCAGGGTAAGTGGGAACCGCACCAGCAAATTAACAAATCCAAGGGTATCTCCATTGATTGGCAAGAATATTTTCCTATTGTCATAGCATGCGAGCTGTGGGGAGCGCAGTGGGCCAACAAAAGGATCACGTTCCGATGCGATAACACCGCTGTTGTCGCCATCTTAAACTCCAAAAGTTCAAAAGCTCCCCGAATCATGGACCTAGTACGTCACCTTGCCCTTCTTACCCTAATTCATAACTTCAGTTTTACAGCCCAACATGTGCCCGGTTCGAGTAATAAAATCGCTGATGCACTCTCTCGTTTGCAGATGGAACGCTTTCGAAAACTGGCTCCAAAAGCATCAACAGCACCCTGTGTCATCCCCTCGTACATGATGCAACTCTGATTTCCAAAGTTCACTACATTCTTTCTAATTCCTGGGCACCATCAACACTGAAGACGTATCAAGTCGCTATTAACCATTTCATCCGTTTTTGTTTGTTGTGGGGTATTGTCACATCTGGTTCTCCCTTCTTACCGGCAAGTGAGATTACTCTAGTCTACTTTGTCGCCCATCTAAGCGATACTGTTTCGTTCAAAACAATTAAGACTTATCTAGCAGGCGTTGGTCACCTGCACCTACTTTTTAACACCCCTTTTGGCATAACCAAAATGCCCTTACTAAGTCAGATTCTAAGGGGGGTAAAACGTATTCAAGGCATTAACGTTCGGGAGCGGCGTCCAGTCACCGTTGAAATCATGTCGAAACTACATAAATGTCTAAATCCAAATTATACATGCGAGCTGGACTCAGTTTTGTTCTGGCTGCTTTTACTTTGGCCTTCTTTGGCTTCCTTCGCTGTAGCGAATTTACCTGTAACTCGGTTTTTGACCCCGAGGTCCACATGACGATTACCGATATCACTTTCGAACCAATTATCACTAACCCTTCGTGCATGCTAGTTAAAATTAAGAAGTCCAAAACGGATCCTTTTCGCCAGGGAAGCCTACTCACGATTGCTGCGTCCAGTTCCCACGTATGTGCTGTCAAAGCAATGAAAAATTATATCTTACAAGCATCGCCTATAGAACCGGATAAACCTCTTTTCCGACTCCAAAACGGCAGACCTCTGACACGCACTTTGGTGTCTACCGAACTCCGTCGCCTACTGGCTATGTGTGGTCTCGACACCTCTGCCTACGCAACTCACAGCTTCCGTATCGGTGCTGCAACGACGGCCGCCGCCTCTGGAATACCATCTTGGTTGATCAAGACAATGGGTCGTTGGTCTTCCGACTGTTACGAAAGATACATTCGCACACCATCCGAACTAATTAAAACAGTACCAGAAACTATGGTAAAACAATTAGGACAGCAAGAGTTTGCCGATTAAGGATAATTAGTTCAAATAACTGTGTTTGTTAATCCGTTTCGTTGTTATGGTTAAGTTTTAAGTATATTAGTAATTAGTATGTTATAACGCCAGTCAGTTTTCAGTGGGGGAATTCTCGGCTTCACCTCGATTCTTGGCAGGGAATCGCTGTCCTCCGGACACCTCCTACCCCCACTTAAAAACTTAATCTGGCTCAGTGCAAAGAAACGTGTCCTGAGCCACTTTTTCTCTCCCTCCCCTACACAGAGTAGCTGGGGTTCCGACTTCCGAGATCAACCCCAGCAGTCGGCGCTCCCGACTTGGGCACCCCCCTTGCTCTGTGGAGACTCATAGGCCTGGTATAATGTCACTTCAAAGCGGGTACACACTACCTAGCTTGATATTTACCAGCCAGAGGTTGGCACCCCCACCTCAACGTCTCAACGTCCAGATTTGTGTGATGCCACGATCATAGCTGCTGGACGATCTCCACAGCTAGGTATCCACACTTCTGGTCCCCCAGATGGATCCTTACCCCGACCCGGGCTTTGTGTCCGTTGGACTAGCTTTTCTACTGCTTCCTTACTGCCAAATAAGTCTAGTAGTCTTTTCTCTTCCTTTATCCGGACCTCATGGTAGACAGAGGAGTGCAGTGCATTAAGGCAACAATTTATTCAAATAAATTGCGGTTAATGCACAAACACTCTGCACGTGCGTCGTGCCGTCTGGGTGCCTGTAATCAGCTTTGGAGATAAGCCTCTTGAGCCTCTCATGCAACATACGTAACAAACCAAGTCCCCTCTGAGGAAAAAAATATACCGGTATAGAATGGAAAGAATGCAAGATAAGTACTCGGTATTATCCCAGTGTTTTCCCCGTATTATTCCATATCATGACCCAGGTGCCTGGCACGCTCTATATTCGCGTGTCGGTCCGAAAGTCCAGAGATATAGATTTAACTATCCAATCGCAAAACGCAAAGTATCCTTTCAATGAGCAAAGGTCATTTTGCGCACTACTTAAGCAGCCAAAACGCGCCAAATATTATCAGTCTACTGGCAACTGATCCAAAAACTAATACCCGCCCACCACTCCCCTGCTGAAACAAAGCGATAAACATAAATGTGTAAAATATTAGGAAAGAATAGGCAACCATTAGTTTTCCTTTACATAAACCATAAAGACATTTAGCTCTTGTGTTTGCCTAAAGACTTCGAAAATATGCATAGATTATAGGTACTGTGTATGTATTCAAAAATTACAAGTTGGAAATAAACTAAATTTTGATGCAGGGAATCGCTGTCCTCCGGACACCTCCTACCCCCACTTAAAAACTTAATCTGGCTCAGTGCAAAGAAACGTGTCCTGAGCCACTTTTTCTCTCCCTCCCCTACACAGAGTAGCTGGGGTTCCGACTTCCGAGATCAACCCCAGCAGTCGGCGCTCCCGACTTGGGCACCCCCCTTGCTCTGTGGAGACTCATAGGCCTGGTATAATGTCACTTCAAAGCGGGTACACACTACCTAGCTTGATATTTACCAGCCAGAGGTTGGCACCCCCACCTCAACGTCTCAACGTCCAGATTTGTGTGATGCCACGATCATAGCTGCTGGACGATCTCCACAGCTAGGTATCCACACTTCTGGTCCCCCAGATGGATCCTTACCCCGACCCAGGCTTTGTGTCCGTTGGACTAGCTTTTCTACTGCTTCCTTACTGCCAAATAAGTCTAGTAGTCTTTTCTCTTCCTTTTTCCGGACCTCATGGTAGACAGAGGAGTGCAGTGCATTAATTTTCTATACAGCCAATAATCTCACATACTTATATTTAAGATTTAGTAGTGACCTTATGATCTATGACTGCACCTTCAACGATGACGTTCTGCAAATAGAAGTTGCCAAACAACTTAGTGAATAATTTTAATCCATGGACGAACGAACGAAGGGACGGACGGACGGACGGACGGACGGACGGACGGACGGACGGACGGACGGACGGACGGACGGACGGACGGACGGACGGACGGACGGACGGACGGACGGACGGACGGACGGACGGACGGACGGACGGACGAACGAACGAACGAACGGACGGACGGACGGACGGACGAACGAACGAACGAATGAATGAACGAATGAACGAATGAACGAATGAATGAGTAAATGAGTAAATAAATAACATCTGCTATTTTTTGGCAGGTTGCTCTGGTAACATGGACCGAGACGGTTGGCTTGTGCTTGATACGTCGAGATCTCACGACAATGACACTTCGCTCACCACATGGACAAATTCTGGTGTACCACATTTTACAAATTTTTCCATTCACGTCAGAGTCTAAAAGAATGGGCATTATTGTGCGGGTAAGTTGCGTTGTTTTTTTGCGCTCTGGTAATCTAAACGTTATGTTATGCGACAATTTATTAAGCGTACATTTTTTAGGCCTTTTTTACTGTTATCGTTCTGGAATACGAACTTGGGATTAAACTGAATACTGAGTATAGATCGTTAGCGATCACGTAAGATTGGACGCCATCTTGATTGATTGCCAGTTAATTTCTATAACCTGTGTCAAAATAAACATGGCGGTCAGCGGTTTGTCAACCAAGATGGCGAACGTGACGTCATGTGCACACCGTCAAATGGTTTATTTATTGAAGATCTTGCGGGGGGTGGGGGGGGGGGGTGGTATGGCGTGGAGAAAGACAGTATGTGTGCCTCTAATAATTACTGGCAACAACCAACTAAAATGCACATAGGGGGAATAGTTTTTTGTTGGTTTAAAAAAGTTTGTTACTAAGTATTGTTACTCAATGTATATCCTACCTCCACCCTGGATGATTTCGTAAGGTGGCTCGCTACTGTTTCTTCAAGAGTGGAAAAAATGCAAGTTTCCACCTCGGAAAATGCTCATGAATATTTTGGAAAACAAGAAACTAGCGTTATGCATAGAATAACGTTCAAGACATTAAATACTGGTTACAGATAATGTGTTTTAGCCATTGCTATGACAACAGTGACGTTTCGAAATGGCAATTTTGCATTAAAACATTTCTTTAAGTTGAAGTAACCAATAGTAAGATTTAAAAAAAAAATTGTACATCCAATTTTTTTGAAAAATAGAAAACCATAATTTTTCTTCGATAAAGAAATTGGATCTACAGAATTTTTTTAAAATCTGCCTATTGATTGCTTAAATGTAAAGAAAATGTTTTAATGCAAAAAAAATTGGGGGTCACCTAACTCGTTTTTGAAATAAATTGAATTAAATGTAAATTTACGGCCATTTTAAAACGTAACTGTTGTCATAGCATCGGCTGGAACACGTCATCTGTTATCTGTTAACAGTATTTACAGTCTTGAACGTTATTCTATGCATAACGTTAGTTTCATTCTTTTTCAAAATATTCATGAGCATTTTTGAAACTTGCATTTTTTCAAATTTTGAAGAAACAGTAGGGAGCCACCGTAAAGTGCTTATGAAATGAAATTTCGCTAATTTATTTATTTCATAATATAAAAATATAGAAATCGCTGATATTGCTACATATGCTCACTTTGTTTTTACGTGTTTAGAAAGTGCTTTATTTTTATATACCGTAGCATTTCTTAAGTCGAAATGTCAGCAAGGCCTGAGACGAGTAACAATACCTGTGACGTCACACGGTGGATCAAGACTAAACAAATTTATGATAATGATCCGGCGTGTGACGTCAAATAGTTGTTGTGGCCGCGTTATTGTGTTGACGTTTCATGGCCCTAGCTATCAAATTTGAACTGAAAAGTAATGTGTTTCTTTTTCAAAGACGTGAATATTAAATGAACATATGTACGAATATCAGAATTTTCTATATATTTTTATATTATCAAATAATATAAAAAGCAAAAATTTCATTTCATAAGCACTTTAAAGTGCCCATGAAACGAAAGTCCGTCGTGTTTGAATGGACACTTAAAATGAGAAAGTAACATCTTTTTTCAGTTCTTTGTTTCCTTGCTTCGATTACGAGATATTTGAAACTGTTTGAAATGCAAACTAAACATTTTTACCCCACATGCGCATAATCAGGTGTCGGAGGAAGCTATAGATCTTTGCTATTATAACACTAAATTTATTCGAAGGAAGCGTGCGGGAGTGTTCACCCCACAACACCAAACATGTAGATTTTTACGTGATTATGTTTTATAAATAACAATTAGACAACGAGCACGAGTTTTCTATGTGCGAATAGTCAACGAGGCGAAGCCGAGTTGACTATCGCTCATAGAAAACGAGGGCGAGTTGTCTAATTGTTTTAGTATAAATTTACCAACAAAAGTTAAATAAATTCTCGACCATAACATATTCTTTGAGGCTCGTTTAATAAATTTTTTAACAGCCAACAACAAACGTTCAACAGTCATTTCGGACATCTCCTTGGCCCGTACAGTAATTGATGGAAAAGAAAAGTTTTCTTGCATAATTTAGCATGGATTTTCATGTACAATATTGAAACAATATATATCCACTCATTTGTTTTGTAAAAGTGACAAAAAGTTGAAAGAAACATTTACTTTAGCATATAGTTTACATCACGAAATCTTGTCAACAGCAAGCGTAATTTTGAAATGTGTTTTGTTTGCGGTTATTTCGTTTCAAACGAACACAGATCCGCAACAATTTAACGATCTTACCAGTAATAATTTCCATTCTAACCATTTTGTAGCCGTTTTTTGTTTTCTGTAGAACGTATTGCTTCGCCTAAATGTTCAATTTCTTCTTTCACTTGCCCACTCCGTTATAATTTCGGCGCCATTGTTGCTTAACAGAACAACCGCTGGCTGTAATGATCACTGTTCGTGCTATACTACGCATTTTGTCATTGGTCAATTTTTTTAAAAGAATGACTTTCATTGGTTTATCCCAGAGGTTTATATCACCAATTATAAACTCCTGCAATAGCCAATGAAATTCGAGGATTAAATTACACCGAGTTTTCTATGAGCTTATAGTCAACGACCGAGTTGACTATCTCTTCTTCTTCTGGAACTTATCCCTTATGGGGTCGGCCTGGAGAGGAGCTTTCGTCGCCATTGGGCTCTGTCCTTGACATCTTCATTTGTCATATTCCTTCGTTTCATATCTTTTACTGTGTCTTCCCATCTCTTGTGTGGTCTTCCTCTTTTCCTTTTTCCTGGGATTTGCATGTCCACCACTCTTCTCAATGGATGCTCTTCCTTTCTTCTGTCACAGAACCATCTGTAGACGGACGTCTCGTAGCTTCTTTTCAATTCATTCTACTTCTGCTATCTCTTTCACTGTTTCATTGGTCTTTTTTTCTCTCAGGGAGATGCCCTGCGCCCAACGTAGCATTCTCATCTCTGTTCTTATAAGTATAAGTTCCTCCGTCCTTTTTTATGGGCCGTATGGCCTCTGCACCGTACATTAGCACCGGTCTTATCACTGTTCTTTATATCTTGGTCTTCACACTTGAGAAGTCCCTCCATTTCCGCCAAGCAGCTTGCACTCGTGACCGCACAGCGCGCCGTCTTCTTGCAGGATCACGTTCACGTCCCCAAGATACTTGAAATCCTTGACTTGGTTTGACCGGGTACCATGCATCTCTCTAATATTGAGCTTGGCTTTTGTCGCTCTCGAACTAATCACTAGTACTTTCGTCTTCTCTGCATTCACCTTGGATTCTAGTGTTGTTTGCCAACTCATCAACTTTTCTTCCAGTTTCTTCTCTGCCTTTTTTCACAACGCTAAATCGTCTGCATAGAGCGTCTCTGAAGGGATTGAAGGATCCCTTCTCTACATGCCTCAGTTATGACATCCAGGACGACTATGAAGAGTAGGGGACTCAATGCCGAGCCCTGGTGCAGCCCTACTCCTATCTGAAAGCTATCAGAGTCTCCATGTGGCGTTCTTACCACGGTGCTCGCCGCTTCATACGTGCATTGCACTAGCCGTACCAGCTCCTCTGGCACACCTTTCTTCCTTAGGTACCACCAAACTAGCTCTTGGGGCACACGATCGTATGCCTTCTCGAGGTCCACAAAGGCATGGAACAGTCTCTTGCCCTTCCAAGGTCTTCTCTTGTAACTGCCGCAATACGAAGATGGCATCTGTTATTCCCCTGTTTGGTCGGAAACCAAATTGCATATCATCAATTTCCACTACCTGTCTCAGTCTCTTGTCTAATATCTTCTCAAAAATCTTCAACATGTGTTCCAGTAACTTGATTCCCCTGTAATTTCTTCCTTGTAAAACATTTCCTTTCTTTTTGAAGATCGGTATGATCAGGCTCCTTCTCCAGTCTTCCAGAATCTCTTCTTGCTCCCACACTAGACTGAGGAGACGGTAGGTATACTCCTCCTCTCTCCTAGGGCTTTTAACATCTCCACGGTTACTTCTGAAGGCCCTCCTGCCTTGCCTTTCTTCATTCCCTTCAGCGCTGTCTTCACCTCCACTTTCTTGATGTCTGTTACTGGTCCCTCCACAGGTGGCATCTCCTCCTGCTCCTCATGAGGGTTCTCATTTAGTAGACTGTTGAAATACTCTCTCCACCGTCTCTTCACATCTTCTGGTTCAGATAGTATTCTTCCATCTTTGTCTCTGATCACGATTACTTCCCCGATGTCTTCCTTCATTTTCTGTCTTGCTTTTGCGACTTTGTAGATGGTTCTCTCTCCCTCCTTCATGTCTAGTTTCCGGTACCAGTCCTTTGTTGTTTCCTCTCTTGCTTTTGCCACCGCCCTCTTTGCCTCTTTCTTTGCTTCTTTATACTGGACTTTCGACTCCTCTGTCTTGTTTTTTTTGCCATTCCTTGAAGGCACTCTTCTTGTTCTTGATGGCTTGCTGGGTACCTTCTCTCCACCACCAGGTTTCTTGATCTTTCCGCATTCTTCCTGAAGTCTTTCCACATTTTTCTGTTGCTACTCTCAGTATGGTATTCTTCAAATTTTTGCCAGTACTCTTCCACAGTCTGTACTTCGAAGTTGTCCATTTCTCTGGAAACTTCCTCTACACACTCCGTCTTCTTCTCTCTTTCCAGCTTCCAGACTTTGATCTTCTGGGGTCTTTTCCTGGACTTCATGGTCATCTTCTTCTTCCTCCGCATATCCATCACTAACAGTCGATGTTGGTGAGCTGCCGCTTCGCCGGGTATCACCTTAGCGTTCGTTACGTCTTTTCTGTTCTGTTTCCTAACCAGAATGAAATCAATCTGTGTGCAGTCTGGACACTCTTATAGGTGATTCTGTGTTCTTCACTTTTCTGAAACCAGCCATCTCTAGGATCCGTTCTCCTTCGATGTTTCTCTGGCCGTAACCCCATCCTCCGTGGCAGTCCTCGTAACCATCGGCTTCTTCTCCCACGTGCGCATTCAAGTCACCTCCAATCACCAAGTCTTCTTCTCTAGGGACACTCCACACCAGATCCTCCAGTTCCTCTCTGAACTGCTCCTTCTCTTCTTCACTACATCCCACTTGTGGGGCGTAGGCAGATATGACGTTGAGTAGTCCACTCTCTGTTGTCACCTTCACTAACATCAGTCTGTCTCATGTTCTCTGTACTGTACTTCAACCACATTCCTTTCTCGCACAAGATTATTCCAACTCCGTCTTGCCCTGTTTGTTACCGTTGTAGAAAGGTTTGTAGCCATTGCCGAGTTCCTTTGTACTCTTTCCTTTCCATTTAGTCTCTTGGACACATGCCACTTGTACTCTTCTTCTTTATTATTCATTCAGCAAGCTCCATTCCTCTCCCTGTCATTGAGCCAACGTTCCAAGTTCCAAATCTGATCATGCTGATCTTCTGGTTTTCCACTCGCTTCTTTAACTGCAGTCGTGGTTGAAGCTGCGGTACCCCTTGCTCACTTCTCGCGTCAACCGGGGAGATCGGTTGCGAGTTGACTATCTGCTCGTAGAAAACGAGGGCGAGTTGTCTGATTGTTTTAGTATCAACCGACAACCATAAACAACTTTTCTTTAACGTAAATAAGTCTTATCAAACATTGTTCCAAATTTTCAGATAGTTTTACCTTTTTGTTTGCAGAAGTCTCCCCATTCAAAATGTAAAAATGATAAACAATCGCTCACAAAAAACGAGATTGTACTTTGCTTCAAATTTGGTGTAGCTATATACTCCATAGGCAAAGCGAATTCAGTTTCTTATTCAAAAATGTCAAACTGAACAATTTTCCATTACTTTCAGGCCAATGTTTTAATGATTTCATCCCTCGTATATGAATTTTAGCGGACGCCATGTTCGTTCTAATATGTCGTTGCTTCTGATTGGTCAGCATAGGAATATTCCAGTTATAAAAAGGTTTGTCACTGGATAACACTACTAGTGGTCTCTCACCAATAGACTACTAGTAGCTCAGCCAATCAGAATGCCAAATTTGTAATAGACCACTAGCTGGTTGATACAAATAGCAAAGATATATAACCTTGTCTAATAAGTCATAATTCACATATGACATCAAGATGTGTAATTTAGATATCAAGCAAACAGAAATATCTCAACAACGAAGCAAAAAAAAAGATTTTACTTTGTCATTATAAGTGGGGTTTTTTCCAATAAAGACAGACTTTTTTTTTCACAGGCACTTTAACAGATTTCGAATTACAAACAAATGGTTCTGGAATTCAGTATCCCAAATAAATTATTCTTTTCACTCTTCTTATTTATTCAAGGATCAAAATACAGGCGAAATTACATTTTATTTGAAAGGAGCTGACGTGGTGATGGCCAATATTGTGCAATATAATGATTGGCTCGAGGAAGAGGTTAGTACATGGCAAGCGCTGAGCTAAAAGTGTTCTATAGTTAACAATTATTCACCGAAGTGGAGGTGAATAGTGCTGGATTTAATATCTGCACTATTCACCGACACTGAGGTGAATAATTGTTTTAGCATATACCTCATAAATGAAATAACAAGTTTAACATTCTTATATTTTTCGGTATTTTCATACAGGACACGGACGCTAGCAACTTGGCGTACCCAATATTTGTCGAAAAAACAGTTTTTACAACTTTTGAATATATTAATGGCTAGAAAATTGTAAAGAAACATACCTGTGGACACTCTTCTACTTAATTTCGTTGACTTTTCTTGTTATTCTACTACATCAGCCTTGTTTATCAACAAAATCTCCTGCTTCGTTAAACAAAGCAAAACTGGCCGCCATTTTGTTTTGCCCGCAGGTGAATAGTGCAGGATATCCCGAGCTAGAGGAACCAATCAGATTGCGTGAAAAGCACTATTCACCTGCAAGGTATATGCTAATTACAATTATATATATATATATATATATATATTTGATGTAATTTTTAGTGTGGTAACATGGCCCGCGAGGGACTCAGGACTCTTGTGGTGTCGAAGAAAGTTTTATCGGAGGAACAATACCAAGACTTCGAGGTAAATGTCTTTAGTTTTTTGTTGACGTCTGTTTACAACGTTTTTCTGTTTTGTTTGTTTGTTTGTTTGTTTGTTTGTTTGTTAGTTTGTTTGTTTTGTTTGTTTGTTTGTTTGTTTGTTTGTTTGTTTGTTTGTTTGTTTGTTTGTTTGTTTGTTTGTTTGTCTGATCTGTCGTTTTGTTTGTTTATTTGCTTACTCACGCATTCGTTTGTTCAGTCGGTTGGACGAGCAGTCGGTCGGTCGGTTGTTCAGTCATGCAAGCGGTTGGTTAGTCGGTTGATTGGTCGCTTAATTGGTCAATCAGTGAGTTGGTCGGTCGGTTCGTCGAACGCTCGACCAGTCTGTCCATCTGTTCCACAGTCTGTCCGTCTGTCCATCCGTCGTTACAGAGATCAGTGTTAAAAATATGATAGCCCAGCAAATAGCTTTAAGTAAAGGCATATTGAGCACATAATATATAAAATCTTTAATACTAACGCTTCGTTATCTAATCAGTAACATCTTCAGAGTCAATATTTACAACGATGAATCGACTTAAATAGTTAACTGTTACAAAAATAGAGAAAATCACTCATCACGCTCATCATTCTCTATTTTTGTAATGTAAATACTCACTCTGAAGATGTTACTGATTAGGTAACGAAACGTTAGTATTGAAGATTTTATCTATTATGTGTTCATTATGCCTTTACTTAAAACTATTTGCTGGGCTATCATATTTTTAACAAGAGATCAGTGGTATCAATTCGTCCATCCCTCAGTACAGAGATCAGTGACGTCAGTCTGTCCGTTCGTCTCTTTATACGTTTGTTTGTTCCTTCAAGGTTTGTTTGTCCGTCCGTTTGTTTGTTGGCTGTTATTATTTGTTTGTACCATTGTTAGTTTGTTTTTTGTGCGTTGGTTTGTTTATTTTTTATTTGTGTGTTTGTTTAATTGTTTATCAGTTTGTTTGTTTATTTGTTGCTCGTTCGTTCTGTCTCTTTGCAGTGAATGCAGCGCAAAATTATTGTAAGTTTTAACTTGATGATATTCCTTTTATTTTGCTATAGTATCGCTACAGTCAGGCTAAAGTCAGCTTGTCTGAAAGAGCAGCGAAGGTAAAAGTCGAAAGAAAAACCCGTCTGTGACTTAAAATATTTACGTGCTTAATTTATTCAAAATATTCCTTTGTTTATTTTATACTTTTTTAATTGGACAAGAAATACAATTAGTGACAAAACGCTTCGGACATTTCCCCCCCCCCCTTTCCAATGTTGAATGGCAAAAGTATCGCTGTCTACATTACACATTGCCTTCGTAACTACATAATGTTGTTGTACACCAACATTGAAAAAGGGGGTCAACGGATTATATTTACGTAATTTTCTAGAAATTAAATTATTTAAAGGTGATGTACAGTCCGTTCTGCGCATATACGAAACTAATGTTTACATCTTTATTTACAACAAAAAAATACTAATGCCTTATTCAAGATTGTAAGCTTTTCTTGGTTCCCATTCATTACTTGTACTCGAAACAAAACATGTTCAGGACAAATAGAAGAAATCCAAGGAGATATCCTCGCCGAATCGCTTGGTTTTCTGCCATGTTCCTAACGGTTTACATTGAGCTGAGTACTTCATGTAATTATCTACGAATGTCATGTTTTGGGGACCACATTGCGGTCATGCGCAAAACGGACTGTATGTCACCTTTAATGTGTCCGAAGAGGCTTTGTCACTGATTGTAGCTATGTGCGCGAATACGCATTTTTATGTTTAACTAGGCACACGACTCCTTGGATTTTTATAACTTTTTTTGCTTATGTTGCAAATCGAGTAATTACTCAATATTTGAATGCTGTTCTATATTTTTTTGTTCGTGTAGGTTAGCGCTGTACAAAGCAGCATAGAAAATGATATGGAACTACTTTGTTTGACTGGAGTTGAGGATAAGCTGCAGGTAACTCATTAATTTGTATTTAAAAAGTAAGAGTGCTTCGTTGGCAGTGTTTTGGATAGAGCAAGGTGAAAAGTTGGTACCGAGATTAGTTTTAATAAAACAATATTTGGCATTTTACTCGATTAAACTGGATATATACTATGTAATTTTGGTGAATTAAGGAAAATTTCGAGTGTAGAATGTAAACTTTATAAGACCAAACCGGGACCAGTTGCGAAAAATGCAACATCAAGGCCTTTCGGCTGGGAATTGTACCCGCGACCCCGAGATGCTAGTGCAGTGCTCTGACCACTGAGCTACGGAAGCCGTTGCCAAGAACTTGACTACGAGTTTCAAACGGAGCCTTTCATTACAGTAAAATGATGGGTAACACTCTGATGAAGGGCTCCACTACGCTCTTTCGTTACTAAAACTAATCTCGCTAGTTTACCACTTCTTTACATTGCTGGTACACCAAGGCGAGGCCTACGGCTATAGGAATCGAACACCCGGTGATTCTAGTAATTTAATAGATATGCAATGTACTTTTTGAGATATATTAATTGTCAGAGTTGTTTTTTCGATACAGTCTAACGTTACAAAATAAGGAATATATTGTCTATATATAAACAATATATGGACCAAGGCAGTGAGTGTTCGCTCGATCAATAGAGTGCTCAATACAAAAGCAGAGCAAAATATATAATATAATAATGTACTTAAAACTAAAACATGGATAAAAATGAATAAAAGTTCTAAAAGCGTCAGTAACTCGGAATTTCACGCCGAAGCGATCATCAGACTAGCGCTTAAATGTTAACAGTTCAGTTAAAATAGTTTTCGTGAGGTCGCTTGTGACTGGAGGAATAAAAACTTGTTCTCGTGCCTTCAGTTTGAGACCATGCAGTTCAGATCTTTTGTTTAACAGGCTATCATTATGAGCTGATAAAATACAAAGCTTCTCAGCAAGACAAAGATTAATCTCTTATACATGGTGTGTATCAAAAAAACCTGAACCCTTAGAAAACAACCTATTGTAGTAGTTTGAAAGCCCTAAAAGCGCTGCGTTATAAATTAATCAGCACATAAGTTAAACGAAGCGAAAAAGCTTTTAAATACTTTCACCATGCATACACTTCAAGTTATCTTAATTTCCCAGGTGTATAAGACCGTGTGTTTTACGCATCTGTGGGTTCAGCGAAGTGCTTAGGGCTTTCAAACTACTACAATAGGTTGTTTTCTAAGGGTTCAGGTTTTTTTGATACACACTGTATACCCCTTTGTACGCTGTTGTACGCTTGATAAGTGACCATTTGATTGTGAAATTTATGCCGTTGTCTTTGAGGTCCCAGATGTATTTTGATAATCTGTGTCGTTTGCATGACTTCTGTGTTTGAATGAGGCTTTATGATTGTATAGAAACGCGATTTAAATGAATGTTCAGTCATGCCGATGTAATAATTCGTTGGCTTGTTCTAAACTAATACAGCATCCCTGTATTCTTGGTTTGCACTTGACGTCATGGCGGCCATGTTGGAGGAACTTTAACAAAAGAATCTCATTAGCAGCTATTGTATTTGGAGTATGTTTTCCTCCAACATGGCCGCCGTTTCTTTGTCTTCCAAATCTCAAGAGATTGATTGCAAACCATCAATATGAGATTATTGGTGAGGCATTGACAGTTCAAGGGGCAATTATCTGGCGTTCGACAGTTACAGAGTTTCTCGGTTCCGCTTTCGGTGTCTATGTTCGCGACTTTCTTGTTATGCGACTTGTTTCCACTTGCCATATTTGGCATGCAGCTACAGTATTGCTCACTTTTACAGTGTTTCTATTAAATAATTTGCGCAGCACATGGTTGGCGGGGTAGTGCTGGTCGATGAGGTTTAGGAAAGATTTTGCTATGTTTGACTTGACATTCTGGCTAAAAGGTGGATTGAACCAGATAATTTTTCTCTGTCGATTTTCCTTGTTGGCACCACTTTGATTTTTGCTTGCTTCATACTGAAGACGTTCCCACATGCTAGAAGAATATATTATAGTATATAGAATATATATATTATTTAAAAAAATGAACGTTGCTACTCCGAGTTTCACGCGTTAGCGATCATCAGGCAACTGAAAAAGTTTCATTTTAGTTTCACTTTTTTCTATCTTGCTCTACCTTCAAAAGTATCGAGCACTCTGTGGTCTATTGTAAACGACTACTTGAACTATTATATATATATATATATATATATTATTTATGTATTTTTAAATTTATTTATTTATTTATTTATTTATTTATTTATATATTTATTTATTTATTTATTTATTTATTTATTTATTTATTTATTTATTACACAACAACTTAAGCAGAATAACCGTTTGATTGCCTAATAACTGATGTCCATACAGCATATATGCACAGATGACGTCATGAAGTTACAAAAACCAATCCGATCAGCCGTGGTTTTATTACTAGCCAATCACGTTGCTCAAATTGTATAGATCCTTCATGACGTAAAAACCTGCGAATTCTATTTTATTGTTGAAATGAATCTACAGTTAAGGCTCGTTTTGATGCGGGAAATATCGCCAACTTCTGGTTTAGATGCATGTTAAGTAGAAAAACAGTCCGCTGATTGTGCCGTGGTTTCATTTTTCCCGCTTTTCTGCTCGTTCGTAATTGCTAAACATGCCTCTAAACCTGAAGTTAGTTTGCGATATTTGTCGCATCAACAATCGCACGTGTTAACGGACCTTTAGAATTGTCGCATTTGGATTTACGTAGCTTCTTTTTTCAGGCTGACGTTCGACCGACCCTTGAGTTATTAAGAAATGCTGGTATAAAGGTGGGTAATGATATAGTTGAGAAATTAAAGTAATATTTTTAGTTTAATTTTGAGAGCATGTTTCTCGACTTGGAAGTAATTCTCTCTTAAAGCGCCTATGACACGAAAATTAAGTTTGTCTTATTGGAGATACAAACTAAATGCTAGTATATAACGATGGCAGGGGATCCGCAACAGCGATTAGCCAATTACAGCGGGCCCGAGATATAAGTTAATGTGATAAAGCTATATATAACTATACTAAGTATAACTAACTATATGTATACAATACCCTGGTTGCTATGCGTGTTTTCATTGGTTGTTGCCCATGATCTATTAGAGGACAGACACATTGACACGTCAGATCACGTCAGCTGACTTGATTTTTCCCTTCTTCATACTCCAAAATTCGGGAAGCGTTCCGATAAAAACCTTTTAAATTTTTGTATCGTATAAAACAAATAGAATCCATTTTTTTGTTGTCTGTTCAGTTATAGATGCACAGAAGACGTAACAACGTGGTAAGAACATCAGTGTCTGTGCATCTATAACTGAACAGACAACGGCAAAATGGAATCTATTTGTTAAATAGTTTACAGATACATATACTAACAACAGCAAGAAATTGGACGGCTAAGACTACGAACGGAATTACATTTTAGACATTTAGTTTTAAACGTACGAGGATTTTAACAGTTGTAACTAGTTTCCAATGTTGTAAAATAATAATTTAGCATAACTGATTTAAATGAGTTGAGACAAGAGCGTTCCAAATTCGACAAGTTCTGATAAAAAAGGATCTCTGGTAGGTGGTAGTTCATGGCCAGAAATTGCGGACATCGACAATGCGCATGTGCGTATTTCGTTACTAAAATGGCGTCTGCGCTGATAGGAAAATGTATAGAAAAGTAAAAACATTTCAAAATAAAAGCAACTGAATGGGCCGTTGAATTATTTGCCGTGTTGGTTTCTTCTTCTAGAACATAATTCAAATCTCATAGATAGTATTTTAACTCAAAATGTCGTAAAATTCACGGTACAATCTTACATTCAAATTTGCAATCTGTGCTTGTGAATCCCTTGTACAGAAATCGAAAACATCTTACAAGTCATCAGCTTTAACAGTCGCTGGTCGAACATCCTTAAACTGGAGTAAGTTTGCCGAGTTCGTTCCTCGAAGCCAACATAATCTTTAGTACACACTGAGATTTTCAGCCAGATTTATGACCATTAACAGGGTTCATTTTGGAGATAGAAAATACAAAAGTCGAAGACAGACAAGTGAATCAAACAGCTCGCCATATATACCAGAAATAGCGAAAGTAGTCTTAACCTTTCGCTAGAAAAACTGTGATTTTCCAGATTCTGCCGCCATGTTTGATACCAAAATAAAGCTTAGAACCCGGGCTTTCTAATGCCACGGAGAATGAAGTAAACCAGTCAGCCTGGACAGCTTATAAACGCGTTGCACTTTTACTTCCGGTTGCAAAATCCCGCGAATTTTTATGTTTTTAACATGTCACACTCGACTGACCATATTAATATACTAAAAGCGTTCAGTTTATCACAATTCAAGCAGAAAGTTGTATTGTCTACAAATCACTGTTCAAATCACGTCAAAAAGAGAAGTGTGTCGGAAGAAAAAATAACGTTCACAATAAATATTCCACTGCAGCAGCTTAGAAGTTGGCGTGATCTCAAAGATGGAGAAGTGTTACGACCCTACTCGTACGTTCAAATTCTGAACGCTTTCATCAGGCATTACCGAGTACAAATAAAGGTAGACTGCAAGAGGATCAATGGCTTGCTGAGAAGAGCTTGTAGTGAGGCAAAGTGCACAAGCTGTAAGAGAGTGATTTCTATGATTTTTTCCACCTCGTAAAATTCTGCACGGGAAGCCATATTTCATTTCATACCGAAATAGAGAAGCGGTGAGCGATTGTAGGGGTCACCGAGGAGTTTATAGGGAACTCTGCGAAAGGCTGCTGTACAGTCAGCGCTGGCTCTAATGTCCGCAATTTCTGGCCATGTCACATTTACGGGTAACAAATTTGACTACATTGCCACTAGATGATCTAGTGGTTCTCTGAGTAAAGCCCTAATCAAACGAGAACGCAAGTCATCGCAAGTTAGCAGTCACGCTATCTCAGCCAGCCGCTCTGAATAGTTTCCCGTAAATATCATGTACCGTGACAAAGTTAAAACTTGTTTAAAACACTCATGAAACCTTTATTTTGTTAATTTGGGTGTTCAAACGACCGCCACAGAAATTCTGACTGCCAACTTGCATGACTTGCGTTCTCGTTTGATTAGGGCTTAGGAGTGACAGGAAGAACAGAGGACTTAAGATTTCTTTGTTATGTTGAGTGTTCTTTCAAATAAGACAAACTTAATTTTCGTGTTATAGACACTTTAACAAGTTGCGAATTAATCAACTCTTAGGGACGACTGTTGTTAAAATCTATTTCTTTTTAGATTTGGATGTTGACTGGTGATAAACTGGAGACAGCAACGTGCATTGCTCAAAGCTCAAGACTTGTGTCAAAATCTCAAACAATTTATACGTTCAAGCAGGTGAAACTACATTTTTCTACTTGTGGATGCTACATTTAAGGTCTTCGTTAAGGTTTGCAGACTCGGCTTTTCGGTAAAGTGCCCTGAATTTGTCAGAATGTATGCTACAACAATAAAATAGATATCGTTAGAAAGCTATTAATTTGTAGAATACAATGTTGTCTTTTGATTTTGCGATAAACACAAACCAATAATAGTTGTGAATTTTTCAAGTAAAACCAGAGGACTTCACTCGGGGCGACTTAAGAACAAAGCGTTTCATTTTGTTCAAAAAAGTATTTGGCAGTTCGATTCCGAGATAAATTTCCAGCAAAACGGTGTCAGCGTTTGTTTTTTTTATTTATTGCCTGGTTTCGATTTTATGACTTATTTTGTCCGAGTGTTGGTCGAAGAACAGCATTTTCAAATTTAGTCGTCAATAAAATCAGCAAAACTCGACATATCAAAAAACGCTGACACCGATTGCTGGAAGTTTATCTCGGAATTAAACAGCAAAAAAGATTTTGAACAAAATAAAACGCTTTTTACTTAAGTCGCCCCAAGTGAAGCCCTCTGGTTTTAATTTAAAAATTCAAAACTATTATTGGTTTGTGTTTATCGCAAAATCAAAGACAATATTGTATTCTACAAATTAATAGCTTTCTAACGATATCTATTTTATTTTTGTGGCAGAAATTCTGACTAATTGAGAGCGCTTTACCGAAATGACCTTGGAAACTTTAACAAAGACCTTAAGGTGGCTCCATACAGTTTCTTGAAAAATGGAAAATACAAGTTTGAGAGTCCAAAACACGTGATTAAACAATTCGGGAAAAGAATAAAACTAAATGTTATCCATAGTTAAACAGTCTGACAATCAAAAACTGTTACCAAATAAATAGCAACAGTTGTTGCTATGGCAACATTGACGTTTCAAAATGGCTGCCAGTTACCCTTCATACTAGTTTAATTCGGAAAAAACTGGTGACCCCCGATTTTTTTTTTCTTTAAAACTTTTCTTGAAGTATGAGTAATCAATAGGCCGATTTAAAAAAAATTCTGTTGTCAGACTGTTTAACTATATGCATAACATTTAGTTTCATTCTTTTTCCGAATTGTTTATGCACGTGTTTTGGACTCTCAAACTTGTATTTTCTATTTTTCAAGAAACTGTATGGAGTCACCTTAAATTGCCTGAAAATTTCCTTCAGGAAAGTTTCTGCGAAGTGGAAACACTGACAAAACATTCAAAACGGAAGGGGTTGTAATTAACCAATTGAATATCGCGTATAAATATTTGGCCAATCAGAGAGCGTCGCTGGAATTCGTGCGGACATAGACGTCACAGAACAAGAATAATGGAGCTGATTCATAGACGTTGTCTTCCGACAATGTTCATAGACCTTATTCAAAAATGGTCGCCGAAGTAAAATTATTTTATATACATATAAGGGAGCACGGGTGGCGTGTGCTATTAGCACGCTGCCTCTCACCAAAAAGTTAAGCCTGGTTAGACGGGGTTAGTACTTGGATGGGTGACCGCTTGAGAATGACCCCGTTGTCGGGCTTGGAACTCATGTGAGTAGAGTTGTAGGTGATCTCTCCTGTGCTTCGAGGGGTTTTCGCCGGGTTCTCCGGTTTTCCTCCCTCCTAAAATCAACACCTAACATCTTAGCTGTGATCCGTGGTCTGAACTGCGTCGTTGGCGGCTGCTTGGAGCGCCTTTGAATTGATATGCCTCGACACTGCCACGTTGATCTGCGTCGCAATTCAGCCACTGGCTACAAGTAAGGATGATTAGCCCGCAGTCCTTTATCCCTTTATAAATTAATTTAATTATGAACTCTTTTTCATGTGGGAAATTCAAAATAATTTTTACTTTAAAACGAGGTCATAAGGGCTAATTTATATCCACATAAGAGAATGTTAGGTCGGCGACCATTTTTTAATATGGTCTATGTACAGGCTATTTAGAGAGAAGATGTTTATAAAATTGCTGATAGGTTTTCCTCTTCTGGTTTTAGGTAACCGACAGGTCCGAAGCACATTTAGAACTCAATTCATTTCGGCGAAAAAATGAATGTGCAATGGTTATCAAAGGAGACTCACTGGAGGTAAGTGATTGACCATGCAACAGATTGTACTGTTGAAAAATCATTAATCCTTTAACTCCAACCATGTCAGGAAGTCTTCTCTTGACGAGTAAAATCGTCTGGCATTCGACAGAGTGAAAAATAAAAAGTGCCAAGTGGCACAGATGGGTATGAAAGGAAAACTAAAAATCTAATAAAAAATCCTCTCGTTTTACATAAACTCTAATCTACCTCACCTCCTAACCTATATATAATTAGCTTCTAATATGTATTTTTAGTTCTTTATTTTGATTGGTCTATATGTATGTAATTAGAATTCTGTTTATTATATATCCTGTAAATTAATATCTTGTAATCATTATCTCTGAAGATGTTGTAGCATAAACAACGAAACGTTAGATTATTAAATATTATGTTTTTTATGTCCTTGTGTTTATGGCTTTTATTCGTGTTTTGTGCTGGGCACTTATATTTATAATAAGGTAACTTTAATTTAGCTTTGATTTTCTCAGCTTAAACAACCTAATTTTTCAAAATTACTACGCTAATAAACCTACCAAATGGGTCGTTTTTTAAGTTATTCAAAATATTCGCAGTACATGTTTGATCAGATCCACAACACCCGGCTATCGTCTTGTGTTTTAAATCTGACCAACCTCGTTCCCAGGGCCTTTTTGGAATTGGGAAAGCGGGAAAGGGCCCTGGCATCGGCTGGTCACAACACCCGGAAATACTGGGTGTAATAAATTAGAAATTTATTTTAGTACTGTATGCAAAATCATTCGGAGTAATCGAGGTCCCGTGGGAGAAGTTCATTGTAATGGGCGGTCTTATTGGTCCCGTTGGCGGTTCCGTTGAAGCTATTTGATTATAACTGGCACAAAACTATGCATAATTACGATTCCTGAGGAATGTTTAAGAAAAGCAATCAAGTAATGGAAATGTGGGCCTTCTCCCGCCCTCCTAATTTCAAAAAGGCCCTGGGAACGAGGTTGAAATCTGACAAAACACTGCTGGTCATGTTTTAAACATTGCTTTATATGTTTTAAAATCTAAAAAAAAAAGACTAAATCTGATTTATATAAAAAATAATTTTTCAACAAAATTACTAACCATGTTTATTTGCGGTGGTATATTTATGCGATAACTCTTGGAAAATTCGTAATATATTTTATGATTAATTCAATTTTTGCATAGACTTGCCTGAGACACTACGAACAAGAATTCATGGAACTGGCATGTCGTTGTCCAGCAGTCGTTTGCTGTCGTTGTTCTCCGCAACAAAAAGCAGAAACTGTAGAACTCTTGAAGAGATACACCAAGAAACGAACATGTGCGATTGGTTAGTGGCTGAGAATATGTTTTACATCTATTTAAGTTACTAAACTCTTAACATAATTAATCGACTCTTCGGAACTTGGGAACATCCTTCCTGGCTCAGTGATCAGAGCGCCGCCCTAGTATTGCAGGATCGCAGGTTCGATTCCTAGTTGAAGGCCCTTGTTGTTGCAATTTTGCAGACAGACGGATGGACGGACGGACGGACGGGCGGACGAATGAACAAACAAACAAACAAACAAACAAACAAACAAACAAACAAACAAACAAACAAACAAACAAACAAACAAACATGTTACTCAGAGGCGATTTTTCCTGTAACGTACATTTTGCAACGCCGTTGCGAATTGCAAGATAAATTGTTTCGTGTAACAGAGCCTTAGGGTGTAATGTCTGACTTATTGTCAAATAACTGGATGTACGGTTTGAAAATGGCATGTTTCTTATTTCTAGGTGATGGAGGTAATGATGTGAGCATGATCCAAGCTGCTAATGTTGGAGTTGGTATCGAAGGAAAGGTTAAGTTAAGACCCTTCTGAATGATACGAGTCTTGTTTATGATTGTCATCTTGATGTATGTGATCTAGTGACAAGTCTGTGTAATTATTAAATGCAAGATTCATCATCGAATCAGAAACAATTAGAATTGCTTCTTGTGGAGACAATTGCATACGCCACAATGACAACCGTATACAAGAATCGTACTGTTTGAATCTGGTATTAAAAATTAAATATTTCTTATTTGAAAGAACACTTAAAATAACAGGATAACATCTCATGCAGTTTTTGGTTTCCTTGCTTCGT
Source organism: Paragorgia papillata (assembly GCA_035771165.1). Lineage (NCBI taxonomy): Eukaryota > Metazoa > Cnidaria > Anthozoa > Scleralcyonacea > Coralliidae > Paragorgia > Paragorgia papillata. The sequence continues at coordinate 1,485,274 of JAWNZC010000095.1, forward strand.
TGTTGAGATATTTCAGTTTGTTTGATATGCAAATTAACATCTTGAAGGTAAATGTGCATAATGAGTTATCGGAGAAGGTTATATATTTTTGCTATTATATCAAACATAATCACTTGAAAATCTACATGTTTGGTGTTGTGGAAGAAACACGCGCACATGCTTTCTTCGAATCAATTTGGTTTGATATTAGCAACGATATATAAACTACTCTGATAAGTCATGCATATCTGCAATCTCGTACCCAGAGCCTGCGATCCTTTTGGTCAGTTCCAAGGAACGGAGGCTCTGGGAAACTCCGATGAAACTCGTCATCTGATTGGTTAGTTTAAAAACAGTAAAATTTCAATTAGTGTGCGCGTTACACACTTATTTGATAGATTTCTCGACGTTCTGTAATACAATTACACAAGGCAGACCCAAAATACAATTGAACATATGAAATCTGAATTCAAAATAGCAAAAATCCCGACAATTTACAAGTTAACACTATTATTATTCTCGCTTCGTCGCCAAACAAACATCCATCGTCTGACTCGTCTCGTAATTCTTCGCAGTTTCGTCTCAGAACTTTAAAATTATATTAGAGAATACAATGTCGATGTAGTTTAGCCAAAATTCCTTACCTGAGCGGCTGAGCCGATCACCGCCGAGTGCCGATGGCGACGCGGACACATAAAATACTCGCGTCAAATCGCCCGGCTGACGATTTAGAGAAAAGCTACAAAGACCATTTGTACCGCAACGCTTTGTCAAGAGCTTTGTAAAAACGTATTGGGCCATTCTTTATCGGTAAACAAATATTTTCCCTGGTCTTCGAACAAGCTAAAGATCGTCGATGACACTAACAAATTATAGGGAACTGAGGACTGGGAACAAAAACCCAATTTGGGGGGGGGGAGGGGGGGGGGGTGTTTCATCGGAGTTCCCCAGAGCCTCCGTTCCTTGGTACTGACCAAAAGGATCGCAGTCTCTGGGTACGAGATTGGCATATGTGATGTCAAAATGTTTAATTTGCATATCAAACAAACCGAAATATCTCAACAACGAAGCAAGAAAACAAAAGCTGAAAATGATGTTAGTTTGTCGTTTTATGATTTTCTCCAAATAAGACAGACATGATATTGATTGAAAATGCCAGTATTAATCTAAATTTATTTTGTTAGTTCTTACTGTACTAGCTGTCGTTAAATATTAAAATTCCGAGAACTGCCGAGAACCTTGAGCTGCAGACGGGACTCGAACCCACGACTTTCCCAGATAACTAGCCAGTCACTCTAACCATTGAGCCATTAGAACTCGAATAGGAGACCCAGGTTGTTTACGATATTTATACCTAGGAACGAGTCAAACCGCCTATACGTTTGTCACAGGCAGATGAATTTTAAGCTAAATATTTTTCTACGTTAGTATATAGTGTTTTCAGCTTGAAGTTGGTAAAGTTTCAGTTGTTTTTGCTGTACAAGCTGTCGTAAGAATAGTTACACTCAGAAAACTCTGAGCTTCAGACGAGACTCGAACCCAGATCCTTCCGAATACTAGCTGGACGCTGTAACCATTGAGGTTTCGGCTTGTACAGCAAAAAGTAACAAAACATTACAAAGTCCAAGCTGAATGTACCGTACTAACGTATAATCTAAATTTGTAATACCTGCCCCTTATTGTGTTATTTGGGTTTGTTAGAATAAATTTTGAATTTTAATTAATAGGAAGGAAGACAAGCATCGCTCGCTGCAGATTTTTCTATTAGACAATTTAAATATCTTGGCAGGCTATTGATCTGGCATGGACGAAACAGGTATGAAATGTAATTCTGTTTACATATTATTATTTAAATGTTACTAACAAACTTTTATCGAAGGGAATTGGCAATGTAAATTACAATAGGTTTGTCTGATTTGAAAGAACTTGGGAAATTGTAATGTAATTTTTTTTTTGAATTGTAATGGAATACCTAATTTTTTTATATCGTTCTTTGTTTTTGAGATTTTTCAGTTTGTTTGATATTTAAATTAAATGGTTTTTGACGTCGTGAGCAATCATGCAGGGTACAGCATATTCCAACATTACAAAATCACTTATACCTCCATGATTGCTAATGTGAAATGTTCAGTGTCACGAGGAGTTTTAGCGTGTACAATTTCAAGTGACTTAATTGTTAAGGCCTATTCACACGTGCGATTTTTGATGCGATAAATATCTCCAACTTCTGGTTTAGATGCATGTTAAGTCGAAAAACAGTCGGTGGATTGTGCCGTGGTTCCATCTTCCTCGCGTTTCTGCTCGTTCGTAATTGCTTAATATGCATCTAAACCAGTAGTTGGTGATATTTGTCGCATCAAAAAGCACACGTGTAAACCATAGGCAGCCCAAGCACTATCACGTACTGTCTGTCGTATTATATAATATACTTAAAGGTTGGCAAGTAAATTCACTAGTTCAACTCACCACTTGAATAAATGTCAATACTATTCGCAAATACGAACGCAAATCAATAAAAAAAAACACTTCTATAAATACAAATAATCGTACTAACTTGTCACGAACGTTTTGTTGCTTAAAACTGCATGTTGTGAAACACCAGAAGTTAGTGAAAACAAACGGGGTTTTGTCGAAAAAATTGCCGTACCTATGCGTGGTGCAAAAATCCTGTTTGACGCCATCATTCGTGAGCAAATATAAGGCAGGTCATTGGTCAATCGGCAAAACAAAAAAATTATCTCTGCGTGATAAATTGGACCAACCGGGGGGGTATTGCAACAGTGCAGTAAAAAAATAAATACAAACTTTTTGTACGTAAAAGTTTATATAACCGTGTATGGAAATGGAGCGGCAAGAACGGAAAGGATTCTGTCCCAATGTTCGTAAGTGGCTAAAAATTCTCAATCTTTTTTGCTTAAAATAGAAGAAAGCCAGTTAGTGGCTTTAATACTGGCTTTGACAGACATTTGGCGGAGTTCATTGTTATTTATGCAAGACGACTCGTTGTTGTTCGCCGGTATTAAATAAACATTCAAACCCAAAGTTCAATAAATATGACATGCATATATAATTAGACGATAGAAAAATAAGGCACGTCGAAACAGATCTTACATTAAGCTGCATTTACCTTTGCATGCAGGCTTGCAGCAATTTTTTGCAGCTCATCATATATTCAATTGAATGCGAAATTAATTTTTAGTTCGTACAGAAAAACCTCTGATTTGTTGTCGTCGAGCAATTGCTTCTCAAAAGATACTGATAAAAGTATAAAACATAGCGATTTTTCGTTTCAAATTTTCCACATTTAAGCTTAGAAAATCAGCAAATATTCTGAATAAATCAAATGTTTATCTACACCACGGACATACTTTTCTATTAAAAACAATACACTTTCACTTTTAATACAAGGACACAAAACGTGTCAAAGACACTTTATATATTAAATATAAATGCCTGAGTTTTCGCCCTGTTTTATCCACTCCCATTAGTTCCATATCATTTATATGCACGAGTCCCAAAAAGCGTATGAAATATGCCGCAAACCAAAAAAAAACCAGTAAAACAGAAAAACATAAGATTGCACAGAGGAAAGAGGTGAAAAAGCAATTCCGTTACCTGCTCATGTCCTCGATGAAATGACAAAAACCCAAGATATCTTGTTTGGAACGACGTATTAAAGCTTAAGGTGGCTCCATACAGTTTCTTGAAAAAATGGAAAATACAAGTTTGAGAGTCCAAAACACGTACATAAATAATTCGGAAAAAGAATAGAACTAAATGTTATGCAAAATTAAACAGTCTGACAATCAAAAACTGTTACCAAATAAATACCAACAGTTGTTGCTATGGCAACAATGACGTTTCAAAATGGCTGCCAATTACCTTTCAAACTAATTTAATTCGAAAAAAACTTTGGTGACCCCCAATTTTTTTTTCATTAAAACTTTTCTTGAAGTATGAGTAATCAATATGCCGATTTAAAAAAAATTCTGTAGAACGAATAATTTTTTCCCCGGAAAAATCATGTTTGTTTATTTTTTTTAAATTTCGTTCTACAGAATTTTTTTTAAATCGGCCTATTGATTACTCATACTTCAAGCAAAGTTTTAATGAAAAAAAAATTTGGGGTCACCAAAGTTTTTTCCGAATTAAATTAGTTTGAAGGGTAATTGGCAGCCATTTTGAAAAGTCATTGTTGCCATAGCAACAACTGTTGCTATTTATTTGGTAACAGTTTCTGATTGTCAGACTGTTTAACTATGCATAACATCTAGTTTTATTCTTTTTTCGAATTGTTTAATCACGTATTTTGGACTCTCAAACTTATAATTTTCATTTTTCAAGAAACTGCGTGGAGCCACCTTAACTGTAATTGCACATCCACTAATCCACGGACCACGGCACTAGTTTGATATCTAGAAAGCACAAAAACCAACATTGACTCTAGCTTGCATGTCCTATACACATGCAGTTGATCGTTTGATTGCTTTTTTTTCGAAATCACTCTAGCTGAAGTATTTTATAATAGATGAAATGGAACAGTATATATTCGGCAACCAATATATCCTACGGAGTAGTCAAAGATCTTCAATGTCCACTAATAGTTTAATACCGGCGAACAACAATGAGTCGTCTTGCATAAATAACAATGAACTCCGCCAAATGTCTGTCAAAGCCAGTATTAAAGCCACTAACTGGCTTCCTTCTATTTTAAGCAAAAAAGATTGAGAATTTTTAGCCACTTACCATTTTAGACAACGAACATTGGGACAGAATCCTTTCCGTTCTTGCCGCTCCATTTTTATACACGGTTATATAAACTTTTACGTACAAAAAGTTTGTATTTATTACACGAATCTTTTTTTACTGCACTGTTGCAATACCCCCCCCCAGTTGGTCCAAACTTGGAGATATAACTGTGTTCGTTTTGCTTTATGGTTGGTTGGTTGGTTTGTTGATTGATTGATTGGTTGGTTGGTTGGTTGGTTGGTTGGTTGGTTGGTTGGTTGGTTGGTTGGTTGGTTGGTTGGTTGGTTCGTTCGTTGGTTGAATGGATGTTTGCGTAGTGTTGTTTTTTTAGTAGTAGCGTTCCAAATTGGGACGCAGCTTACTGATTGGACGAGACGACGATTGACGACGTAGCTTTGTAGCTTGAGGCTTGTGGTTGTAGACTGCTGGTAATTTGTAATTATTAAATGCATTTGTGTAAAAAGATATGCCATCAGGTAAATATTCTTAATATCTTTGACCGTTTTATATCAAGGGTTGTACGAACCGCAATCATATTCAGGTTGATTAATTAGGATAGAGGCGAATTGTTTTGGAACGAAATAAATACTGTGGTGAAGAGCTTTGCTCGAAATGTCAGCATTTTGAATTCGTTCTGCAAATTTCACCACCTTTTCGCTTCGCCATGGTTGTTAAACACTTTAGTGTGAAAGCAAATCATCCTCTTGTGGTAAGTCAATTAATTGAAAATTTATTATTAACGAGAAAATATTATTTTCAAAACAAAGGATAAGGTTCGAAACGGTTCGAACTACATTTCTGCTTCAACACGTACAGCTTTTTGTATTACCACCTAGACGTTGTCTCATTCTGTTGAATTTTTCAATCTTTACTTTCACGCAGCACGCTAGCTTTCACAAACGAACAGATAGTTGTGCGGAAATCCCGATATAATCGTCCTTGACGGCAACACAGAGGAACAACTCAACAATTGATAACTTCGAGGATAGCTTTTCATGCCGTCATCCTTATTTTCTGTAAACATTTTGAAATTCATTTGCTGGCAAGCCGCTCAGAGCGACAAGATTTCTTAAATCCGATTTCTTGAAATCAAACAAACGTTGTTCGGTGGTTTGATTTGCTTGATTGTTGCGAATAAAGTTTAAATAAACATTGCCGTTTATCAACAAACGAACTGATGCCGTGATGCGCAATGTTCAAAAATAGAGAAGCTAATTGTTTATTTATATTGATTTGCTCCTATTAGTCCGTCTTTGTTCATTGACTTGTCATATCAGTTGGGGGCGGCATTCGTAAAACAATGCTATACGTGCAGGCTCTCCTTCTCCTCCCATCCCCAAAGGAGAGGCGGCTCGCAGGCTTGTTGGGTATGGTTGGCTGTTGTTTTGGGTTTTTTTTTGCATGGGCGAGTGTTTGGGTATGGTTGGGTGGGTGGATTTTTTGGGTATAGTTAGGTAGGCGGGTGTTTGGGTATGGTTTTGGAAGTGGTTTGGTTACTGGTACAATAATGTATTTTGTTTTGTTCATTTTTCTTACTAGCTATAAAAGATCCGCTGCTTTAAGTCAGTTTGTTATCCACAGAGGTCTTATCATTTCTATTATGCAGGTTAGTTCACATTTTAGTCAGTTGTCTTCGTTCTTCCTGAGGGTGTATCTTTAGTACATGCACTACCCAGAAAATCGGCGTTGATGAATTGTATTGGTCATTATAAATTTCCCGGTGTCCTTGTGTATAAAATCTGGTATTTACAGATATACAAACCCGTGAACTTGTCGTTGCCTAATTCATTGGCCCTCTATCACAACCATCACGAGTTGGCTCCCTTGAATACTGTGTATGAGATGCAGAGGCAACAAGCTGGTGTTGGTAAAATTTACTATGTATCGATTGCAGAAATACTGTTGTTGTTTAAACCAATAATCAGTGTTTAGATGTGTTTTGAAATACCTAGATAAGCTTCGAAGATGCTGACTATGTTAATCGACAATTAACTATTATTGTCTTAACACTGCCTAACTAAACCATCGCTTCTTCGATTGACCAATCTGTTTAAAGTTCCTATGACACGAAGATTAAGTTTGTCTTATTTGAAAAAAGCACTCAAAATGACAAAGTAACATCTTTCGCAGTTTTTGGTTTTCTTGCTTCGTTCTTGAGATATTTCGGGTATTTTGAGATGTACATAAATGTCACATTTTGTGACGTACATGTGCATAATTACTTTTTGGAGAATGTTATATACCTTCGGACAGAAAAATGAATTAAATTATCTGCCTAAATTTGGCGGACCTGGTTTAAATGTGGAATTGTTCTAATCGAAGTATGTTGTCTTTTAACGTAATACAATTATTTTAAATTTTAGGCGGTTTTTTCCAGTATATTTTACTTTGCTTCAGTTTCGTTATATCAAGGTTATCTCATGGTCGGGTAAGTAATGTTTGCTCATAATTATACTTTCGGAAGGTTGTGGGTTCGAGGAGCTCAGAGTTTTTCTCTGAGCTTAACTTACGACTTGTGAAGCAAAAACAAACGGGAGAAAACTTTACACAATAATGCTAAAATACATAGATTTTGAGTGGTATACACCTAAAAAAATGTTGTTTGATACAGGAGCAAATTTGTGTTTATTACTGAAAATATAGCGAATTCAACATTTTTGCACCATACCTTCATAATATGATTTTTTTATGTTTCGCAACTCCCAAATTTTCAAAAAAAAATCTTATTTTTATAAGCTACACAATTATATTAACATTAAGAAGGTTTTGAGTGGTACTGCCAAAAACCTCTGCATGGGGTTTTGAGTGCTTTTTACCGAATATACGTGACACAGAAAATCTGACTTTTTGTTACTTGTTTTTTCTTCAGATATTCTACTATATACACAATGTTTCCAGTCTTTTCCCTGGTCCTAGACGCAGATGTCCCGGATGAAATTGCTCTAAGATTTCCCGAGTTGTATAAAGATTTAGCAAAGGTACTGTTTGTCGTGTTGCGTGCTATTTTCAAAAAATATTACCTGCTAATCTTCAAAGGTTTTGAAGATTCCCCGGTCACTAGCGAATTATCAAAACTAGCGAATCTTCAAACGTTGTAAATATTTTCTAGTTACTAGTGAATCTTCAAAGATTTTAAAGGTTTGCTAGTGACTAGCAAATTTTCAAAGGTTTTGAAAATTCCCTTGTCCCTAGCGAGTTTAATATCGAAGGTTTTATAGAGGTTTTACTATACTGACTAGACAATCTTCAAAGGCTTTAAATATTTCGTAGTCATTAGCGAATCTTTAAAGGTCTTGAAAAGTTGCTAGTCACTAGAAGATTTGCTATAGTGCATGGCTACCGAATCTTCAAAGCTTTTGAAGACTTTCTGTTACTGGAATATTTACAAAGATTTTCTTGTTGATGGGGAGACTTTCAAACGTTTTACTAGCTATTTTCTTTACTTATAATGTTCTAAAGATGGAATATTGGCGCGAACATCGGCACTAAAATATCGGCGCAATAAACAACACAACCCATGCAGCAGGATATTTATCGGCCTGAGGTTGGCAACCCCGCCTCTACGTTTCATCGTTCAGAATTTGTCTGACGTCACGAGCATAGCTGATAGGACGATCTCCTTAGCTAGGTATCCACATTTCGTGCTCCCAAGCAGGGCTCCACGCCCTGACCTGGGTGTCTGTTGGAAAGCGTTTTTCTTGCTTTCATTATTTGCTACGGATCTCCTGATTTATTATATAGAGAATTAAGTTCGATGCATTAACTGGGAGGTTATATAGAGAGGGAATATAGTAATATAGTTCTGTCCTAATTCCTCCTAATCCTCGTGGAAGTGACGCAAAAGTCTTATGTATATATCGAGTGAAATACGTAAATAAAAAATTCATAAATCAAAGAAAATAAGCTCTACAAAGTAATGAAATTGGCAAATGTCATGTCTACAAAGTAATGAAACTGGCAATGTCATTCAGATATAATACTCTTTATATGTTAAATACCATGTCTATATGTACTATTTATACAACTGTATAGAACCATGTAGAACCAGCAACGAGTAGCTTTTTTCTTAAGAAAATAAGAATCCGTTTAAGAACCTAAATAGCCTAATTTCACAGTAAATACCATTTATATAAGAACCTTTTTAGGCTAACTTGAAAAAATCTAGGTTCTTATACGCGGATTTTTACTGTACTATATACATTCCCTCTCTTATCTTTATGCTTTCTTGCTGCGAGATATTAGGGACTTGATTGAGGCAACAGACTAACGACTACGGTAGAACGTTTAACAGTCGTAGCAAATGGTGGTGTATTTATACATTTAACTTGGACTTGTTGTTTTGTGAAATTATTGAAGAAAAGGACTTGCTCGATCAATATTGGTTTGCGAGAATAAGGTTATAAAGGCACAGTGTCACCCTGACGCAAACTTGAAAAACTTCGCGGACAAATTCAAGTTCACATGATTAAAATTATCGCGAATATCACACACGTCAAAACTTGGACTAAATAGTCCGTAAGAAAACGCACTAATGACGTTTTTAGGAATATTATTCCGGCTTTCCTTTGCACACAAATATAATTTTTGTCTCGCGCCAAAAACTATTAATACCAGACGCTGTGCGTTTAAGTTTTTAGGGCTTCTATAGTAACTCAGGTTCCACGTTTGTCTTTACAAGATAAAAATAGGGACTTTAAGTTCTACAACGTCAACCTCAACGACAACGTCCTTCAAACAAAATAATTATTTTTGCAAAACAAAGAGAACAAATAATTTTCACTCCTCAGAGTAATCTCAACACATCGTCCTCGTTCTTTATACAACGCCACTTAGAGCAGTTTCACGTCTTTCAGAACGACATCCACGGCCATGAAGATGAGAACTGTTGCTTGAGATAGACTTCAATACAGACACTACAATCATTTTAGCAGTACTGGGGCGTTCTGGAAGTCATTAAACTAGCTTCAAATGTCAAAATATAATAGTCAGTTAACCGTGACTTCTTTAAATGGTAAAATTTATGTTGCTTAAGTTATTGTCCATAATGCTTTTTCTACGTTCTCAACAAAGTCTCGACGGCATGAAAATTACTCTTGGGAACGTCATTTGCGAACACTCGTTGTGTCTGACATACAACAAGACGCCTGGGTCAGGTGTTCACTCTGCTACAAAGTGCGGAGGTACTTGGGTAAAATAATACTGATTGTAGTGTTGTTGCAGCAATCACTAAATCGAAGCCTGAATCGAAGGCCTCTCTCCTCCGCAGAGGCTCTATACCGCGCTAGCAAAGGTGGAAGTGGGCCGAGGGAGATCAGATGGAAGGCTGAATGTGTTGCATACTTCACACTGGTGAACATATTTACGATCAAGACAGTTGGCAGCCACATCTGACCACTGTTAAAGTACAAAGTCAGTCCGTCTATTTCGAAATCTACCAACAATGTGCAAGAACACCTTGATCAAAAGGCAAATCTGTTCAACTTTTTGTCCAACTCCAAAAGCGAAAGGAGTAAAGAACTTACAACATGCCTCACAGCCTCACTCAGTCACACGGCTAACAGCTCACCGGAAGCATGAATAGAGCGGAAGTAAAATGTGCAAAAATGCAAAATCGTGACACCCAAAAAAAAAAGGAAAAAACCCGAAAGCAAGCCAAAACCTAGACTAGGTCTACCACAGGTAGCCCGAGTAATTATATTGTTTAAACACGTTGTTATAGTCATAGTCGCTGTGTTTTCTTAAAGTCCCGTATATCGCACCTGATGCGAACATGTTCTAACATGGCTTTGTTCTTGGTCCTACAGGGTCGTTCGTTGTCTTACAAGACGTTCCTGATTTGGATTCTTATCAGTATTTACCAAGGTGGGATAATCATGTTTGGTGGGATTCTATTGTTTGAGGACGAATTCATTCACGTTGTCTCCATCACGTTTTACGTCCCTGATTCTTACCGAGCTTTTGATGGTCGCCTTGACTATACGAACATGGCACTGGTTAATGTTCGCTGCTGAAATTCTCAGCCTGGGGATCTACATCGCTTCCTTGATACTACTTAAGGACTACTTTGGTGAGTATTACTCTGGTCTCCAGAGGTGTTGTCTCTTTATAACGTAGGTGGTACAAGGGAAGAGGGGAGAAAATCTCCCGATTAGATAATCCTCAAATAGTGACATGATTGGTTGAACCTATATTAGGTCACCCTATGAGCTTTACCGCCAAATATAGCGCGAGGTGCGTGGAAGTGAGGCTCGTACCGCTTCCTACTAGAGGTTTCTCTCCTTTCCCTGCAAGGGACTTTATTCGCACAATACTTGTATACCATACATATATAGCAGTGACTATAAGATAAGTATAGTGGTTCGTGGTTGTTTTTGGCACGAACAAGAACCCTAAACCTAGTCAGAAACAGAGTTTACCATCTGCATGTACCTTATACGCTAACCGGACCTATACCGGCAAGTTTACTGTGTAACTAGAAAACACTAGAAAATTTGAGTTATTTAAATATTGACAAGAAGGCATAAAAGTAAGAGAGAGAATGTATAGTAATGCGTCTAGTTCTATCCTAATTCCTCTTAAGTTATTTTTAAACACACCTATCGTGGGTTTTGCGTGGAAGTCTACACATTCCCCTCGTGAAGACAAAATGGCGGCAAAAGTCTTATACGAGTGAAGTACATCTTTTGCATCTTGTACTTTCATTAAAGGTTTTACTAAAGAATTGACAAGAAGATACTAACTTAATTTTCGGGTTTTGAAAAGCTTTGTTGCGTGTATATAGATTAACTGATAGGGAAATGCTCCATGTTCAATCGTTAACCTTGTGTAGCTCACGATGACACTCGGTGATCCCCACTTTTTTCTCAATTATTATTTTCATCCACCAGCTATACAGTATATATGAAAGAATAGAGAAAAAATCATTTCGAGAATTTGACATATCGTACGTTTTTAAAAGACATGTAACAAGAAAGAATGTGGACATTCTTGTCATTCTTACATCGCAAAAATGTTTGTCCATTGTTATTTTCGTAAAATTTTCTTCCATTATTTGTGCCAGTAAATAATTCATATATAAGTGCATCTAAAATATCAAATTTTTTTCCCCTCTCAGTATAAACTAAGTGCTTTTAAGAAGGATTTTTCAAGATAATAAAACGAAATCAAAAGTTAGCCAAAATAGCTACAAATTTGGAAAACATCGTGATTTACTGGCAGCTGTATTTTCTAAACGACTTCGGTGACCCCAACTTTTTTTTTGTTATTTTACTATAAACATATCATAAACTTTAATACTGGAGAGTTTCAGCAACTTTTACAGTACGTGTAGAAGAATTACTGAGGAATTACCTTAAGAGGAATTAGGATAGAAGACCCATTACTATACATTCCCTCTCTTACCTTTAATTTTATGCTTTCTTGCTGCGAGATATTAGGGACTTTAAGATTGAGGCAACAGACTATACGACTAGATCTCACGAGATAATCCTCGCGCGTAACTCGTGACCTGTCGAGCAACCGAGAATGACGGCATTATAGGTTTATATTTCATCATAATGTGCTAACAAGCATTTTAAAAAAGATAAAACTGTTTTCTGTTTAAGAGGAGTCTTAAGACTGTCTTCAAAGTTATTATTAGCTGATTTAGCCTCCTTAGTAATATTTTTTATGTGTTTTCGTCACTAACACTTGGATACATCTTGAAATAGTATATCTTGAAATAGTATTGCAGAATTATGCTCAGAAAAGCTGCAATGCAAAAACTGAGGAATTAAGAGGAATTAAGATAGAACTAGACCATTACTATACATTCCTTCTTTTACCTTTATGCTCTCTTGATATTGACTAATATGAAGTCGAGGCAATTCCTGCATGTATTTAACCGCTAGTTCAACAACTTGAGGCAATAAAACCTAGACAAAACCTAGATCATTACTATACATTCCCTCTCTTTCCGTTATGCTCTCTTGATATTGACTAATATGAAGTCGAGGCCATTCCTGTATTTAACCGCTAGTTCAACAACTTGAGGCAATAAAACCTAGCCAAAACCTAGACCATTACTATACAGTCCCTCTCTTCTTTTACCTTTATGCTCTCTTGATATCGACTAATATGAAGTCCTGGCCATTCCTGTACTTAACCGCTAGTTTAACATTAACTTCAGACAATAAAGCCTGGTAAACTCAATAGTGGGTCGATAGCTAAGCAGTAAACTCGGTTTCTGTCTAGAGTTATAGTTGTTCTTGGGGTTAAGTGCCGTTATAAAACACTTTCACAAGCAGTCATCTTGAATAACACGTGGTTACACAAGAAAATTCTCAAAAAGCGATCCGGAAATAGGATTCTGTGAAACGACGGGCAAAACAATAGCGACGGGCATAAATTAGATCAATGTTCATGTTTATCTGTGTCTTGCATTCTTGAAAAATTACTCTTTACAATGATCCTATTATTGCTTTTCTGAGTTTTGGTCTCTAAAAAGAAACTTTGAACTTTGAATTTTTCAGAGAAATCAATCTGCAATGTGTTAACATGACGTTGTTTTATTTATTTTTATTTCTATTTTTGTTTTCGTTTATCTTTTTATCTATTTTTCTATTTTTAGACGAACGTTTTCTGGAATCTGTTGACTTTATTTGGAAAGTGACGGCAATTACCTTGGTCAGCTGCCTTCCCTTGTACATCTTAAAGTTCTTGAGAAGGAAGTATGCCCCGCCCAGTTACTCCAAACTTACGTAATGGTACAAGCCTAGTTGTTGTTAAAGGGTGATATAGCAACAAAATTCAAAATTTTCAATTTATTTATTTTTTATTTAAAAGACATCGTCTTTTCGTTTTGCATGGTGATGAGTAATTAACACATTTTATTTTGAGGTAAGCACAATGTATTTTAGTTTTCTATTTTCTGAGCATAGAAAATTGAACCTATAGTTCTGTCTGTTTATTATGTAAAAAATAGTCCTGTCCCCCCCCCCCCCCCCCCCCCCCCCAAAAAAATAGAGCAGTAAACTCTAATGCGTCCCATTACTATAATAGATTATCATAAATAAATAATCACACATGTGAGATTATCGTTTTTATTAGTGGCAGAAACATCAATAAAACACTCTATTTTATATAATACATCGTCTTTACCTCAAAATAGAATTTGTTAATATTTATTTTTGATTAATTAACATACTTAGTATTGTTATCCAAGTAACGTAATATGAACGGTTTTTCCAACAACAACATCGCTAATTTCGACAAAAAAAAAACACCCATTCTTGTCATCCGCCATTTTGGAAATTTTACATCCGACGTCGCAAACTGGATAAAGCAAAATAAATCTTTACCTTTATAATTCTTATAATTCTTTCAAGTAAGGTAGTTAATTTCGAATTGCATTTTTTACTGCATAGGCACTTTAAAAAGTGCCCTTGTCTAAATTAGCACCTCACCCTCTGATATCGCGCCGTCTTATGAATACGAAAAAATAATCGCCTCCAGCACAAATTCGAACATTTACGGTAATGGTGGAAATCGTTCGTTTTTATTGGACATTATTTATGCCTTGTTATTTAAACATGCACATGTTGATAAGTGGCACACAGTGCATTGGAATGGTACATGTATTTAATGTTCTCATTAGCTAGAATATAATTCACGTACATGGTGTAGTACGTAAGCATAGAAAATAAATTGAAGTCTTCGTCGTCTTATTATATGCAATCGTGACAATTACATAGGCGTCAGTACACAAATAAAAAGTTCTTATCAACCAAGAGTGTAGTCATCACTAACTTCTTATTAACCGAGAGCGCGGTCATTACGGAAAAATATCAGACCGAGGTCTTGACAGTACGGACCGAGCCCGTAGGGCGAGGTCTGTGCATAAAGACGGAGGTCTGATATTTTCCGTAATGACCAAGCGGACGAGGTTAATAAGAAGTTTATTATATGGCATTTTGAAACAACATACCTTACATTTATACCTTGTCATGATACGGTCCGATATTTCACTAGTACAGACCGAAAAAGCGAGGTCAATAAGTAGTTTATTATATGGCCATAAATGTTGTGAACGTTCTGTGAAAACTCGACCCATCTTTCTTGCGAACTAAACGAAAATAGCAGACATTTTCCCATTTTTAAAGTACTTTCCGTTGAGCTAGAATCCTGAACTTTTTACCCCAAATAGTATTTTTCAATTGCTTTTGTTTGACATATTGCTCAAGGTCGTACGTTAAGTAGTTCAGTTGAATAAAAAATCATCTGAAATTCTAATACTTGTGAGAAGTAAATGTTATATTATTACGAACAATGTTACACACGTTTTGGACATTTTAAAAACTTTCACAAAACGTAGAAACTCGAACTATACATCAAATGGAAGCTTATAAAATTTCTAACAACTTACCTGCCCGATATATTTCAACAATGAGTAGTACTGACATGACTTCCATTTTGTTTGTAAAACTTACGGTTCCGAACGGCAGATTCCGCTCTGAGCGGGCGGATACGGGAAATATCCGACCGCTTATGAACCAGTCAAATTACAGGATTTCCGTATTCGGACCTCTCAGCGCTCCTGCCATATAATAAAGGAAATTATTATATGGTGCGCAAGTTACTTCAGGTGAAATTCTTTACATTCCGTAACCCTTTCAGTACCAGGAACGTACTTTAGTATTTTACTTTGGCTAACGCCAGACGATTTTACTCGTCAATAAGGTACTCTATGGTTAGGGGTACTCCTGGTACTCTAAGGATTAAATTCTTCACATTTTTTTAAATTCTTCACATTTCCTGAATTCTTCACATCCTTTAAATTCTTCACATTCTTTAAATTCTTCACTTTTTAAATTCTTCACATTCCTTAAATTCTTCACACTTTTTTAAATTCTTCACATTCCCTAAATTCTTCACATTTTTGTATCTGCGCAGCAGATATATTGCTATCGTGTTGTGTGTTAGCTTTTTTGTGTAACTCTAACCAATGCGCGACGATTAAATCAGGGCCAATCAAATCTCAGAATTTTTTGGCGTCACGTACGAGCTGTCAGTTTGAACCCCTGGTTTGAACGATGGAAACAAGTATTTTTAATCCGTAAATATTCGTATTTGAGCCTTTTTAAAAAATTCGAGAAAAAATGTAAAGGGTTTAACCTTTACTTTTTGATCGATTTTCGTCATTTTTCGAACTCTTGAGAAACGGTCAAATAAATCCTTTTTAAACCTTCTGTGGTGACGATCGAGAAGCTTGTATTTGTGCTAAATATTCATATTTGAGCCTTACTTGAAAAGTCGAAAAAAATGTAAAGGTTAGCCTTCATGTTTTGACCGATTTTGGCCATTTTTCGAACTTTTGAAATAAGGTAAAAAATTGTCAAATAAAGCCTTTTTAGACCTGTGGTGACAATTAGAAGCCTGTATTTGCGCTAGATATTCATATTTGAGCCTTATTTAAAAATTAGAAAAAGAATGTTAATGGGGTTAGCCTCAAATAAAGCGTTTTTACACCTTCTGTGATGACGAGAAGCCTGTATTTGTGCTAATTTTTATATTTTAGCCTTATTTAAAAAGTATAGAAAAAGTTAAAGCGGTTAGCCTTTACTCTTTGACAGATTTTGGACAGATTTGCAGGTATAGTTTTGATCATATCCAGGTACATAGGTTGCCACTGACCATAACACCAAATGATACGTTCAGGAGGAGGGTTGATAGTTCTTCTTCCATTCTCCAGAAGAGGTTTTTACCCATACGGTTTTACCACTCTGCAACAATGCACGTAAACGGATGCTGCAAGACTGTGGATCCATTGACGAGAGGACCTACCTGTCTTATTTGTTTTGTCGACGATCTATGAACCATCTTTATGTGACGGAGGAGATTACTTGAATTAGCGAAAGATTTTCCACAAACTTCACAAACGTAGGACATGTTTCAGTTAACACTATAATAAATGAAGATTTTTCTATTGTCCATCCTTGTTTATAATAATTCAACACAATAGTCCAAAGACTATGGTCATAGTCCTGAGACCATAGTCATAGTCCTTATAGTCCCAGTCCTATAGCCTTTATAGTCATAGTCCTAAGACTATACCTAGAAGATTATTCCCCAAAACACTCTGATTACGTACTCATTTCTTTATTCCAGCAAAAAGCTGGCCAACTGTTCGAGTACTGAAGCGAGGAGAAAGGGCACCATCTTGCAGAATAACTTCCTTCCTCTCTGCTATGGGATTACTTGAGCTAGCTACAAATTTAATATGATCGTTATACGGTGCCAGATTCTTTGCAGTTTCAGGAGTAAGTTTGATTGTTTCACACCATATGTTCAATAGACATTCAGTTATGGCCTCCAGTAAATCTTTATCAGCAGCTTTTATGATTGCTTTTCGCATTCGTGGATTACATTGTGTCAATACCTTCAGAAAGTCGCAGTTACTTCTTATACGAGCAGACATCTTCAAATGATCGTGCGTTGACTTTACACCCCTTTCTATATGTGATAGTCATAGGCCTAAGACAGTAAGACTATAGTCCTAAGACTAAGACTATAGTCTTAGTCTTAGGACTATAGTCTTAGGATTATAGTCTTAGTCTTAGGACTATATAGTCTTAGGACTATAGTGTTAGTCTTAGGACTATAGTCTTAGTCTTAGTCTTAGGACTATAGTCTTAGTCTTAAAATGTCTGCTCGTATAATAAGTAACTGCGACTTTCTGAAGGTATTGACACAATGTAATCCACGAATGCGAAAAGCAATCATAAAAGCTGCTGGTAAAGATTTACTGGAGGCCATAACTGAATGTCTATTGAACATATGGTGTGAAACAATCAAACTTGCTCCTGAAACTGCAAAGAATCTGGCACCGTATAACGATCATATTAAATTTGTAGCTAGCTCAAGTAATCCCATAGCAGAGAGGAAGGAAGTTATTCTGCAAGATGGTGAGGGTTTCTTGCCCTTTCTCCTCGCTCCAGTACTCGAACAGTTGGCCAGATTTTTGCTGGAATAAAGAAATGAGTACGTAATCAGAGTGTTTTGGGGAATAATCTTCTAGGTATAGGACTGGGACTATAAGGACTATATAGTCTTAGGACTATGACTATGGTCTTAGGACTATGACCATAGTCTTTGGACTATTGTGTTGAATCACTATAAACAAGGATGGACAATAGAAAAATCTTCATTTTTTTATCTGACAGTCTTAACTGAAACATGTCCTACGTTTGTGAAGTTTGTGGAAAATCTTTCGCTAATTCAAGTAATCTCCTCCGTCACATAAAGATGGTTCATAGATCGTCGACAAAACAAATAAGACAGGCAGGTCCTCTCATCAATGGATCCACAGTCTTGCAGCATCCATTTACGTGCATTGTTGCAGGGTGTACTCAGAGTGGTAAAACCGTATGGGTAAAAACTCTTCTGGAGAATGCAAGAACAACTATCAACCCTCCTCCTGAACGTATCATTTGGTGTTATGGGCGTTGGCAACCTATGTACCTGGATATGATCAAAACTATACCTGACATTAAACTGAACGAAGGAATACCTACGAACATTGACTCGGAAGATTTTCATGATGTTTCGAAGCGAAACCTTATTGTCCTCGATGATCCAGGAGGAGATAAGCGCATTGCAAATTTATTTACCAAGGGCAGCCATCATAAGAATCTCTCATTGATCTATATTGTTCAAAATATCTTTCACCAAGGAAAGGAAACCAGAAACATCGGCCTCAACGCACACTATATCATACTCTTCAAGTCTCCGAGGGATAAACAACAAATTTCTATTTTGGCACGACAAGTGAATCCTGGACATGTTCAGGAATTTACGAAATTCTTTATGCTTGATCTAAAGCCGACTATGGATGACAAACATCGTCTCAAGACAAATATTTTACCTGAGGAAAATAGCTCCGTCCTGTAGCAGAACATAAGCAGATATATTCAAAAGAAATCGTATCAGCAACCCCCAATCGTCGCTATATACAATACAGAACAGCTAATGCGAGATATTGTACAAACACCACAGTTAACACCCGATGAAAAGAACATCCTGTACTCTAATCAACTCGATCGTTTTCTGACAACTGCAGAACCAGCAGCATCAAGTTCAAACTAATCTTCAAACGCAGATACCAATATTTATACAAAATTTGACAGAGACTCCACAGAATTCTAAAAAACCTAAACCCCAGCAAACTGAACACCTTCCGTTAGAATCTCCGTCTAAACCTGGCGTAGCTAAACCATATTTTCTAACTCCTCCTCTAACTGTTGAATACCCAAAGCCGAAACCTTTGCAAAAATGGTTAACTGTTGATTCTGACACAGATGAATGTGACCCGGATGTAGAAGTAGAGTCGGATGAAAGCGAAAGAGAAGACGCTCGTGATACTGATGTGGACGAAAATGATTTAGACGAAAAAGACTCGCATAAAGGCCTGGCCAAACGTTTTCAACATTTCATGCAACATCGTTCAACATTATTGAATTTACCGTGATTCAAAATGTTGAAAGCGTTTGGCCACCCTGTTGAATGACGTTGAACGTTGTTGAATGGTGTTGAATGATGTTGAACGAAATTTGAACATGTTCAAATTTTCGTTCAACATGCGTTCAACAATGTTGAACGATGTTGCATGAAATATTGAAAGCGTTTGGCCAGGCCTTAAGGAAGACTCGCATGAAACAAAAGACTATAATCCTCAAGACAGTGACCATTACATCACGATCATTCCCAGGAATGAACCTCAAAATCCATATAAAATTGGATTAGACAAGTCGTATTATCTCAGAAACGTCAGAAACCGACCTTATTGAAGTAAACATTTGAACTGAAATAAATACTTTTTAAACCCTATATTTATGTCTTCTTTGTATCACTGAGCGTGTACCTGTGTACTGATCAGTGTAACTAGTTGTATGTAACCGTAATTTATTTTATTGACATGCTTAAGTTTAAGGTGGCTCCACACAGTTTCTTGAAAAATGGAAAATACAAGTTTGAGAGTCCAAAACACGTGGATAAACAATTCGGAAAAAGAATAAAACTAAATGTTATGCATAGTTAGACAGTCTGAAAAATAAAAAACTGTCACCAAATTAAATAAATAGCAACAGTTGTTGCTATGGAAACAATGACGTTTCAAAATGGCTGGCAATTACCCTTCAAACTAATTTAATTCGGAAAAAACTTTGGTGACCCCCAATTATTTTTTTTCATTAAAACTTTTCTTTAAGTATGAGTAATCAATAGGCCGATTTAAAAAAAATTCTGTTGAACGAATAATTTTTTTCTCGGAAAAATCATGTTTGTAAATTTTTTAAAAATTTCGTTTCGCTATGGTTACACTGTTAATGACCTTCTCGACTAGACTTGCCCAAGCGCTTGATCCTCTTAATGACCCCTAATGAGTTTCTTTTGTCTCCAGCTGCACGTGCACTGAGGATAAATATGCAAATATCACACTTAGTAACAGAAAGCGTAGCAACGCTTTCAAAGTAATAAATCGCTTTGCCTTTAGTTAATATTTCAACATTTAAAATCGTTCTTTTCATGACTTCTCGAAGTGATTTCTCATTGAGCCCCCGTGCCCGCCGACATTATTAATTGTATTGCATCGTCCACTTCGCAATAGTGTGTATGGCATGATTGGGGGTCGATACCGTCAGCCCCACTCGTCAATCGATTTCTTTGGGATCACACCAACTCGACTAATCTGAAGACCCAGAATCGGAGGGGTGTTAAAGGGGCCTACCACACGGCCTAGTTTTGTCTCTTTTTCCAAATAATCATCCATGACTGTAGGGTGCTCGCGTGAAGATTTACAATTGGCGGCGGCTGCTTTCAATTTCGCGCCAGACTTGAACATTAATGAGAAACCGTGCTCCAAACCGTTTACTACATATTGTGCTCTTGTGCGATCAGGCTGCTGTGCTAACTCGAGTTTGAATTGTTCAACATTAAGTGGTGACGTATAAGTAGAGTAAGAATTTGTCGGTGTTAATATGCCAATTTGTTCGCTCTGAGCATAGGGAAGGGTCGTGGGAGGGTTATCGTGTATTACGGTCGGTGCGGATAGGTGACCTCGAACGGCGGCGAGCTGGGGGTCGTCTTGTATGGGTGCGTTGGCAATTGATTCGGCGATGAGCCCCGAAACATCCAGCGACGTCACAGATGTGTTGGTAGATACATGAGGCAAACCGGCAGACGCATCTTCCACGGTTCCATGAGCGACAAATTTCCCCTTGGCGTTTGCAACCCACAGCTTCGCTGCGCTGTTGACGAAAAAATGGTTTGGATGTTTGGCTGCCCGACGTGCGTGCTCCAGCAGTGTGATAGTTATAGAGGTCTGCTCGCATGACGCTCCAATCTTGTAGATCGGTGGTTGATGCTTCTTGTCGGAAGGCGCGGTCATAATTGAGCCAGGCACGGCCTCCCAAGCGCTTTGCGGTACGTAGGATCAAGGCCATGTAAGCTAATAGGTCTCGGGCTCGGTGGGGCTTATGCGTTGTTAGCACTGACATAAAACTAACGAAACACTCGACCCACGTCACCAGATCTTCTATTTCCTTTCTCTTCGGCCTCACGGTGGGACTGGGGATAAGGTAGAACCCGGCAATGGTAAAACCTTGTGGTGTGGTATCGGAGACCTCCAAATTCTCTGGAATTAGATCAGTGAGGTCCACAAACTGCCCCGACACGATCTTCGAAACCAGTTTAGCGGGTATAGGTGTGTGACCCGGGCCGAGCGAGAATGCGCTAGTAACACCGGGTATTGGAACCCCGGCAGTAACACCAGAGATAAGGTTTTGGCCACTAAGTTTAACACCTTCTACGATGGAACTGTCTGTGGGGAGAACTGGCTGTTCTAAACCTGCATCGCCTTCGGTCACTGGGACGAATGAAGGGGCGTTTAAAGATGTAAGTAATGACGTACCTTGCCGTTGTTCATACACGTCCCTTGGTTCTCTTTTGATTCGCCTTGTTTCTGTTGTTCGAGGTAGGCCACGAGAGACGCTTGATGTACGAGCATTTAGGGCATTACCCGCTTGTTCAAAGGTATGAAGGCGTCTTAACTGGTCGGTAGAGGTAGTTGCGGTGGTTGCTCTTAGTTGCTGGGTAGGGTTAGCTTCACGAGTACTCTGGGATAAGGTTTGTGAGACGACTTCTTGAATGGCGGCGATAAATTCCGGGTGCCTCCATGGTATCTGTTCGCTAGAACTCGGCTCCTTTGCTTTATCTGAGCCCGATGTTTCTTCTCGCAGTGGGTCCTTGCTCTGACTGTTGGTTTCCGACATTTTTAAACGTTGGATGATTAAACGTACCGATGTAATAGCGAATTTCAATAGCGTTTCGTTTTGCTCCTTACGCTGTCTGCGCCGCTATATGAGATTGCGCGCTATCGGGTTTCGCTTACGTTGCATACCTTGTCTGTCATCAGCCATGTGTTGCGTGCAGCGCAGCATGTCTCCTTTGGTTTAACCTTGGTTATTTCATAACCCCATTATGTAAATTTGCCATAGGTGGTGTTCTGCTTTCGTGCTCGGCCAAATTGAATATCTCGACCAAAATATTGCCCGTAACAGTTGAAATAAAGTCAAGATCTTGATCAAAACGTCACCGTTCTGGGAAGCCACACCTGCGGAGGAGGCTAGTGTTCTCATTGGACCAAAAGCCCGCCCAAGTTGTACTTCCTACTTTAAAGAATCATCAATCACCGCCGGGTGTACATGGGCCGACTGTCAGTTTGATTCAACTGATCTGAGCTTCGACAGCTCTTCAGTGAAAGCCCACACGTAAACCATAACGAAACCATTTAACAAATACCGAACTTTGGTGCGATCCGGGTGCGGCTTTAATTGTAGTTCTAAATTGTTGACATTAATTGCAGTGATGTTTTCCAGGGGGAACGCGGGGGAACGCCGTCCCCCCACCTTTTTTACCAGGGGAACGGCGTCCCCCCTGCCAAAATCAAACATGGGGGAACGCCGTTCCCCCTGGCAGGGATTAAATATGAGTGAAGTTCAGTGAACGCCGTTCGACACCGTCCAAATAATTTTGGCTATCACTTGTTCTACATACGTGTTATTTTTGGCAATAATTGCTCAGCATCCTACGTGGAAATACTTCAGAACGTAATTTTGTCACTATTTTTATCTCCCTGAAACTTGATATACTTGCAGAAAATTCTAGCAGACTAGCACAAAAATACTAGAGTCCGATAATTGACGTCCGCTTAGATAAATACTTATTGTCATAAGCGCGGATAACGTCAGGCAGCAGCCCAGCAGGCCAGCAGGATATAATTAGTATAGTCTTTCGCGCAATCGCGAAATTAAACATTAAAATGAACATTAAAATGATAAATGGGAACATAAAATGATTCAATAAGAACATTAACATGATTCAGCAGATGATCAAAGAGTAAAGAAACGCAAGTTGGAAGATAATGAAGAGACAACTACGAAGCAAGCCGTCTGGAAATTACTTTAAAGCTCAGACATTTTAGACATTTTTACATCAAACAATAGTTTAAATTACAAATCAGTTTGTCGCCTGCGTTCATAAGCAGAATGTAATATATAATTATCAAATATATTGTTTGTTTAACTAGAATAAATGTGACATATTTTAACAAGCATGTCTATTAGACTAAACCCCCGCTTGTTTAATTTCATGGCCATTGGCCACGCCCAATCGAGTGACCACGCCCATTTGATTTTCAAGAGCGTCCCCCCACTTCTAAAATTAGCAAAACATCGCTGATTAATTGGTGACACCGATACTGGTGGTGGTATAATCTCTCTGCTTTAATTGTGAAATTTGAGGTGCTATCTTACTAAAATGTGGCGACAGTTCACTTCGATTGCGCTCGCTTTGATTGGTCAAAGCGTTGGAGTGATCTTACGCCTTTGTGCCGATTGGCAGACAGCTGCTGGCTGGATGCTACGATGCCTACCTCCGCATTTGTCGCAGGCGTGATGAAATCTACAGTTGTTGCGAGCGCTGCTGAAATCTCCGCGATTCCAACGAGATATGCTTCGTAGCGTTTCCTGGGGGGTGCCGCCTGGTGATCCCCCCGATTTGTATGGTAATGATACAAATCCGCTTTCATTACGCTCCAATCTGTAATGTTGGCGACGGCTGCTTCCATGCGAAAGGCGCGGTCATAATCGTACCATGACCTACCACTAAAACACTTTGCCATTCGTATTATCAATGCCATGTATGCCAGCAGATCATGGGCTCTATTGGGTGAGAACGCCGTGATGACAGCAATGTAGCTGTTGAAACACTCCACCCATGACGAGATGTCTAGCAGTTCCTGTTTTTTTCTATTTCGTATAGTTTTCATGACCGGGACTATTGCTCCGCCTTCGATTGTGAATGTTGCACATTCCCCGCTCGGGCTCTCGAGGCTCTCTGGCATGAGCTCAGACATTTCTATAAACTTGTGCACTAAGATCTGTGTCACTAGTTTCGGTGGGATTGGAGGGCGACTTGGTCCCAAAATAAATGCGTTTGTGAGTCCTCCGGGGTTGGGTGCCATGGTTATCTCTGTCGAAGGATTGGGGACGGGATCTTTGCCGAGGACGTGGGTGAACCCGTCTGTTTGATTGGGCGACTCAAAACCATTTAAATGGCTGTCCGATACCGATGTTGAAGATTCTCCCACAACATTAACAAAAGAAGGTGCAACGAACATACCTTGACTGCGTTGATCTTTGCCCCTTACCTCGCCGGGTCCTTGCTCGTTTATCTGCACTACCGTTTTTGTCACAACTTCTTTAACGCTGGCTTGGGATTCAGCGGATTGAAAACCGATGCCCAATTGACTGGATTGCTCCCGGTGTTCTCGTCGCACGCTACTCTACCTCCGCCATCACTAGTATGCTCCAATATGCTCAAATCTCCCGACTTTGCTATTCTCCTATAAAGCGTGTGTTGCTTGACCTTACCACATGGTGCTTGTCCACTAATCTTCTAATGATACTGAGCATGCGCAGTTCCCTTGTTGTTAACCTTGGTTATTGCATAACCTCATATAGCCTGCGTAGCAAGCATTTCTTAGTAGCATGGGAACGAAGGTGGACGAAACGCTTGCAGACAGGGGACTTCTAATTTGGTTAAACTCAGTCGTATCGTTCGCGTCCAGCTAATGTTTTGAATGTAAATACATAAATTAGCTCTCGATCACCTTGTGCGAGAGTGGTCGAATGGTTGAATCAAATAACTGCAGTTATTTGCTTGAATTAAATAATTAGAAATTTATTATTAATAAATTTAGGTTAATGTTAGGGAGTAAGAGATAATGTATCTCCTGCCTGAAAGCGATCATTAAGTGTAGTTCGTGTGACATGTGAACAAGGTCAGATGCAAAAGCCAGATAAGTAAAGTGCGTAAAAACATGCCGCAAAAAGATAAAGCTCAACACAAACCTTATCTAAAGATTCCCCCTTATTGGCTTATCAAAACAAAATTCCTCCCTGAGGCAATGGTATAAATGAATGCGGCAAGGGTGACGGTGGTCATTCTGTCACAGACTCACAGTCAGAGAGCTCACTCAAATCGTTCTGTAAAATAGCAGTTTAAGTTTTTCGGGGATTTTTATCCCACCCACCACAACCCCTTTTGTAATAACATATAAATAGTCTATACTTATAGAAATTATAATAGTGAAAAGAAAATGTAATAATTTAATTATCTAATAAATGAGTGGCAGGAAGTGCTGTCATCCTTATCACTTCACAGAAGTGCTGTGCCTCACACACTTCACCCACGTGAAGGATTTGGATGGGTGAGACATCGACCTTACGAGTGCTGAGCACCCCTCAGACTTAGTTAATGTCTCTAAAATGGGCGATCCCCATTTTAGGCCGCCGGACAGGACACCCTCCTCCCGGTTCAGTTACTTCCTCGCTATCTCTTTTTGCCACAATTCATTACAACCAATGCCTCTGTCTCAGTTTGTATCATTAAAATACGACCGTGTTCATTAACGTAATTATTGACACCTACATAACTTACTCTCTGATGTTGCGCGAAGCAACGAAACGTTAGAACCTTAATAAATTGTATTATACTTTTACAATGCCTTACATTCGTGTTTTATGCTGGGCTTTAATTTTTATGGCCACCGCTGACCATCAGCAGGAGCCACTATGTCGGCGTGATGCTTGCGCGCTTGATTGTCTTGGAGTCACTTACGTCATACTCGACAACTATCGTCAGATGTCGACATGATCGCGAGGTATTCTAGAAGTTGGATTCAATTCGCCGAAGATTCGAGAAGGAAGATAGGGCCAGAACAAATATTTGTTGCTTTCCAAAGAACATGTTCCATATAGTATTCTTCGTAAATTTCGTGAAGTTCCAGGCTATACGTATACTATATTAGCTTTATACTATATTAGCTTTCAAATAAACACTCTGCTTTATTCTGTTCACTCCAGACTATGCCCGTGGGCCTTCGGGTTTGTGTTTACAATCTTTAATTTCGCTGACGCTCACTCACTCACTCACTCACTCACTCACTCACTCACTCACTCACTCACTCACTCACTCACTCACTCACTCACTCACTCACTCACTCACTCACTCACTCACTCACTCACTCACTCACTCACTCACTCACTCACTCACTCACTCACTCACTCACTCACTCACTCACTCACTCACTCACTCACTTACTCAGACACTTCAAACTAACGTTCACGCGTTGGGCGCGCTGCTAACTTTCAAACCCCTTTATATTCTGTGTGTGATTTCGTTCGTTCGTTCGTTCGTTCGTTCGTTCGTTCGTTCGTTCGTTCGTTCGTTCGTTCGTTCGTTCGTTCGTTCGTTCGTTCGTTCGTTCGTTCGTTCGTTCGTTCGTTCGTTCGTTAGGAATCAATAGCAAGCGACGACATTTTTGACCCGACATTTTTAACGCGATGTTTTCAACGCCACAGGGCACCGCTTTGTAGCACTGTGTCTGGTTTCTCTGACGTTTAGTCTTTTTGTTTTTGTCTTATACATTGTATACTCACTATCTATTTTACAGAGCTGTATTTTATTTGTTAATTTTATTGTTTTGTACACAGAGCTCTACTGAAGAGCATCCTATGGTGATGTAGACCGTCTGAATTACTGCATACAGATTTGAATTATTATTATTATTATTATTATCATTATTATTATTATTATTATTATTATTATTATTATTATTATTATTATTATTATTATTATTATTATTATTATAATAAAGCTGTAACAAAATCCATCCAATATCTACCGAAACTCCTCATTAATAATCAACTAATTCCAGCGACCAAAATTGGCGAGTATTTTCAATATTTAGGAAGATACTTTGATTTCAATATGTCCGATCAACAACACAAGTCTGAACTTACCTCCCTCATTGACGAACTAATGACTGATATTGATTCCAAGCCACTACATCCAAAAAATAAAATCCTCTTGTACAGTCGCTATGTTTTATCCAAAATATCATGGCATTTTACTGTTACTACTTTATCAAAAACTTGGATTTCAGAGAACATTGATTCTACAGCGAACAGTTATATTCGTAAATGGCGAAGTACCTGTGTCAGGAACACTTAGTACTGTCTACCTAACCAGAAACAAATTTGGTCTTAATATTTGTCCTCCATCTGTCAAATTCACCCAATGCCAAACAGTTCTCCGTACAGCTCTTAAAACATCTCCAAACCAAGCAATCAATGAACTCTGGAAGTCAACTAGTAACAGCACAAATATCCAGTATGATGTCTATAACTCCACCAAGCAAGTTCTTAAGGACTTTCGCTCTGGACAAGAAGATATGATAGACTTCATAACCATTTAACCTGTCAGGGATCCTTCTTCTCCAATATTACTAAGTTCTCCTTTCCCCAGCTTACGAAAATATGGTGTGCGTCTCAGTCCAACCTCCCGAAAAATATTTTTTATTTTACAATACGATATATGAATAACTCTCTTCCCACGCGCAAAAACCTTGCAAGATGGGGTATATCACCAACTTCAGATTGTTCTCTTTGTCTGGCTCCGGAAACTCTTCTTCACGTAGTGGCAGGTTGCCAGTCGTACCTGGAACGATTTACCTGGAGACACGACTCTATCTTGAACTTTCTCGCAACGACCCTACAGACCAGACCGTAAGTGGTTCAAGTCTTTATGTTGATCTTCCAGGTTATAAAAGTCCATCCATAATAACCGGTGACACATACCGTCCAGACTTGCTCCTATCAACTCCAAGTGGATGCCTCTACATTGTTGAACTGACTGCTGGTTTTGAGTCAAATCTTCAAAACAACGTCGATCGTAAAAAATCCAAATATTCAGAATTGATAAGGGAACAAAGTCAAAGTGAACAATTCAGATCAGTTAAATTTGTAAACCTATCGATTAGCTGCCTTGGTGTCTTTGCACCAGAATGTTCTACATTCATAGAAATGCTGAATGATCTTAGTCTTGACAAGACTCACCAAAAGTATTGTATTAATAGAATGACGACGATCGCAATTAGAACCACCTATTACATATTCTGTTGCCGAAACAAGGAATGGACAAATCCTGAACTGCTAACTTTTTAAAATTATTGTACTGTATATTTGTTTTATGTTGTTATATATAGTTATTAGTTATATATTGTTAGTGTTGATTCAAGTAGCCGATTGTAAATTACCTTAAATAAGCGAGATTTACAATTGTATATTATCTAAAAAGACATTTAATAAAGTTTCCATTATTATTATAATTATAATTATTATTATTATTATCATTATTATTATTATTATTATTATTATTATTATTATTATTATTATTATTAATTTGGTCTAAGTATTTTCCCACCATCTATCAAATTCACTCAGTGTCAAACAGTTCTTCGAAATGCCTTAAAAACATCTCCCAATGAATCAATAAAAGAGCTTTGGAAATCAACTAATAACAGCACTAACATTCAGTATGATATTTACAACTCTACCAAGGAAGTTATCAAAGATTTCCGTTCTGGACAAGAGGATAAACTTCAAAACCATTTGACCTGTCAAGGCTCATTTTTCTCGAATGTTACGAAATTCTCCTTACCAAAGCTAAACAAATTCTGGTCTGCTTCTCAATCTAAACTACCAAAAAACATCTATAATTTTACTATGCGTTATATCAATAACTCTCTTCCTACCCGCAGAAACCTTTCCAGATGGGGTATATCATCAAGTTCTGACTGTTCCTTTTGCTTACGCCCAGAAAACTCTCCTACACGTGGTTGCCGGATGTCAATCATACCTTGAACGTTTTACGTGGAGACACGACTCTATTCTCAACTTTCTTGCCAAGACCCTACAAACTGCCAATTGCTCCAACCTTTTTGTTGATCTTCCTGAATTCAAAAGCCCTCAATAATAACTGGTGACAAATATCGTCCAGATTTACTCCTATCTACTTCAAAGGGATGTCTATATATAGTCGAACTTACCGTGGGATTTGAATCCAACCTTCAAAACAACGTAGAGCGCAAAAAAGCCAAATATGAAGAAATAGTTAGACAACAAAGTGAACACTTTAGCACTGTTAAATTTGTCAATCTCTCGATTAGTTCACTCGGTGTTTTCGCAAAAGAATGTACCTCCTTTATAGCAATGTTAAACGATGTAGGAGTTGATGTGCAGCATCAAAATTATTGTGTCAGAAAAATGATATCTATTGCCATCAGAACAACCTATTATATTTTTTGCTGCAGAAATAAGGAATGGACGAATCCTGACTTACTGAACTTTTAAGTTTTTAAGTAGCTTAGTTGTGATTCAAGTATAGTCGATTGTAAATTACCTCGATGAGTGAGATTTACAATTGTTTGTTTAGAAAAAAAATCATTAATAAAGTTTCCATTATTATTATTATTATTATTATTATTATTATTATTATTATTATTATTATTATAATAACAATACCGCGTCAAAATATATCCGAAAATGGCGTGAACTGCCTATTTCTGGAACACTCAGCAACGTTCTGCTCCCTCATAATAAATTAGGTTTAAACATCATTCTTCCCTCAACCAAATTTATCGAATGTCAAACCGTCTCTCGATGCGCTCTAAAATCTTCGCCAAATGAAGATATCAGAAATCTATGGAAGGACACGAGCAACAACAAAAATGTGCAATACGACACATACAAAAACACTAAAGATGTTTTGAAAGCCGTCAGAAAAGAGCACGAAGACAGGCTTCAAAATCACCTCATTTCACAAGGTTCTTTCTTTTCAAATATCATTGAACATTCTACATCCACGTTCAACTCCATATGGTCTTCCGTCCAACGCAACCTCCCCAAGAACATCTTCAACTTAACCATTCGATACATCAACAACACACTCCCGACACGCAAAAATTTATCGAAATGGGGAATCTCTTCAACATCTGATTGCTTTTTCTGCTCGACACCTGAAACCTTACTCCACGTTGTCGCTGGATGCAAAACGTACCTGGAAGAAGGTCGATTCACATGGCGTCATGACTCCGTTCTTAATTTCATTGCATACACACTTCAATTCGTACAACATTCCACTCTTTATGTTGACCTCCCTGGCTTCAACAGCCCCTCAGTTCTCACGGGAGATGAGTTGCGTCCTGACCTTCTTTTAACCATTGAAAACAAATATCTTTACATCCTTGAGCTCACCGTCGGATTTGAGTCCAATCTTCACCGCAACGCCGCCCGTAAGAAATACAAATGTCTCGATTTAATTAGTTAACGAAAAATAAAGAAACTATGAAAAGGTTAAGTTCATAAATCTATCTCTGAGTGCACTTGGAATTTTCGGACAGTCATCAATGGATTTCATTGAAATGCTAAAAGACTTTAAATTCGACACTCCTTGTAGAAAGTATATCGTAAAGAAAATCATCAACATATCAATAAGAACCTCGTATTATGTATTTTGTCGACGTAACAAAGAATGGAATAACCCGAAACTAATGACATTCTAAGATTTTTATTCTCATGTAGCATCAGTTCAAATAGTCAGTGGAAAACCACCTGTAAAAGTGAGGTTTATCATTATTTATTTATTTATTTATTTAATGAGTTTGTCACAGTATTATACAATTATACAATAAATGATTACAATGATAAATACAAACAACTAACAAGATACAAGCAAGAAAACCCAAAAAAAAACCCAAAAAACCCCCCCCAAAAAACAACAATAAAAACACTGAATGTGACAGGAGAAAGGAACAGGACTCACGTCCCAATTGACATCCAACCCCTTAATTATATAAGAAAAATAATAATGTGAATATTATAAAGAAACATATCTATAACTTAATACGCAACTAATTTAAGACTTAAACTAGAGAACTAAGGCATAATTTGAGACAAAGTTGCAACTCATTAAGTGCATCCAGGAGGGATGTAGGTAGATAATTTAGTGCGGTACATTTTATGAAGACTAGACTTAAATAAAGAAACTGTTTCACAGGTTTTCAGATGATGTGGAAGAGTGTTCCACAGTTCGGCTGACCTAATAAAAAAGATTTCCTAAAGTAATCCTGCTTGTGTTTTATAATTAGATTTTAATTGTAATTTCTACGTTTAATGATCAATAAATAAAGTTTACATTATTATTATTATTATTATTATTATTATTATTATTATTATTATTATTATTATTATTATTATTATTATTATTATTACAATAATTTTCACGCACATTGTTTGCATGGGCAGAATTAAGAACATACAGTGAAACCTGAGTTTTGCGACCCCCGTGTTTTACGACCACCTGTCATATACGACCACTTTTTCTGGCACGGACGATTTGTAGTTGAAATATACCTGCAATGAGCGACCACGTGCCTTACGCGACCAGCGACCGGTTTTTTGTGTCCCAAACAAGATATTTACCTGTTATGAGCGACCAACTCAACGTAAAACTGCCGAAATTTCTTAAAGAAATACCCGTTTTTTTCATAGTAAACAAACGCGAATGCGACCACATGTGAAAACAAGAAACCGGAAGTGTTGCTCAATTGCCGTGTTATTGCATTTTAGTCTTGTTTTGCTTCTTTTTGAGCATTATTTGATGAAAATCTGTGTGAATTTCTCCTGCCAAAGCCAAATACTTTTTAGTTGATGTTTGAGAGTTAATACAATGACTGAACAATCCCAAACCATGAGTAATATTTGTTAACTTTGGACAAGTTGATCTTGACGATCGTTTACCGCGACAAGTTTGTATATTTTACAACGGCTTTTTAACTTGGAAAGGAAAGTGGCAAAAAGAGTGCATGTTCACATCTAAACAATACTACTGGAAGATCGTAAATAAAGCCAAGAGCTTTTAACAAGAGCAAACCAGCGCAAAAATTGAATCTGAAACGTAACAAAAACACAGCGCAAAACTGAAGTGAACCACAGTACGAGTCGCGGCGCTACCAAAATGGCTGCTAGACGTCACATCACTACCTGTCTGAACGACCACCTGTCCTTAACGACCACTTTTACGTGGCACCTGGGGTGGTCGCAAAACTCAGGTTTCACTGTATACTCAAAATGCTATTCTTTGTAAATTTTGCGAACTTCTATAAGAGAAACGTTTCGAAATATCTAAATACATTGACACTTAAATGAAGTTATTCATTCATTCATTCATTCATTCATTCATTCATTCATTCATTCATTCATTCATTCATTCATCCGATTACTCTTGACAATGCAATAGCCAGCGAGGTTTGCGGGCATTGGGTCCGTTGGGGGAGAGGGGGCAAAAGGCGCGATTGAAGTAACAATGCAACTGCGCGGTGGACACATGCAGGCACAGCATGCCTATTTTTATCATTCGTCTACGAATTCCCGCCTGGCTCATCTGTTGCCCTTTCATCCCCGAGCCCGGGCGTAGGGCCAAAGGCCTGAAGCCGGCGAGGGTGCTAATCTCGACACGCGTGGACAAACGTGGTATGCGAACAAATTTCTGTGATCTGAATATTTATTTGTGTGTGTAGACGGACCATACGCGGTTAAGATTGTGGGGCACTGGGTACAATATAGTTTTGAACTAACAACATAATTTATTCTTGACAAAAAGACTTGAGAAAGGAGTTTTTGGGAAACGTATCACTTTTAATTTAAAAGAACAGAAACAAATCAACGTCTATACGTATAAAGCAAAACAACGTCTTGAATGGAAGGAAACCCGCGTCGAACCGAAACTCGAAAGGAGGAAAAAGCAATAGTAAGACTAGAAAACCGACGAGGAAATAAAGGCCGGTGAAAAGTGCAGTTTACGCTAAAAATATAGAGCAGGAGTGATTCCCTCAACTTTTTTTCATGTCAGTTTGCTTGTCTGTTGTATTTTTAAATTTTTATCTGTGGCTGTCGTCTTAATATGTTCTTTTAAATAAGTTTCCTTATTGTAAAACCACTTGCTTGTCCATAATTTGGCATAAAAATCGGAAAAGCAACAATTTTTTTTTGTAAAACGTATAAATGCTGCATCCTCGTGGCAAATGCTGTTGAAAAATTTATTAACATGTATGTGAAAACAGTTTCAGCACTTGTTTTTGTTAAAGGAATTTAAAATGTCATAAATGAATATAGCCGTGGCAGCCAGCCAGGTAATTGAGTAGTTTTCATATCAATCCAATGGCTTTGGAAAATGTTTTCAGATGCTGTAGCAATTTTGTTCATCTCAAGATTTTTTACAAAAAATCATCTTGTGGCTCGTTACCTTTTTCTTCAAAATATTAGAGTTATTAAAACTGCAGTTTTTTATTTCAAATATTCTACTAGAATTAAAAGTATATTTTGATTGACAGGAGTTTATTTCCAGGCCCCCAATAAAAAAGAGTGCAAGACGGGTTGCATTAATGTTTTCTAATCAGGGGGTACAAAAATTCATGTAAACGCGGGCTTGGGGTTATTGCGATTATGTATCTCTAGTATCTTGACTGAATCAAACAACTCATCAATAATAGCTAGCATAGTAAAG
This sequence comes from Paragorgia papillata, assembly GCA_035771165.1. Classification (NCBI taxonomy): domain Eukaryota; kingdom Metazoa; phylum Cnidaria; class Anthozoa; order Scleralcyonacea; family Coralliidae; genus Paragorgia; species Paragorgia papillata. The sequence continues at coordinate 1,519,003 of JAWNZC010000095.1, forward strand.
CTTTCATATTTCTAGTTACTCTTGTATTCCATTTGTTTTCTAGCCGGCCTAGAAAGCGTGTTTATTTTGTTTCTTCGTTTGAAATCTATAGTATTTAATTTATTTTAGTTTTCTCGATAAACCGTAGGCCGACTTTATTTTGTTCAAAGGAAGTAAAGCTCGCTTTTGTTTATTTAACGCTTTATTTTCATTCGTCGGAATTTGACAAATATGAAGCGGTCAAGCGTTGGCGGTTTATAAAATCACTGCTACGCAGGCTAATGCTGATATGTCACATGGTTATCTAGTATTTTTGGTATGTTATAGTGAACAATTTACGTTGTTCATTCATTATTTGTAAGCCAAATACATATCAGTATCCGCATGTACGCAATACGTACCTATTTTTTGGGGTGTCACGATTTTGCATTTTTGCACTTTTTACTTCCGCTACTATTCAAGCTTCCGGTGAGTTGTTAGCCGTCGATAGAGTGAGGCCGTGAGGCATGTTGTAAGCTCTTTGCCCTTTTCGCTTTTGGAGTTGGACAAAAAGTTGAACAGCTTGGCCTTTTGATCAAGGTGTACTTGCACACTGTTGGTAGATTTCGAAATAGACTGACTGACTTTGTAGTTTAACAGTGATCAGATGTGGCTGACAATGTCTTAAGGGGTGTTTACACGAGGCCTGCCCAAACACAGGCAGGACTGATTTTAAGTCGGTTGTATAGTTTTTACTGCGGATCAACAGGTGGGCAACATTTAACTCTAAGTATATAGACTGGAACGATAACTCTGAGTGCAATTGTGAAGCCAAAAATGGTGGACATGGGCGCCGCCATGCACGTCAACCCCAGCCCCTTTTTGAATACGATGGACAATGAGAAAATCTTCATTTTCCTTCAGTTTAATTGTCGTCGGTCGGGTTATAAAGAATTCACACATAGCACAATAACATAGCCATTGTCTCAAAGATTTTTAGGGACCAAAACTTGCTTGAAATGTGATTTATCTGATGAAACAGATCAAAATTTGAGTTCAAAACCTTGCGGTCATTTTGATTTTTTGGTATGTCATGTTCAGTCTTAAGTTTATTAAACTGCTTGCAATCAATTATTTGAATCAAATAAATATATCATTTATCAAGTCCTTAAAGTCTAAAAAATAAGGTTTTACATGTAAATTATTTCTCCCGCAAACGACACATTGCAGTTTCGAGTTATATTTTCCTACTGTAAGTCAAATCTAAGTCTCAAGACAAAGAAATAACACTACGAAAGTAAATATATGTTTTGGTAACACCATTTTGTTTATATATCTTTCATGAGCGGAAAAATTATCACGCGTGTTGTCCACGAAATCTGCAAGATTAAATTATCCGCGCATTCAGTTCACGCCGGCCTGATCTCAGGTCGCCTGCTAGACCGAACTGAAATTTTGACTCCCGGCCGGCTTTCCATGTAAACAGAATCAGAAGTCTAATTCGAATCGATTCGGACTACGAAAAAAACCCTATCTCTTTATAAACTTTCTAATGCTCTTTCCTGTCCGAATTGGTCTTGAGTGTTTTATTCTGGCTAGAACGCCAGACGCTTTTGAAGCCCTCGGACAGGAATGAGTTATAAACTATCTCTCTAACTCTTTCCTGTCCGAATTGCTCTTTAGTATTTATATTAATTTTATTCTCGCTGACGCTAGACGATTTTATTCACCTCTGAGCCGGAAGCCCTCGGACGGGAATGAGTTATAAACTATGTTAACTATCTCTCTAACTCTTTCCTGTCCCAATTGGTCATTAGTACTTTATTCTGGCTAACGCCAGACGATTTTGTTCACTTCTGGGGAAGCCCTGGGCCGGACAGGAATGATTGAATCGTAAATATGTTCACCAATGTGAAGTATGTACCAACATTCAGCCTTCGATCTGATCTTCCTTGGCCCACCCTCATCTTTGCTCGCGCGGTATAGAGTCTCTGCGGAGGAGAGAGGCCTTCGATTCAGGCTTCGATCAAGCACCCCTCACTTTGCGCGCCAGTAGCCCGAGTCAACGTCTGACGAGATTTACTGATTCTACAATAATCGGCTATCAGTCGTAAGTTGTCGTCTCACGCTTGATTTTGATTGGCACCGAAAGCATAATCAGCTAACAGTACAGTCGGTAGGTAAGTTGTCGTTCCATCCTGCATTCTCATTGGCTGCGAAGGCATTCTTTTGTTAACTTAACCTAATTAAGTTAACTTAAGTTACATTAATTGCACGATAAGATAGTATCCATGCGCACTGCGTTGCAGTTGATACCGAAAAGCGCCAATCACGGTTCTACGGCGGATTTTGATAAATGGTATTTCCCAATCTGGAACCTTAGTGCAAGTTTTATTTATGATCTCTATGCGATTCCAGCCGTTGTGAGCCCGCGTTCCTGCACAAGAACGCGGGCTCTCACAACGACTGGAATCGAGCCTGTTGGTCAGTGGTCGCATCTGGACGTCAGCGGCACAAATTAAACAAAGATGACGACCAAGATTTGGAATGAGGGAGGACAGTCCATTCTAAATTAAAGCTATTCTTCTTTAATATTGTCAAGCAAAGTACATGCAAGAAACTAGAAGATTCTTAGTGATTTGAGTAAACTTTTTCGAGTAGTAATGGAAGAAGCAAAGCGTTTTTAAACAACCAAACATACATGGAGTGAACTGGGCGAAAGTGCAATGTAAAAATGTAAGTACAGTTGAGTTGAACACCTAATTCATGGCATTCAGTAATCGTATGTTAGTAATAAGTAATAGCATGGGTTTTCGTCCAATTTGGGAAAACATGCAGTCGGACTCGAGCCATTTTTATATTATTTGATGAACTTACTCGTGCATGTTCTGTTTCCAAATTAGACTTGAAATCACGCTATTAAGAAGCTGTGATTAATTCTACGGGTTCGCTAATTCGACGGAAATCATGAAAGTAATAGCATGGGTTTTCCCAAAAAAAAACATGCAATCGGACTCGAGCCATTTTTGTGTAGTCGACCATGATCATGTCGACTCTACGTTAGCAGTTCTTGTGGTGGGTAGACTGTGTGGCAATGACGTCACGAGATGAACTTACGGAAGTAAACAAAGGGAAGTACGCACTTAGTGAAGTTCTCAGCTCGTGCACGCCACGCTGTCCTACACAGTTCCACGCTTCATCGACTGAGAAACGTTTTGGTCAAGTTTTTGAACAACGAAGGGTATTATTACGCTACTTGTTTTGTTTATCGGAGCCATTGCGTTCGCATTGACCAACATTTCGGTCAGGTTTAATTTTGCGTGAAGACCACGTATCAAATAGTAATACTTTTCAACCAAGCCGTTGTGCTGGTATTACTGAAGCGAGCCATTTTGCCACTGCAATTTACCTTAAAGCAAGCCATGGTTGTCAAACAATATGTGCTAATTTTAGTCAAGGTAATATAATTTTTGGCCATAATGCTGGAAAACAATGTGTAGCAATGTCACTAACATCCATAGTCAAAAATGAGATTAAATCTGTTAACATTTGGGACACATCCTTTATAAACACAATATTACTAAAATAGTCTTTACAGCTGTATATGCAAATCTATTAACAAAGAGTTGTTACTATTTACCTGAAATGGTTTCAATAAAATTGATGATAAAATTTATCGCTTACAATAGAGTGAATCATTTTCTGGTGGTATATTCATGAGAGCTAACAATGCTCCTTTTGTGTCACTGGAGCATGCTTTTAATCAGATATTTTCTAGTTCTTTGTTAAATTACAAAAGTTGTTTGTTCACTATTGGTATAAATATTGTTGCAATTTTCAGACCTTTTCCAGAGGTGTTTAAAATTTTTGACTCTCATTCAAGAGATATATATGGAATGTCATGTGCAACTGGATATTGTGTTTTAACTTCTGTCGAAGGTGTTCAGAACTTGGTAAACTATTTTCAGCTCACTTCATGTTGTCAAGACGATGACATAGGTTTACCTTTCGAATTATCGAATTAAAAGGTGTTCTATGTAATATACATTTTACAGGAATACTTGGTGTCCCATCGGTTTCTGCACAATGCCAACTTCCTCTAAAAAGCAGTGAAAAACAAAATGAATCTGAAGAATCGATAGGAAAAAAACTAGCCAAAAAAACGCGATTATGATGTCTGCGCAGGACAGGGAAAAAAGATTATCAAGAAAACGTAATCATGAGGCTTCTTTGCGAAAAAATGAGACTGCCGAGCAGAGGGGGGGGAGGGGGGAGGGAATGAGACTGCCGAGCAGAGGGAAAAACGATTATAAAAAAAAACGCAGTTATAACACTTTTGTGTAAAAAAAACGAGACTGCAGAGCGGAGAAAAAAGAGACTGTCAAAAAAATCTGATTATTATTAGGTAGTTCAACAAAATGAAACTGCTCAATCGAGAGCAATGGGGCTATCTAAAAATGTGGTTATAGTGCAAGTGTAAGAACCAGTGAATCATTTGAAACAAAAAAAGCCAGGTTATCTGCTCAACGTAAACATTACAATGAAGTACATTATGATGGTGCAGCAAAAACTGTTAATGAGCTAATCAATAAATTTCATATTAGTATATTTATGCCAATTTACATACGTTCTTGTTGTGAATAATTATGGTATAAACATAGTGTTTGCCTGGCAGAAAGAGTTCGACTGCTGTATCCAAACATAGTTAAACATGTACAAAACGTTGTAAGTGTCAATAATGTCAAATGGCTTTGCCAGTCATGTAATAAATATTTGATTACTTTGATGAACTACAGGTGACCCAAGCGTATGCTAAGGTTGTCTTTGTTGTGATAAATATGAGAACAATGTACCCAGACCCATACGAGAAACGTTAACTTCCGGCAGAAATTATCGGTACGACACGATTACTAAGAAATGTTTAAAGACTATATCAAAAGGAAAAGTTAAACGGGGATTTGTGGAGGAAAATGCAGTATTACCTCTTTAACTATCTTTCAGATGTTCTATTTCGTTGTTCAGGAAAGCCACGTTTACCACGTGTCAGTCGACACATGTACGCTATGCGTACCTATTTTTATATTATTTGATGAACTTACTCTTGCATGTTCTGTTTCCACATTAGACTCGAAATCATGCTATTAAGAAGCTGTGATTAATTCTACCCGGGAGGGGGCGAAAGAAAACTAAACTAAAATGGAACTACGGTTCTATCAGATTAGCACCTTCCGAAAAAGCCCTTTCTCGTCCGGGCGTATGAATTTCCGCCACTGGTGACGGATCACTTTGATTTCTTGTGAACCTGCGAGGTTTTGACCAAAATTACCCCCTAGGGCTTAAAATGATCCTGAATGATCCCTTTTTAAAATAAAACCTTTATAACGATATGCCATGAAGTATTACCCGAGCTCTGACCTGACTTCCCTTCTGTTGAAATCCCGCGAGGATCATGGCGTATGGACAAGAACAAAATGGCTTTTATTTGTCAATATATAAGCGAAACCAACGAAAATTTAGGCTCTAACAACTCCGAAAGTAAGTATAAGCATTTGCTTGTTGTAATTATTTCGTAGATTAGCAATATTTTGGTAAAATTTGACGAAAACCATCTCGGCCGAGTCAGGCAAAATCGAAGAAAATTTGCCGAGAGTTGTCGGCGTTGTAATGGCAAACAGAAGTAAATATCACTCAAAATAACTTAAAATCTGAATAGCTGACTTAAAAACGATCTTACTGATGTATTTTGGTCGTATGTTCTTGTATAATTCTGTTTTAATTTGTAAATTTCAAAATAAGTTATATGATCGCGCGCGGGCGCACCATGGGGGTCACAATGGGGGGTCTCAATGGAAAATCATAAAAAATCAATATAATATTTGCTTTTTATTGTATTGCTTTAATTTTTTCAATTTGAATTTGTGAAATGCTGCTTTTCATTTTACATGATCCAAAGTTTGGTGTAAAGTCATTTCTCGTTAAATATTTAACATTTTTTGGATTATAATAATATTATTAATAATAGTAATTAGCATAAATTAGCATAATTTGCAAAAAGGGTTGTCTGACAAGACCCGAAAACCCAAAATTTGAATAGTAGAGGTAAAAACGATTCAAATGATATATTGTGGTATTATTTTTGTGTTATTATGCCATGTTAATTCACAAATTGCCAATACCACCTGCTGTGACTGGTTTTCGGAGAAGACGGGAATGAGTTTAATGTAAAAATTATCCGGGCTGGATCAGACTAATTAGTTTTTTTTACGTTTGCTTTGTATTAAACCATATATTTAACGGCTGTAAAACAACAACACAATTGTTGTCTGTTTGTTGTCACATTCACACTGTCATTTACATACAAAGTTTATACTAGATTATACATGAAGATTATATTGAGAAATTTAGTCCAGAATTCTATGTAGCGAACTGCAACGATGTTCTAACCTGAAAGGATTAGTTCAATCTAAGTACGAATAGAAATATTGTACAAATAATGTAGACAAAACATATGATGAAATATATCAATTGACAAAACCAACACACACTGTCTGGTCAACATACAACTCCGGGTTCCACATCTAGTTGGGACCGTCATCTATTGAGTACGACGTTTACGATTTTTTTCTTCCGCGAGGCTGAGATATGAGCTGAACCATCTCCTTATCTTTGATTTTGAAGCTTTGGAAGGGTGGCTGAGAACACGTCTGAGAAGGGGGATAACGTTGGCGCTGGGGAGGGGGTCGAGAAAACAATTCGTGATCGATGAGTGACTGAGAGGCAGGTTGAGAAGATCGACGGACGGTCAGAGGGGGACGTTGAGGGGGGGACTGATAGAGGTTCTCAGAAAGAACCTGAGAAGGAGACTGAGGGAGGGTCGAAGAACGGAACTGAAGGAGGTTCAGAGAGGGAGGTTGAGGGAGGGGTTGAGAAGAATATCGAGGGACGGTCATACGGGGAGGTGGAGTGGGGACTTGAGAGAGATACTGATGGAGGAGGTGTGAGGGAAGTTGAGAGGTTAAGTGAAGGAGGGTCTGTAAGTTATTGGATGGGTTGATATTTAAGTTAACTTCTGTTGGCTGACCTTTCTCCACGTCAACGGCATAGAAGTACACTTTGGCATCTTTCACCGTTGCCGTATCCCAGGAAGCGCTCAGATTCAGCCGTGTGGGATAATCATCATTTAATTTAAAGTAACCGTGGACACTTTGCAGGATTCGAGGAGGAGGATGATGGGAAGATTCTGCTATTTGTGGCTTGGAAGGGTTTTCAAAATCTTGTATGTGCGGATAAACCTGCATGAAGTACACGTATATATTCCTTTTATCCTCGCTTTTGACTTCACCCAAAATTAAATCAAGGTTGCCACTATTGCAGGCAAACGGCATAATTGGTGTGGTTGCTTGGCCGAGAACACAGCTGTCTTGATCCAGGTTAATTTTGGTAGTTGAAAAAACTTTATGTTCGAGATCTGCTATCTTTGCTAGAATTATAAAAACAGTAATAACTCATTATGTACGTGTGACGTCAAAATGTTTCATTTTAAAATGTTAAAAATGTATATTTTACATATCAAACAACCTAACCTGAAATATCTCAACAACGAAGTAAGGAAACAAAACAGTCAAAAGATGTTCACTTTAAGTGTTCTTTCAAATAAGACTTGATTTTTGTTTCACAGGCACTTTTAGTGCTGATATTACAACTGTGTATACGGTAAACAACTACAGTTGTTAAATTTATGCGATATGTCTCTAAAACTATCGTGTGCTCTTCAAAATATTGGCTCGAGTGCTATTCAAAATGTCTGTCTGTCTGTCTGTCTGTCTGTCTGTCTGTCTGTCTGTCTGTCTGTCTGTCTGTCTGTCTGGGACAACATGCCTTGCAGTAGTATGACGAGAATGCAAAAGCTACAAAACCGTGCTGCCAGAGTCATTACTAGACAAGGTTATGAAATCAGATCCAGTGAAATAAGGCAACAATTAAACTGGAAAACTCTTTCAGAATATCGAACTGACCATATGTTAATAATGATGCACAAAGTATTAAATAATATGGCCCCTTCATATCTGCAAGACCATTTTGAAATCTCTGAATTAAATAATACCTATTTACTAAGAGAACGAGAAATGACTCTCGTTCTTCCTAAGCCACGGACTGGATTTCTAAAAAAGAGTTTAGCATATACAGGAGCGAAAGTTTGGAATGATATGCCAGAGAATGTTAGATGTAATAGTAACCTAAATAGCTTTAAACGATATCTGCAATCATCGCTTCCTCAATTGGACTAATTTATTGTAAATATAGACTTGTACATACATACTGTATATATTCGGCTTTCTTGTAAAGTAGTTTTTTAACTGATGAATCTCCGAATTCAAATAAATATTTCTGTCTGTCTGTCTGTCTGTCTGTCTGTCTGTCTGTCTGTCTGTCTGTCTGTCTGTCTGTCTGTCTGTCTGTCTGTCTGTCTGTCTGTCTGTCTGTCTGTCTGTCTGTCTGTCTGTCTGTCTGTCTGTCTGCGCATCGTGGGAGGAACATCAACAAACTCACCGTGGTAGCGTGGTTTTCCAAAGGCAACTCCTCTTATAGCACTGAACCAGGCGCGATGCTGTGGATTATTTGGCCTTATGGCAGTAAAATACAACCACTTGACAAGACACTTGTCATAGGACTTCCTCAAATCCAATTTCGTTTCACTTGATGGATTCAGCTTAAAGTAGCCGTGCGCAGTTTCAAGTGTCTTAGACTGTGTTTCACTCATAATCGTGTACCTCCAAACCAAGCCTGCGTTCTTCTCCTGACATTTAGCGAATGTGAATACCAGTTCCATATCTTCGGTCATCTCGTAGCAGAGTTTCTCAGGGTCGCTCTGGCAGTGAATCTTATATGGAATTTGGAAAGACTCGTATTGAAACAAATCCCAAAGGCCTGAAATGGTACATGAACTATTTTAAGTACATTTTTCAGAAATATAGCACCATCCAAAGAGCATATATGAGATGATTAATAAACACAATTACCGTTTTCTGCTTCAATTTTATACAATTTAAACGTAACTGAGTTTGAGATAAACAACTAGAACCTCGTCTCTTAAGCTATATAAAGACTGAGGGTCGTATAGGCCCGATAATGCCAGGTCACTAACCTATATATTAACTGCGGCACATCAAAGTCCACAAAATATGTTTTCTCTTGGGACATTAATTGACGTACGTAATTGGCAAGAGTGCTGTATATAGGTTATAGCACCGATTTTCGGGATATTCGTGATATATATCCCAAGGTAGATAAAGAAAACCGACTTTATCGTCTAATAAGTGCTCTTTTTATATACCAAAGACTTTCGTTTGCCAAAGATGAAATCCTATTGGTCAAATCATGGTCACGTGTTGTTCAACAAACTCAATGTTTCTTCTTGCCGAGGGAAACATTGCACTGTTTCCCTCTGACGTCAACAATGAAGAAGGAAACAGTGGAATGTTTCCTTCTGACGTCAGCTTTAATAATGCATTGTTCACGTGAATACACAATGATTATTGCATCAGATCAAGAATTTTGGACTTTTCGGAACATTTTGAAAACAAGAGCTCTTGTTTGGTACGAAATAGTCCATTTTCCAAAGCAAAAAATATACATATCTTCAAAGGTCTGAAGAAAACCTGAATAAATTTAAAGTTGTTCTTTGTACTTGTTGAGTCTGGTGTATTTGTTTAGTTGAATTGAAATTACGAAGACAAAGTCAAAGTGTTTTGGTAAGTCATTTTGCCTTTTGCAAGTTTCGAGTCAACTTAATTGGTATTTTGTATTTTAAAAGTCTTTGGTATATAACAAAACGCTTGTTGACTTTTGCCTCGAGAAACATTGAGTTTTACGGTCCCTAAGGCTTCAAAGTCACCCTCGAGTTAAAGCCCTCGGGTGACATTGAAGTCTTCGGGTCCGTAAAACTCGATGTTTCTCTCGGCGCAAGTCAACCAGGGACGTAGCCAGGGGGAGCGATCCCACCCTTTTGATAGAAAACAACAGACATGTAACTACAAAACTGATGCAATGTGAATTGTGTCAGGAAATAAACTGTAAACAGTGTATTCAATCTACTGAGTGTATGCATTTTGAGTATGTGCCGTTTGCGTGTTTTGAGTATTTTATATGACGTTTTTTAACCTTTAGAGTCTGTAAAATCTTCCTCCAAAAGCCAGGAAATGGCATTTCAGCGACTCTCGATTTCAAAATTTTCGGGGGGAGCATGCCCCCGGATCCCCCTAAAAATTTATTTTGATTTCGACTTCCCCCCTTTCAAAATCCTGGCTACGTCCCTGAAATCAACAAATGTAATTAAACATGACACATGCATAATTACTACTTATCCGAAAAAGCTATATATCTTTGTTATTATGAAATATAATCACTTGTAAATTCTACATATTAATTGGTATATGGGTGTCTAGAAGGCTCAAATAACGCCGACGAATAGTGACGAAAAGTGACGAATAGTGACCAACATTGAAAAAGCATTACGCTCAAGTCATTCAGCAAACTTAATGAGAACGGAACTGAAGATGGAAATGCAATTTAATTACGTAAACATGCACAAATAAATAAGAAGTGAAAACCTGACAAGAATCCAGCAAACGGCAGTGGCGTACCGAAGTAGGGGTATGAGGGGTGCCCCTCAAAAATTAAAACCAAATCGGTCGGTAAATTTAGGATTTAAAACCTTAAAATATATATACACCCGCTATATAAACCCTTCGGGATTCGTCTGTTTCAAGAGATCAGCGAAAATCGCACGCGAACTATTACTGCTAAAACGGCCAAATGCACTCGAATGAAAAATTATTCATAAGTCTTTATCTCCCATACACGCTGAATTCAATAGACCTTTCCGCATAAAGTGAATGGACCACGTGATCTTCCTTTTTGACAAATGTGATTGGCTAATGTCCTAAGGGCTGTTTACGTGGGAGGCGGGACGCGACGTTCGCTGGGATCTCACCATGCATGTATATCTCGATCTCTTATTTATCCCGTTCCGTTTATATGGAAAGATGTTTGCCGGGGCGTTTTTCATCCCGTCCCGGCAAAGCGGGATCCCGGCAACGCTTTGCCGGGACGATATTATGCTGACTTTGCAAGATTTGTCATGTGATGCAAAAACGAAAATGGCTTCCACAGAGAAGAAGAGTGCCTGGTCGTTTGCCTACTCCGTCTACTCCGAACGTTTTCTCAAGAAATATTCCACTGTAGAAGTTATAAAATATATTGGCAGAAAGAGAATTCACCTTGCTACAACATACGTACAGTTTATCCAACCAAATAGCTTAGTTTTCTTAAAAAAAGCGAAATACCGGACATGTCCAAATCATAATAGCGGCCGCTATTTTGAAAATTTTTTTCGTATGTATTATAATCTGTCTTCTCCGAATGTTTTCTCGAGAAATAAACCATTGTAGAAGCTATCAAATATACTGGAAGAAAGATAATTCATCTGGCTACAACATACGTACAGTTTATCCGACCAAATAGCTTAGTTTTCTTAAACAAAGCGAAATACCGAACATGTCCAAAACGAACTAGAGATGCTTGTTGAACGTCCCGGGTATTTCAGGGTGAAATCGTCCCGGTAGAAACATTCTCATGTAAACCCAGGATGAAAAACGTCCCGTCCCGGCAAACGTCCTGTCCCGCCTCCCATGTATAAACAGCCCCTAAGGCCCCGTTTACACTATTACGGTACGGTCAGTCTTCCGTTGAAAAATCACTACGTTTCTTTGTTGTGTTTACACTATTCTGGAGTGGTTTTCCGTAACGTAGTCACTACGCTTAGCACTCCGGCTGCAAATCACTACGCTATGGTAAATTTACCGTACCGTCATAGTGTAAACAGATGATTTTTTTGTTACGGAACGCTCACCCCAATCCGGACCACCACCGTACCGTTAATAGTGTAAACGGGGCCTAAGTTGTCCAAAGTTTTGGATGTCCGAATTATTGCGAGAGCCAATCAAATCTCTCAACGCGTTATTTAGGCACTTCACGCGGAAAGGTCTATTGAATTGAATTGTCATTATAAATGCACGGTCTTTTTTACGCGGCTCGGGAAGTATGTGGTTTAACGCCTCGGTTCTCGGTAATTAACTCTAATTACGTAGTCAAAATGTTTAATTTACATATCAAACAACAACTAAGGTATGTGCTGACGTAAAATAAAGAAATTGTGGAAGGCTTGTTATTGTGTATATCATCAAGCTTTTTCAAGCTGAGGAAAAACTAGCCTGAGTAAACAGCCGCCACTTAATTCTCGCTCGGCCCCTCGCAGAAGTGACGTCTGAGCAACGAGCCAAGAAATTCCATACTGATGACGTAATCTACCGAGATTCGGGTAGTAGCGCTGATTGGTTACTTTGTAATCATATATACGATAATTAATTCAAAACTTGGCTTGACCAAGATCAACTCCGACATCATTCTAGCCTGCGAGCCGGCTCTCCTTTGGGGGATTGGGGAGAGGAGGAGAAGGAGAGCCTGCACGCGTAGTATTGTTTTTTTGAGTAGTAGCGTTCCAAATTGGGACGCAGCTCACTGATTGGACGAGATGCTGATTGTTGACGACAACCATATATTAATAGACTGCTGGTAATTTGTAAAATATTAAGTGCATTTGTGTCTGAAAGATACTTCCCATCAGGTAAATATTTTTAATATCTTTGATCATTTATCAAGGGTTGTACGAACCGTATTAAAATCATATTATTAGGATAGACCCAGATCGATAGACCCGAATCGTTTTGAAACGAAATACTGACGTTTCGAGGGGAGTCCTTGCTTGAAATGTCAGCGTTTCAAATTCGTTCCAAAAATTTCACCACCTTTTCCCTTTGCCACGGTTGTTAAACACTTTAGTATAATGTGAAAGCAAATCGTTCTCTCATGGATAAGTCAATTAATTGAAAATTTGGTATCAAAGGACAACTTCGTCACGATTGAGAAAATATTATCTATAAAACAAACGATAAAGTTCGAAACACCATTCGCCTGCAATACACACAGCTTTTTGTACCGGCCTGTAGCTCTGGGGGTTCCAATAATTAATATGACTGAAGTTCCTATGGCCAGGCAAAGTTAAAGTCTGAAAGACTCCGGCTCCTTCTTTTCAGTTCTTCCACTCGATATGTGAAAATATATAGAGATAGGAAAAAGTCAGACAGGACGTACCGAAGTGGCACGGCGGCTATACGGCATTCATTATCTTGTCATTTGTGGAACAAGATGACTAGTAATTTCAGAACTACGCATCGTTGAAATATATTGTGTATGTATGTTGTTATATGTTGAATGAGTTTTCATTTGATGTAGAGTTCAAGATTCTGCGTTTTATAAAACTTGTTATACTGTCCAAAATGTGCGAACCACTGTTCCAAATAATATTTCATTAGCGTATTAGTCTGGCGAGGAAGTAAAACCGTTTTCTTTGTTTACATTGCGTGTCTGGTTTGTGATTGGTCGCTTTTGACAACCCGTTAGAAGGGGCGGCACTCAAATTTGATAGCTATGCGTGCAGGCCACTGATCTCTATAAAAGGACTGGATAGAGCATCTATTGTTCAGAAAGTGATGCCGGAAGTGAGCAGCGGCGGCCATCTTACTAGGACCCACTTGGGTCCTAAACAATATGGCGTAAATAGGAGTGGATAGCAGTTTAACGACGTTTTTCGCCAAATTCGAGAAGTTTGCTAAGATTTCCCACCGAATTAAAGTTCGTAATCTTATTTTATATAATAGTTAAGTGTTTTAAACTCTTTATTCCTTTTACAAAGGCTTTTTTTGCGAAAGATACCTGCCTATGTATTTGCTTCACGAATCACGGTATTAACAGAATAGTCGGTAAACAAATGTCTTCCAAGTCCGCATGTGTACTTGTTTCTCTCTTTATTTTGTAGTATAAACGCCGTATTATTAAATGGTTTACTGTGATGGGTTTCCTTTAAGTTTTGATTGATTTATTGCCGATTATTAAATCCAAATGGGAATTCAAATTTGGAAACGTTTTAGCATAAAACCTTATACATGCAATTTATATAACTTAAAAATCTTTAACGTGAACGCATATTAAAATTCAGTGAGATATTAATTATAACTTGTTTTTTTGAATTAGTATTTTAATTTGGACCCTTGATTTTACTAACTGGTCAATGACTCATTGACTATAAATGGGTGCCACACTCCCATGGACCCATAAATTAGATGCCTGAGTTTATAATACACTCTCTATAATCTGCTAGGCTAATGGGCAAGACTTGGCATTAGTATTGTTTCTAATTTTTAAATAACCAAAGTAAGTTTGTGCTACTTCAAACGGTTCAGTGGTTCACATGGTTTTCTAATGTAGTATTTTCAGTTTGACTCTTTCAATCACCACTTAGGCAGCATGTGTATTTTTCTATTTGTCAGTTTGCTACCCTTGCTTATCTAGTTCAATAGTTCAGCATATCTCACTAGTCATCACAACTTGCTGCAAGTGATCTTTGCTCTATCATCTTAGTAAGACTGTAATCTTTAGTTTATTACCTTTACAGGTTGTGCACATACATGTTATTGACTTGGCTTTAGTATCAGCTTTTAATACATGTATTTTATTTTGTAGTCCAGTGGCTCAGGTGTTAATCTGGATACAGATTGTAACCCTATGTAACATTTGCTCTGTTATTATAATAGTTATTGCTGTTCAATGATTAGAGAGATTTCAAAAGTGATCACAAGGTTAAGGGTTCAGTTGATTTTTGTTAATACTGTATGCATACAGTATATATATTAAAAGCTTCTATATGTGGTGTGGCATTTCTATAATTTTAAGTAAATATTTAGTTTTTTACCACAATTAGCATTACTTGTCTTCCAAAGAACACTATAGTAACTGACTTTTTAACTGGGTTTTTACCACAAAGGTTGGCTGTGGTTGCCTTCTCAAGATGGCAAACCCAAATTTTGCTGTACTGAGTCCATTGCAATGCATTTGATAAGGGCAAAAGTCCCAAAAACATAGAGTTTATATTGACAAGATAATTCTATGATGGGATTATGAGAAGCCCTGAACATCGAGATGTGTCATTGAAAGTAGCTTCAACCAAAACAAGATAATTAATGATAATGTATTTTCAGATATAGAAATATTAAAAATAGATTATGCAAATGCTCTTGCCGTTTTGTTGTGAATATTTATTTGTAGGTGGCTATTAATCCTATCAGACAATACAGGAAATTATATTTCATTTATGTAATAATAAACTTGTAGAGTGTCTGGGATACTGTTAGAGTTTTAGTTGGCATCCCAGACACTCTGCAGAAATGGTAATTTCAACAGGTGCATTTACTTGTAAAAAATGTAAAGTTTAGCTGGGTTTTCATTGAAAAGCCGACCATTTAAAGCAAAAATTATGATTCAACTTTAGTGGTATAACTCAAAAAGACAAGTCATACTTTATAATATCTCACTATTATTTATGCCTCCATGAAGGCCTTTATTGTATAAATTGCATTGCAAGCTAATTTATTTCTATAGATCCATGTGAGTACAAAACCATAAAAAACAATACACTTCTGATGGCAACAAGGTTGCCTATTAAAGAAACATATAAGGTGGCAAATGGACTATAAGGTTTTATGCTAGAACTTTTCCAAATTTGAATTCTCATTTGAATTACTCGGCAATAAATCAATCAAAACATAAAGGAAACCCATCACAGTAAACCATTTAATAATACGGCGTTTATACTACAAAATAAAGAGAGAAACAAGTACACATGCGGACTTGGAAGACATTTGTTTAGCGACTATTTTGTTAATACCGTGATTCATGAAGCAAATACATAGGCAGGTATCTTTCGCAAAAAAAGCCTTTGTAAAAGGAATAAAGAGTTGAAAACACTTAACTATTATATAAAATAAGATTACGAACCGTAATTCGGTGGTAAATCTTAGCAAACTTCTCGAATTTGGCTAAAAACGTAGTTAAACTGCTATCCACTCCTATTTACGCCATATTATTTAGGACCCAAGTGGGTCCTAGTAAGATGGCCGCCGCTGCTCACTTCCGGCATCAAAATTAGGGCGCGAGAAACAATAGATGCGCTATCCAGTCCTTTTATAGAGATCAGTGGTGCAGGCTCTATATTTCACCTCCCGCCCTACCCAAGAGCCGGCTCGCAGGCTAACATCATTCCTGTCTGAAATAACAAAGTTAAAGCTTAGTCTTTGCCAACAAAGAAAGGTAGATAGATACTTTTGCTAAAGCGAATTTGAGACTTTGAGTTGCAATAAAGAGCAACATTTCCCATCGAAATTGAACGATTTTGCTAGACATAGAGCGCCACTTCCTCTCGAGACTTCAAACTGTTGTATCGTAGCAACGCAGGTTTCATATTTCATTCAAGCAAAATACGACAGTTTGAGGTCTCGACAGGAAGTGGCGCTCGATGTCTGGCAAAATCGTTCAATTTCGATGGGAAATGTTGCTGTTTATTGCAACTCAAACTCGCTTTAGCAAAAGTATCTATCTATCTTTCTTGGTTGGCAAAAACTAAGCTTTAACTTTGTTATTTCAGACAGGAATGATGTTGGACTTGGTCGAGCCGAGTTTTGAATTAATTATCGTATGATTACAAAGTAACCAATCAGCGCTACCACCCGAATCTCGGTAGAATACGTCATCAGTATGGAATTTCTTGGCTCGTTGCTCAGACGTCACTTCTGCGAGGGGCTGAGCGAGAAGTGGCGGCTGTTTACTCAGGCTAAGGAAAAACACGATTTGGTGTAATCAAACATAAAATAAGAGGATTCTTATCATCTGTCCCGCGAAAAGCGCTATACTTTAATCGACTTTGAAAAATTCAAAAATTATAGACGAGAGTCAGCTATTGAGTAGCACTTAGCTCCGCTTTTTGGTCAACAATCCTGATTCTATTATTAATTGATGAAGTCTAAAATAAACGTAAACACAACAGGTGGGCGATTCGTCTGCGCTGACCAAAAAATCGCGGACGTGTTTGTTCTTTAATGCAAAAGTCAAAATACGATTTTAATAGAGAGTTATCTGAGATTTTCTTCGTTTTTAATATGCTTCCCAAGCTTATCGATCCAGCGATCTGCTGTACGACTTGGTGTTTTTCGTTGAAGCTGAAAAGGTTCGTAATTGGAGCAGCGGAAGTACGGCATTTGACGAAGATGATCTTAAAGAAAATTGATTTCACTGACTCCTCGAGTCCTTTCTGTTCGATCTCACAGGATCGATTAAACGTTTCCTTTTACCTCAAGATAAGTTCAGATATTTAGGTCATACTTTTATGTTCCCAAAATATGCTCTACATGTTCATTTCAAAGCTTTTCTTGCGAACACGAGTTGATCGAATTACTCTATTTTCAACGAAAACAGCAATTAACCCCTCCTTTTTAACGAAGGATAGCAGAAAATCTAGCAGTTCGCATTACTTTCAAAATAGCTTTTAGGCAGTTCGTGTTTATTCATCTGTTTTACTGAATCAAAATTATCCTTGGGGAAAATGCGTAACACGTTCAAAAATCGCTCACGATGACCCATGGTCGCCGAAAGCAGAATATAGTGGGTTTGAAGACAGCAAAAAAAAACCCACTTGTTTTGTCAACGGCAACTTTTAAAGACGCTTTGGCCATTATCTCTACATATCTTTTTCCAAGTATGTGATTTTATCACACATCGAGCTTATTGTGTAGTTCTGGGGGAACGTCATTTTCAGCCGTGGACTGTGGTGAAATTCGAGTGGCAAAAAATGCAGAAATGCAAAAATATCTCAAATACTGGACGTTCGCATTAGTTTCAGACCCTGATTTTATTAATCTTTGGTTGGCAATTGAACTGCTGGGTAGATTAATTCGACATTAAATGTAACACTTTGTTTAACCCAGGCCCCCACCGGGCTACGGCTTGCACCAACCTTCCAGACGGGTAAGTAAAAAGGTGAACGAGGATGTTAATTTCGATTCCTTCAATTCAATTATATATGGGATATAATTTATCCAAACACGCGGAATGTTGTGAAATCTGAGAAAAGCTTAACAAAACGCGAGCCGCTAGGCGAGTGCTTGTAGCTTTTCGAAAGTTCAGCAATTTCCCAAGTGTTTGGATAAGGGTATCCTGCACGGAAAATCATTTGGTATTTCTTTTATAAAATAAATCACTTTAAGAAACGGTATATTTAGTCGAAAAAACATGATGAAAATACAAATTCTATGAACATTTATCAACTACCAATCACATTCCTTCTATTAACACTTAACAACCAATCACATTTTCACTTCTAACAATTTGATGACGTAACTAAACTGCAGCTGTGAAATGGAGAAGTTGGCAAGCCGAAACATTTCTTGCCGGCTTTGTTTTGCCGAATTAAACGGAGAAAAATTAGGTAAAATTAAAAGTCAACTCTGAATCTCGAAAAACAGTGAAAAGAATTTACAACTACCATAGTCAGTCATCATAGCGTCTGAATCATGTTTTAAAACAGCGTTGGCC